>CM061142.1:154065541-154665541 GCA_030789695.1 Scilla litardierei
GAGGCATTCCATCATATTATATGTTTATGACAATTAGGTTGATTTGACTTCGTTAAAAAGAGAGAGAAATTTTTCCCCGCCACCTACTTTATCATTATTTCTATCATCGTGTGCCACTGATATCTTTTCCAGGTTGTTTATTTTTGACTACCCATGTACAATGGATCACTTTTGGCATATTTCACGCAATTATTATTCGGCATCGCATGAGGCTCCAATGGAAGAATGCGGATATTATTCACAGGACCCATACTATCAGATGGAAGGATATGACTATTCAGAGTGCTATGCCTACTATGAGTAGTGTGACAATGAGGGACACATGCCCTACGAAAGCTGTGTCTGTCTCTTGAGTCCTAACTAATGGATCTCCTTGCACACCAAATACACTAGAGGGGGATGAATAGTGTATATCACGACGAAATTGCAAATTTAAAAGTAACTAAAAAATTTCAATTAAAATGCGGAAGCAAATAACAGAATCCAGAGAATAACAATCGCTAACACTGAGATTTATCCTGGTTCGGATCCTTGTAATCCTACATCCAGTCATCTACCTCGTAGAGATTTCAATCTGCTAAAACACTTGCTCCTCACAAGTAATCAACATACAAAGATGTCAACACTCTCCATGTTGCTAACTTGTACAATCTCTTTAACAAGAGATTCACCAAATAAAGTAAAGAAAAAATATAAAACAATATCACCTATAGCCTTGATAATTGATGGAATTATAGTGCAAGGAAGGTGATTGAATCTTCAAGGTTTTGGATGAAACTTGTGGTAGAACAAACTTGAAGATTGGACTTTCTATGGAGGAAAAATTTCAGCAGAGGTTCCTCTAAGAAAATCTTGAAAACCACTCACTTTCAAGAGAGAGAAAGTAAACTTAAGAAAAGAGAAAGAGAGTGAATTTTCGTGATTTTTAGGAAGTGGTCTGGGGGTCTATTTATAGCTCAAAAAGTTAGTTTTCTAACGTTGGACACCTGCCTAAATTTTCAAAAAAATCTGAACCGTTTTTTCCAAATTAGTCAACTAACAGAAGAAATTGGTCGACTAATTAAAGCTGACTAGGAATTCTGGAAGTTGAAGTGACTTTTCAAAATGTAACTTCTGAAAATGGAAATAAACTGAAGTAAACGGCTATTAACTGACTAGAACTAGCCATTAGTGGCAGTTCTAACTTCCATTTAATAAATATAATATTTAAATGATAAATCATTTAAAATATTTGAATTTGAAAATGACTGGTAGAATAATAGGAAGTATTAGTCGACCAAAAATTTGAAATTTTAGGAAATTGTGGGAAAATCATCTTAGAGACTCTAGGAATGGTTTGGCAAAATTTCAAAATTTTCTGAATTTTTTCTATTTAAATTAGTTGACTAGTACTAGGGATTGGTCGACTAATTTGACCTTTGACATGATTTTTTGAAGATGGACCCTAAACGACTAAGAAAGACAATCATCAATGCTTTTACATTCTAAGTATATACAAGAGAAAAAAATAAAGATTACATCACTTATTACAATATACAAAATATCTTCGATAGGCTTTGTCTTGTAGTGGATGCTTCTTGCAACTTGTATACCTGATGATTGTCTTAGTTGATTAGGCTATAATATATGCATAGATAAAGTTAGTACATATAAAATGATATATTTGTATCATCAAAACCATATGAGGAGTTATGAATTTCCAATACTGACCATCCTCTCAATTTGATAAACGCACAATCAGAGGAGATCACAGCTTCCAACGCTAAACTGAAGGAGTCACTTAATCAATTGCAACAAGTGTTTGATGAATTCTGTAAGACTCTTCCATCTCATGAGCTCGAGGGAGAGACCGAGGCCATTGATGCTTCCACCTCTGAGGAGACAACAGTACCAGGCACTGATGAGGGAACTACGATGAGACACGAGAGGTGTTACTACAGAGCCAGGTTGCACCGTCGTCACTCCCCTACCCACCGATATAGCTATTTAATATGAAGAGTGAATGGACGGAGAGGATTCAGATGGAGAAGACATTGATGTTATCCACCTCGCACTGGATGACAGATACGACGCATCCAAGGGCAACACATTCACTTCCATACATAGAGAGCCTGAGGATACTTTAGCGTCCCAGTTGTCCCCCTATCAGATAGCTGAGCCTACAGTGCCACCTGCACCTACTATTGAGAAGGCCAAGTCAAGTCATCTAGTGCTTTGAGTTCCAGTACGAAAATGAAGAAGGAGGCATAAAAAGGAGAAGATGAAGTTTACATTGCCTTCTATACCTGAGGAGCCTGAAGAGGACGTCCACATTCAGCTCGGGGAGATATTATGCGCTTTGATATTTCCACCTCTGACGAGACAACGGCACCTGGCACTATGGAGTCAGCTTGTGCCATCATCGCTCCCCATGCCACCCACATGAGTCAGAGCGACCAATACCATCAGAGGATATTATTGAGGAGGTCGTGCCTATATTGTCGGAGCAGATCGCCGAGGAGGTCGTGCATTGGGACGAGGACACAGCCATTCATGAGGATCCCAATCATTACACTCCTTTATAAGAGCGTCCACAGCCACCTTACCCTTCCACTGATGCCAAGGACTATCCCATAGATCTTATGGCTTCCATTCAGGGAGATCTATTTACCCCCTCATTTCTTACATTTGATTCCCCTCCCGTGTATGATGTTTACTATGATTCATATTTTGATGACTCATTGTGCCTTTTCCAATACACATATACATATGATCAAGAGGCACGATGGGACGTATATGAGGAGGAGAGCGAGGAGCCACCTACAATGGATGCTATTGAATATGATAGAGAGATGCGCTGGGATAAGTCTAATGATGATGAGGAATTGCCTGATGAGACACACGCTTATATGCCAGAGTTACCTGAAGAACCTGAAGTAAACAACGAGGAGTTGATCGACGTGGTGCACGAGAGTAGAGATTTATTTCCAGGAAAGTGTTGTCAACCATCCTTAATTTTAAATATTTCTTTTGATGACCTTCTTTGGAATACATTTATTTTGGGAAAGAATTATCTACATCAGACTGATGCGGCTTATCTCTTGCAGGATACATGTGGAGTCCTTGTAGAGATGCTGAGATCCGCATTATTAGAATCTGATGGAGTCCATGGAGAGACGCACCTGGCGGAGCCACGGAAGGAGCAGTTGGAGCAGTTGCATGCACCCGTAAAGATACTGGATCTATCTTTTGCTATAGGTGATATCAATCCAGTAGTGTAGTATTTTTCCTTTAAATAAACACAAATCCTCTTGACAGCAAGCGGACCGTATAGATTTTCTTAATTAGTCAGTTTAGAATTAATATCACCTCATATGACGGAAACAATAATCTTTTGCACATGACCCTTTTTATGCTATATTGATTGATATCCTCTTCATATTTTGATGTGTCACACCATTTTGCTCACCACCATCGAGTATTTCTTTCAAGTGAAATCTTACTTTCTTATTCGTTTGACTTGATCTCGCTTAGCGAAGCCATGGCATTTTTGATCGAGTCATTTGAATAGGATTGTTTGGTATAAGCTTGGGGAAGGTGCTCCCATGCATCGTTGCATTTGCATGTAGTTGCATTAGGATTTCATGTCATTCATGTCATCATATTCCATTCACCCCCTCATATTTATCGTGGTTCCTCATAATTACTTTTTATGATCACATTGAGGACAATGTAAAGTTTAAACTTGGGGAGTGCATTTCCATGCCATCTAGTTGCACTAGTTTACTTTTATTTTAGGATTTTAGATTTTTTTTTCAAAAATTTTGTATCATCTTTTTGATTTTTCCATCTTATTTTCCTTTTATGCGTGTTCATGCATCATATTGTGTGCATATTTTTCTTTTCTTTTCTTTCTTTTCTTTTATTTTTATTTCTATATTTTATTTTATTTCTTTTGCTAGTTGAATTCTTTGTGATGTTATATCTTATGCTTTCACCTCTCTCACAACACTTATTTTCCATGCCATGCTACTTAGAGAATTTCATAATCTTAATCCTTATAAGTACTTGCAATAAATTTCTTTTAATGATCTCTCTAGTGCAAATGAACAAAGTCTATTGAAACTAAATATGTAGAGTAGTGTTGAGTATACTTTCGTTGGATACACACCAAGATTCACACATCACTAACATATCTGAAGCCTTTCTTTCATCTCTTATTTGCATTCTTATTGCATGCATGATATGGTTGAAATCTTTACTGCTTGACTGCATTACTTACTGATATGATTTGAAATACATGCTGATATATGAGTTTAGTTGAAGTATTATCTTACAGAATTTTTTGTGCATACTTTTGAGTGAATCGAGCATTATATCAATTCCTTCTCCACATATATCTTGTATTCTCTACATGTCACTCGATTTCACTCTCCAGAGCTATTTCTACCGCATCCATTCCAAAAATTCCATACAAAAGAAAAGCTTGCTCTAAAAGTCCAAAAAGCCAAAAAGGAGCCAAAACCCCCAAAGGAAAAAGAAGAAACAAAAGTTCGAAAAGCAAAGAAAAATTGCAAAACTTCATCTCTTGGAGCAACACATATGCTTTTGGGAAAATCAAGCCAAAAATTCCAATTCAACAAATATTTCTTTGGATGTGATACCTCAATTCAAGCTTGGGGGAAATCTTTTGACCACATGAGTAAGCATGACATTAGAGTGGAGTTGTGAATGAACAGGAAAGTTTGATAATGCTGAAACTTGGCGAAACAATTTAGTTATGGGAATTTCCTATGATTTGATATGAGTATGTGTATGTCTTGATTTCTATTCTATTCTTCATTGCATTATTGGTGTGAATTTCCACACTTCAGTTATATCTTCTGATTGAAAACTCGGTCGCCAATGTTATGTATATTCGATGCTATGAAACGTAGGATGTGAATATAGACTAATTATATAAATACTAGAGAGATCCCTTTTATTCAATCTTAAACTCTAAAGTACTTCATTTATATAAGATATGAAATTTCTGTGGTAGTATCTGAGTTACTTTTTGAGTCATTGTGTTATGTGGTGAACGGCGTGAGATCTGATAGAATAATCTAGCGATCCCCTCCTCTTTGCCTTCTTTTTCGTTTCGTTATTTTTACCTCCAGGTGAGCTTTGTATTCGTCTATCTCGAGGACGAGTAAGAGGTAAGCTTGGGAGATTTTGATGTGTCCATATTTTACATACATTTATCGCATCATTTCACGCCATTTTAGTCGCTCAAAACACATATTTGTCGCTCATTTGATTGTTTATCGTATTATACCATTTTCGGAGCTTTATTCTCATTTTCAGGAGTTTTGAGAAGATTTGGAGCAAATTGGAGTTATTGACATATCCAAGACCGCCAAAGCATCCATGGTTTCGTCTCCTAGGTGCTTGACTTGGTAGAAGAAAATAATTGAGGAGAAGAAGGAGAAGGAAGGAGATAAAGAAGCTCAATGGGCGATTCATTCTGTTTTCCCAGGCTGCTCGGTCGAGTGCATCAGCACTCGACCGAGCTGATGATGCACTCGACCGAGCTGACACTCAGATCAAAAGAAGAGCTTCAGAACGGATACGCCCGACTTGACCTAGTAGAGAAACTACTCGATCGTACCAACTCGGCCAGCTACGAAATATTTCCACACTTAGATGAATTTTGAGAGCCCAAGACCGCTCGATCGAGCAGAGTAGCTGTTCGACCGAGAGGAACCCAAACAGTACGATGATTTTGAGGGTTTCTCCAGCGACTGTAGCTCGATGAAGTAGACCAGCGACTCGACCAAGTACTGCAACTACTCGACCGAGCACGAAATCTACTTGACCGAGCGCAACCGCATTCGGTCGAGTAAGGCAAGCGCCCAGATTTTCAGATAGCCACTCACTCTTTTAAGATCTGCTATTATTCCAGTTGGCAAAGTATTTTTCTCATATTTTTCATCGATAGTAGACTTCATGACGGTTCCAATCCCACCAAGAACACATCAATCAGAGGTCAGATGAATTCTACAAAAATTCGACAAGATGGTTCTGCAGTGCTAAAATCTGCACTTGACGAGTGTTGTTTCTGCTCGGTCCGTGTGCTGCTGGGGTCTACCAATAAGTTGCGGCCAGAGACAGATTTGGGCCGAATTTCAGAGGGGTTTTTTTGGGTTATTTGCTATGGGTTTAAGGGGACTATATATAGGGATTGTAGCCGTCATTAGGATCGATCTCTCTTTTATTCTTGGAGACTCTTTTAGGAGTCAGGCCATGCCATAGGCCCCTCCCTTGTATCAAGATAAGTATTTTTGTTCTCTTTTATTTCATTGTTATTTCTTTGTGATTGCTTATTTTTTATATCTCTTTTATGCAAGCATTGCAGTTTTCCATCGTTCTCAAATCTATCGCGATCATGAATTCTATTGCTTTTATTGAATTTTTTGTTGATCTTTCCATGAATCGTGAGTAGTCTTATCTAGGCTAATGGATTAGCCCTAGGATCTTAGGATTTAGATGTAAAGTTAGGATTTTTACGTTGTTTTGGTATAAAAGAGATGTGTTTTGGTTGATCTAACCAAGTTTGTAGGAGTTTCCAAATAGGATTTGTGATCACGACAGTGCACACATCTTGGACGGATATTTTACGGACTTAATTAGGAACGTTAGTGAATTTAATTGGAGTCTGTGACCACGACAGTGGCACGCACTTTGATGGTTTCCACCGGTGTCCTATACTACAATTGATGACTACGACAGTAGCATCAATGAGAGCCACCAAATCACATATTGAAGCTCTATCAATGAAAGTGGCATAAGTATAGATTGAGAATAGTTTTCGATCATAATGCATGGATCGCTTGTGAGGCTATCCATGACGGTTGGGCTAAACACGGGATACATTAGACGAGTGGCACAACGACAACTGGTCATGCGTTCTACATGTTTAGATGCGACAATCTCTCCCTAATAAAGCCAATTCAACGTAGGAATCCAAACCTAGCTTTGACATCAGACGATCCTAGTGATGACTCCTATTGCCCTAGTCTTTTCTTTATTTTATTCCTTTCTTTGTGGAGTTCTTTGTGTGTGACGTTGAGTGACACGACCTTCGCATCCATCACCATCACGACACTGCATAATCCATATCCACCAATAAAATTTGCAGTTTAACCAACCTAGGAGTAGATAGGTAGTATAGCACCTCCTCCCTGTGTTCGATACCTGCTCGTCACTATACCATACGCTTGCAGTAAAACGACATTGTTTCCGGAGTTTAATTCTGGGCCAATCAATGCTACTGATTGGTTTCTGAATTGGAACCATGCTCCATGCTCCATGCTCCATGCTCCATACTCTAATCTCTAGGATGTTGCTACTGCTCTGAATTTGGTGCTCTCTCCTTGCTCTAAGCAACATGCTCCATGCTCCACGCTACTCCATGATGCTGCTCTAAATTTGCTACATGCTTCATGCTCCTTAAACCTTGCTTCATGCTCCTTAATCCTTGCTACATGCTCCATGCTCATTGCTCCATGCTCATTGCTACTTGCTCCTTGATCCATTCTCATTGATACTGGCTCCTTGCTCCTTGCTGCTGATGGTCAATACTAATGTTCAACCCTTCATTGAGGCCCTAGTTTTCCTTTCACCCCCAGACAATTTTTTACCTCTTCCTTGGCTCTTCATTCTGGCTCTAGCTGACACAGAACCACCCTCATGGTCAAATAATTCTGTATTCACCCCTCTTACTCCAGTCCTACGACCTGCCCCTCTTCCACCTGCCATTCTCCACCCACCTCTTCTACCCCTAATTAGAAAAATGAATATAGTGGTCAGACATGTAATATTCAGATTTAATTTTAAGAAACTACAAAACATATACCTTCAGTTATTTGCAGTAGGAGTTGACACAGTTACTGGTTGTCTGCTAATTTTTGCTGCGGTAGGATTTAAGGCAGCTGAAACAGCTGTAGCATTTGGTTCTGCTGCTACTGAAGTAGGCTTTGGGGTAGCCGCAACAGCTGTAGGATTTGGTTCAGCTGCTACTGATGTAGGCTTTGGGCCAGCTGCAACAGCTGTAGGATTTGGTGCAGCTGCTATTGATGTAGGATTTGGTTCAGTTGCATTTCCCCTAAGTGGTTCCATGCATGAATTTTTGTGATGGCCTAAACCCCCCACATCTAGTGCATTTGTGAACTCTCTTCCTCACTCCACTTAAAGAAGCTTCACTAGTACCCTTGATTCTCTTCTTCTTGAGCCTCCCTCTTGACCTTTGAGACTTTGGAGGACCAATTGTATAACCTTTGGATTTCCTAATCCATTGGTCTTTTGAGGGGAGAGTGTTCACAGACATTGCATAAGCTTGTTTATGTCTATATTAAAATGACAAAAATAGAAGATAATAATAATACATAATAAGGCATAATATTATAGACAAATTACTGAAAAGAACATATTACTTAATGTTGCATACCTATGTACATAGAAGGCATCATCAACAAATTCCTCCCACTTTGCTTTTTTGATTGTCCCAATAAGATTGGCCACATGTATGCATGGTAGACTTGTCAGCAGCCATCTTCCACATGAACATGTCCTATCATCTAAATCAATCTCCCTCCTCATATGCTCATTCTCCACCTCTGCCTTCTTTCCGTCAGCAGATCTTCTTACACTACAGCTACCCAACCGTGGCTTATATCTTGTACATATCTCTCTGCATAAGGGACTAACACCCCCTTCCAACTCATTGCTGGCTTTCTTCTCTATTCAAACTTCAGCATAATCTGAATCCTAATTTTATCAACCAAATCAACTGCAGGATAATATCATGTTTCTAAAACACATGCATTGAAAGACTCAGACAAATTGTTTGTGATGTAATGATTCTTTGATATTAGTGAGAACTGAGTTCTTGTCCGCTTATACCTATTCTCTGCCACCATCTCATTAAGGCTTCCCTTAAATTGGTTGCAAGCTTCTCCATATGTCTCTTAAGTTCATCCCCAGAAAATGATCTTGCTGCATCCCATAGGGTTTCTTCAAAAATGTCTCATGGCCACCCTTCTTAAATGACTGCCAATAATGCCTCATATACACCATATGCTCTGCTTGGGGAAACAACTCCCTTACAGCTTCATATAAACCCTTCTCTTGATCTGAAATGAAATAAATTTCCTTCAAACTCCCCTCAAAAGCAACATCCAGATTCATCAAAAACCACCACAATGAGCTATAGCTCTCCCCCTCAACAACTGCAAATGCAATTGGGAAGAGACCATTATTCCCATCCAAAGCTGTTGCAGACAGTAACATGCCCAAGTATTTACATCTTAAATGACATCCATCAAGACCAATGAACTGCCTACAACCATTTCTGAAACCCTTTATGCAAGGCTTCAAACATACAAACATCCTCCTGAAAGAATTATCTTCTTCTTTATCAACTTGAATGAAGCTTCCAGGGTTTCTATAAACTAGCTCATCCATTAAGTCGTCTGCATAATAATAGGAGTCTTCCACCTTTCCAAATATTTCATTCTTAGCAAGGCTCCATTGCCTCCAAGCCCTGTTGTAAGGTAAAATGAGCTCATACTTATGATGAATGATACTAATTATTTCCTTAGGAGTGATATTTGGATTTGATTTTACAGATGCAAGTATGTTCATGGCAACCCACTTTGCTGTACTCTGCATATTGGACACCTTGTTATTCATGTACATGAATGAGTTGGAACTAACTTTGATATTTCCCAAGTCTCCCCATCATAAAGCCTTTTGGTTCTCAAATGCCATGAACAATTTGCTGCAGTGCATTTTATTAGAACTCTTTTCATGTCATTCTTCACATGTTTTAAGTTAAAATTCTTTGTAAATGAATGCTGTTGAAGGCAATACTTCAAATCTGCATTGTCCTTAAATCTTCTTCCAACCTAAATTTCTGGGTCATTGTAATTTACATCCCAAATAGCTCCATCCAAGTCTTCTACCAAATCAATTTCTTCATTGTCTTCAGTCTCACTACTGTCAACAGAATGGTATACATCCTCAGAGTAACAATCATCTTCCTGGTCAAAGCATATCTCCTCATTATCTATCCCAATTGACATGCCATTCTCATCCACTTGAACATAAGTCAATTTATCATCTTCTTGAACATAATTGTTATCATCATCCCCTGGAAATTCTTCATCACAATAGTCACTGTCATGATTCAGTATCTGTTCCACAGTTTTTACCTTGTTGTTGCATGAAGCCTTGTTGCTGCTATAATCCTTTCTAGGTGGATTTGTCCTCCTAGCAGTCCCAATTGGTATAACTGGCACATTTTTGCCACCTCCAGTGTTATATACATCCTACCTTCTTCACTTTTGATAATATAATCAACAAATCCCGGTTAGATTTTACCAGCTTATACTCCTTAGGTTTGGTTAATGGCACCACACTAGACAGCTTCATTCTCTGTCCTCTTACTATGGGGTAAAACTCAATAATCTGATCTTCAATTTACTTCAATGTAAAATTCTTTTCCACCCTCACTATTTTCTGCTTTCACCGACCTTCATACTTCTTCCTTTTAGTTCTAGGAACACTTCCACCATCCACCATACTTTAGCACAATCTATCTCACATCAACCTCCAATTCGTCTCTCAATTTAGACTCAATGTTACTGTATTAATACACAACATAATATTACACAACATAATATAACGTGAACAAAAATATTGGGTAATATCATGTATCTACTCCACTTAGTCATTAATATTAACTGCATGCATGTTTATAATATTGAATGAATTCAAAACATATACAACATGCTACAGACTATTTAATCAATGATGTCAACACCTATTAAACATGCATACTAACCTGCAGATTGTTTAATCCACTTCAGAAACTGAAACGGTTTCAAATTTGCAACATTCTCTTCAACAGCTTCAAAGCCCCTGTAATATTTACATTTGATTGGGATCTCCCAAAATTGCATAATTAAACCACATAACGGACCATAAACTGGAGGCTTCTACGCACCATTTCCTTCAAAATTGTAACTTTATGTCTGCCTCCATTGTTTATGTTGGGAAATCTAGTCCCACCCTAAATTGGTTTTGATGATGATCACACCAAATGTTGTTGTGTACTAATTATATTGCTTGAATGTGTAGGTTGTGCAACAAGCTAATCGAAGCTCGAAGCATATTCCGAGAAGAAGAACTATAACTACAAACATAGAAGATGAAGAATGATTGAGCTCACATTTCACGTTTATATTTAGAAGCTTTAGTTTAAGCACAAGAGGAGCTCGAAGATGAAGCTCAAAGACTGTGCTCAAGCTCAAACTAAAGAGGAGCTCAAATTCAAGTGAAGCTTATGCACCAAGCTTAAACTCATCCATGGCTTCAAGTTCTTCATAATGACTAGTGTGTGAGTTGGTTTTCATTTTTCTTAGGATTATGTCAAAGCCAAGAACGAATATGCGCGCACACACAAAAAGATTTTGAAAATAGTTTTAAATTCATGGTATTATTATATAAACTTATTTTCAATGATATGAGAGCAAAACTTCTTGAAAATAAATGTTTATCAAGAAGGAGCCGACTACCAAACACCCAGGAGTTGACTTCCTGTCAGTAGGAGACTTTTTCAGAAAAATGATCTGGGAGTCGACTACCAAGCTTGGGAGTCGACTACCATATGTGGCAGTTTTTCTCAGAACCTGCTCTGGGAATCGATACCACAGTTGGGAGTCGACTACCAGCAATCGACGGCCAGATACATTGAATCTATTTTGTAGCAGTTTTGGGGCAAAAGTCAAACATTTTTGAAATGATTTGAATTCGTTTTTGGCCCTATAAGTATAGAGCCATTGAGACCCTTTTTAATAACAATTATTCTTGAGCAAAATTCAAAATTCTCTCAAGTATTCAAGCTCTCTAATTTTCATTGCTCTCAAGTTTTTCATAGCCAACATTTTTTTAAATTCTGATCTTATTCTTGTGCTTATTTTTCTATCTTGCTTTAAGATCATTTTATTGGGCTATTACAAGTTGTTTTTCAAATCCTTCTTACTTCATTTTTGAATATTCTTAAAAGGACTTTTAAGCAACAAAGTTCCTTGATCACATTGAATCAACTAATATTCTTTGTGTGACAAATAAGATTTATTCTTTAGCCACATAGAGCACAATTACACATTCTTCTTGGCTATAGAATTATTGGGTGTAAAAACCTATCTCCACTAATTCATTGTGGTGTATTGGATCTGATCTTACTTTGAGTCCCTTGAAGATAAGGGTGTTGGAAATCCTAGCTAAGACTAGGTGTTGTTGTTGTAAATCCTAGTTGAGACTAGGTGGTTGGAAATCCTAGCAAGTGAAGCTAGATTGTTGGAAATCCTAGCGAGTGAAGTTAGGTAATTGTATTGCTAAGACAATATTGGATTTAAACTCGATCTGTGACGGTTGGGGATTGGATGTACCCAGGTGGAGAACCATAATAAAATATCATGTGTCTTTGTGTGAATTTTCTGTGATTGTCTCTTGTCATTTACTTTATGCTAACTTGTTTATTATTTAAGTATATGTCATTTGCAACCACTTGTTAATCTATTCTTGCTTATTAACTTTGTTATCGCAAGTTTATATTTCATTCCACTGTAAGATCTATTTTATTATTGTTACTCTTTTAATCTTCATTGTTGGTATACCATCTCATTTTATTTGGAGATCATCGTGTTGATTAAGGACCAAGCATAGATCACTCTACTTGGTTCCTTAGGCAACATTAGAAGGGAAGTTATTCTTCATGTTGTTAATTTGCAAAAAAAGTTTTTATTCATTCAGCACTGTTCAACCCCCCATTCTAGTATTGTTTGCTATCCTTAGGATCCAACAATTGGCATTAGAGCAAGGTTAAGCGATGCATCAACCTCTTTTCACAATGAAGGACTTAACACTCTTCGACCACCTCTTTTCGACGACACGAACTATGCCAACTGGAAGATCCATATGATGATCCATCTCCAGTCAGTTGACATAGACGTTTGGACTATCACGAAGAATAAATACACAACGACGATCATCTAGATGGAGAAATGGTCTGCAGAGGAGCAGGCAACCTAAATGCCAAAGCGATGAACTCTTTGTTATGTGCTGTAACCGGACCCGAATTCAACCAAATCTCTCAGTATGTAAATGCTCATCAGATCTGGCACACGTTTGAGGTAAGTCATGAGGGGACGTCCAAGGTAAAAGAGTCTCGTATTAATTTGCTTAATTCAAAATTCGAAAGTTTTAAAATGGAAGAAGCTAAATTATCAGTGATCTGAATATTCGCTTCACTAATATAACCAATGAGCTTACAGGGTTAGGGAAAAAGGTATCTGAGTATGATCATGTAATGAAGATCTTGAGATCGCTCAAACCCGAATGGAAAGGAAAGACGACAGCCATTCGAGAGGCTCATAACATTAGTGACCTCACTCTTGAAGAGTTCATGGGAAACCTTATGGCATCGTTCGCTCACGCGAACCTAATATAAATTTATACCGCAAGCGCACAGTGTCGTGTAGCGCTAACGGGTCGAACACAGGGAGGCGGTCATGAGTACTGGTCTATGGTTCCTTGTTTGAAAGCTACGCAATCATATCGGTGATTGGTTGGTGAAATAGGAAAGATGGAGAATCAAGAGATAAGAGCTCTAGGGCATGGGAGATCTCCGCCATTTGACTAAAGCTAGTGTTAGACTAACAATTAACCGGTTTGGACTCATCGGGACTCGGGAGAGGTCGTGTGACCTAAGGGCATTCCCCTATCTCCCACTCCCATGGTGCATGACTAGGTATTCCCTTACGTCTTCTCCTACCCCCCGCTCTCGCAATGCAATGATAGGCCTACCCAACCTACACCGATGTCAACTCTCATTCAGGCATCGGTATACGTAGGGTGCATTTTGCTTGATCAACATCCCAAATCTTCCTCCCGACCACAGTGGTGTTCCGAGACTAGATCTATATTAGGAGGGCTCTAATCAGTGCCTGACTCTCATCGGCCACGTCGACAACATAGATCTCCATAAGGATCGGATGCCAGAATTGGTCCCAACTCTCACCATCGACCAATCCGATCGCCCCGAAGGGAGGGGGTCGAATCTACGATGATAATAATCATCCTAATATATCCCTAATCTTAATTATCCCAGCAATAAAGTTAATCAAATCATCTAACCCATAACCCTAATCCAATGGGGTTCAACCCATTGCCATAGATGAAAACTACTCACTACCTATTAAGCTAGAAGAGATTTCAAGCATTGGGTAAGAAATGAAAACCGTAGATAGTGATTCAATAAGCAATAGATGGTAAAATACAACAACAACAAAAGATAAGATCTCTATTGAATAGAACTAATCTATAACAAGAGAAGCTGGTAAAAACAACTAAGAATGCAAAATAAAACAGTTTAGAATCCTTACAAAACCTTCCAAAACTCTAAAAATAGCGAAAGCAGTAGATAACCAGAGATGGGTTCGTATGAGGAGGAAGAAGTGCCTTTATACATCCACCAAGATGACCAAAACAGCCCCCAACTGCTCCCAGATCGTGCCCAGCTGTAGAAATCCACTTGGCGCGACCGTGTCGAAAAGACGTGGTCGCATCGTTCTCTTGCATAAAGTCGTGGCGCAGAGTTTTCAGTGACGCGTCGCGTCGCTAGGGATGCAACCGCGTCGAATGGGGCTTCAACGGCCGCATCAGCTTTAAAACGGCCACGTCAAGCAGCCGTTTGATCTTCAGTAACACGACCACGTCATCTTCTGTTGCACGGGCCACGTCGAATGCGTGTCTTCAATCTTTCTCCTCAACGACGGACCGTTTAGATATACTTGACGCAGCCGAGTGGAACTAGTTCTGGGGCTCTTAGACGTGACTGCTTGTATCAAGATCACGCGGCTGCGTGGATCTTAATTCTTCACAAACTTCTCTCCCTTGCACACTTTGATCCCCGGCTTCGCTTTTTTCGCCACTTTGTGCTAAATTCGTGCCATATGGTCCCTAATCCGCACCTATTTCCTGCAAAGCGTAGGAGGGGCCATAAAAGCAAAAGAGAAGACAAAAGCTGGGGAAACGGGGAGGAATGGCGAAGAAAATGATGTAAAACGTGCATGAAAAAGAGGGAAAAACTATATACAATAATCACTCATCAGGCATATGAGATTAAACATGAAGTAGATAAGAAGGTGGAAGAAAAGCCAAAGAAAAAGAACCTGGCGTTTAATGTCAACGAAGAAGACTCCGATTACACTAACTGAGAAGAACATATTGCATTTATATCAAAGAATTTCAAGGACTTCATGTCAAGTAAGTATGGTAAACGGTCTTTTCGTTCTACTAACAACATAATCTGTTTTGTCTGTAACAAACTAGGACACATGAAAAGAGACTGTCCACTAGAAAAGAACAATACAGACAGCAACGATCGAGGCAAAAGCAGAGATGTAAGGATCGCCTTACCCTTGCAATAGAAACAACAACACACTAGAGGGGGGGTGAATAGTGTAATGGCACAAATTGCGTATTTAAAAATTAAACTTACAAATGTGGAATTATAAATTCAAGAGGAATTTAAACACCACAAGAATCCAAACGCAAACACAAAATGTTACCCTGGTTCTCCAAACTTGGATACGTCCAGCCACACCATTATCCACTATAATTCTCACACAAATAAGTGAATACAATCTCACACAGAGATACCTCTTACAGAGGATTTGGATTCTCACACAGAGAAATCCTTACTCTTACACAAAGAGACCTCACACAGAGGATTTAGGATTTCCATAAAGAGATATCCTTGCTTTCACACAGAAATACTTTTGCTCTCACACAGAGAGACTTAAACTCTCACACAGAGAGATCACAACCAACCCTCACACAGAAGGTTATACTCTCACACAGAGAGTAACTAGCTCTCACACAGAAAGCCAGGGTTTGAATGAAATAACAAAGTAAAACAAATACTCTTACATATGCCTAGAGATAAAATTACTCATAGATGAATACAAGGAATGGAAGAGGATCTTCAAGTCATGAGATTTGCTAGAAATACACTTGGATGATTTCCCTTGAGCTTGACTTCAATGCATGAAGGAGATTTAGAGCTCTAAGAGGGAAATGAGAGACTTTGAGAGTGGCTTATTTAATCTCAAAAGATTTTCAATGGCATCAAGAAGTTCTAATAAATTCAGCCCTCTCAAATTATAGGAACCCTATAGGAACTTTCAAAACCCAAGAAAACATCCAAAAACAAAAAGCTGAACGGCTAGAATTTGGGCTGAAATGTCACAGACAGTCGACTGATGAAAAAATGACAGTCAACTATTCAACGGCTAGAAAAATCCCAACGGCTATAATCTGAGACATGACAGTCGACTGTAGAAGACTACACAGTCGACTGTAAAACAAACAGTCGACTGTATATCATTCATCAGGCGACTGCTGCTGGGGATGGAATACAACAGAGAGTTGCACTCTTTCTCCCAGTATGCATACAGGCGACTGATGAACAAATGACAGTGGACTGTAAAATACACAGGTGACTGTTTATCCTTCATCAGTTGTAACGGCCGCTTTCCGACCGTTCGTATTTTCTACGTACACGTACTTTTTCGTGCACGTATTTTATTTGGTTTTTCTGAGCTCTGGCATGAGCGATGCGATATGCCGTTGTGATCGTTTGGGAGTGTAGAATTTTATAGTAATTTTTGGGAACGTCTTTTCACGGCTAGTTTTCTCGCAAAACGATTTTGAAAGATAGGGGCGTTTTAGTCATTTGACTCAAAACGCCGTTTCCAATTTTATGTAAATTCTTGGCAGGCGTTATGCATGATCGGACACCGTAGGCCCGTACTTCTCGTCTCCACGATCGTCCCGGTATTTTCGGATTATTTTTCCGATGCCCGTAGTGGAAGATATCTCCTAATCAATTTCAACCGTTGATTAGCCACTAATCTTTTGAATTTCAAATTCTAAACCAAATCCTAATCAATCCCACATTTATCTCCAACGTAAGAGGGAATCATGCATCAGCCTCTAATGTCACCCTCCTTTATCTCAAACTCCACTCCTTCTATCCCTATCTCTATCTCCCAATTAACCAAAATCCCAAAGCCAAATAGCAAACTTCATCTCTTTTTAACAACATCCAACCTCAAACCCTATTTCTCACGCATGAACCCATTGAGCCGCCTCCTTGCTTCTCCTCCAGCCGCCGGCAACCACCACCAGCCCCCCAACTCCGGCCACCACCCTCTCCTCCTCCTCCCCCTTCTCCTCCTCCTCTCCAAAGCTCTCAAAAGCCATCTAAAACCACACAAAACACAGCCCAGGCCAGAACTGCGCCTCGCCGGAAAACTCCGCCGGCCGGCCACCTCCGGCCACCCCCTCCGGCGACCACCACCCCCGATCAACTCCCCTCTGACCCCCCAAGCATCTCCACCTCCCCTTACCCTCTTCCCTCATCTCTATCTCCCTCAAAACGCTTTCAAACACAACCCAAATGACAGTTTTACAGATCTGCGCCACCGCCGGAAAACTCACGCCCACCGGCCATCCGGCCACCTACGACGACCACCCTACCGCCGTTGGATTCCTATCGAAACCACCTACCAACTGCAATTTTTTTCACGCTCATAGCCCATCTGTAGCTCCCGGAATCCTCGTCGGAACACGTCGCATCCGCTGTTTTTCACAGATCTGGAAGCTGAACTTCGCCGTCCGCGCACGGCCACCTCCGACCACCCCCGGTGACAAATCCACTGCCGTTGGCTTCGTCTTGAAGTCTTTTACCCACTGCAAATTCCCGTTTCCGCTGTTCGTCTCTGAAATTTCACTGAGACGTGCGACAACGGACGTGGCGCGAATCTGTCCTCCCCGGCTTCTCACGGCCGCCCACCGCCGTGCGCTCGCGCCGTCGGCCATCCACCGGGCCGAGCATCTTCCTTTGGTCCCACTTCATCTACCAACATCCCCCTTGGACTCTCGGAGTTCACGTGCATTTCCGCACGCACGTACTTTTAGCCAACGTCGCTGTTATCGTGAAGAACCGTTGCGCTACTCGCAACGGGAAGGAGATCGCTGTTTAGCTCGCTGATTTCACGTCATCATCCCGCTGTCCAGAGGTACCTCGCTGCGCTACCTACGGCCGAGGAGTTCCAGACGACGTCGACGTTTCACCGTTCAGACCCGACTTCCGCTTGTTAGACGACATTACGAGACGGACTACCGCGGGCGCGACGACTGGACGAGATGCCCCGGACAGACGACACCCTCGCCACCGTAGGCAAGTGTACCCACTTGCGCTTTTGACCGTGTCTTAGTCTTAAATTGTAGAACTGTTAGACTGTGAGTGCTGAGAACCGGACGTGAAATGATAGCGTCCGGGACGCCCTTGACGGCTCAGACTTGACGACGAAGTCTGAGCCTGACAACAACAACTGTTGACATCATAGGACTATCTTGCGTGTGCGTGTGTGTGGACACCCTAGAATAACAACTCCCTACACTTGTCATGTCGTGTCCTGTTACACAAAAAGCCTTCGGGCGTTCGGATGCTTTCCCCCGCGAAAGTGATCCCTGTTACCCAAAAAGCCTTCGGGCGTTTCGGATGCTTTCCCCCTCGAAAGTGATCCCTGTTACACAAAAAGCCTTCGGGCGTTTCGGATGCTTTCCCCCTCGAAAGTGATCCCTGTTACACAAAAAGCCTTCGGGCGTTTCGGATGCTTTTCCCCGCGAAAGTGATCCCTGTTACCCAAAAAGCCTTCGGGCGTTTCGGATGCTTTCCCTAGCGGAAGTGATCCCCGTGATACAAAAAGCCTTCGGGCGTTTCGGATGCTTTCCCTAGCGGAAGTGATCCCCGTGATACAAAAAGCCTTCGGGCGTTTCGGATGTTTCCCTAGCGGAAATGATCCCTGTAAATCTTGTCCTGAGTTCCTGGGGTTTGGGGTTGGGTTGAGCGTGCGCACGGCAAGAGGGTCTGATCCCCCTCGAACCGTAAGGCGTGAACCCTTTCGTGTCTCACTTGTCTTGTCTTGTCTTGTCCCGTCACGTCCCGACTTGTCTTGACACCTGTAGGTTATTCCCGTAGTTGGTAGCACACGCTACGACTACTACTTGATACGCTTTACTTTCCTGCTACGTTACTTCTGTTTGTTACTCTGTTATAACTCCAGCATACTAATCAACCAGTAAACCGTCTGTTATAACCTCAGCATGCTAATCAACCAGTAAATCGTTGTTTAAAGTTCGGTGCACTTGCAGTAAAGTCTAACCCTTCTTGTAGACTTTACCTGACGTACAGTTCCTTTCTCTTGTGTGCTGTACGTCAGGTGTTCAGCCAGAGAAACGTGGACGAGGCAGACTCACTGGAGTACGAGGAGCCGAGGACGTCGACCCAGAGTACGTGCTTGACAAGGACCAGACCTTGAGGTCTTTTAGTCGTCACTTTCAGAGGTTACTACTTTCAGTTTACTTTTAGATAGTTTGTTGCCACGCTTAGGCTTCTTTTTTAGACTTTGTACCTGTTGGATATTATTTCTCTAATTTAATGAATGCAACTTCCTTTCCGTACTTTCTGTTGTTACGAACTTTATTAATGCAAGAACCTGCAGTTTTTTAAAATGGTACCCCTACAGACTCTTATTGGGTCCGAGCTTCTAAAGCTCTGGCCTAAGCGGGCCTCGTCACGTTTCGCTTCCGTCCATTTTGGGAAGCGGGGCGTGACAGGTTTTAGTGGTGGCCCATGCAGGTCTTGCAAAAGTTCAGAACAATAAAAGTACCGCATTCATTTAATATCCACGTACAAGTCTGAATTAGTTTCTCAGTCTTAGATAGTAGGAAGACTTAGATAGACGCCCAAGTTTGATAGTCTGACGCCTTGGTTAAGATTTAGTCGTCCTCATCCTAGACTACCTTAGCATCCCCATTTGATTCTGACCGTGTTAGATTTCTGGAGCCCCTCTCTTTTAATCGTTCTCTCGGGCTCATCGATGTCGGGCCCAGTAGAACGTAACCTTGATTCTCTTAGGAACCTTCCCTTTAGATCCTGAATATAGTCTAGCTCATTAGGAAGTCTTAGATCTGAGTTATCCTAATCTTTAGACGACCCGATAATTAGGACCCCTGACTTCTAGCGTCTCTCTGATCATTACACTTCTCTGTTATCGATCGTATGGTCCCATCGTAGCCTTTGCATCTTATCCTATGTGTAACCAACATGCGAACATTTTCCTTTCTTCCGAATCCCGTGATCGTTTTCGGACGATTATCGTTGATCCTTCGAATCCCTTCCATGGCCTATTCTGCTTCCCTTAAAGGTATTTTCGAAATTTATTATTAAGTTTTTTTTTCCGCTCTAGCTTGATTTCTTTGAAAACCCGTACATTATATATTTTAAAATTTCTTGTTTTTTTTGTTGAGTTAAAATTCTTCCACCGATTTTAAAACCTCCTTGGTCGTAAAATTATTTTACTATCTTGTGCCTATTTTCAAATCGGTATCTTCCATACTTCAGTTTTTAAACCTTATTATCAAATTCTATAATCCAATATATATATATATATTACTTTTCTAAACTACACAAAAAAAATTTATTTCTAATCACTTACCGTACATACTTTTAAAATATTTTCTAAACTAGAGGGAACTCCAATTATTTTATTATTATTAATATATCAGGTTTATGTTCTTCGTGACCACATTTCAAATCTTTGTGTAAACCTATCTTCATTTGCAAAACAATCGTTCTTACCCTACTCATCCTTCCTTCGTCTTACTTTTTCCAAAATCTTAAATTGCTACATCTGTCCACTATTAAGTATATATATATATATAATTTTAAAAGTATGTGATACCATATTTTGCACAAAATCCTTCTTACATAGTTAAATCATTTTAAAATAATTTTGTTCCATCCAACCAACCATCTTCTTACCCCGCCCTATTTGAACTCGTTCTCTCCGATTTATTTCGTTACACTTTTGGTTTCTATTTCCTTTATTTGGTGTAGACATTAGTCCTTGTAGTTGTCCATGCTATCTCTGGTATATGATTAGGCCCTTGTTAGGTAATGTTGTAGAGATGCATGAGTATAGGTAAAGTATGTAGACCTGTATGAGTGTGTCATCTTTAGGATCCTTATAATTGCCTTTTGTGCCTTGAATGTGTACTCAGTGTTAACCATGATAGGATTGAAGTTGTCTGAATGACCGTATTCATACATATATGAATAGGGTCATAGCAGGCAATTTCCTTAGACGTAGTTTTTCGCGATTATGGAATAGCTTATCTTTGACTGCATGCGATTGTATCAAAATTCTGTTTTTCTTTTAAACCAAACCTTTAAAGTTTTTTTTTGAAATTAGCTCACAAGATCACAAATAAATTATCCTTCCTCATCCATTACTGCAGCTCCACACGGTTTTACAAAACGTTTTAAAATACGTTTTTGGCCTTAAATTTCTCTTCTCTTCTTTCTTCCTTGGAAATTTTTGGTGTTTGTGGTTGTTGTACTATTGGGACTAGCTATTATCGTTATAGGATTTTGATTGCGGGTAGACTCAGGGTGAGATGAGTTTTATTATAGCAATGATTAATTGATTTTAGAAAACAAGGATGTTGGATTAGAATTTCCTTCGGATATAAAGAGTGAGCTGTCCAAGACTTATTTATAATACCGAGGTGTGAAGGACCCAATGGAGAACTCTAATTGGATGAAATTATGTATAGGGAGATGAGTACTTAATCGATCTGAAACTTGGACGAGTGATAGATAAGAGTAGCTAGGACGGGATAGTATGATTTGGAGTGATCATGAGAATGAGTAGCATATTTAAAGCATCAAGTTCGATGATTAAGTTGACGTGAGAAGACATTGAAAGTAATACGACACGTCGAGATGAATGAGATGTTATGAAGATGGATTTTAGTATTATTAGGATGTTAGATGTTAAGAGTAAGGATAGATGTAGTTTTTGGTTCATTGATTTTGGAGAATAGAATTATGAGCTAAGGTGACGGATGATATATTGGGGACATGATGATTGTTGAATTGTGGACGGTAATATGGATCTATAGTCAGATGCTAGTGTGTGATTCTAGTTGTAGCATTATCCAGTGAAGAGACGCATTGTGATGGATTATTGAGGAACATTGATTGAAGTTATAAGATTAGAGATCTATAGGCGTAGTCATGAGAGTTTTGGGGTATAAGTTTCTATAGATGTTATTATTGATAGTATGAGTGATTCCGAGGACGGAATCATTTCTAAGGTGGGTAGAATGTAACGGCCGCTTTCCGACCGTTCGTATTTTCTACGTACACGTACTTTTTCGTGCACGTATTTTATTTGGTTTTTCTGAGCTCCGGCATGAGCGATGCGATATGCCGTTGTGATCGTTTGGGAGTGTAGAATTTTATAGTAATTTTTGGGAACGTCTTTTCACGGCTCGTTTTCTCGTAAAACGATTTTGAAAGATAGGGGCGTTTTAGTCATTTGACTCAAAACGCCGTTTCCAATTTTACGTAAATTCTTGGTAGGTGTTATGCATGATCGGATACCGTAGCCCCGTACTTCTCGTCTCCACGATCGTCCCGGTATTTTCGGATTATTTTTCCGATGCCCGTAGTGGAAGATATCCCCTAATCAATTTCAACCGTTGATTAGCCACTAATCTTTTGAATTTCAAATTCTAAACCAAATCCTAATCAATCCCACATTTATCTCCAACGTAAGAGGGAATCATGCATCAGCCTCTAATGTCACCCTCCTTTATCTCAAACTCCACTCCTTCTATCCCTATCTCTCTCTCCCAATTAACCAAAATCCCAAAGCCAAATAGCAAACTTCATCTCTTTTTAACAACATCCAACCTCAAACCCTATTTCTCACGCATGAACCCATTGAGCCGCCTCCTTGCTTCTCCTCCAGCCGCCGGCAACCACCACCAGCCCCCAAACTCCGGCCACCACCCTCTCCTCCTCCTCCCCCTTCTCCTCCTCCTCTCCAAAGCTCTCAAAAGCCATCTAAAACCACACAAAACACAGCCCAGGCCAGAACTGCGCCTCGCCGGAAAACTCCGCCGGCCGGCCACCTCCGGCCACCCCCTCCGGCGACCACCACCCCCGATCAACTCCCCTCTGACCCCCCAAGCATCTCCACCTCCCCTTACCCTCTTCCCTCATCTCTATCTCCCTCAAAACGCTTTCAAACACAACCCAAACGACAGTTTTACAGATCTGCGCCACCGCCGGAAAAACTCACGCCCACCAGCCATCCGGCCACCTACGACGACCACCCTACCGCCGTTGGATTCCTATCGAAACCACCTACCAACTGCAATTTTTCTCACGCTCATAGCCCATCTGTAGCTCCCGGAATCCTCGTCGGAACGTGTCGCATCCGCTGTATTTCACAGATCTGGAAGCTGAACTTCGCCGTCCCCGCACGGCCACCTCCGACCACCCCCGGCGACAAATCCACTGCCGTTGGCTTCATCTTGAAGTCCTTTACCCACTGCAAATTCCCGTTTCCGATGTTCGTCTCTGAAATTTCACTGAGACGTGCGACAACGGACGTGGCGTGAATCTGTCCTCCCCGTCTTCTCACGGCCGCCCACCGCCGTGCGCTCGCGCCGTCGGCCATCCACCAGGCCGAGCATCTTCCTTTGGTCCCACTTCATCTACCAACATCCCCCTTGGACTCTCGGAGTTCACGTGCATTTCCGCACGCACGTACTTTTAGCCAACGTCGCTGTTATCGTGAAGAACCGTTGCGCTACTCGCAACGGGAAGGAGATCGCTGTTTAGCTCGCTGATTTCACGTCATCATTCCGCTGTCCAGAGGTACCTCGCTGCGCTACCTACGGCCGAGGAGTTCCAGACGAC
Organism: Scilla litardierei; assembly: GCA_030789695.1. Lineage (NCBI taxonomy): Eukaryota > Viridiplantae > Streptophyta > Magnoliopsida > Asparagales > Asparagaceae > Scilla > Scilla litardierei. The sequence continues at coordinate 154,089,474 of CM061142.1, forward strand.
GTCGACGTTTCACCGTTCAGACCCGACTTCCGCTTGTTGGACGACATTACGAGACGGACTACCGCGGGCGCGACGACTGGACGAGATGCCCCGGACAGACGACACCCTCGCCACCGTAGGCAAGTGTACCCACTTGCGCTTTTGACCGTGTCTTAGTCTTAAATTGTAGAACTGTTAGACTGTGAGTGCTGAGAACCGGACGTGAAATGATAGCGTCCGGGACGCCCTTGACGGCTCAGACTTGACGACGAAGTCTGAGCCTGACAACAACAACTGTTGACATCATAGGACTATCTTGCGTGTGCGTGTGTGTGGACACCCTAGAATAACAACTCCCTACACTTGTCATGTCGTGTCCTGTTACACAAAAAGCCTTCGGGCGTTCGGATGCTTTCCCCCGCGAAAGTGATCCCTGTTACCCAAAAAGCCTTCGGGCGTTTCGGATGCTTTCCCCCTCGAAAGTGATCCCTGTTACACAAAAAGCCTTCGGGCGTTTCGGATGCTTTCCCCCTCGAAAGTGATCCCTGTTACACAAAAAGCCTTCGGGCGTTTCGGATGCTTTCCCCCGCGAAAGTGATCCCTGTTACCCAAAAAGCCTTCGGGCGTTTCGGATGCTTTCCCTAGCGGAAGTGATCCCCGTGATACAAAAAGCCTTCGGGCGTTTCGGATGCTTTCCCTAGCGGAAGTGATCCCCGTGATACAAAAAGCCTTCGGGCGTTTCAGATGTTTCCCTAGCGGAAATGATCCCTGTAAATCTTGTCCTGAGTTCCTGGGGTTTGGGGTTGGGTTGAGCGTGCGCACGGCAAGAGGGTCTGATCCCCCTCGAACCGTAAGGCGTGAACCCTTTCGTGTCTCACTTGTCTTGTCTTGTCTTGTCTTGTCTTGTCCCATCACGTCCCGACTTGTCTTGACACCTGTAGGTTATTCCCGTAGTTGGTAGCACACGCTACGACTACTACTTGATACGCTTTACTTTCCTGCTACGTTACTTCTGTTTGTTACTCTGTTATAACTCCAGCATGCTAATCAACCAGTAAACCGTCTGTTATAACCTCAGCATGCTAATCAACCAGTAAATCGTTGTTTAAAGTTCGGTGCACTTGCAGTAAAGTCTAACCCTTCTTGTAGACTTTACCTGACGTACAGTTCCTTTCTCTTGGGTGCTGTACGTCAGGTGTTCAGCCAGAGAAACGTGGACGAGGCAGACTCACTGGAGTACGAGGAGCCGAGGACATCGACCCAGAGTACGTGCTTGACAAGGACCAGACCTTGAGGTCTTTTAGTCGTCACTTTCAGAGGTTACTACTTTCAGTTTGCTTTTAGATAGTTTGTTGCCACGCTTAGGCTTCTTTTTTAGACTTTGTACCTGTTGGATATTATATCTCTAATTTAATGAATGCAACTTCCTTTCCGTACTTTCTGTTGTTACGAACTTTATTAATGCAAGAACCTGAAGTTTTTTAAAATGGTACCCCCTACAGACTCTTATTGGGTCCGAGCTTCTAAAGCTCTGGCCTAAGCGGGCCTCGTCACGTTTCGCTTCCGTCCATTTTGGGAAGCTGGGCGTGACATCAGTCGACTGCTGCAGGAGATGGAGAAAAACAGAGAGATGCAATATTCGCACTTACGCCTTTCAGACGACTGTTGACCATTTCACAGGCGACTATAAATTGAACATCAGTCGGCTGATGCGAAAAGCTCAAGTAGAGTCAATAAAAATGTTGACTAGAGCAGTGCACTATAGTCGACTGTAGAAGGCTCGACAGGCGACTGGAATCACCCAGTCGACTGTGAATCCTTCAGCAGACGACTATTGGAAAGCCAGAGACTCCAAATGAGTCTTTGGTCAAGATGAACCTATTGGATTGGATTCTATGATAATCCTAAGGCTTACTAAGATGGTTAAATGCATATGCAAGAATGAGTAGACCATCTATCAAGGCATTACATTAAACCTAGACTCAAAAAGAGAGAAAACAATAAATGAAATTACATGGATTACAATGCTTTCCTTATATTTTATGGCATCAATCTTGATGCCTTGATGCTTCCCATCATCTCCAAGCTTTGGCACCCCTTGAGTCCAAGCTTTAGCCCTTCTCCACTTGATGTCCATCCTTGCATCAAGTGTTTAGTCTCCCAAAAATGATTTTCGTGGAATGTAAACTAAGAGACTAACATGAGAGAGTCATTAGCAACAACATAATGTTGTGATCATCATCAAAATAACATTGGTATAAAACACCAATACTCAACAGGAGATAGCAATGAGAAAAAGAACAATAGAAGAAACAAGTTTCGACGACCAAGAAAGGAAGCGTATGCAGCCTTTGACCAAAGTGATGACTCGAGCTCCGACGAATCGTCATCCTCATCCGACGACAAAGGAGATAGAAGAGAGGCAGCTCATATGTGTTTCATGGCTTCTACATTGTAACGGTTTAGTTTCAACATACACGAATTTCCGTAATCGCGATAGTATCAAATAAGTTCAAATGAATAAACGATTTTTTTTCTATTTTTTCATAACTCAAACCTTAAATTGGACTTTGTATTCACGATCCTCGCGATGATACAGACCCGAGGTAATGTTTTCGTAATTTTTCGGACACGTTAGTTTCAGGGGGCAAAATCGAAATTTCGTATTTCTAATTAAGTTTTACTAATTACGTTTTACGTTTTAAATTATTAACCTAACACTAATTACATATTTAATTACCCTAACTAATCTTACCCTAATTACCATGGATTGTCGGCAGCCACCCAATTCATGTTTTAAAATTTTGTTTAGAACGTTTAAAGTTTTTTTAACTTAATCAAACCCATTAATACGCTAATAAATTTCGTTCATGCATCTAATTACTCATTTAAACCCACTGCTCGTTAACCCCTCCTTCGTTCTTTACAAACCGGCAGAGAATCCCACCCTCTCTGTCACGTCCCGCTCCCCAGGATACCTGGGATTTTCAAAACTATCCCAAGTATTCTTGAAGGGGCAGAAGTGATGAAGAAAGAGATTGGAAGAGATGAAGAAGACAGAGGCAGGCCACTGCACACATGTTGGGATAGTACCCGTAATGCTCCATATACAACAACTGGGAGATCACATTCTAATTATACAACTTCACAAAGAGTACATACACAATTTCACGTTGCTAATATAAGAGCCAACACAACATTGGGTATAAATGTGCATCAATAAATTTCAACTCAAGTTACACCTCCAAAGGACAATATCAACTCCACGAACTCAGAGTACAACTCAACTCCCTGAAGTATCCCACACCCCCAGCTCCATGCTTACAAGTCTCCCAGGCTCTCCAACTATCTGCTACCTGAAAAATGGGAAGGAGCACGTCCATGCGTGCCCCAGTAGGAAACAACTTGGATTTGGAACACCGTTTTATGGTTATCAACCACTAGGCAAGGCATGAGAAATAAGGCGTATAAAATAAATAATATGACGGAAAGTAATCAGCCAAGTAAGGGATCATACCTTCGGTTCGATGTCTAGCTACTACAAGAAAAAGGGTTAACACGAATAATAATACAAGTGTTCATGCAAACATGATCTAAAAAGGTAATTACAAGTGCCAGAAGTGTAATACAGTGTCACAAGAAAAGCATGAAACGTGAAGTGGGAAGTGCTGCAAGCATAAGAAGTACCATGTAAAACTCTTATTTATTAATTTAATTAGTTGGAAACTCGAGTAAACTGTGTAATACAACGACCTGGACCTCACCCAAAGATTTGGGATGGAAAACTGCACTCGACGCAGTGGACATGGGAACTGTACGCCAGGCCTCTCACCCTGTCCTATCAGGGGACCTGCCACACAGGCCACACCACAAGATTGGGGTGAGTATGGCACACGGTGCAGTGGACACGGTCACTATACACCGAGCCTCCCCATCCCCTCCCTGAACGGTACCAAGAGTGAGGATCTCCATATGCACCTCTCCACATTCAAACCACATCATCACAAATGCCAAATAACCATCACTCCCTGTAAAGGCGATTGAGAATAATCATCGCATATCACATCATCACATCCACACCTTCATCATCCAGGCATCATATCCACAATTTACTCAAATTTCCCCCAAACCCCAGTTTTAGCAGCTCACCCCCTTTACATAGGATTGAGACATTTCAAAGACCATATTTAACATTATACTTAATACTGAAGGAGACATGTTGCATGGTTTCCCAAATACATCATTGTCCTCATTTTCTGAAACATATCTTATTTTCATAACAATTTGGGACATGCACCTAAGTGACACGACCTTCATCATAGCCATATCAACTCATCATCACATCACACATGGAACCATGCATGACATTCCCCCAACATCACAAGTTTATAACATATCTCATAGCACAACTATAGAAATGGGTATTTCTCACATTTCTTGCATTTGCCTTCGCTTAAGCATTTTCACAAACACATGGTGAGCGTGACGTACATGTCCATGAGCACATTAGCAAATTTATTAGCAAACCATACCATTAGTCTACCTTTCAGGTAAAACAATAATCATGAACTATAGGGGAAGATAAGCAACAATACACAACTCATCACACCACTTAAACGCTTCAGTTTGCAGGAAACAGACAGATAGTCATAAAGGATGGCTGATATCACCCATTTATAATAAGAATTTATCTAAACTTTCTAAATGAAAGTTGTAGATGTGGTCATTTTGTATTCACATTTCATGCAGAAGTATGAACTGGGTGATTTATGATGAATTTTTTGGTGAGACCAATCAAAGCTGTTTTTCAGACAGATTCTAAGCGATGTAACAATTGCTATTTTAAATCATGTTTCAGTTAGAATCTCGAAAATATGACCTAGGTGAAAGTTGTAGAACAGTTTGTTATCTTTACAACGAGACCAAGAACACCAATTTTTATGGTGTGTGCAGGGACTGAGATCAATTTTCCCAAACTGTGTCCAGACTGGATGAAAATCAGACATGTTGTAAAGATAGAATTTTTACTCCCAATTACTGAATTGAACATATGTCAAATTTTACATGATTTTGGGGTATAATTTCAAGATCTACAAGTTTATAATTTTTTTGGAAATTCATTCAAGCCACAGTGACCAGAATTCAGGTAACATTGTGCCACGGAATTTCAGATTTTCAAGGTGGGTGCTTTTGCTAAGAATTTCACGGGGTGATTTGTGAAATTGAATCATGGTACATAAATTCGACTACCCTTAACACATATTGAGTAAAAATATGATTTAAAACATGATAGCAAGAACCCTTAATTAGAATTCCAAATCCAAGTTAGAATCCTACCTCAAAAGCTTGATTTTCCTCCTCCTCTTTATTTCTTCTCCATCTTCTTCCTTCTTGCAACCAATCTTGTGATTCTTGATTTTATGGGGGAAGAATTAGGGTTTTCAATTGAAGGAGGAGGAGGAAGGGGGGTGGCCTGCCATGTTGGGTGGAAGAGGAAGAAAAGAAAATGAAAAGATAAGAGAAAAGAAAGGTAAAGAAGAAGAAAGAACTATCTCCAAAAATATCTATCATTTGAACCTCCCTTAAGATAAGCATGCACCTTGTGAAATGACCAACATACCCTTCCAAAAATACCCCTCAACTTTCATGTATTTACAAGTTTGCCATTATTTTATGCACACACTTCTTTACTATACACATACCCATCATTTAGTCCAAATTACCATTTTGCCCCTCACCTTTCTAAAAATTTACGAGGATGCCATTAACCCATAATCTCTTTTCACACTAGCATGACTCTCCCTACACCCAACCATGCACACCCACGCATGCATACATGCATCACACACACACGTCCAATACATACTTGTTATATTATACATTCGACGTCATTCAGACTTCTCCCGCATTCATTCTCGCATTCTCGTCTCTTAGCCACATATTACGGCCCAATCTCCATGCACTACGATACATACATCGAAATCCACGATTATTTCATGCCTATATATGCATCGTAAGTAGAAATACCACGTGTATACAGTAGAATACACGTATAGTTCAAAACGAGGCATGACACTCTCCTTCGAAACCCAACCACACCAGAACATAGGGATCAATCTCCTTAACTCATCTCAGTTTCCCTCACAATACAACCAAGCCAACAACCAAGCTAAGAGCTCAACCCAGCTCATTCGTTTCGATCACCCAACACACACAGCTTCCTCACCCCTCACCATCAGCTCTTCACAACAAACCCCATTGGAGCCACCACTGCACATCAACGCCCCCAGCTCGCCAAGATTTGCACACCACCTAGCCACCCAAATCCGTGCCCTCCTCCACCTTCCTCCTCCGGATTTGTGCGCGCACAGCCACGAATGAAACCCCCTCAACTTCTCGCACTGCCCGCTGCCGCTGCCATCCACGCGTGCCTCCTCCCGAGCCGCCCCGCCCGCCGCCGGATCGCCCCGAACTCCCCTCCATCTCCTTCTACCGTGATCCCCTCCTCCCTCTTCACGCGTCGTCGCGCCCTAATCTGTGCTGCCCCTGCCACACACGCTGCCTCCAGAGCCCCCCGCCGCCCAGAACTCTCCGCCTGACTGCCGAAGTGTGCAGCCACCGTCGATCCGCCTGCCGCCGCCGCCAGATCTGACTCTACGCCCCTTGATTCCCCTCGCTGCATCAAAAAGGAAAAAAATGAAAAGAAAGAAGAAAGAACAGAAGAAAGAAAGAGAACAGAGGTGAGAAAGAGAGTTATAGAATTATTAATATTTGCTAAGTTATAAATTTTTATAAAGTTTTATATATATACACACACACACATATAAGATAATATAGTATACTATATATAACACTAACTTTAATTACTAACATTCATTTGATAACTGTGTTATATGTATATAACAACATATATATATATAATAATGGGTATCATACGCCATATGAGAGGGTGACTCATATTCCCTCTCACATAAAGGGGGTCGAGTACAACAAGTACAAGCCCATATGGGCTTGTACTTGCCCCTTTTATGTGAGAGGGCATATGAGACACCCTCTCATATGGCGTATGATACCCATTACTATATATGTATGTATGTATGTATGTATGTATGTATGGAGTTGGTTAGAGCGTCGTGCTAATAACGCGAAGGTCGCAGGTTTGAGATCTGCATAGGCCAACATTAAGTATTTAATTTAAAAAATTAAAACTTGCGACCTTGGGCCCTATCCGACGACCAGGCGGCGACCAGGCGTTCTTGGACGATCTTCGGCGGTCCATCTGCTCCGGGGGCTGCCGGAGCTCATCCACTTCCCTGTTTTGGGCCAGGTGGCCAGTAGCTCCTCCCCCCGAGTTCTCTATGGCATCCCCTAGCCAGGGTCTGTCTCCTCCCCAATCTCGCTTGACGGGCGATGGCGACATTCATCAGCAGGCTACCGATTGTGAGCAAGGCGACTCGTCCCTTGCCGATGGCAACTTAGGCGCGGGGGCCTGGGTCCCTATTGCTGGGCGAAGACGGCCATCTCGACCCTCCTCCATTTTTTGGCCTCCCATCTCGGACTGACAGCAACTGGTCGCCATCGGCAGCTGGAGGCAGCGGTTCCGGTCCTTCGAAGAGTTCGCATCCCCCTCTGAATCACTCTAGGCCAGGGGGCGGCCATCTGATATCCCCCCTCCCCGTAGAAGGCCAGTTCCTCAGGTGCTTGGCAAAATGCCCCAAAGATCCGCTCCTACTATTCCCAGCTCATCTTACTCGGCATCTCCTTCCTACAGCGAAATTTGTGGCACGAAAAGGTCCTCCCCTCCTAACTGTGCCCCCATTTTCACTCCCCCTTCCCCCCTTGACGATGGGGTTGTTACAGATATCTTCCCCGACGACATTGTGGAGGCGGCAGGAAATTGGACTCACACACTTGTCGGTTACGTGGTGGGACCTCGGCCTTACTACGGACATTTGAAGGCATGGATTTCGTGTGTCCGGAAACGAAAGGAGCTGTCCAACTCCACACCCAAAAAATGGGTTCTTCTTCTTCAAATTTGATTCAGGGCCCGACGCCGATGTAGTGTTGCACTGGGGGCCTTGGCTCATTGATGGGAGTCTGGTTGTGCTCCGTCATTGGACACCCAACATAGGGTTGGTCTGTGACCTGTTGTCGGAGGTGCCAATGTGGATTCGTTTACCACTGCTACCAATCCAGTTCTAGTCCAAGTCTATCCTGGGGAAGTTGGCTAGCGTGGTTGGGCGGCCTCTCTTCACTGACCCGGTGACGACGACCGCATCGTGGCTCTCCTTTACTCTGTGCTTCGTCGAGGTTGACTCTAAGTCGAAATTCCCATCCTCAGTTTTGGCTCGTCTTCCCGATGGCTTGCTTATTCCCGTTGCTGTTGAATACGAGCGTATCCCCCCTTATGTCTGCACTGTCGTTGCTTCGGCCATAACTCTTGCCCATTGCGAATCCCCTAGTCGGCCGCCATCTGACGCACTGCCCTAGGGCACGGGTCGTCCCCAACAGCCAACGGTGCCGTTGTCCTCTCCGGTCGTTGTGTCTGACCCCCTTCCTCCCATTGATATCCTTGAAGCTACCGATGAAGGGTGCTTTGCGACGGAGCAGGCTGATCCCACGGCAACAGCAGATCATATCCATGCGGTTGTTATGCCATGTGCATCGATCCCCCCTTCTACCAGTAGTGCAACGACAACCTCACATGCTGATGGACAGTCCCTCCCTCCGTCTACTCTGATGAGTGTTCCCTCCATAGCTGATCCCCTTTTCGACTCTATTCCATCTGCCCAAAGTGACTCCCTTAGGCCGGATAACATCGGGATGGCTATGGCTTGCTCGTCAGAGTCAACTGCCGACTTGTGCTCGCTTGACGGGACTGGTGTGCCTCCTACTGGGTGGTTGGGCATAAATTCCTCTGAGTTTTTCTTGGCCCCCGTTGGTATTAAAGAGGGTGGTGTACAGACTTGCAATGGTGCTACAGCTCAGACTTCTGTAGACTTGTGTTGATGTGCTTGGGTGTGCACCATGCACGGGTAAGTATGTGCTTAGTTACAGTTATTGTTGACTATGGTATATGTGGCGTGTCGTAAATACAGTTATAAGACCGTATGTGATGTGAATACATGGTGAACTATTTGCATGCATTTGAATGACTATATATTGTGAAACTATAGTGGTGGTGAATAAATATATTAAATATAGTAAACTTGACTTAATAATGGTATGGGTGACTACTTATGTTGATATGCTTAGTATTGGATGTATACTAGGAAATATTAGGGAGTAGTATACCCATGTTGTTTGTGCATAGGTAGCTATCTATACGTAGAGCAATGATTGTATTTGCTAAGTGTGAGACTATCCTTATATGAGTATCTGAAATATTGTTTTGTGTTTAGGTAAGTAGTAGTTATATAAGGGATGTATGCTTATATATATGATTGAAATACATGTATGAAATTGACTGACTATAATAGGTATAAGTGTATAACGTACGTGAATGTATATATATATGTGTTGGTAGTGTTAATGTTTGACTACCTAGTGCGTATATAAGCACTTGTAATGACTATACCTGGTTGAATTATAATATGACTTGATTGGGGTAGTTACTAGAGCGACTAGCTATATTAGAAAGTCCGAGGACGGACTTTATACTAAGGTGGGGAGGATGTAATGACCACTTTTCGTTATACGTTGTTCGTGCACGTGCTTTTGGCCGTGCACGTGTTTATTTTAGACTTTGTTTGTTTGTGAACACTTTAGTGTGATATGCCGTTGTGAACGTCTCTGAGAGTATTAAATAGTGGCACTAATTTGGAACGACGTTTCTCGAGTCGTTTTCCCACAATTTAATCTTACTCGATGAGACGTTGCGATTCTCACTTTTGACAGGAGACGTTTCTATTTTTAGTTTCATCGTCCGATGTCGAAATTGAGATCCGTCTTCTTAGTTAGCTCACTTTCGTCATCACGATCACCACGATATTTATTTTATAATTTTTGGAGTTTATTTGACCACTTTTATATTTTTAACAAGGTTTATAATATTTTTAATAATTAATTTTTATATTAATTTCGGCCAAAGAAAATTTATTTGAGTTTAAAATGTTTTAAATAATTTTTGAGCCAATTTCCAGCTAATTTGGGCCCCACCTAAGCCTTGGGTGAGTTGGAGTTGGTGAGATTTGAATTTAAAATTATTTTAAGCTCCTAATCCCATTAGGATTAGCCCTAGACCTAGTCAACCCATCTACACTATATAAACAACCTCTAGGAAGACCTATTTTCGCAAGAAAATAACCCTAGCCGCTCCCAAAACCCAAATTTGACGTTGTGACGAATCGTCGCAACGTTGCGACGAACTTCCCCCGCACCGACCGAGGAAACATGCCCATTTTCCTCGCACCGACCGCTACCCAGCCCGCACCAAGCTTCGCACAGCCGCCCCACATCGCCCCGCTCGCATCCCCGTGTCCGATCGAGAGAATCTCTCGGTCAGACCGAGAGAATTTCCCCCTCCGCTCCGCACCCGCACCGCTACAAGCCCCCACTCTGTCGCTCCGCACCGCTCTGTGCCCGACCGACGCTCTCGCCCGCATCGCCCGCTCTCCGCAACGTTGCAATGGTTGCAACGTTGCAGCGCCCAAGCCCCCGCATCCAAGGCGCCCGACCGATGGCCTCCCCCGCTCCGACCGAGAGAACCAAGCCCCTGCCGCACTGCGACTAACCAAGCGCTGCACAAGCCCCGTTCCCTCGCACCGACCGATGGAATCCCCTGCACCGAGGCTGTACGACCGAGAGCCAAACGTCGCAACCCCGCACCCGTCACACCACTTGCCACCGTGGGCCCCCCCAAGTTCTCCAGAGGTATTGTGGGTCCCCCATAGGTCCCTAGGACTACTGTGAGCCCCACCTAGGTGCTTTCTCTCCGACGATTTGCCGCGTACGACGTTGCGACACGTCGTAGCCCGTCGTCGCACGTGCTAGCTTTGGAATCTGGAATCGTTGCTCCGGTTGATGCTCTGAACTTTCCAGCGAGGAATCTATATTGGAATCAGGACTTGGAGCGCGTTCTCTTATTCCAACCCCCGGCGTCGCTACCCGACGCCGGTGTAGCTTTCGCGTCTTGTTGAGGTAACGCTTTGCCCCCCTAGGACCCCCAACCCATTGCCTGTTAATCAAGACTAAAATTGATGTTTTTAAAATGTTTTAAATGTTTTAATTCACTAATCAAGATTAATAATATGGACTTTAGGCCGGTGGACTTGTGCACGTAGGATAATTGTGATTCTGGACTCTCTTGGACGGTGTTTCTCAAACGTTGTACATGCAGGCAAGTGAAACTTGCCAACTCTTGTGTAGGGCCATGTTTTTAGGCCACTTCCTTGTTTTTAGCGTAAAAGAGACTAGTCAGTGAAATGATAGCTGGCTAGACGCCTACTTGATCCAGTTTGACAACGAAACTAGATCCGCCACCTAAATGATCTAGCTTGACAACGAAGCCAGATCCAACTCTTTAAACTTGTTGATCATGCATACTAAACTGTCATGTTTACTTTCCTTACTTGTACGCTTTACTACTTGCCATGTCATCCATGCATTGAATATTGCATTCGTAGCACACGCTACATACTTGTACTTGCTTGTCCAGGGCTAGGTGCACCCCTATGCCATCATGAAAAACACTTCCTGGCTCGTGATCCAGAAGCGAGCATTACCGTTCGGGGGTAAGGCTCTGGCTCGATACACGTGGGAGGGGTAAGAGTTAAGCGGCCAATCAGCTGGGAGTCTGCCTGATCAGCAACTGCAGCTGTAAGGCGTAAACTCTGGGTTTGGGGCGGAGTTAAGCGGCCACTCAGTGTGAAAGAAAGTCATTTCAGCTGTAAGGCGTAAACTCTGCACATGACATGAAAACGTGACTAGAGAAATCCTTGTAAATGTTTATATTCTTGCCACACTTGCCATGCCATGCTAGTTTACTTGTTGTTTTCTTTACCTGCTGCACTCATACTTTAACTGCCATGTCACTGCATACCTTTAGAACTGCTAGGTTGTCTTGCTTTACTTTCAGTTTCCTTGCACAAGTCTCTTGTAGACTTGCTGACATGTGCCCCTTGCTCTTTTGGGTGTCACATGTTAGACCCTGCGCCAGAGACCGTTGCTGAGTACGTGATGTTTTGCTGACGCTGAGTCTGAGTCCATGTTTGCCCAGGAGGAGTTTTGTGGACACCGGAGACCAGTCTTAGTGACTGTTGAGTTGCTTTTGCTTTAGGTTGCTGTTCGTTGTCGGTGCTTGCACCATTACTTTGTTTTCGTACTTTGTACTTTTGTTGGCCATGCTGGGGCCTCTTTTAGACTCTTTTATTTTTAGCCTGGTGGCTTTTCTGCGATGTTGAAATTTATTATGGATATTCTGAGATTTATTCTTTGTCTCTTTTCCTTATTATTATCTTTGTTTCGGTTCGCGTTACAAGGACCTGTAGTTTAAATTTGATTGACGCTTATCGGACTTGCAGCTTTGTAGCTTCAAGTCTGAGCGGACCTCCTCACGCTTCGCCTCCACGTTTTTGGGAAGCAGGGCGTGACAGGTTTTGTTGGTGGCCCATGCAGGTCCATCTTGCAATTGCGAATTATCGGAACAACGGTAATAACGGAATGTCCATCAAATAAATTACAACCTCCAAGTCATTAAGTTATGAGTCTAATTTTTGTTCGTTTTTCTATGTCACTAGGTGGTAGGACGACGTCTGTGCTTGCTAGTTAGGGGTCCCTGATTGTTAGTTAGACTCCCTGCTAGGAATTGATTTAATCGTCTTAGGAGTTACCTTAGTGGTTTTTGCCCAACTCTGACCATATTAGACTTCTAGGATTCCTTTTGTCGTTCGTTTGGGTTCATCGTTTTCGGACCAAGCTGAACGCATTTCATTACCGTCTAGCCCCTTAAAGAGTCTTAGCGCTTAGCTTCTTAATACTTAGTTGGTCGACCGTAGGAGTCTCCCCGTAGACCTTCCTGATTCATATCCTAGCTGTATGCATGTGTGACCATCCGACCATTTTCCTTGCCTCGATTCACTAGATCGCCTCTTGACGATCGTCATCAATTTTCGAACCTCTCCGTTACAAATCTTAAATCTCCTGAAAGTATTTTTCGACTCCTCCTTTCCGAAGTTTAACCTTGTTCGAAATTTTAATATACTTATACTTCATCCTCCTTCGTTGATTTAAAATTTTAAAACTTCTGTCGGAATTTTTGAACACTAGCTTATAATATTTTCCCAGCCTATATTGTTCGTACTTATGTAAATGCGTTGTCCCTTCATATATTAATTTCATTCTGAACCATACTTTTGCCTTGCCCAATTCGATTTATAATTTTCCTTCTTATTTGTGTTATTCGAATGATACGTCGTGTTTACTTTAATATACTTTCAAGTCACATGGAATTTCAGCTTTTAGCCAGTCGGTTTTATGCTCATCGTTTTCGCTATTTCAAAATTTTAAAAATTACTATTCCTGGCCCAGACTTCCCATAGTTTGGTTTTAAAGCTTTACTACAGTTTTTGATAATTTCACTACTAAGTCATTATTATCTTTCCGTTCACCATACATACTTTTAGAATAATTTCTAAACTAAATTGAATTTCAATTATTTTTATATCCGTACCAGGCTCGTTGTTCTTGTATGCTAAGAGCTTTGTGTAAACCAGTTTTATTTTTGGCTCATCCTGGTTCCCCTAAAAAGTAGTTCCAATATTGATCATTTTAAATTTTCTTTCCCTGGTTTAAAGACTTTGAAAGCGTTAAAAACGAGCTTCAATTCTTCAGTTACTTTAATTTCATTCTTTAAATTTCCAAAAAATTTTAAATTACTGCCGTATAATATTTTCTTAAAAAAATTACGTCTTTAATGTTCGTGTGAATGATTTACTTCCTCTTCTTAATGATTTGCGATAAGCCACTAAACCATTTTCTCTTATTATGAATATTCGACTCAAACTTATTTTGAACAACTCGTTTTATCGATCTCCAAAAATTTTATACAGACGAGGATTCCAACTTTTGAAGTACAACAGTTTTCAATTTCGCGTGTTTTAGCTTATGTTACTTCATTTCTCAATCCTATATAAGTATCACTACATCTCCCTTTCCCTCAACCTAAACATCACCATTGAGTCAATGTTCGTCTAACCAAGCTGTCTCCTCGTACTCGTCCTATCTGAACTCGTGCTTATCGATCCTTCCCTCGTCACGCTTTCGACCTCGACCTCCCTCTATTGCTTAGGCTTTAGTGCTCGTCAATGTCTGTGTCAACTCTAAGTTGTTAGTAGGCCATTGGACCTTGTGAGGTAGTCGTTGTGCATGTACCTAAGTTACGTACGTGGGCTTGAATGAGTATACCCCCCATAGTATATTGATGCTTGCCTATTGTGTGATATATATATATATATATACTCAGAGTTATTCGTGATATTATGAAGTTGTTTGTGTGTTAGTATTTATAGATTTGTGTGTGATTAGCTATACCATAATAGGGATGCCGGTGTATATAAGAGTTAGTGTTGGAATATCTAATGGAGTGTATGTAGTTAGAGATACTTGTAATGGTTGAAATAAAATGATTGGTAAAGCTATGTGTATGTTAGGTGTGATAATAATAAGTGTATGTATGGTTAAGGGAGTAGGCCTACTATATGACCTGTATGTTAGTACGTGTGAGTATGTGCTCGTACGTGGATATGAAATGTGCTTATATGTAAGTAGTTATGTTTCGTTGCATGAGTATATAGGTGATATACATATGGTAGTAGGATTATAATTTTGATTGGTATTGCTTGCTTTTACGGGATGTTGCATGCGTGCATACCGTGAGGTATACACGACTATTGCACATCTTAATTATGTATGTGTGGATGTGTTAGTATACTAATTATATGTAGTAGGCTATGGTGTGAATATATACATTACTTATGTGTGACTATACGGTGAATGTTTGTACTAGGGAGGGTATTATAAATATGTGGGTGCTGATGTCGGTAATGTTATTATTATGGTATATAAATTGATTTAACTATGTGGGTGTTATCTGACTAAATATTAAGTGTGATTGACTTATGGTATGTATATGGTAGTATTGGTAGACGTATAAATATTGGAGTGGTATTGGTATAGGTATAAATGCCGTGTTACGTATGTAGAATATTCTGATGTGTGTATTGAGTCTCACTCAAGCTTGAGTGGGTATACTCTAAGTATATTGTTATGTATGTCTGTGGTTTGCATATAGCAACGTTTGATGTATGAATATTGATAGGAGTGGTGTGCCTGGTCGTGCTACGCACATGAATGTGGGTCGCTACACCAGTATATAGTTATAAGTGTCGGTCTTGTGGTATAGTTATTTACTAAGGACATGCCTGTGTGAACATATGTGTACTAGCTAAACTAGATGTATAGTTGTGCTAAGCATATAGTGGTATGATGGGTATATATATGTAAGTGAAATGTTAGCGTGTATGGGTGTGCACCATGCACGGGTAAGTATGCGCTTAGTTACAGTTATTGTTGACTATGGTATATGTGGAGTGTCGTAAATACAGTTATAAGACCGTATGTGATGTGAATACATGGTGAACTATTTGCATGCATTTGAATGACTATATATTGTGAAACTATAGTGGTGGTGAATAAATATATTAGATATAGTAAACTTGACTTAATAATGGTATGGGTGACTACTTATGTTGATGTGCTTAGTATTGGATGTATACTAGGAAATATTAGGGAGTAGTATACCCATGTTGTTTGTGCATAGGTAGCTATCTATACGTAGAGCAATGATTGTATTTGCTAAGTGTGAGAATATCCTTATATGAGTATCTGAAATATTGTTTTGTGTTTAGGTAAGTAGTAGTTATATAAGGGATGTATGCTTATATATATGATTGAAATACATGTATGAAATTGACTGACTATAATAGGTATAAGTGTATAACGTACGTGAATGTATATATATACGTGTTGGTAGTGTTAATGTTTGACTACCTAGTGCGTATATAAGCACTTGTAATGACTATACCTGGTTGAATTATAATACGACTTGATTGGGGTAGTTACTAGAGCGACTAGCTATATTAGAAAGTCCGAGGACGGACTTTATACTAAGGTGGGGAGGATGTAACGACCACTTTTCATTATACGTTGTTCGTGCACGTGCTTTTGGCCGTGCACGTGTTTATTTTAGACTTTGTTTGTTTGTGAAAACTTTAGTGTGATATACCGTTGTGAACGTCTCTGAGAGTATTAAATAGTGGCACTAATTTGGAACGACGTTTCTCGAGTCGTTTTCCCACAATTTAATCTTACTCGATGAGACGTTGCGATTCTCACTTTTGACAGGAGACGTTTCTATTTTTAGTTTCATCGTCCGATGTCGAAATTGAGATCCGTCTTCTTAGTTAGCTCACTTTCGTCATCACGATCACCACGATATTTATTTTATAATTTTTGGAGTTTATTTGACCACTTTTATATTTTTAACAAGGTTTATAATATTTTTAATAATTAATTTTTATATTAATTTCGGCCAAAGAAAATTTATTTGAGTTTAAAACGTTTTAAATAATTTTTGAGCCAATTTCCAGCTCATTTGGGCCCCACATAAGCCTTGGGTGAGTTGGAGTTGGTGAGATTTGAATTTTAAATTATTTTAAGCTCCTAATCCCATTAGGATTAGCCCTAGACCTAGTCAACCCATCTACACTATATAAACAACCTCTAGGAAGACCTATTTTCGCAAGAAAATAACCCTAGCCGCTCCCAAAACCCAAATTTGACGTTGCGACGAATCGTCGCAACGTTGCGACGAACTTCCCCCGCACCGACCGAGGAAACAGGCCCATTTTCCCCGCACCGACCGCTACCCAGCCCGCACCAAGCTTCGCACAGCCGCCCCGCATCGCCCCGCTCGCATCCCCGTGTCCGACCGAGAGAATCTCTCGGTCAGACTGAGAGAATTTCCCCCTCCGCTCCGCACCCGCACCGCTGCAAGCCCCCGCTCTGTCGCTCCGCACCGCTCCGTGCCCGACCGACGCTCTCGCCCGCATCGCCCGCTCTCCGCAACGTTGCAACGATTGCAACGTTACAGCGCCCAAGCCCCCGCATCCAAGGCGCCCGACCGATGGCCTCCCCCGCTCCGACCGAGAGAACCAAGCCCCCGCCGCACTGCGACTGACCAAGCGCTGCACAAGCCCCGTTCCCTCGCACCGACCGATGGAATCCCCCGCACCGAGGCTGTACGACCGAGAGCCAAACGTCGCAACCCCGCACCCGTCGTACCACTTGCCACCGTGGGCCCCCCAAGTTCTCCAGAGGTATTGTGGGTCCCCCATAGGTCCCTAGGACTACTGTGGGCCCCACCTAGGTGCTTTCTCTCCGACGATTTACCGCGTACGACGTTGCGACACGTCGTAGCTCGTCGTCGCACGTGCTAGCTTTGGAATCTGGAATCGTTGCTCCGGTTGATGCTCTGAACTTTCCAGCGAGGAATCTATATTGGAATCAGGACTTGGAGCGCGTTCTCTTATTCCAACCCCCGGCGTCGCTACCCGACGCCGGTGTAGCTTTCGTGTCGTGTTGAGGTAACGCTTTGCACCCCTAGGACCCCCAACCCATTGCCTGTTAATCAAGACTAAAATTGATGTTTTTAAAATGTTTTAAATGTTTTAAATTCACTAATCAAGATTAATAATATGGACTTTAGGCCGGTGGACTTGTGCACGTAGGATAATTGTGATTCTGGACTCTCTTGGACGGTGTTTCTCAGACGTTGTACATGCAGGCAAGTGAAACTTGCCAACTCTTGTGTAGGGCCATGTTTTTAGGCCACTTCCTTGTTTTTAGCGTAAAAGAGACTAGTCAGTGAAATGATAGCTGGCTAGACGCCTACTTGATCCAGTTTGACAACGAAACTAGATCCGCCACCTAAATGATCTAGCTTGACAACGAAGCCAGATCCAACTCTTTAAACTTGTTGATCATGCATACTAAACTGTCATGTTTACTCCTTACCTGTACGCTTTACTACTTGCCATGTCATCCATGCATTGAATATTGCATTCGTAGCACACGCTACATACTTGTACTTGCTTGTCCAGGGCTAGGTGCACCCCTATGCCATCATGAAAAACACTTCCTGGCTCGTGATCCAGAAGCGAGCATTACCGTTCAGGGGTAAGGCCCTGGCTCGATACACGTGGGAGGGGTAAGAGTTAAGCGGCCAATCAGCTGGGAGTCTACCTGATCAGCAACTGCAGCTGTAAGGCTTAAACTCTGGGTTCGGGGCGGAGTTAAGCGGCCACTCAGTGTGAAAGAAAGTCATTTCAGCTGTAAGGCGTAAACTCTGCACATGACATGAAAACGTGACTAGAGAAATCCTTGTAAATGTTTATAGTCTTGCCACACTTGCCATGCCATGCTAGTTTACTTGTTGTTTTCTTTACCTGCTGCACTCATACTTTAACTGCCATGTCATTGCATACTTTTAGAACTGCTAGGTTGTCTTGCTTTACTTTCAGTTTCCTTGCACAAGTCTCTTGTAGACTTGCTGACATGTGCCCCTTGCTCTTTTGGGTGTCACATGTTAGACCCTGAGCCAGAGACCGTTGCTGAGTACGTGATGTTTTGCTGATGCTGAGTTTGAGTCCATGTTTGCCCAGGAGGAGTTTTGTAGACACCGGAGACCAGTCTTAGTGACTGTTGAGTTGCTTTTGCTTTAGGTTGCTTTTCGTTGTCGGTGCTTGCACCATTACTTTGTTTTCGTAATTTGTACTTTTGTTGGCCATGCTGGGGCCTCTTTTAGACTCTTTTATTTTTAGCCTGGTGGCTTTTCTGCGATGTTGAAATTTATTATGGATATTCTGAGATTTATTCTTTGTCTCTTTTCCTTATTATTATCTTTGTTTCGTTTCGCGTTGCAAGGACCTGTAGTTTAAATTTGATTGACGCTTATCGGACTTGCAGCTTTGTAGCTTCAAGTCTGAGCGGACCTCCTCACGCTTCGCCTCCACGTTTTTGGGAAGCGGGGCGTGACAGTTGGCCCGTCTGATGCCGTCATAGATCACACCGCCCTCTCCGATGCAAAATTCACACCCCTTCCCCTCAGCCCAAATGTCCCACCCCATTCATCCCGACGCAAATCTCTTCCCCCATCCATCCCTAACTGCCCAGAACCTCCCACCATTCCCAATCCCGTGTATGTTGCCAAGGCCTCTAAATATCCTTCCCTAAAAACCTCTGGACCGGTTCCTTCCCGAGTACAAACTAGGAGCAAAACCCCTCCCCCGGCGATTAATGTCGGTCCTAGCTTGGAATGTGCGGGGCCTGAATGCCTCCGCTCGTTGTAGGGATATCAAGCATCATATCAAGCGGCACAAGGCCTCTCTTGTCGGTCTTTTGGAAACTAAAATTAGGGATCCTAATGGGGACATCGTCTCTTCGTGTTGTCCCAAGGGTTGGACGACCTTTCATATCTATGCCCACGCCCCGAAGGGTAGGGTCTGGGTAGCGTCGGATACTTCTGTGTGGAGCTGTAAGGTGATCTCCTCCTCGCGCAGCACATCACCCTCCAGTCTGCCAACTATGGTGGTTTTGTTATGGCCTTCTCCTTTGTCTATGCTTTCAATCTGGCCTCCGACCGAGTTCTTCTTTGGGCCTCCCTTTAGAGAGATTGCCACCTTGTTGATGAAGGGGCTTGGGTGGTTCTTGGTGACTTCAACGTTACCCGTTTTGTTGATGAGAAGGTTGGTGGCCGTACCCTCACTCTGGCCCAGCTTGAGGACTTCAGCAGATGTTTGAGGATTGTGGGCTTGACGACATTCGATGTATTGGGGACCCCTTAAGTTGGAGCAACTACGCCTCGGTTGGCCTGCGCATCTCCTACCACCTGGATAGGGCCTTGGGGAATTCGGCCTGGTTTGCCATCCTGCCTGATGCCTTTGCCTCCTACCTCCCCCTGGCACCAGTGATCACTCTCTGCTATTGCTTCAGATTATCCCTCCTCCCGACTCCGGCCCAAAACCCTTCCGGTTATTCAATCACTACATTCAGATCCCAGGGTTCTACGATCTTCTTCTGGCAGTCTGATGAGGCCATTACTCTGGGTCCCCTATGCTCAAGCTTGTCTCTAAGCTCAAAGCCCTCAAGGCTGCCATCCGATCTTGGCCTTTGACCCGTCACCACTTCCCCCCCCCCCTCAGATATCGTTAGGCAGGACATCTCTACTCTGCGGGCCTCCTCCTCCTTCCATACTAGCCCGGACCTCCTACAACGGGATCGTGCTCTTGGTCGTCTACTGGTCTCTTGCCTTGACTGTGAGGAGAGCCAGGCGAGACAGAAGAGTCGCCAGACTTGTCTTTCTCAGGGTGACAGGAATACCAAGTTCTTCTACGCAGCTTCTAAAGATCGAGCGGATGGGAATAGTCTTCTACACTTGATTGGGCCCGATGGAGATGCTACCACCAAGTTAGATTCCCTCCGGTCTGATGCTGTTGAGTTCTTCACTTCCCTATTCCACCAGGACTTGCATCCCTCTTCCTTCCCTGAGTTTGTCCCGAAGCGGATCCTCTCTCCTGGGGCCTGTGAGTGGATTGGTGGTCATGTTTCTGAGCTGGAGATCAAGGAGGCTCTCTTCTCCTTGGACAGGGATAAGTCCCCTGGGCCGGATGGTTTCCCTCCCCTCTTCTTCCAGGACATATGGGGGATTGTGGGTAAGGATGTTTTGCACGCCACTCGGTCCTTCTTCTCCTCAGGTTGCATTCTGAAGCAAATCAATCGTACCTTCCTCACCCTCATTCCCAAGTCCCTGACGGCCTCTTCGCTCGGGGACTACCAGACTATCTCTTGCTGCAATATGATATACAAGATCATCTCCAAGGTTCTCAGTAGGAGACTTACTGAAGTCATTCCTGGTCTCATCTCCTGGAACCAGTCCGCTTTCATCAAAGGGCACCTGATATCAGATTCCTCTCTCCTTGCCCATGAGCTCATCAAGGACTTCTCTGCATCCATAGGGGCCAGGGCCTGCATTCAATTGGATCTCCGCAAAGCCTTTGACAGCATAAACAGGGAGTTCCTCTATAACTTCATGTCTCGGCTTGGTTCCCCCCCCCCCCTCCTTCATTCATTCGGTCAAGGTATGTGTGGACTCTACCTCTTTCTCTGTACTCGTCAACGGTTCTCCTGGTGTTTTTTTGGAAGTAACAGGGGAGTTCGCCAGTGCGACCCTATTTTCCCCTTCCTCTTCGTCTTGGTCATGGAATCCTTTACACTCTTTATGGATGCAGCCACCTTCTCTGGCGCCTTCCGTCCCCCTAAGTGGGGTGGTGCGGGACATCCCGTCCCATCTCCTCTTCGCTGATGACATGTGGGTTTTTTGCAAGGCCGAGCCCTCCTCTTTCCTGGAGCTGGGTAGGCTTCTTGACTCCTTCCACCTCCTTGCTGGCCTTGATGTGAATAGGGGAAAAGCAAGCTCATCCTCAGCAAGGGCTGTTGTTCTAGCAATGAGCTCTCTCTCATCCTGGGTATTCCCCTCGTCGTCCCTCCTCTCAAGTATCTCGGCCTCCCGCTCTCCTCATCCTACCCGGCTATGAAGCTTTACTCCAGTCTGATTGACAAGTGCAAGGCCAAGATCTCTGGTTGGTCCTCCAGACTCCTGTCCACGGCGGGGTGCATTGAGTTGGTCCGCACGGCCATCCATGGATATGTCTCTTATTGGATCCGGTCCTTTCGGATTCCCTCTACGGTTCTGGCAGCGGTTGATCGTTTGTGTCGGGATTTCATTTGGGGGATGAAGGTCCATCTCTGGCGTTGGAAGGACATGTGTCTGCCTAAGTGTAAAGGGGGATTAGTCTTCGTAGTCTTCGTGAAGTGGTGGTTGCGGCTCGTATCAAGCTCCTCTGGAGGCTCCTTCATTCTCCCTCACCCTGGGCATCCTACATGCGTAGCAGCTACCTGAAGCGCACCCCATTATTCCAGTGTGAGGCCTCCGTTCTTGACTCTGGTTCTTGGAAGCATGTTCTTCGTTGTCGGGATTTGGCTGCCTCTTGTTTCTGTCGTGTTGTGAGGGATTGATGCTCCTCTTCATATTAGTATGACCCCTGGTTGCCCTGTGGTCCATTGGCCAAGCTGTGCACTCCCCCCGCTCTGCTGAGATACCGCCGTGTTGCCGACTTCTGGGATGGTAGTGGTTGGTCCCTTCCTACTAAGATTCGACACCTTGCGCATCTCCTTGCTCACGCCTCTGTGACTGATGGCCCGGACTTGTGGGAATGGGCATATGATGGAGGTTGCTCTCTCCGGGCGGCCTGGTCATCCACACGCCGTTGCTCTGCCCCTGCTCGCCTTGCTCCTGTGGTTTGGTTTCCTGGGCACACACCCAAGTTTTCCATCACCTTACTGTGGGCCCTTCTCGACCGTCTTCCCACCACTCACCAGCTCGCTAGACGTGGGATTCGAGACCAGTCTGCCTGTGTTCTTTGTGGTGCTCACCCTGAGTCTACCCGCCACATATTCTTCCGTTGCGACTACAGTGCTTTTGTTTGGGCGTTGTGTAAGCTTCGCCTGGGTCTTCCTTCTTGCTCCAAATCCATTACTGTTGATGCGCACATGCTGAGACGGCGGTTTGGAGCAAGAGGGAAGACCACTCCCCGGGGCAAGCTCTCCTTGCTTGTCTTCTCTGCGGTGGTCTGGCATATCTGGAAAGAGAGGAACAGTCGCACATTCCACTCCCTGCTGAGCCCCAAGACAGTCCTTCTTGCTAGGATCTCTTTTGTCGTCTCTGCTGCCATGGCTGGTTTTGTTCTTAGGGATGTTGATACTGAGGATCTTCCTTTTTTGGAAAAATGTGGTCTTTCCTAGGCTGTTTTTGTGTGCCGCCCCAGTTTGGATTTCTTTCTCTTTGTACTTTCTTGGATATTCCTTGTAGTTCTTGTGTGGGGTGACTGCTTCCCAGCCTCTCCCCTACCAGCTCTGCTTTCTGGACCTTGCCTTGATGTCGACCAGTTTATATCAATATACATACACACTTACATTTCACATATTTTTTTTTTGGAAAGCTAGAAAATCTTTATTGCGTAAAAATATACAGAACTATAGAGCATAGGACTAAGAGTTCAAAAAAGAGAGGAGAGGGCACAAGCGCCATCACTCTCTAATAAAGAACTCCCACCCTACACGAACTATACAAAAGAGTAAGATAGGAAAAAAATTCAGCCCAAATCTCTAAACTCCCAATTCTCAAGGATTGAAGTCTCCTCTATAGTGGATGGATCAAGTCCACATATTGCCACTCGAACATCCGCTGCCATTACCCCAAAGAACTCCGCCCTCCCTCTACTTTTACCTTCAAAGATTCGCATGTTTCGTTCTTGCCAAATATGCCAAACCATAGCTGAAAGAACCGTACGTGCCAATCTGCACAAAACTCCTTTCCCACCAAAGTGGCCCAAGTAGTAATCACCAATAGCCTCAAGAGATGGCGCCAAGTGATTGCGGACGTTCATCTTCAACAAAGATCTCTGAAGAACATATTGCGAGAAACTGCAGTTGAAGAATAAATGGGGAATGTCTTCGATGTTGTTCCCCTCACATAGAACACAATTCACAGGCAAGTTAAGGCCCCATCTGTCAATAATATCTCGAGTAAGTAGCTTACCCCTTAGAGCACGGAGGAGGGTGATAGACCATTTAGGAATATGACCTGGAAACCAAACAAGCTTTTGGAATCGAAAAGGAGGGCCCCTAATCCGAACCCCATCCCAGGCTTCCGCAAAATTGAAAGATCCCGAACCTGTACCAACAGCCGGCTCCTGTCCTGAACTTCCGCCCTCTACATTTACGTATCCCCCCAAGTGCTGGCGATTGGTTTCCACGCCATCAATTCCCGAAGTTGCATTCATGTGCTGGCGAGTGAATGTTGGTGGGAGGTGAGTGACGCCATGGGTCATGGGCTGATGTCCCGAAAGTGCATTCATGTGCTGATGTCCCGAAGGTGCATTCATGTGCTGGTGAGTGACACCATCCACTCCTGAAGGAGTATTCCGAATGTTTTTTTCCCAGACCCAACAGTCTTGGCCCATAGTGATTACAACTGGAGCTAGGTGATGCTTTACTTGAGAGATGGCAGGGACATCAGCCCAAGCCCCATTGACCCAGTAGTCACAAACACATTTCATTGCCTCTTCCGAAGGTACTGCAACCAGATTCTTTAGAGGCCCACAATCTAGCCAATAGTCGTTCCAAAAAAGAGTCGATCTCCCGTCTTTAACCATTCTTCGTACCAGTTTATTAGAGACATTTCTACAATTCAACATGTGTTTCCATGTGCCGGAATGATAGATAGAGCTCTTAGCCGCAAAGAAAAATCCGGTTCTATCATATTTAGCTCTCATATACTTTGCCCAGAGGCTATTAGAAGTTAGGAATCTCCATGTGAGCCTCACCCCCGCCGCAACATTTAAATCCTCCAACAACCTTAAACCCACACCCCCTTCAGGCTTTGGGGTACAGATATCTTTCCAAGCCCAAGCACGAGAGGGCCCCATAATAAACCGTCTACATAGGGAAGAAATCTTCCTAACAATGGAAAACGGCATGTGGAATGCTTGCATCCAAAAAGCGACCATACCGTAAATTACCGATTTCACAAGCTCAATCCTTCCAGAAATTGATAACAGATTTGAGGACCAGCTCATGAGCCTCTTCTTACACCTATCAAGAAGCCGACTGTACATGGGCGCTTTTGGGTATTTTGACGACAAAGGCAAGCCCAAGTAAGTAGAAAAGGAAGTGGAAATTCTGATACCCAAAGAATCTGCCAGGACTGTTCTATTTTTAGTGCCTTTACTAAAGAGAACTGAACTCTTGTCCCAATTTACATGAAGTCCCGTATAATCCTTGAACTCCAGAAGTAAGGACTTAATGCACTTAAAAGATTTGAGATTGGCTCTGCAGAAAACTAGCAAGTCATCAGCAAAAAGAAGGTGGGAGATTGAACATGTTCGCCGCATAGCCTGAAGGTCACCACATCCAAGTTTTTTGGATATTAAGATAGAGAAAGCCTCCATAGCAATAACAAAAAGGTATGGAGAGAGAGGATCGCCTTGCCTGATGCCCCTGTTGCCCTCAAAAAAACCCACAGGAGATCCTTTCACCATAACAGAGAAAGTAGGAGTAGAAACGCATTCTCTGATCCAATCCACAAAAGCTGAAGGGAAACCCATTTGCACCATAAAGTATAGGATAAAGTCTCTATTAACGGAATCGAAAGCCTTCCGTAGATCCAGTTTCAGACAAGCTCGGCCACCCATTGGATTACTAAAATCCCTAATCTGCTCATAAGCAATAAGGGTGCAGTCCGCTAATAAACGGCCTTTAAGAAAGGCAGCTTGATTGGGGGAAATAAGCTCATGAATGACCACTTTGAGCCTATTACAGATAATTTTGCTGACAATTTTATATAGGACATTGCAACATGCAATCGGCCTATAATCCCCCAGGGATGTGGCATTAAAATTTTTGGGAACCAGAGCAAGATGGGTATGGTTAACTTGCCTAAGCAAAGAACCAGAGCTGAAAAAAGACTTTACCGCCCTAATAACGTCATCTCCAATTAGATACCAAAAATGTTGGTAGAAGTGAGCATTAAAACCATCCGGCCCAGGCGCCTTATCAGGACCCAACTAGAAAACCACCTGCCTGATTTCCTCAGTAGAGACCCTCCTAATCAGCCAGACCGAAGCAGCCTCCGTGAGAATACGCTTAGGGGTAATAGCAGAGAAAGAGCTGTTGTAGTTGTTTTGATTATAGAGGTCCATAAAGTGATCAGCAGCCGCCTTTTTCAAGTCATCCGTAGAGCCCGATTGCTTACCCATAGCATCCACAAAATGGTTCAGACTATTATGGTTCTCTCTAGACTTCATAGCACTATAAAAGAATTTGGTGTTCCGGTCCCCCAAAGACACCCAATCTTGACGGCTCTTTTGCCGAAGCATCTCCTCCTCAAGATTCATCGAGGTAGCCAACTCCCTCATAGCAGCCTGCTCAAGTGCTTGGATGGACACATCCTAATTCAACAATGGATTCATTCTAATAGATTCCAACTTAGTGCGGCACATGTTCACCAGCTTACTAGCATTATAATCAGCCGACCAGATGCGCAAAATAGGCTTTAACCTTTTTAATTTTTGGGCCACACAGTACATAGGAGTACCACCAACAAATCCACCCCAGCTTTCTTCCACCAATCTAGCAATACCACTGCATTTGGTCCAATAATTGAAAATTTTGAACGGTTTAGGGTCAGATTTTACCTGAGGGTGGAGACGGACCACCATAGAGGCATGGTCACTAGTCCCGGGATCCAAATACTCAACAAAAGAGCCAATTAGAAGATGCAGCCAATCACCATTTACGAACACCATGTCCAACCGAGCAGAGATCATGTCAATCCCCAATCTATTGTTACACCAGCTGAACTTGCAACCCGTGCTCTTAAGCTCATGGAGCTGGCAAGTACTAATGCAGTCATTGTAATCAATAAGACATTTCTGATCCAGGTGCCGGCCCCCTATTTTGTCTGAAGAATTAAGAACACAATTAAAATCACCTCCCACCAACCACGCACCATTTTCCAGCCTAGCAGCATCACTTTTCAAGCAAACCCACAAATCCTTCCTTTCAACTAGTGTGTTGCGAGCGTACACACCGGTTATTGCACAGGAGAACCCTCCAGTGTTGGTACACAAAGCAGTAACATGCTGATCAGAAATAGAGAAAAGAGAAGCCGTCCATACTTTGGGGTCCAACGCCATCAAAACCCTCCCAACAGAATTGGAATCCGTATTATTTAATAGTATCCAGTTTTTAGGAATCACAGAAGAGTAATTACCTGACACTGATTTGAGCTTAGTCTCAAGAAGAATAATAATGGTCGGCCTAACTGAAGTCAATCTGTCACGAAGGTCTCTACGACGGACAGGGTTATTCAAACCCCTAGTATTCCATATGAACACAGTCATTGCCCAACCGGATTTTTAGGATTACAACCCTGAATCCTAGAACTCCGTCTAGCACAGGATTCCGCAGGGCCATCAGTCTTCCTCTTGACCTTCTTACATCCCTCCACCTGCTCTAGGAGGGTGAGCTCTTCCGCTAACCAAGCAGGATTATCAACCGCCAATTCAGCCGGTACCTTGTCAATTTCATTACCCCCAACCGAGTCATTATCTAACAGGGACGGGAGAGGCAGAGGGGCACACATACTCCCTGCACTACCCGCATCAGTAGAGGGGGCTTGTAATTCAACTTCAGTTGTTAAATGAGAAGCCCTCGGTAGCCTAGGGGACTTGGCAACCGGATTTGGAACGGGTTCAGCAACCGGGAATATACACTCAGGCACTGGAGCAGTAGAAGCATCACCCACTTTCACCGCCTGAGCACCAGGCAATTCCTCAACCGCATCAACAACACCGCGTTGCACAGTCACCTCCAATAATCCCGGATCAACCGTAGTAGCATTAATCTCCCCTTCAGAAGCACAGCACACGGGGTCACACTGCTCTTCATTATTGTCAGTATTCACCAATAGAGGACTCGGGTTCACAGGCAACGAAACGTTTCCATCTCCACCATCCCCTTGGATTGAAGGAAGCTCAACACCTGCTGGGCATTGGCCATCGCTATGTCCAAAACAGGCACACGTGCTACAACGAGGGGGTTCCCCTTCAAACTTTGCCACAATAGAAATTATTTCACCGCCATCTAATTCTACATCCACAGATTTCCGTAAAGGAACCGCCGCATCAACCTCAACCAGGCAACGCGCATAGGTAATCCTCTCAAGATTAGCAGTTGCCCGGTCAAGGCACATAGGGGTACCAATGACAGAGGCAATGATATTTAGAGCATCCAGGTTCCACATGTATAACGGAAGCCCATGAAGTTGGACCCAGACAGGGACCGAGGTGAGAATGTCTCTATCATGACGGAGGTTCATACTCCACTTCTTCAAGACTACCAACCGGCCATCAAACAACCAAGGCCCGCCCTTTAGAATCTTCTCACATTCTTCAGGCGATTCAAAACGGAAGTAAAAGAAACCATTATCCTTGCTATAGACTTGGACTTTCTTCTTCAATCTCCAGAGCCTCTCCACCCAAGCAACAATTTGCCCATAATAAGGAATATCTCCAAGAACATAGCCGACCAGGGTATCCTTCCACCTATCAGCACCCCTCTCCACCAAGTTACCAGGAACCCGAGCACGGGGAGACCCATCCGCCACTTTCAAGGGGGCCACATAGGTCATGGCCAACCCCGACTGATACGTCCGCCTTTCAGCACAGACGTCCAGCCACGATCTCTTCGCAACATTCGTATCAATTGTTATTGCAAGATTAGGTCTTTGGGGAATTCTGTCAAACACGTGGTGCTCCGGCCTCCCAGCAGCAACGCCCGACTGTGACAGAGACCCAACCTTGCCAACCGGAGGCCGCCCCCGACCAATTGGAAGCCGTGAAACAGGCCCCCTACGCGAGGGCCTATCAAGCTTCGAGGGCCGATCTAGGCGCGGGGGACGATCTAGTCGCTGCCGTCCTCTGCG
The DNA here is from genome assembly GCA_030789695.1 of Scilla litardierei. Taxonomy (NCBI): domain Eukaryota; kingdom Viridiplantae; phylum Streptophyta; class Magnoliopsida; order Asparagales; family Asparagaceae; genus Scilla; species Scilla litardierei. The sequence goes on from CM061142.1 coordinate 154,118,113, forward strand.
TACTTCCTGCCAGCCCTCACTAACGTGAGTATCCCTCCGGTGAACATCTTCACCCACCGCATCTGATCTACCAGTTGTAGAGGTAAGAACAACCCCAGATCCCGTACTCACAGCCTTGTCACGAATGGGGCCACCGCCTGATCCAACGCCACCAGAGTCCTTAGATTGATCTCCCTCCTTGGAACAACCCGCACCAGCATCTCCCAGAGAATTTCCCAACAAGATCCACCATGAATCAGCCTTGCCAGCATCGTTAACCCTATGCGCCGCCGGAACGTCACCTGAAAACTCGGAACCCCCACGAACCCCCAAAAACCATCGTTTTTTCCTATATACATTTCATATATATATATATATATATATATATATATATATATATATATATATATATATATATATATATATATATATATATATATATATATATATATATATATATATATATATAGAGTTATATGTGTGTATGTGGGTGTTGTTATATATAATCAGTAGTGTTATAATGCGTAAGTTTTTACAATACCACGGTAATTATTACAAATAAAATGTAGTGTATAAAGTTAAGATTTATATTATTCTGGTAGGTTATAACGATTAGCTTAATACTCGAATCTAAATGACAAAGATAAACCGCACCTCACGCTACAATTACCTGGATACCCAACATAACCCCGAGGCAAGTATTTTATCGTAAATGAATTGCAAAACGAATTGTTCAAACTTTAGTGCTAAAATCATATTCTAGTGTGATTGTCAACTTTTGAACTAAATTGTACGTTCCATTTTGCTGGTCGCTTTCTGATTAAATGGACATGTTATATTAACGGTGTTTGTTTGGAACAATTTACTATTTGCATGCTATCAAATTGAACTACATTTACTATCTGCCTACTATCAAATTGAACTACATTGAACATAGGGTAAGACATAACCCTCGAGGCAGATATGAGAAACCATCGAGTACAGATGGGCTAAAACCTAGTCGATGACTAGACGAACACTTTGGGTGGGGTTGGTTCATGTAGTAGAGTTTGTAAGTGTGTCTTGAGCACTATACGGATACCTCCATAACCACATCAATGGAGGCAAGCACACCAATGGAGGCAAGCATCTTGACCATTTTCCAGGTTAGGCATGGCAAGAAGGCGTCATGGTAAACCCCCGATGATAGGGTGCGTCAAGAACATTTTACCGATTCTGACATAGACTTACGCACGAGCACAAATAACTAAAAGTACTCAACTTGCAACTGTATTTAATTCCTTTAAAAATCATAGCATATGTTAATTGTTGCAGCATGCTCATATTTTAAGTTGTGCACTTCATTTATCTCATTTAAAATGCAAATATATTTTAATTGTTGATGAACCTCATGCCTTTACCTTCAGCATGTTCTCATTTTGGCTATAAATCTGCACTTATATGTTCTAACATTCTTTGTTTCCTTAAATTGCAAGTTTAATGCTTTCTTTACTATAAAATCTTGCTAAGCAATCGCTGACATTTATTTCAAATGAATTTATGAAATATATGTTAGGTTCAGAGACAGAGTACGTTAAGGACCATGCTTTTGAGGATCCTATCTTAGAGGTGGACCCCGCTGATCAAAGTTACGAGGACGCTGAGATCCTCCCTGCTGAAGACTAAAGCATTGCTGCAGTTTTTATTTATTTAGTTATATTTCTTATTTTTAGGTGTGTTTACTTTCAGCAGAATGTACGGCCATGCTAGGCCTTAATTACTTTGGGTAATTTGTTTTAAAAATGATGGAATAAAATTGTAATAGATATTTATTTTGCTTCTAAGAAATTCGCGTGTAGGAACCTGCTTTGCTAAACACAAAATGCTTATTGTGCTTAATTTAAAGAAGGAAGAAAAAAAGTACTTCTGCTTTGCTTTAAGGGCATGCGGACCAGGTCGCGTCCTCACTCCCAAGTACAATGGGAAGCGAGACATGACAGGTTTTGGTGGTGCCCATGTAGGTTTCCTCTTGCATTCTGTGAAATATTTCAGAACAGTGTGAATATCATCACTAACCAGATCGTTTGAATAACTTTGTACACGAATGTTTATCTTGTTCTTTTTTTAGCATGTCAGGAAGACTGTACACTCACAACGGAAATGGAGCTAGTGGAAATGGAGCTCCCGACATCCATGAACTCATGGGTGTCATGAGAGAATTGTTGGAGATCCAACAGCAGCTGATTCAGCAGGGTCAGTAGCATGCACAACCTGCACCACCCACTCCTTGGGCAGATCCTGGAGCCATGCAATTTTGGAAGCTGAACCCGAAGAGCTTTTCTGGAAGAGAAGGCCTGTTGAAAGCTAAAGAATGGGCCCAAAGCATTGAATACGACCTGAGTCTTGCCCGTGTTGACCAGGCAGTCTGGGCAGAAGTGGCTAAGAAACATCTGACTGGAAATGCTCGGAACTGGTGGGACACTGAAGAATCTCATCTGATCACGCCCATCAACTGGACCATATTCCGAGAATGATTTGATGCCCAGTACTTTCCTAGATCAGTAAAGAGGGAACTGCAGCAATGTTTCATCAACCTGGAACAAGGTAATCGGACTGTTAACGAATACGAGGCAGAATTTTCGATGCTTAATCGATTTGCCCCGCATCTTGTAGAGGATCTCGAAGACTGTGCATATCAGTTTCTCCAGGGACTAGACCTGGACATTCAGGCTTCAACATCTTTGACGAATCCGATTACACATCAGGAAGTGTTGGATGCTGCTATGAAGCATGAGCTCGTTGTAAATCGTAAGAAGGCGCTTTAGATTGAAGGAAGTAGACAACCATCGGAGCCACCCAGAGGCAATCTCTGACCTACTCAGACTACACAATTCAAGACAACAATCGACCTCAGATGGTGTGCTTTCACAGTAAGCGGACCAGTCATCTTAAGATGGACTACAGAGAGCTGTTGAATCAATGCTTGATTTGTGGAGCATCTACACATGATACCAGAGACTACCCTCGCCGCACCAACAAGCCGAAGACTGCTGGGCCTTCTGGACCTATTCAGCATGGAGCTCCTGGACCTAATCAGCATGGACCATCTCTGGCTCCACAACAGAAGGCTTTTGCACGGGCGAGGCAGAACCAGCCGAAGCGTCAGGTTTTCACCATGACAGCTGCAGAGGCTGAAAATAATGAGCAAGTGATATCAGGTAATGCTTAAACCCTTCTTTTATAATGCGTATGGTATACGCATGTGTTGCTTGTCTATCTTTTAGCTAAGACATATTTCCCATGTACTAGGTGTTATCTTACTAGCCTCTCATACAGCCCTATCTCTTTTTGATTCTGGAGCCACTCATTGCTTTATATCCCAAGGATTTGTAGAAAAACATTCTATTCATATTGACTTTCTACCAAATTGCCTGAAACATCACTACTTGGAGTGGAGTAGTGAAAAATTCTAGTGATTGTCGGTCTTGCCCTATAGTGATGACATGCCCTATTTTGCACTATACGTGTATTCTACTGAATACGCGTGGTATTTCTATCTACGGTGCATACGTAGGCATGAGATAAACGAAGATATCAATGTATATGACGTAGTGCAAGGGGGATTAGGCCGTAATATGTGACTAAGGAAAATGAATGCGAAGTGTGAAGGCGAGAGAAGTGTGAAAGACGTCCTGGGTGCAAACAACAAGAATATGTTAGACGCGTGTGTGTGATGCGTGTAAGTATGCATGGATGGGCCTAGATATGTGTAGGAGGAGCCATGCAAGTGTGAAAGGGGTTAGGGGTCAATGGTAACCCCTGTAAATTTTTAGAAAAGTCAGGGGCAAAACGGTCTTTTTGACTAAAACTGTTGTGTGTACATACTTAAGTGGTCGGTGCATAAAGTAATGGCAAACTTGTAAATACTTGAGACTTGAGGGGTAATTTTGGAAGTGTATTAAGGTCATTTCAACACATGCATGCTTATCCTAAGGAGCTTCTAGAGCAAGATATTTAGGAAGAACTTTCTCCCCTTTTCTTCACTTTTCTTTCCCTTTCTCTTTTCATTTTCTTTCTTCCTTTTTCCCATCCCTATGGCCGGCCACCCCTACCCTCTTTTTCCCCATTTTTAACAAATGAAAACCCAAATTTAGCTCACCAAAAATTAAGAAGCACAAGTGGATTCAAGAGGGAAGAAGATGGAGAAGAAAAGAAGAGAAGAAAGAGAGGAAAAACCAAGTTTGAGGTAGGAATTTCTTGGATTTGGAATTCCATCAAATTAATTTTTGCTAATGTGTTTTTATAGCATGTTTTATCCAATATGTGATGAGGATAGTCAATTTTTACATGATATAGCTTAAATTTACAATCTCTTTGAAATTCTTAGTAAAGTCGTCTCCTTTTGAAATTCAGAAATTTTGATGTCTGTTTTTACCTTGATTGTGGTTATTGTAGCTCGAATTGGATTTCGAAAAAAATACGAGCTTGTAGATCTTGAATCTCTACCCCAAAACCATATAAATTTTGATATAGTTTCAATTCAGAAATTAGGAGAAATAAATCCATCTTCACAACATGTCTGTTTGATTTTCAATGTTGACATTGTTTAGTAAAATTGGCCTAGACACCTGCACACATGATGAAATTTTGTGTTCTTAGTGTTGTTGGAAAGCTAACAAGTTTTTCTAAAAATTCATTAGTAGCTTATATGTCGAATTCCTGCCTCCAAAATGCTTAAAATTGGCTTTCAATACAGGCCCTGAAATCTGTCTGAAAAACAGATTTGACACACTTCACCAATTAATTCACCATAAATCACATACTGAGTATTTGTCTCCGAAATTTTATCTGTGAATAAAGGACTATCGTATATATAACTTTCATTTGGGAAGTTTTGCTAAATTCTGATCATAATTGGGTGATATGAGACATCTTTTATGACTTCATGCGTAAATCCTGCTAGTTGAATGGATGAGTGTGTGTTAAATTGTGCATTGCTACTAATCCACCCTCTATGATACATGACTATTGTTTTTACGTGGAACATATGCTAATAATATGTCTTGTTAATTGGTTTGCTAATGTGATTATGGACATATGCGACACGCCCGCCATGTGTCCGATGAAATGCATCAATGAAGGCGATATCTGAAAATTTGAGTAACGTGCATATGTTAGTGTTGACCTTGGGCCACGGTGATGATTGGTGAAGTTAGTGGCTTGAATGGCATGGATACATTGAAATTGTGAGTGGATGATGTGTGGTGATAGAGGGCATGTCACGTGAGTGCATGACCCTATGTCTGATGACGGGCAGATGAGGCGATATGTGCACACCCATGCCATCAAGACCCCTAACGTGTCACTTATGATGTTAACTAATAAAATTGAATAAATCTCAGTCCTCTCTAATGAGGGTGAGTTAGCAAAGCCCGGGTTTTAGGTGGGATTTGAGTAAATTGTGGATATGAGGCCTGGACTGTGAAGTTGGGAGATGATTATGTGATGTGTGGAGCTTACCCACTCGTCTTTACCAGGAGTGGAGGGGATAGTACACACACTCGCCTTTACCGGGAGTGGAGGGGTCATACGGAGGTTGGGTTATATGTGGATAGCCTCACTCCTGCCAGGGACGGGAGAGATGAGAGGCCCGGCATACAGTGCCCATGTCCACTGCGTCGTGTGCTATATTCACCCCACAATTGGGGTGAAGTCCATGTCCTGGTATCACACAGTTTATCCAAGTCCCAATTAACTCAATATAAAATAATAAGATAAGAATTTGGCATGTTATTCCTTCTGCTGGCAGCACTTTCCCTTCCCCTTGCCAGTTCCTAGTGACTCTGTGGCATGTCTCTGGCACTTGTACTTATTTTATTAGATATTGGTTGCTTAAATACTTGTGTTGTTGTTGTTATTATTATTATTCGTGCTAACCCTTTTCTTGCAGTACCCCGACATTGGACCGCAGGTATGATTCTCTTACTTGTCTAATTCCTTTCCGTTATTTTACTTATTTACATGTCTACTTCCCCCTGCCTTACTTTGTGAATTGATAACCTTAAAAACAATATTCCAAGTCCAAGTTGGTTTCTACTGGGGCACACATTGATGTGCTCCTCCTTATTTTTCAGGTAGCAGTCGGTTGGGAAGCCTGGGAGACTTGAGAGTCTGGAGTTGGGGGTGTGGGGTAATTCAGGGTGTTGTATTGTACTCTGGGGTAGTGGAGTTGGTAGCGTCTTTTGGGAGGTGTAACCTGAGCAGAAGTTCATTTTTGTATACTTCATTAGATGTTGTGTTGGCTTTATGTATGTGCACATGGAAAAAGTATATGTACTCCTTGTGATATTGTATAAATGGCTTGTGATCCTTGTAGTTATACATGGAGCAGTACAGGTACTATCCCAGCATGTGCGCAGTGGCTTGCCTTTGCTCATTCAGTTTCCTCTTCTCTTTCCTTTCTTCTCTTATCACCCTCTCTTATCCAATTTGGATATCTATTATATAAAAGAGGGATGTTATCAAGAGAAATTGGATAAGAGAATTTGGACATGAGAAATTGGATAAGAGAATTTGGATATCTATTATATAAAAGAGGGATGTTATCAAGAGAAATTGGATAAGAGAATTTGGACATGAGAAATTGGATAAGAGAATTTGGATATCTATTATATAAAAGAGGGATGTTATCAAGAGAAATTGGATAAGAGAATTTGGATATCTATTATATAAAAGAGGGATGTTATCAAGAGAAATTGGATAAGAGAATTTGGACATGAGAAATTGGATAAGAGAATTTGGATATCTATTATATAAAAGAGGGATGTTATCAAGAGAAATTGGATAAGAGAATTTGGACATGAGAAATTGGATAAGAGAATTTGGATACATATTATATAAAAGAGGGATGTTATCAAGAGAAATTGGATAAGAGAATTTGGACATGAGAAATTGAATAAGAGAATTTGGATACCTATTATAAGAAAGAGGGAAATTGGATAAGAGAAAATATAAGAGATGAGATTTTGAGGGATAAGAGAGGAGGTGGGGAATTTTGCACATACAACCCTGGTTTTTGCATTTTTGCCCGTGGACCCTCCCCACACACCCACCCACACTTTTATTCTCCCCCTTTCGACCATTTTTTTCCAGTCCTTTGCAGATTTTGAATCTTATCCTACTAGGACAAAGCTTTGTCCTACGTGGCAAGTTTGTCATAAGTGGCAATGACAATTTTGGGGGGACTTAAATTTTGGGGGAAAACTTAAATTTGGGGAAAACTTGAAATTTTGTGGGAAAACTTGAAATTTGCGGGAACTTGAAATTTGTACGGGGGGTGGTAACTCAGCCATTAAATAACACGTGCCCTATGGGCACGGGTAATGACTAGTGTATATATATATATCATATGAAGGAAACGTATTATGGTTGTGCACTTTTGTGTGCATTGTGTGTGGTATATGTACCTATCTGTGTGAGGCAGTAGGTGCACTGCTATAGATGTGATGTTATGTGTATACTTATTTATAGTGATGATTGTGAACCTTATGTGACTTGTTCATGCATGTGCTAATACGTACACGTGAACGTATGTATGGATGTGACTAATTATTGTGCATATGTATGTATTTACGTGCCTATGAATGTGAGTAAGCTCATGTGACTAAGCATTGGGAGTATTGGGATCCGAGGTACATACGGTGTGACACCGTGATGGTGACCCTGTTTATTAAGCAATAGTGTGTAGATTAATGTTTATTGCTGGATGTCTGTGCATGAATGTAGACGTATATGTAAATATATAAAGAGAAAGAATATAAATCGTGTATACTTGAGTATATGGTGATGTGTCTACAAACACGCCATGTATGGATACGTTCTGTATCGTGATGTGGATATGGTGTGATGCCATATGCATATAGATATGGGAAGTGATATAAATACATGTAATAATATGTATGGAGACTTATTTGTGGTGTGTGATGTATATATATATTAAGATGTGAGTAGGTTTGCCTAGATGTTTATGTGAAAAACATATGAGTATGTATGTGTAATAATGCATATAGTGATATGGATGTGCTACTAGATGAGTAATAGGATGTATCTATGACTTGTGTGCGATACGGATGTGTATGGATGATAGTGAAGCATATAGTGTATATAAGTACGGTATAGATACGTATTCTTGTTGTACTTTATGGGTAGTAAGACCATCATACCTAGTTGACCTCGGTAAGGTTCACATCCTAGGAAGTCCAAGGACGGACTTTATTTTAAGGTGGGTAGGATGTCATGCCCTATTTTGCACTATACGTGTATTCTACTGAATACGCGTGGTATTTCTATCTACGGTGCATACGTAGGCATGAGATAAACGAAGATATCGATGTATATGACGTAGTGCAAGGGGGATTAGGCCGTAATATGTGACTAAGGAAAATGAATGCGAAGTGTGAAGGTGAGAGAAGAGTGAAAGACGTCCTGGGTGCAAACAACAGGAATGTGTTAGACGCGTGTGTGCGATGCGTGTATGTATGCATGGATGGGTCTAGATGTGTGTAGGAGGAGCCATGCAAGTGTGAAAGGGGTTAGGGGTCAATGGCAACCACCGTAAATATTTAGAAAAGTCAGGGGCAAAACGGTCTTTTTGACTAAAATTGTTGTGTGTACATACTTAAGTGGTCGGTGCATAAAGTAATGGCAAACTTGTAAATACTTGAGACTTGAGGGGTAATTTTGGAAGTGTATTAAGGTCATTTCAACACATGCATGCTTATCCTAAGGAGCTTCTAGAGCTAGATATTTAGGAAGAACTTTCTCCCCTTTTCTTCACTTTTCTTTCCCTTTCTCTTTTCATTTTCTTTCTTCCTTTTCCCATCCCTATGGCCGGCCACCCCTACCCTCTTTTCCCCCATTTTTAACAAATGAAAACCCTAATTTAGCTCACCAAAAATTAATAAGCACAAGTGGATTCAAGAGGGAAGAAGATGGAGAAGAAAAGAAGAGAGGAAAAACCAAGTTTAAGGTAGGAACTTCTTGGATTTGGAATTCCATCAAATTAATTTTTGCTAATGTGTTTTTATAGCATGTTTTATCCAAGATGTGATGAGGATAGTCAATTTTTACATGATATAGCTTAAATTTACAATTTCTCTTTGAAATTCTTAGTAAAGTCATCTCCTTTTGAAATTCAGAAATTTTGATGTCTGTTTTACCTTGATTGTGGTTACTGTAGCTCGAATTGGATTTCGAAAAAAAATATGAGCTTGTAGATCTTGAAGTTATATCCCAAAACCATATAAATTTTGATATAGTTTGAATTCAGAAATTAGGAGAAATAAATTCATCTTCACAACATGTCTGTTTGATTTTCAGTGTTGACATTGTTTAGTACAATTGGCCTAAACACCTGCACACATGATGAAATTTTGTGTTCTTGGTGTTGTTGGAAAGCTAACAAGTTTTTCTAAAAATTCATCAGAGTGCTTATATGTCAAGTTTCGGCCTCCAAAAGGCTCAAAATTGGCTTTCAATACGGGCCCTGAAATCTGTCTGAAAAACAGATTTGACACACTTCACAAATTAATTCACCATAAATCACATACTGAGTATATTTCTCTACAATTTTATCTGTGAATCAAGGACTATCTTATATATAACTTTCATTTGGTAAGTTTTGCTAAATTCTGATCATAATTGGGTGATATGAGACATCTTTTATGACTTCATGCGTAAATCCTGCTAGTTGAGTGGATGAGTGTGTGTTAAATTGTGCATTGCTACTAATCCACCCTCTATGATACATGACTATTTTTTTACTTGGAATATATGCTAATAATATGTCTTGTTAATTGGTTTGCTAATGTGATTATGGACATATACGTCACGCCCGCCATGTGTTCAATGAAATGCATCAGCGAAGGCGATATCTGAAAATTTGAGTAACGTGCATATGTTAGTGTTGACCTTGGGCCACAGTGATGATTGGTGAAGTTAGTGGCTTGAATGGCATGGATACATTGAAATTGTGAGTGGATGATGTGTGGTGATAGAGGGTATGTCACATGAGTGCATGACCCTATGTCTGATGACGGGCAGATGAGGCGATATGTGCACACCCATGCCATCAAGACCCCTAACGTGTCACTTATGATGTTAACTAATAAAATTGAATAAATCTCAGTCCTCTCTAATGAGGGTGAGTTAGCAAAGCCTGGGTTTTAGGTGGGATTTGAGTAAATTGTGGATATGAGGCCTGGACTGTGAAGTTGGGAGATGATTATGTGATGTGTGGAGCTTACCCACTCGTCTTTACCGGGAGTGGAGGGGATAGTACACACACTCGCCTTTACCGGGAGTGGAGGGGTCATACGGAGGTTGGGTTATATGTGGATAGCCTCACTCCTACCAGGGACGGGAGAGGTGAGAGGCCCGTCGTACAGTGCCCGTGTCCACTGCGTCGTGTTCTATATTCACCCCACAATTGGGGTGAAGTCCAGGTCCTGGTATCACAAAGTTTACCCAAGTCCCAATTAACTCAATATAAAATAATAAGATAAGAATTTGGCATGTTATTCCTTCTGTTGGCAGCACTTTCCCTTCCCCTTGCCAGTTCCTAGTGACTCTGTGGCATGTCTCTGGCACTTGTACTTATTTTATTAGATATTGGTTGCTTAAATACTTGTGTTGTTGTTGTTATTATTATTATTCGTGCTAACCCTTTTCTTGCAGTATCTCGACATTGGACCGCAGGTAGATTCTCTTACTTGTCTAATTCCTTTCCGTTATTTTACTTATTTACATGTCTACTTCCCACTGCCTTACTTTGTGAATTGATAACCTTAAAAACAATATTCCAAGTCCAAGTTGGTTCCTACTGGGGCACACATTGATGTGCTCCTCCTTATTTTTCATGGAGCAGTCGGTTGGGAAGCCTGGGAGACTTGAGAGTCTGGAGTTGGGGGTGTGGGGTAATTCAGGGTGTTGTATTGTACTCTGGGGTAGTGGAGTTAGTAGCGCCTTTTGGGAGGTGTAACCTGAGCTGAAGTTCATTTTTGTATACTTCATTAGATGTTGTGTTGGCTTTATGTATGTGCACGTGGAAAAAGTATATGTACTCCTTGTGATGTTGTATAAATGGCTTGTGATCCTTGTAGTTATACATGGAGCAGTACAGGTACTATCCCAGCATGTGTGCAGTGGCCTGCCTTTGCTCATTCAGTTTTCTCTTCTCTTTCCTTTCCTCTCTTATCACCCTCACTCTTCAGAATACTTGGAAAAAAAATTTAAGTATCGGGTATTCTGGGGAATGGGGCGTGACAAGTGATTTGTGGACACAAGTTGTTTGCAGATTTTATGATATTCGACATGCCAAACTTCGATGCGATATTCGGCATGGACTGGTTAGGAGATTTCTACACTACTATCGATTTTCACAGAAAGAAAGTAATGTTTGAAATCCCTGATCATCATGTGTTTGAATTCACGAGCGGAGATCGTTCACTTGGACCTATCAAATTTCTGGCCAAGCCGAATGAAGTAATCATTGCATCGATGCAAGTTAAGCCCGAGAAGCCTAGAGTGGTTCGAGACTTTGTAGACATATTCCCTAATTTTAGGATTACCGCCTGATCGAGCTCTGGAATTCACTATCGACCTTATGCCGAACACTCAACCTATTTCAAAGGCTCCCTATCTCATGGCTCCTGCTGAACTGGAAGAACTTCAGAAACAACTCGACGACCTGTTACAAAAGGGATTGATACATCCCAGTATATCTCCTTGGGGTGCGTCAGTTCTTTTGGTCAAGAAGAAGGATGAGTCAAGAAGGATGTGTGTGTATTATCGAGAACTGAATAAGATAACCATTATGAACAAGTACCTGATGCCATATATTGACGACATCTTCGCTCAACTTGGCAGATCGCAAGTATTCTCTAAGCTGGATCTCTAAAGTGGTTATCATCAAGTGACGTTCAGAAGTGAAGACATCCCGAAGACGACTTTTCGGACCAAGTATTGGTACTATGAATTCGTAATCATACCATTCGGTGTGATAATGCCCCTGCAGTATTCAAGAACCTTATGAACTTGATCTTCTATGAGTTCTTGGATAAGTTCGTAGTGATCTTCATCGACGACATCTTCTCTACTTCAAGAATGAAGAAGAGCATGTCGAGCATCTGCGGATTGTATTGAAAACCTTGCGACATCATCAGTTATACACCAAGTACAGCAAGTGTGAATTTTGGCTAGACTGAATTGCATTTATTGGACAGGTGGTATCAGGAGACGGTATTTCTGTCGATCCAGAGAAGGTCATTTCAGTCAGGAATTGGCCGACCCCTCGATCAGCTTTCGACATCCGAATTTTTCATAGATTTGCTGGCTATTACCATCGATTCATCAAGGCCTGGCAAGGAAGGTTATCAAGTTCATCTGGTCTGAGGCTTATAAGTAAGCATGTGAAGAATTGAAGATGAAGCTGACGACTGCACCAGTGCTAGCTATACCAGACAGAAATGGGGGATTTGAAGTTTTTTGTGACGCATCTGGCAAGGGCCTTGGATGTATACTGCACCAGCATGGTCATATAGCTGCGTATGCATCCCGACCACTGAAGACCTATGAGAAGAACTATCTGACCCATGATCTGGAATTAGCTGCAGTCATTTTTGCCCTGAAGATTTGGCGGCATTTTCTATTAAGCAAGCAAGTGAAGATCTACACCGACCACAAGAGTTTGAAGTACATCTTCATCCAGAAGAAGCTCAATATAAGACAACGCAGATGGTTAGAACTCATGGCTGACTATGACATCGATTTTCAACATTATCTGGGGAAAGTGAATGTCGTACCAGATGCATTGAGCCGACTACCTGCGATCATGACACTCTCAGCTTAATGGAGACTTCAGCAAGCAATGCGAGAAATGAAGATTGAAGTTATTCTGCCCGAGACTTCAGCAACATGGATGAATATGCAAATCCAATCTACTATCGTAGATCGGATTAAAACTACGTAGTCTAGAGATGGAAAGCTGCAGAAGATCAGAGAGCAAGTTGAAGATGAACTTCAGACGGATTTTCTTATCCATGAGGATGGTTCTTTGAGATATGGTAGTAGGATTTGTGTGCCTTCCAGTGATATCAGAGATGAACTACTGAATGAAGCACACAACTCTCTGCACTCTATTCATCCTGGTGGTACCAAAATGTACAAGGATCTTCGCCTAAATTTTTGGTGGCATGGAATGAAGATGAGCATAGCTCGTAGTGTTTCTAAGTACAATGTGTGTCAGCAGGTGAAAGCTGAACATCAGCGCACTGTTGGATTGCTTCAACCCCTATCGATTATATAGTGGAAGTGGCAGCACATCACCATGGACTTCGTGACTGGACTACCTTGGAGCACCAAGCAAAATGACGTGATTTAGGTTATCGTTGACCGATTAACCAAGTCTACATATTTCATTCCCTTCAGAGTAGGACAATCTACAGAAATACTTGTAAAGAAGTATATGTAGATAATGATTTATTCAATACCTTTAAAACTTCTTTCTAGTATACGTTGTGATGTTACCGATAATCGTGCAGGAGATTGTTCGATTGCATGGAGTTCTAGTGAGCATTGTCTCTGACCGGGACGCTAGATTCATATCTCAATTTTGGAAGAGTCTGCAATCCAATTTGGGTACCAGTCTTAGTTTCAGCATTGAGTATCACCCACAGACGGATGGCCAATCAGAGCGTACCATCCAGATATTGGAGGACATGTTACGAGCTTGTATGCTGGATTTCAAATGCTCATGGGAAGATCATCTACACCTGGTAGAGTTTACCTACAATAATAGCTACCAAGCCAGCATTGACATGGCGCCATTTGCTGCACTTTATGGAAGGAAATGTCGATCTCTGCTGAGTTGGGATGACATTGGTGATCGAGAATTATTAGGACCTGAGATGATTGTTGAAGCAGTAGATGTAGTGCGTAATATCAGAGACAAGCTATGCAATGCATAAGACCGATACAAGCATTGGGCTGATGCTAGGCGTCGTCACTTGGAGTTTCAACCAGGAGATCATGTGTTCTTGAAGATATCCCCAAACAGAGGAGTGATTCATTTTGGAAGGCGAGACAAGCTCAGTCTGAGATTCATTGGACCTTTTGACATACTAGAAAGAGTTGGAGAGGTAGCTTATCGTCTAGCACTACCACCTTCATTAGAGTGAGTACATGAAGTCTTTCATGTCTCACAGTTACGACGCTACGTGAGTGATCCTAATCATGTGGCGGATTACTCTGAGATTGTTATTCGTCCGGATCTATCATATAAGCAGCAACCAGCCAAGATCTTGGATCGACGATAGAAGATCCTTAAGAATAGAGTTATTAACCTTGTCAGAGTGATGTGGCATCGTGACTCGCCTGGAGAATCTACATGGGCGCAGGAAGGCAATATGCAAGAACACTACTCCTACCTTTTACCAAGTCGAATGATCTTACTAGTCTCGGGGCTAGTAATGGAATCTATTAATAGTAAGTATTCATAAACATCATCTCTTGTTTTTTGAAGCTGTAACACCACATTATATTTTAAGCTATTTACAACTTATTTTACTAGATCATTTTCATCAAACAAGCCTTTCCTTTAACTGCTTAGGCAATAATCTATTGTCTAAATTCTGAGGGAGGAATTCTTATAAGGAGGGTAAAATGTAATGGTCTAGTTTCAACGTAAACGAATTTCTGTAATCGCGATAGTATCAAACAAGTTCAAATGAATAAATGATTTTTTCTATTTTTTTCGTCACTCAACCTTAAATTGGACTTTGTATTCACGATCCTCGTGACGATACGGACCCGTGGTACTGTTTTCGTAATTTTTCGGACACTTTAGTTTCAGGGGGCAAAATCGTAATTTCGTATTTCTAATTAAGTTTTACTAATTACGTTTTATGTTCTAAATTATTAAATTAACACTAATTACCTACTTAATTACCCAAACTAATATTACCCTAATTACCATGGATTGTCAGCAGCCACCCAATTCATGTTTTAAAATTTTGTTTAGAACGTTTAAAGTTTTGTTTAACTTAGTCAAACCCATTAATACCCTAATAAATGTCGTTCATGCACCAAATTACTCATTTAAACCCACTACTCTCTAACTCCTCCTTCGTTCTTCACAAACCGACAGAGAATCCCACCCTCTCCTTCGAAACCCAACCACACCAGAACATAGGGATCAATCTCCCTAACTCATCTCAGTTTCCCTCACAACACAACCAAGCCAACAACTAAGCCAAGAGCTCAACACAGATCATTCGTTTCGATCGCCCAACACACACAGCTTCCTCAGCCCTCACCCTCAGCTCTTCACAACAAAACCCGTCGAAGCCACCACCGCACATCAACGCCCCCGCCTATGAACCCCTTCGCCAAGATCTGCGCACCACCCTGCCGCCCAAATCCATGCCCTCCTCCACCTTCCTCCTCCGAATTTGCACACACGCAGCCACAAACAAAACCCCCTCAACCTCTCGCTCTACCCGCTACCACTGCCATCCGCGCACGCCTCCTCATGATTTCCCCTACCCACCACCGGATCGCGCCCAACTCCCCTCCCTCCTCCTTCAACCGTGAGCCCCTCCTCCCTCTTCACGCACCGTCGAGCCCCGATCTGTGTCGCCCCTACCGCGCACGCTGCCTCCAAAGCCCCCCACCGCCCAGAACTCTCTGCCTGACCGCCTGACCGCATCGCCCGCTGTCGATCCGTGTCGCCGCTGCCGATCCCGCCTGCCGTCGCCGCCAAATCTGAGCACTGCGCCCCTTGATTCCCCTCACCGCATCAAAAAGGAAAAAAATAAAAGAACAGAAGAAAGAAAGAGAACAGAGATGAGAAAGAGAGTTATAGAATTATTAATAGTTGTTAAGTTATAAAGTTTTATAAAGTTTAATAAGGTTATAAATTTTTATAAATTACTTCAGTAATATATATATAACACAGTTATCAAATGAGATGTTAGTGATTAAAGCTAGTGTTACGTACAATATACTATATTATCTTTTATATATATATATGGGATTAACGTAGAACAGGTGGCACCTGATCCAATGGATCAGGTGCAAGATACAAAAAAGTGGGGCCCCACGAGTACAAACCCATGTGGGAGCTTGTACTTCACACCTTTTTGTGTCTTGCAACCTGATCTATTGGATCAGGTGGCAGCTTTTCTACATTAAATCATTTATGTGTGTGTGTGTGTGTTTATATATATAATCAGTAGTGTCATAATGTGTAAGTTTTTACAAGACCACAGTAATTATTACAAATAAACTATATTGTATAAAGTTAAGATTTATATTATTCTGGTAGGTTATAACGATTAGATTAATACTCGAATCTAAATAATGCAAATGAACCACGCCTCATGCTACGATCACCTGGACACCCAACATAACCTCGAGGCAAGTATTTTATCGTAAATGAATTGCAAAACGAATTGTTCAAACTTTAGTGCTAAAGTCATATTCTAGTGTGATTGTTAACTTTTGAACTAAATTTTATGTTCCATTTTGCTGGCCGTTTCTGATTAAATGGACATGTTATATTAATGTTATTTGTTTGGAACAATTTACTATCTGCATCCTATCAAATTGAACAACGTTTACTATCTCCCTGCTATCAAATTGAACAACATTGAACAGAGGGTAAGACATAACCCTAGAGGCAGATATGAGAAACCATCGAATACAGATGTGATGAAACCTAGTCGATGACTAGATAGACACTTTGGGTAGGGTTAGTTCATGTAATAGAGTTTGTAAGTGTGTCTTTAGTACTATACGCCTATCTCCATAACCACACCAATGGAGGCAAGCATCTTGACCATTTTCCAGGTTAGGGATGGCAAGAAGGCGTCACGGTAAACCCCCGATGATAGGGTGTGTCAAGAACATTTTACCTACTCAGACATGGACTTATGCACGAGCACAAATTACTGAAAGTACTCAACTTGCAACTGTGTTTACTTCCTTTAAAAAGCATATCATATGTTAATTGTTGCAGCATACTCATATTTTAAGTTATGCACTTCGTTTACCTCATTAAAAATGCAAATATATATTAATTGTTGATGAACATCATCCCTTAACCTTCAGCATGTTCTCATTTTGGCTATGCATCTACACTTATATGTTCTAACATTCTTTGTTTCCTTAAATTGCAAGTTTAATGCTTTTGTTACTATAAAATCTTGCCGAGCAATCGCTAACATATATTTCAAATGAATTTATGAAATATTGTTGGATCATGTTGATGGTAAACAACACTAGAAGGGAGGTTGAATAGTGTTGTGCAAGTATAAAACTTTTTCATTCGCTGATTAGCCTAATTAAAAACCTACTAATGTTGCCTAAGAAACCAAGTAGAGTGATCTACGCTTGGTTCTTAATCAACAAAGTAATCTTATAATAACAGAGTAATTACACAGCAGGTAGTCGACTCCCTCAAGGTGGTAGTCGACTCCTAGAGAGTTTTCAATGAAAACTCTGCTGAAAGATGAGATAATATAATGATAAGATTACAAGTATAGATCTTTATACACAGCTAAAATAAATGCATTGACTTTGCAATAATATAAACAATAGATTACAAAGATTCAATTATTACCAAATAAAGAAATGCTTAAGCAAAGATAAACAACCACAGAAAATGCAAACGCAAAGACAAGGACTTTTATCCGGGTTCCCCATAACTTGGGTATGTCCAGTCCCCGACCAATCCGGCACGAGATTTCCACTATTGCCTTAGCAATACAAATACCTAGCCTTAACTAGGATTTCCAACCACCTAGACTTGTCTAGGATTTTACCCTTGCCTCACAACCCGAGGACTTTACCTTGCCTCACAATCCGAGGACTTTTCACAAACATCTTGCCTACAACAAGGATTTACAACCACCTAGACTTGTCTAGGATTTTCACAACCCTTATCACAAAGGGAATATAAGAAATAAGATGAGATCCAATACACCACAATGAATTAGTGGAGATTGGTTTTTACACCCAATAATTCTATAGCCAAGATTAAATTTGCAATTGTGCTTAACGTGGCTAAAAGAATTTAAATTGTTTGTAGATCACACAAAGAATATGAATTTATTCAATGTGATCTAGAATCTAGATGTGTTCTTAGACCATACAAAGAATATGAAATTATTCAATGTGATCTAGAATCTAGATGTTTCAAAAATCCTTTGAGAATATGAAAAATCAAAGAGAAGGATTTTGAAAACCAATTTGCAATAGCCAAATAATAATAATGATCTTAAAAAGAATTATAAAAGAATATAAGCAATAAGATCAGAAATTGAAAACCCGCTTTGGCTATGAAGAACTTTGAGAGCGATGAGAACGATGAGATCTTTTGAGAGAATAATAATTTTGCTCAAGAATGAATTGGTGAGGAAAATGTTCTATATGGTATCTATTTATAGAGCCAAAGGAGAATTCGAAATGATTCAAAATCAAGTTTGACTTTTGTCCAAAAATCAAGTGAGAATTAAATGAGAGAGTGAATCAAGGAATTTCTGGTCGCACAGCTGGTAGTCGACTCCCTAACTTTGGTAATCGACTCCCAAAGTGTTTCTGAGAAAATATCCTACAACTGGTAGTCGTCACCCTAACTTTGGTAGTCAACTCTCAGAGTATCTTTTCAGGGAGAAGGCAGAAATCAGGGTAGTGAACTACTGGGTGTTTGTAGTTGACTACAAGTTGAAATTTAGCTTCTATGAAAAGTATGCTCTCAAATAAGTTTTAAAACAAGTTTAAAAACATTTTAGAAAATCATTTTGTGTGTATGCATATTCTTTCTTGGCTTTGACATAATCCTAAGAAAATGAAAAATAACTCACGCAATAGACTCTATGAAGAACTTGAAGCTATGGTTGAGCTTGAGCTAGTTGCATATGCTTCACTTGAGTTTGAGCTCCTCTTTATCTTGAGCTTGACCACATTCTTTGAGCTTCATCTTTGAGCTCTGCTTGTGCTAAAGCTTTAGAATGTAGACGTAGAATGTGAGCCCAATCCATCTTCATTTTCTATGTGTATAGCTATAGTTCTTCTTCTCGGAGTATGTTTCGAGCTTCAATTAGCTTATTGCACAACCTACACACTTAAGTAGTATGATTAGTAATTTAACAACATTTGGTGTGATCATCATCAAAACAAACCACTTGGGGTAGGACTAGATTCACATCACTCTCCCCCTTTTTGATGATGACACCCAAATAAAAAACATATGAATAATATGAAATAAAAACTGATGAACTGATGAGTAAGTAAACTTACTCATCCTGCTTAGATGTAGTTATCATGTATTATTCATTCATGTTTTTGCTTGCTTCACTTTTTCTGCCCCTTGTCATCACAAAAAAATATAACCGTATGCATACTAAGTGAAGAAAAAAATTTCATAGGCTCCCCCTTAAAGTTTGCATCATTATAGTTGGATCTCCCCCTTAATGTATGCATGGATTTAGAGATTCATTGGGAGCTCTTCTACTAATCCCTTATAGTTTTGGTACCTGAAAATCAAAGAAATAGTTTTGGTACCCTTTCTTTATGGGTCCGTGGGATTAGTCATACATAATAATGTGATCATCAACCAAGAGGGAACCAACCCCATTTGGGTTGAGATTTCCCATAAATAAATCTATAATCTCTACAAAAATAAACATTGTTCATAAAACTAGAAATGTAATTGTTTTTCATTTGGACGATTCCAATTTTGGGAATCCAAACTTTGACATATCCATTTTCAGTTTTAGGAACTCTAGCTTGATGATGAGAGATCCTAGCATTTTGATTGGTCATATTATAACATAAGCCATGTTTGCTAGATTGGGGTTTTTGTGATCTAATCAAGCTATCTAATTTTTTTACCTTTATTGAACCTAGCAACTTTATGAACCAAGTCCTCATGCTTTGCCTTAATGGCGGTCATGTTCTTTTCTAAGTCGCTAAATCTATTTCCTAGATCTTTGAGTTCTACATTGAGCAACCTATTCTTTTCAATTAGATCTTTATTGTTGCTAATCAATTTTAGGTTCTCTTTCCTATTATTTTCTAGCTCTTGATTAGTAGAATTAGAACCACAAGATTTATGCATCTTTTTGAGAGTTAAAAGCTCTTTGAGTTGGACCTCATATAATGCATAAATTTTATGAAATTCCACCTCATAATCAAGTTTCTCATCAACGCTACTATCTCTATCACTAGAGTTATGGTAGGAATTTACCTTAGGGTCTTCCCGTGCCATGAAGCACATGTAGTTCCGCTCGTTCCTTTTGCTTGCTTTTCCTTCATTTTCGGATGATGATGAGCTATCGGAATCCTCTTCATCATCGCTTCTATCCCAATCGCCAAAAGCTTTTCTATTTGGCCTTTTTCCTTTGCATGACTTCGTTCTCTTATCTCTGATTTTCTTTAGAGGACACTCATTCTTCATGTGGCCTGCCTTATTACATTCATAACAAATAACAACATCAGTTGGATTGAACTTACGATTGTAGGACTTACGAGCTTTTAACATTTTCTTGAATCCTTTGGAGATGAGTGCCATTTATTTCTCCATCTCATCTTTGACTTCATCATCGGACTCCTCTATATCTGATGTGGCTTTGAATGCAAGGCTCTTCTTCTTTTCACCGTGTTCCTTGGTCGTTCACTCTTGCAGTTGGAGTTCATATGCCATTAGACTGCCGATGAGCTCATCCAAGGTTAGCTTTGAAGTGTTGTTGCCTTCTTCAATGGCTGAAGCCTTAGATTGCCATTCGGGAGTGAGGGATCTAAGGATTTTGCATACGTGATTCTCTTGTGTATACTTCTATCCCAATCCCGCAAGTGTGTTGACGATCTCTGTAAATCTCGTGTACATCTCCGTTATGTTCTCGTCTTTCTCCTTCATAAATTTTCATACCTGCCAGCATAAAGAGAAGATTTTGACGATTTAACTTTTTGGTTACCTTCATGTATTACCTCAAGGAGTTTTCATATTTGGTGCGCAGAGGTAGCCATTGAGATGCGGTTGTACTCCGTTGTGTCAAGGCCGCAATATAGAGTGGACACCGCCTTGGCATTGAGTGACACTTTGTCCTTCTCCGTCTTGGTCCATTTTTCTTCCTCAAGAGTGGGTTCTTCATAAGGATTCTCCACTATCTTCCATAGATATAGGAGATAGAGAGAAGGTACATTCGCATCCGATTCTTCCAAGATCCATAATTTGATCCGTTGAGAAGTGGTGGTCTTGTGGAAGATTTTCCTTGGGGGAAATGATTGGTTGACGCCATCTATAAGCTCGCTTTGATACCAAGTTTTGGATCCTGTGGATGGCAAACAAGACTAGAAGGGGGGTTGAATAGTGTTGTGCAAGTATAAAACTTTTTTGTTCGTTGCTTAGGCTAATTAAAAACCTTCTAATGTTGCCTAAGAAACCAAGTAGATGATCTACGCTTGGTTCTTAATTAATAAAGTAATCTTATAATAACATAGTAATTACACAGTAGGTAGTCGACCCCCTCAAGGTGGTAGTCGACTCCGAGAGAGTTTTCAATGAAAACTCTGCTGAAAGATGAGATAATATAATGATAAGATTACAAGTATAGATCTTTATACACAGCTAAAATAAATGCATTGACTTTGCAATAATATAAATAATAGATTACAAAGATTTAATTATTGCCAAATAAATAAATGCTTAAGCAAAGATAAACAATCACAGAAAATGCAAATGCAAAGACAATGATTTTTATCCTGGTTCCCCACAACTTGAGTACGTCCAGTCCCCGACCAATCCGGTACGAGATTTCCTATTGCCTTAGCAATACAAATACCAAGCCTTAACTAGGATTTCCAACCACCTAGACTTGTCTATGATTTTACCCTGCCTCACAACCCGAGGACTTTACCTTGCCTCACAATCAGATGACTTTTCACAAATACCTTGCCTACAACAAGGATTTACAACCACCTAGACTTGTCTAGGATTTTTACAACCCTTACCACAAAGAGACTACAAGAAATAAGATGAGATCCAATACACCACAATGAATTAGTGGAGATTGGTTTTTACACCCAATAATTCTATAGCCAAGATTAAATTTGCAATTGTGCTTAATGTGGCTAAAAGAATTTAAATTGTTTGTAGATCACACAAAGAATATGAATTTATTCAATGTGATCTAGAATCTAGATGTGTTCTTAGAGCACACAAAGAATATGAAATTATTCAATGTGATCTAGAATCTAGATGTTTCAAAAATCCTTTGAGAATATGAAAAATCAAATAGAAGGATTTTGAAAACCAATTTGCAATAGCCAAATAATAATAATGATCTTAAAAATAATTATAAAAGAATATAAGCAATAAGATCAGAAATTGAAAACCCGATTTGGCTATGAAGAACTTTGAGAGCGATGAGAACGATGAGATCTTTTGAGAGAATAACAATTTTGCTCAAGAATGAATTGGTGAGGAAAATGTTCTCATATAGTCTCTATTTATAGAGCCAAAGGAGAATTCGAAATAATTCAAAATCAAGTTTGACTTTTGTCCAAAAATCAAATGAGAATTAAATGAGAGAGTGAACCAAGGAATTCTGGTCGCATAGCTGGTAGTCGACTCCCTAACTTTGATAGTCGACTCCCAGAGTGTTTCTGAAAAAATATGTTACAATTGGTAGTCGTCTCCCTAACTTTGGTAGTCGACTCCCATAGTATCTTTTCAGGGAGAATGCAGGAATCAGGGTATTGAACTACTGGGTGTTTGTAGTTGACTACAAGTTGAAATTTAGCTTCTATAAAAAGTATGCTCTCAAATAAGTTTTAAAACAAATTTAAAAACATTTTAGAAAATCATTTTGTGTGTGTGTGCATATTCTTTCTTGGCTTTGACATAAACCTAAGAAATTGAAAAACAACTCACACAATAGACTCTATGAAGAACTTGAAGCTATGGTTGAGCTTGAGCTAGTTGCATAGGCTTCACTAGAGTTTGAGCTCCTCTTTAGCTTGAGCTTGAGCACATTCTTTGAGCTTCATCTGCGAGCTCCTCTTGTGCTAAAGCTTTAGAATGTAGACATGAAATGTGAGCTCAATCCATCTTCATCTTCTATGTTGTAGCTATAGTTCTTCTCGAAGTATGTTTCAAGCTTCAATTAGCTTATTGCACAACCTACACACTTAAGTAGTATGATTAGTAATTTAACAACATTTGGTGTGATCATCATCAAAACAACCCACTTGGGGTGGGACTAGATTCCCATCAAATATATGTTAGGTTTAGGGACAGACTACGTTGAGGACCCCGCTTTTGAGAATCATATCTTAGAGGTGGACCACATTGATCAAAGTTACAAGGATGCTGAGATCATCCCCGCTGAAGATTAAAGCATTACTGCAGTCTCTATTTATTTAGTTATATTTGTGATTTTCAGGTGTGTTTACTTTCAGCAGATTGTACGACCATGCTAGGCATTAATTACTTTGTTACTTTGTTTTAAAAATGCCGGAATAAAAGTGTAATAGATATTTATGTTGCTTCTGAGAAATTCGTGTGCAGGGACCTGCCTTGCTAAACATAAAATGCTTATTGTGCGTAAGTCAAAGAAAGAAGAAAAAAAGTTCTTCTTCTTTGCTTTAAGCACATGCGGACCCGGTCACATCCTCGCTCCCAAGTACAATGGGAAGCGGGGCGTGACACACATCCTTTCAAGTGAACTCAACCCATCACTCATAATTTAGCGAAGATGACATTTTATCTAGTGATGATGAAGAATAGACTATAGGGGTGTAAATAAAGAGCTTTGTGATCGCTCCCGGATAAACACCCTAAAAACAATGTAGCTTTACCGCAAGTGCATGGTTAAGTGGCAAGCAGGTATCGATTCACAGGGAGGACTAATGATGGTACTCTACGTTAATTACTAAGCTACTTGGTGGAAAATTGTTTGGGAATTGTTGTTGTCACAATCGTTCGAGTACGGCTAAAATTCAATATAATAAAGATTTCTAAGGCTAGGAAATCCCCACTATGGATTTTCAGGCATCAATGTGAGTTATGAATTACCATGCAATTAAACTTGGTTTTAAGGTGAACTTGTCGCAAGTACATGGAGAACCGGCGCACGATGTCGCCTACGCAAGTCTATTGCAATCTAAACTAGAGCCTCGCTGTCGTGTAAGCCTAATCTAAACCATTAGCATTAAGATCGACAATTATGTCCAAGCCCAACTCAAGCTCGTTGTCGTGCAACTTGGGTTCGAATCTTGATCGTGAAAGTTTGTATCTGTTTCACCGTCATGCATACGAATATAAATATAGGAGAACAATAATAATGCTAGCTTTGGTCGCTGTCGCACACCAATTCTAGGGCATTTCGATTATAATCCTAAATCGAATATCTAGGGGTTTCCTTAGATCAAGATCATCTCTTGAGCTCTCAAGATCCAAAAGAAATCCCTATCTATCCGTAGTGAATCAATCAAGATCTAACCCATCTAACAAGCTTAATATCCCAGCAATTCATAAATCTCACAAATCACGCATTGGATCCATAGGGTTCATCCCTTTGTCCTAGAGCAAAGAAACTACTCACACATCATATTAGAAATCAATGGAAAAGCAAGAATAACAGTAGAATTCATCATGCAATCAAGATTCAATAAGAGATATAGCATAAAAATCAAAGCTTGCAAGAGATCAAGACAAACCAATTTGCAAAGAAGCTTCAATAAGAAAGTTTAGATCTGCGTCTTCAATTTCTCATCAATACAAAAGATTAACTAAAATTAAAACTAATAGAAAAATACTAAGGAATCTCTCCTTGGGCTGGAGATGAAACTGGGCTTAAATACATGCCCAAAAATCCAGACAAAACTGCCATGCACGGCTCAAAACCCTAGTTTTCCAGTTTGGCTGTCGATGCTACTCGGCCGAGTGAGACTCTCACTCGGCCGAGTGCCAAATCTGCAGAACAGACAGAGAATATCAGTGTTCAGGCGCTCATGCCACTCGGCCGAGTAGGATTTCTCACTCGGCTGAGTGAGAAGTCCACTCGGTCGAGTAGGACAGTCTGCAGATCGCTAAAAAGACAGAAAGTTGGCTTTAATTTCTTCAGAATTTGGGCCTCCACTCAGGCGAGTGGAGTTCTTACCCGACCGAGTGAAAATCACCACTCGGCCTTGTACACTTTGGCACTTAGGCTTGAAAAATGTCTTCGTATCAGCGTTACTCGGTCGAGTACGCTGCGTCACTCGGTCGAGTGAGCTGTGTCACACGGCCGAGTGACCTGTTTCTGAACTTTGTTCTTCTCCTCCTCGCTTCATCGTCGATTCTTTCGACTTTCTTCTTCTTCCACTCATCCTCCAGCGCCGTTAGCTCTCCGATATGGTCATGGACGACGCTCCGACACGCGTGTAGGTTCTCTAGGGTCCAAATTGCTCCCGATTACTCCATATCTCCTGAAATCAGACGAAACCAAGAAATAGTGAAAAGTATGGAAACATCGTCGAATAATCGTGAAAATCGTGATATGAGCAATCGAAATGACATGCAAATCTGCAGAAATATAGTGTAAAATTTGAGCCTATCAAAATCCCCCAAGCTTGCCTCTTACTCATCCTCGAGGAAGATGAGTAAAAATATGAACTTGGCGAATAAAAAAAGGAAAAGGAATGAAGGAAAAAGAAGATGAAGATGTTAAGGTGCTAGATCATTCTCTCAGAACTCGGAGTTGCATACTCAAATAGCACGAACACTGAATATAAACATGCTAAAGTTTTTCACTTCGATATCATTTCATTTAGGTGCATTTGATAGAAAATTTAAGAACATCAAAAATCATATGAAATATGAAATCATTTTAGAATCAACGTCGTCTAAATCATATAAAATGATATACATAATCATAGATCACACACTTTTCAATTGATCGCTTTCTACTTGGAGTATAAGAGATATCATGCAATTCAAGTCGATAGGAATAGAAAAAGATGGTTTTCATGAATTTCATGCCAATTTTCAATTCATAGACGTCGTTATACTTTGAGTAATCTCCCTGAGTATCAAAAATTACCTAGCTTAGGTTGTCATACACATATAGGTAGTCACTCTCTCACACGTCATTGAATCCCCTCCCCCAAGCTTATCTATAAGCGTGGTGGCATTAAATATAAAATATGACTTTTTTTCCATATTTTTATAGCTCCAAATGAATAAGAGGAAAATGAGGAAGAAAGAGGAAAGAAGGGATTGTGTATATACAAATGGACTTCCTTTTTATTTTTATTTTCTCTTTTTCTCTTTCTCTTTTGTTCTTTTGTTGTTGTTGTTGTTGTTTTAATACACACAAGACCAATACCAAATAAGATAGAATATATATATATATATATATATATATATATATATATATATATATATATATATATATATATATATTCTTTTGAGATTTTGGGATAATGGAGCTTATTCTTTTTAGTATGGGGAAGACGCAAATATAGGATTCACTAAGGGGAGATTCACCAATGACTATAAGTATAGAAATAATGTTCAAGATATGTGGAGAAGGAAATATATATAACGCTCGGTTCACTCCTTTTGTATGTGCATAACAACTTCAGCAGGGTAACATAATCTACTCAATTTGATAACAAAAAGTAAACTAATCTAATCATATCAAATGACAATCATTCTTTCAACCTGGAAGTTCAATACACATTTCATGCAAAAAGAAGTGATAATAGATATGCAAAGTAGTACTCCAAGTATATGCAATCAATGCGTGAAGGTTGGTGTGTTTTCTACAAAGAGTATACAATAATAATTTTCGGACTTAGTTAACGCTAAAATTTCATTCATAAGCACATGATCAACGATGGAAGTTCTTTTTCTCAAATGCATAGCAATATATCGCATATGATATCAGAAATAAAAATGATAGCATGGTAAGAGAATATGTGCATAAGAGCCAGGCAAACTCCAAGATATAGTCATCATAAGGAATTCATCTCTAGTAAAGAAAGTAAAAGAAATAAAGATGAAAATAAAAAGTAACTATACATATGCAAGTCACTCCAAAAGTAAGAAAATGTGATGCATTGCAATAAAAAAATGAAAAAGTGAGTGAAAATAAGTGAAAAATATGAAACGTGAAAAATAAAGGTAAAAATGAAATAAAAATAAAAAGTGCGTAAGTACACTCACTCCCCCAAGCTAAACATCACATTGTCCTCAATGTGCTACGTGTGGCACTAGGGCATACAAGATAGAGGTGGGTGGGTGAGGATGCATGGATGATGCAAAATAAAAGGTAAAATAAAAAAGGTAAAATATGGCATGATATATTCAAATGGCAAATGCAACAAATATGCAAATGCTGGATACTTGAAGGTGGATGGCATATGCAAAATGGATACAAAATGTGTCCCAGAAATACATACTCTCCCTCAAACTGATATATATGTAGTGCCCTGCAAAAAGTGGTTAAAACATATGGGCAGGTAAAATGATGGCAAAATGATGGGGCAAGAGGTGGAGCAAAATATGGCAGGCATCAAGAGTACGTGCCTAAACTGGTGGTGCGGCGCCATCACCTCCATGTGGTGGGGGTGGTGGCAGTGGAGGTGCAGGCTCCTGAGAGGCAAGCTTGGGTGGCTGAAGCTGTCGCAGGCGCTCTAGAATCTGGTTCAGCATGAGCTGAATACCAGGGATCATGGCAACATGGGCCTGCTGGGAGCTGACGGTAGCGGCGAGAGCCCTAAAATCTACTCTTAGCCCACTGACTATCACCGCGAAGCACCGAGCTGCTGGACAAGGGCGTCAGGAGCGGGAGCAGAGGGTCGAACAGGTGAAGGACGGGGTTGTCGCACACAGACACCGTAGACGAGTGTGGCCACTATCGGGTGTGTGCGGGGCGGTGCTCACGAAAAGACGCTCAGCCTCTATGGAAGGCTGAGACGCAGGTATGCTCTCAGAAGTGTGAGCAGCGGCTGAGGAGGATGAGGCATCGACGGAGGATGAGGTAGGCAAAGAGGTCGTGGAAACAGATGTGGTGACAGACACCACAACGCTCTCGGTGAATAAGGCGACGGCAGAGACAGAAGCGATGACAGATCGGAAGGTCGTGAAATCAACAGAGAATGACTCCCCAGGGGTCGAAAAATCGGTTGAGGATAGGGTCTCGGTGGTCGCAGAGGAAGAAGGCTCGCCTCTCTCAAAGGCTATGGGGTCGGTGTTCTCAAAGCTCATATAGGAAATAGGATCGACTCTCAGAGGCACAGAGGTGGTGGTGGTGGTCACAGACACAGCAACAGACGAGCTCTCGGCACTGGCAGAGGTGGGGACAGAGGTGTCGGGCTCGAGATAAGATCAGGGGCTGGCTGAGGAATGGGGATCTCAAGGGCTAGAGGGTCGAGAAGGTGTTGGAATCGAATGTAGATGGGGCATGGTGCGTGGGGCCGTAAGCTCGATCGGGATCAGGGACAAAGGGCCAATGGAAGTAGGCTCGGAGCATATTGAGAGTAATCTTGCACTCTCGATCCATCAATCTAAAGGTGCACCCACCGGGAGTCCTACGAATAGAATTTAGGACCTCGAGGGTCGGTCAGACATAGGTGTCCGCCGACACAGACATAAAATCATGCCACCTCATGTTGTCATACAACTGGAGTAGCCCCGGTAGTACCCCTAGGAGCTCTAATGCATCTAGGTCCGCGAATCTAGAGGGTACGAGAGCCCCTCAAATTTGACGCGGTGTGTGTCATCTCTGAATGTGATCCCAAGCGTGTCGATCACCAGGGCGGGCTGTGCTGGTGGGGGTGGAATGGGCAAAGTGGGAGCTAGTAGTGTGGGTGGCAGGTCGCTAGGAGGTGGGGATTCCGCTTTAGGGGAAGAGGGACCGACGTCGCTAGTCCTCTTCTGCTTAGTAGCGGGCTGCCTCGCACTAGACCTAGTGCGGCGTGGAGGTACGTGGAGGCATGAGTGTGCCGTGAGACGTGCAAAAATCACAACGTGCTCGAAATAAAATAAGGAACAAGTGTACCAAGCATGATGCGACTCCACGCTAGCAATGTGAGCGAAAGACACCTCCCCTAAAGCTCCAAATAAGCGCAGGATCTCTCCCAAGCTATCCTGAAACATAAAAACAAAGATTAGCCATGAATATCATAAAATCAAGGGGTTGATCAAGATAAATAGGCAAAAACAGGGTTTAATTTGGGATGGGGTTGAATAGGGCTTACAAAACAGGATAAGGGAAGAAAGAGGCGAAATACATGGCGAGGAGGGTGGCGATCGCCGGACAAGCGGTGGCATGGGTGGCGCTGGAGGGTGCTCCAGCATCGGGGTGGGTTGCAGTGCTCGGGCGAGTGGCGACAGTCGTGGGCGAGTGAAGGAAGCAGTTCGGGCGAGTCGGAAGGGAAGAGGGTTTTTTCGAAATCGATTTGGGGATTTAATTCCTAGGCTACCGAGTTTGATTTTTATAGGGCTGTGTCTCTTAAGTCACTCAACCGAGTGGCATGAGTCACACGGACGAGTGGTCCGATGAAAGATTTCAAATTTTCATAGTCGGCTGGGTCGATGACTCGGCCGAGTGGTTCTTGTCAACCGGGAGAGTGGCAAGTTCTACTCGGTCGAGTGAGGAATGGAAACAGAGTGTGTGTTCTTGATAGTTCTGTCGCAATTTGCTACTCAGGCGAGTGGAATTAGTCACTCGGACGAGTGGACTAAGTACTCGGCCGAGTATATAGACCTTGCAGAGCAGAAATTTAAAGTTTTAGACATAGGATTCACTCGGTCGAGTAACAAATTCACTCAGCCGAGTCGTAAATGATATTTAGAGATGGGTTTTTCGAGACTTTCCTGTCAGTGTGTCACTCGGGTGAGTGGCGTCTCCACTCGACCGAATGACTATATCACTCGGCCCAGTAGTCTGTCTGCTTCAGCTTCCTACTATCTGTTTTCTTCCAGCTGATGTTTCTTCCTCTCCTATCGGTTTATCCCTTCCTTAGGCATTCAAGCACGTCTCTAGAGCTGCTCGTCATCGCCATGGCTACCCTCCATTGGATCATTTCCTCATATCTTCTTCCTACAATGAAAAATGCATCCCGTTGTCAGGATTTTTCCCTAAGACTCTTGACTCTCTAAACTAATAAAAATCAAAAACAAAAAGAAAGAAAAATTCAACTAAAAACTAAGATAGAACCATCGGGTTGCCTTCCAACAAGCGATCGTTTAAGGCCTTGAGCTCGACCCCTTAAGATTTATCGTTCAGCCTGTGATGTTCGATGCATAGGAGATGCACATGTCAAAATTTTCGGGAAGGCCATTAGGGTTCAGATGTAGCGCTAATTCTTCATTGGCTTCCTTCATGTGTGCCTCCTCTCTAATGGTGGTGGTGGATGGCTCCCCCAAGCTTGAGCTATTGGTATCTTTCTTCTTTCCTGGAGGTTGAGGTGTGTTTGCCGTTGGCGCTTTCTCCCTTTGCTTCGCTGTAGAGAGCTTGCAGAGCTCTCTAATCCTTACGACATCAGTGTCGTTCTTTTCTTCATCGGTGAGCTTGGTCACTTCCTCGATGAGAGGATCCAGTGGTTCTCCAATTGGGGTACTGTCCTCGGTTTTTGGGACTCCATCAAGGCTCTTCGTGTGCAAGGCTCCAGTGGCATAAGGCATGGCTTCATCTATGACCTCATCAAGGAGGTCCACGTAGTCCACTTCTTCTGGCCAAGGTCTTTTCTTCATTGCCCGTGGAAGGTGAAATTCAACCGCTATGTTGTCAACGTTGAGAGACAATGTTCCCTCCCTTATGTCTACTATGACTTCGGCGGTAGCTAGGAAGGGGCGCCCAAGTATAAGCGAAGTATCTCCTTCTTCTTTTATGTCCATGACGACGAAGTCGCATGGCACACAAAGACCTCCCGATATTTGAAGTGGCACGTTCTCGGCAATCCCCACCGGCCTAGTAATTCGCCCGTCGATGAGTTGGATCTTCATATCGGTGGCTTTGAGGTCAGTCCCCATGTTAAGCTTCTTGAACATAGTGAGCGGCATGAGGCTCACGCTCGCTCCCAAGTCTACCAAAGATTTTTGGAGGGGGACTCCGCCAAGAGTGCATGTAATCCGAACGCTTCCGGGGTCTTTCATTTTCATTGGCAACTTCTCCTTGTTGACGAACCAAGTACCTTGCTCGGCTAGCATGATCTTCTCCATTCACTTTTTTCCCATGATCAAGTCCTTGAGGAACTTGGCATACGTCGGGATTTCAATTATCGCATCCAAGAACGGGATGTTCAAGCTAATCCCTCGTAGTACTCCAGAATTTTGGCGAACTTCTTCTCCATTTTAGCCTTCACCAACCGTTGTGGAAATGGCACAGGTGGCATATATGTTCGCTCCTTTCCGGGTTCATCCACTTCGGATTTTTCGCCATTGTTGGCCACCTTGGGGCTCTCTTCTTCACTAATTTGCTCCTTTTCAACAGGAATTTTCTCCCTTGGATTTTTAGCTTGAACCATTGCTGAAGTGGTATCCTTCCCGCCTCTAGTAGCCACTGCCACAACCGCATTGATGTGGACGGTGTTGCTCCTCGGGTTTTGCTCCGGTTGAGCCGGCAATTGTTGTAAAGCCTTGTTGAGCAAAGTTATCTCCGCCAATTGCGCAACGATGGTATTGAGGCTATCTTGTCCCACCGTTAATTTTGCATTGATCTTCTTTTGCTCGGCCATGAACTCCACAGCTCTAGCTTCATGATCGAATCTTGGTGGTGCCGGTGGAGGGTTTTCTGGCCTCCATCCTTGGTTATATCTGGGGGTCTATAAGACCCCGCTTGTTGCCTTGGTTGATATTGTTGTTGTTGGGCGGCCTTTGTTGATATGGTTGTTGTTATTATTGAGGAGGCCGGGCTTGTTGTTGTTGAGGTGATGGTTGTTGATGAGGAGGAGTCAAGGCGCCCTTATTGTTGGCATAAGAAAATCCGGGGTGACCCTTAGTAGCCGGGTTCACCCAATAACCGTTGTTACCCCCCACCGGCAACGTATTGCACTTACTCCATGGCTCCTTCATTTTGCTCGCCTCCAACAAACATGATTGGCCTTGGTCTTTCCAATCACTCATGGTCCCTCCGGATGTCGATGTGTTGGGCACTCAATATTGCTCGCATATCCTCTTTTCAATCCTCTCCACAACCTTGGAGAGAGATTCAAACTTCGTGGTCAACTCTGCCACTGCCTTGGCTTTATAAATGCTTGCCAGCTTCAAAGATGATGATGATTGGCCTCTCTCATCAGCCCATTACTGATTGTTGCAGGCCATCTCCTCTAGTAAAGTTGTAGCATCATCCGGCATTTTTGATAATATAGCTCCATTGGTCGTGGCGTCAATTATCATCTTTGTGTCCGACTGCAATACATTATAGAAACTGTGCACAAGCTCCCAATCGTCGATGCTATGGTGGGGGCATTGATGTTGAAGATCTTTAAACCACTCACATGCTTCATATAAAGACTCTTGGGACCTTCGCTTGAAGGACATCAAAGAGTTTCTTATCTTCACGGTCTTGGATGGCTGGTAAAATTTGTTGACAAACGCTCTCGCTAGCTCGTCCCAAGTAGTGAATGTCCCATGAGCTTGCGTCCTTAGCCAGTATAAAGCTTTGTCACGAAGAGTGAAAGGGAAGAGATGCAATCAGATAGCATCCACCGGCACATTCGGTATCTGAAAAGTGGCGCACTTCATTAAGAACATTTGTAGATGATAATGCGGGTTCTCTTGAGAATTTCCATGGAAGGGGTCTTGTTGCATCAGCACAATAAACCCGTCTTCAATTCAAAGCTCTTGTCCGCCACCAACTCTGGCATAAGTATGGAAGATGTAGTAGCCGAATTGTTCGGGGTAAGCCTATCCCGGATGGAGACAAGCCTAGCGGTCCACTGTAATCGCTCATCTCTAGTTTCCTCCGCCATTTGGTTCTCCTCTAGAATTGATCTCTTTTCTACTCTCAGTTTCCTTGTCGTGTGCTCGATCTCATGATCAAATAATATATCTTTGTCGGATGCCCTCGATCTCGTGTACATGCACAAAAGAGAGAGAAATAAAAGAGAAATAAAGATAAAAATAAAATAAGTAAAGAAAAATAGCTAAGAAAATAAAATAAAATATTGTCGCCTCCCAACAACGACGCCAAAAACTTGATCGCTCCCGGATATACACCCGGAAAACAATGTAGCTTTACCGCAAGTGCACGGTTAAGTGGCAAGCGGGTATCGAATCACAGGGATGACAAATGACGGTACTCTACGTTAATTACTAAGCTACTTGGTGAAAAAATTGTTTGGAAATGGTTGGTGTCACAATCGTTCGAGTACAGATAAAATTCAATATAATAAAGATGTCTAGGGCTAGGGAATCTCCACTATAGATTTTCAAGCATCAATGTGAGTTATGAATTACGATGCAATTAAACTTGGGTTTAAGGTGAACTTGTCGCAACTACATGGACAACCGGTGCACGATATCACGCTACGCAAGTTTATAGCAATCTAAACTAGAGCCTCGCTGTCGCGCAAGCCTAATCTAAACCATTAGTATTAAGATCGACAATTATGTCAAATTCCAACTCAAGCTCGTTGTCGCGCAACTTGGGTTCGGATCTAGATCGTGATAGTTCGTGTCCGTTTCACCATCGTGCAAACGAATATAAATATAGGAGAATAATAAAAATGCTAGTTTTGGTCGCGGTCGTGCACCAATTCTAGGGCATTTCGATTGTAATCCTAAATCGAATATCTAGGGCTTTCCTTAAATCCAGATCCTCTCTCGTGCTCTCAAGATCCAAGAGAAATCCCTATCTATCCGTAGTGAATCAATCAAGATATAACCCATCTAACAAGAAGAACGTCCCAGCAATTCATAGATCTCACAAATCACGCATTGGATCCATAGGGTTCATCCCTTTTCCCTTGAGCCAAGGAACTACTCACACATCATATTAGAACTCAATGGAAAAGCAAGAATAACAATAGAATTTGTCATGCAATTAAGATTCAATAAGAGATATAGCATAAAAATCAAAGCTTGCAAGAGATCAAGACAACCCAATTTGCGAAGAAGCTTCAATAAGAAAGTTTAGATCTGCGTCTTCAATCTCTCGTCAATACAAAAGCTTAACTAAAATTAAAACTAATGAAAAAAATGCTAAGGAGTCTCTCCATGGGCTGGAGATAAAACTGGGCTTAATACATGCCCAAAAATCCAAAAAATCCAGACAAAACTGTCCATGCGCGGCTCAAAACCCTAGTTTTCCAGTCTGGCTATCGGCACTACTCGGCCGAGTGAGATTCTCACTCGGCCGAGTGCTAAATCTATAGAATAGGCAGAGAATATAAGCGTGCATGCGCTCATGCCACTCGGCCGAGTAGGATTTCTTACTCGGCCGAGTGAGAAGTCCACTCGGTCGAGTAGGACAGTCTGTATATCGCCAAAGAGACAGAAAGTTGGCTTGAATTTCTTCAGAATTTGGGCCTCCACTCGGGCGAGTGGAGTTCTTACTCGCTCGAGTGAGAATCACCACCCGGCTGAGTACACTTTGGCACTTGGGCTTGGGAAATGTCTTCGTATCAGTGTTACTCGGCCAAGTACGCTGCATCACTCGGGCGAGTGAGCTGCGTCACTCGGCCGAGTGGCCTGTTTCTAAACTCTGTTCTTCTCCTCCTCGCTTCATCATCTATTCTTTCGAATTTCTTCTTCTTCCGCTTATCCTCCAGCGCCATTAGCTCTCCGATATAGTCATGTATGATGCTCCTGTACGCGTGTAGGTTCTCTAGGCTCCAAATTGCTTCCGATTGCTCCATATCTCCTAAAATCAGACGAAACCAAGAAATAGTGAAAGGTATCAAAACATCGTCGAATAATCGTGAAAATCGCGATATGAGCAATCGAAATGCCATGCAAATATGCAGAAATAAAGTGTAAAATATGATCATATTACTTTGTGACCTTCATGAAAAACTCATTAGAGAGCATAGAAAAACTCGTAAATTGTTTAAGGAAAATACAAAAGCTAAAGAAGATTTAATCAAAGAGAATGTAGTTATGAAAAAGAAAATGAATTGCTTGAAAAGAATATTGATTCCATGAGTAAAAAGATAGAAGTGTTAGATAATCTTCTAGTGTATATTAAAGATAAATACGACTCCATTATGAAGATAGTTGAAAATTTTAATAAATGAAGAGGGAAACTAGATAGCTTGATTGATAGTCAGAAAACATCATCTAGTAAGACCGGACTTGGGTATAACTCCACTCATGCTAAGAAAGAAAATAAGCATACTAGGATGCATCATGCTAAAACTAAATTCTTAAGCATATGGATTCCAAAGCATGAGGCCTATCAAAAGAAACAAAGGTATGCAATTGATGTTATTCAAAGTATTCATTTGAATAAGAATTATAGATATGTTTCTCTTGAAGGAGCTAGACCATATTGGGTTTGGCTTCCTGTAAACTAATCCTCCGGACTCAAGAATATGAGAGTACCACAACACTTACATCTTTTCAGGTACTTTAAACAAAGGAGGAAGGCAAAAGACATCTGTTCAACACTTGGAATAAAAATCAGCACATTGCGGAATAACGTCTAAATTTCGTCGCTTCGCAAGTGTGTAAGAATTATATACGTATTTAAAATTATGGTTATGATTTTTAATGGCTTCATATATGTATGTTTTTTATGTTTATATAACTCACCTTTCAAAATTTTGGCAAATCATTCAACTAGCAAAATTGGATCTCCTTGGGGAGAGAAATTTGCTCAAACCCAGGTGGGAATCGACTACCAACGATGGAGTTGACTACCAGAGAGTTTTCTGTCGAAATTCTGTGAAACATTGACTAACTCTAAGTGGGTTTTCCAGGCTTATTGGGTTCATATCCACTAGATGACTTATGCCTAATAAGAGTTTTAGACCTCAACCACTCTTTTTTGAATCAATAGATAAGATCTTTTCTCTCTTCATCAAGAATTTTATAAAAATCCCTAACTCCTCAAATCCTCGTAGCCGACTACCATCTTGGGAGCTTCATTTGAGATTTTCTCTTTTTTTTCTCTTGGATCTCTCTTCCTTGGAGCTTGAATCTCTCTAAGATTCCTCATTCTTTCAAGGAAACTTCCTTGATCAAGGTAATCCCTTCCCTCTCTCTTCAATGTTTCATACATTTCAATTCTTAGAAACCATGCCTAGGAAAGTGCTTGTTTCCAAGAAGAGGAGGGCAGATGAATCTTCTCATGCATTAACCAAAAGAGAAGTATTTCAACCTTATCTTGTCAATTCCAACTCCTATGCCAAATTTCTAAGCATCTCCAAAAGACAAATTCTTCATGAAAGATTTGTCAACCTAGAAGATGTTGAGAACTATAGAATTGATAGCATTCTTGAATATCAAAATTTGTTGAATCTATTCTCTAAGGATAATTCATATCTATGTTATCCTAGATTGGTTCACTTATTCTAGGCCAATATTGATGGTGACCTTAATAAATTTCGCTTTCGTACTAAAGTTCTTGACACACAACTCAGGATTACTGTTCCAGCTTTAGGACAAGCCCTAGGAATTCCCTACACCGGGAAACTCCTTAATGAGATTATCTTGGTTGATGAAAATATTTTAAACACGATGTTCTTGCCTGGCAAATATTTCCTCACTAAAATGCCTAGTAGTGATCTTAGATATCCTGCTAGGAACTTAATGAACACCCTGTCCTTCAATATCACCCAAAAGTCTGGTAGTCATGATGTATTTTCTGAGCGTCACGCTAAGTGTATTTATGCTATGCTAGGCAATATCAAAGTGAACTGGGCTAGGATCATTATGGACTCCATCATCCATTCTGCATTATCCAATAGAGTTGACTCTCCATAGCCCACGGCCACTGCCTTACTATCCTCTTTAGGGCCTATAATATCAACATGGACAATGAATCTGAGATCTTGGAACCTACTGTTGTTTTTTATGTTCGTACTCTTGCTCGTATGGGTCTTCATAGAGACATAGACCAGAATGTTCCAGAGGAGATGCCAGTGGGTGTGAATCAAGTTTTGCAACGGAGAGAATGAAAGGTAAGAAAGTCAGAGTAGAAGAAGAAGAAGAAGAGACCGAGGAAGAAGAAGAGCATGCCCCTTCTAATGATGTTCTTATTTACTGAAGGGTTTTGGGGGACCCTAAGGGCATTATTCTATGCCCATCCTACATCAGACGGACGATAGAGGCAGAATAACATGCACCGAAAAAGAATCGTTATAATATTTAACGAAAAACCCTAAGGATTCAAGACCCTAGCTAGGATCTCTGCTATCTTGAGGTGGATCTGACCACCCCAAGATAGATTTAAACTACTGCAATATAATTAAATGAAAGCTTTTAAACTACATACACGGAACTTTGATTACACCGACAAAGTGTACCAAACCGCCTTCTGCTCCCTTTGGCTAGCCGCCTCTGCGCTCCCGAACCGATCCACCCGAAGCGAGCTGATACCGTGCCTCCGAGCCAACCACTTGTCGAAGAAGATTTCACTTGAGTGCGATCCAACGTCTTAGACTTCGGATCGAATCCAATTCCTTCTCGTCATTTTGCTAGAACGCGAGCGAAGGAAATGGAAGAAAAATAGGAGGATAGAATAATTTTTCATCTTGAAACAAGCATGCTCAAAACTTTTTGGAGCTACTCGTTTCAGAGACTTGGTGTGTTTTTCTAAAGGGTGTCGACCCCTATTTATATAAGGAGCCAGACCCCCTTGCTCATCGCACGAGCAATGTGGGACTAATAATTAATAGGAGGAAAAAATCAAGTTAGTTTACCTTTCTCAAAGGCTAAACTTCTACTAATTTTATCTCCCTCATCATTGAGCTTCAAAAGTGATACAACCTATCATTTCAAAGAGCTGTGAACGGTGAACGCATGAAACAAACGGCGACGAATTCTGACTTCGTTTGACCCCTCAAAAAATCGCTCAAAGTCGAGCAAAAAGTCACAATTGGGCTGAAATTCGTAGCCTTCACAACCCTCCATGGTTTCTGGGCTGTGGGCCCCACAGGTGGGGCCCACCTGCCAGCTGGGTGCGCCCTTTAGGTGCACCCAGTCCAATCTAGGCGCAGCCCACGGCTGGCACACGGGCTGACCCGCCCGCACCCAGGATCGGGTCTAACCCGCCTGCCAGGCTAGCTGGCATGCCCGCTAGGCTGGCTGGCCCGCCCGCTCTGCGGGCGGGCTCAGAGGGCGGGCTCAAGCCAGAGCCCGCCTCCTTGGCAGGCGTGGGCTTGCCCTGCCCAGTTGGGCAGGCTAGCCCAGCTTGCATCGGCTAGGCTAGCCCAGTCCAACTGGGTCAGGTCAGGCCAGAACTGGGCGAAATCCCAATTCTGGCCTTTTGAGCCATAACTTAAGTTCTACAACTCCGATTGGGCCAATTTCAGATTCTTTGAAAAGCATGGTTCGAATGGGACCATCCCAAAGAGGCATCTATCAATTTCTATGCATTATATGATCTAAAATATTATCGTAAACTATTTACGATGCATTTTAAATCTGTTTGCATCATATGCATTAATCTCATACATCATTCTACTAATGCTGAAGTCGCAAACATTTTGCTACATTATTAAATCTCATTTAATGTCAAAAACTTATGCGACCCAATTAAATCCTATTTAATATAGATCGACTTAATGTCACAAACTCTTTGTGACTTTAATTATCCTCGTGCACCCGAGTGCACTTCTCCTAATTTCTTCATATTACTAAGATGCAAACCGAACTCGGTGTGAGACCCTACAGCCTGACCCTACTACAGGTTGGAGCTCAAAATCCCTAGACGATAGTAACTACGAGTAACATGTGTCGTTCCTGTTTCAACATCATAATTACGTGATGGACCCATCGACAAAAGTGTCGTCGGGATCACTCTGACCGTGTCAGTGATGAATATCGTAGTTTTAGTCCCTTCGTCATAACTATGTCCCTGCATGGCCTAGGACATGGTAAACCGTCAACCCTACTAGCCAGCATCGGTCAGCATACTTCGGTCTTTGTTATATACACGTTGTACATCTTACAACGTACCCCGGCCGAGGTTTAGCACAAAGAACTATACTGAGCCTGTGACACTAACTTCCCTTTAACAGAAGAGACGAATCTCATCTAAGTCATTTACATACATACCTCGTATGCTTCAGGTCTCACCCAGCCTAAGACCTTTCAGCAGGCATGGCCTCGAGGCTAGATCATAAATCTAAGTGACACTATCCATGCACAGGTTCGTACAAAGACTTCAGGTCTTAAGGACCAACTTGCATATCATCGTTATAAAGTTATTAATGACAGTTTAGTTAAATTTTAACCATTTAATAACCCTTCATTGGGTCTTTCAGTGGACTCATTCGCTTATGAGCACATGTCCCTTGTCTCCGACTTTGTTAGGTCGAATGACTATGAGATCATCATTACCCTTTAGGGTAAGACAAAGACACAATGGTCTGTCCGATGTGTCGATATCCTTTTCTCGACACATCTATGACCATGACTGTTTTAAGACTTAAGTTCATATAGATCATTCACTTCCCGTAACCGAGATCTACATCTAGATATGCAATAACATCACTTTAAGTCTAAGGAAATTATCCAAGTATATATAATTCATAGAATTTATACTAGGATAATCAATACCATTTATATTTTGAACACGATGTTTCTTAGGATAAATTGCCTCAAGGGCATATATACACCTACACTTACGTCACTGAGATTTAGGATATGCTCCTGAAAAAGATTAACAGGTTGAAGATTTCTCAAGATAAAGGCTTCAAAGATCTCAAAAATAAGGTGGAGAATCTGAAGGACTTGGTGAGATTTTTTATGATGACAAGGGGAGAAAAAGTGAAAAGCAAAAACATGAACGAATAATATGTGATAATATGATGTTACTCTTATTACCAGCTTCGATGCAGGGGGGTATGATATGATTTCATACCGCATCTAAGCAGGGGGTGAGTACACTTACTCATTGTTTTTCTAATCATATACATATTATTCATATGTTTTTCATTTGGGTGTCATCATCAAAAGGGGGAAGAGTGTTGGAAAATCTAGTCCCACCACAAAGTGGTTTTGATGATGATCACACCAAATGTTGTTGTGTACTAATTATATTGTTTAAGTGTATAGGTTGTGCAACAAGCTAATTGAAGCTTGAAGCATATTCCAAGAAGAAGAACTATAACTACACACATAGAAGATGAAGAAGGATTGAGCTCACATTTCACGTCTACATTTAGAAGCTTTAGTTTAAGCACAAGAGGAGCTCGAAGATGAAGTTCAAAGACTGTGCTCAAGCTCAAACTAAAGAGAAGCTCAAATTCAAGTGAAGCCTATGCAACAAGCTCAAACTCATTCATGGCTTCAAGTTCTTCATAGTGACTAGTGTATGAGTTGTTTTTCATTTTTCTTAGGATTATGTCAAAGCCAAGAAGGAATATGCACACACACACACACAAAATGATTTTGAAAATAGTTTTAAATTCATGGATTATTATATAAACTTATTTTCAATGATATGAGAGCAAAACTTCTTGAGATAAACACGAATCAAGAAGGAGCCAACTACCAAACACCCAGAGTTGACTACATGTCATTAGCAGACTTTCTCATAAAAATGATCTGGGAGTCAACTACCAAGCTTGGGAGTCGACTACCAGCTGTAGCAGATTTTCTCAGAAATTGCTCTGGGAGTCGACTACCAAAGTTGGGAGTCGATTACCAGCTGTCGACGGCTAGATTCATTGAATCTGTCTTGTAGCCATTTTGGGGCGAAAGTCAAACGTTTTTGAAATGATTTGAATTCATTTTTGGCCTTATAAATATAGAGCCATTGAGACCCTTTTTAATAACAATTATTCTTGAGCAAAATTCAAAATTCTCTCAAGCATTCAAGCTCTCTAATTTTCATTGCCCTTAAGTTTTTCATAGCCAACAATTTTTTAAATTTTGATCTTATTCTTGTGCTTATTTTTCTGTCTTGCTTTTAAGATCGTTTTATTTGGCTATTACAAGTTGTTTTTCAAATCCTTCGTACTTCATTTTTTAATATTCTTAAAAAGATTTTTAAGCAACAAAGTTTCTTGATCACATTAAATCAACTAATATTCTTTCTGTGATCAAAGAAGATTTATTATTTAGCCACATAGAGCACAATTGCACATTCTTCTTGGCTATAGAATTATTGGGTGTAAAAACCAATCTCCACCAATTTATTGTGGTGTATTGGATCTGATCTTATTTTGAGTCCCTTGGAGATAAGGGTGTTGGAAATCCTAGCTAAGGCTAGATGGTGTTGTTGTAAATTCTAGTTGAGACTAGTGATGTGTCTATATTTTCAACGTTTTTACTGCATGTTTTCATAGCATTTTTTCCATCCAAAGTTCACTTTTATATATTATCGTGTTTTTCACAATATATTCGATTTTCGTTTAGAATTGTGGATTTTCAGGAACTTTGGAGCGATTTGGAGCAATTATGACAAATGGATACATCCCGGCCGTCCAGAGCATCTATGGCGAGGTTCAATAGGTGTTCGACGAGGTGGAGAAGAAGATTGGAGGAGGAGAAGAGAACAGAAGAAGAAAAAGAGAGAAAAGAGCTCAAGAAGATGATATACTGATTTTCCCAAACCACTCGACCGAGCTGCTCAGCACTCGGTCGAGCTGCCCTTTAGAACCAAGCATGAGCTCCAGCTGTAAAAATGCATGCTCCATGGTGTGTCATAATATTCCATATTTTATCTATATATTTACACATCATAATGATTGCTCAAATCCCAATACTATATGCTTTTACGCTCATAATTGGAACTATTTTACTTTAAGAGTGTTTGGTTGCATTTCAGGGAATATCGAGCGATTCGGGGTATAATTGGAGAGGAGGGCACGAACATCGATACCGGAGCACTGGCGGCGCCGCATTTGATGACTCAAAGCCGCTGGAGAAAAGCAAGACGAAGAAGCAAAGAAGAAGAGAAGAGAGAACCTTGGCCATGACTTCTAGGTCGCTCTCCTGAGCTATGATATGAAGGAAGAGGAGTCGAGCTGCGAGGGTTCACTCGACCGAGCAACCCCAACGATCGCCCGAGCCAGCTATCAGGAGAGCCCCTTCAATTGCCCTTCAACTCTCTGGAATTTTGGATCTTAAAGCGCTCGGTTGAGCGGCCAACCGCTCGACCGAGCGACATGGATTCCTCAAAGGGAGCACTCGGTCGAGTGGCTACCCCACTCGACCGAGCACCCCCTTCTCCGAAGCGCCAGCTGGAAGCGCCAGCTGGAAGCGCCACGATCGGTGGAGCACTCCATGCGCTTGACCGAGCGCAATGTCGGGAGACAGCGATTATGATTTTTTTCTAGGGTTTTTGGGGGATGGCTATAAATAGGGATGTTGAGCCATCATTTGGGAAGGCCGTTTTTAGCTCCTTTCTTTTTTTTCTGTCTTTTAGAGTAGATTTTAGAGGTTAGGCTATGCATTGGACCCTCTTTGCTAATTTTTGTATTGAATCTTCTTTGTCTAAGTATTTCCTTTGTTAAATCTTGTTAATTTTCTCTCTTATATGTTTTTATTGTTGAATCTTTCATTGCTTTTATTTTACTTGCTTGTGATTTGTTGTTTCTATCTCCTGTGTAATGATTGAGTAGATCTATTGCTAGGATTATGAAAGAATCCTAGGATTCTAGGGTTGAGGTGATGGGTTAACCTTAGTTGGACGAATCTAGGGTTGCCCTATGGAGGTTTGAACAAGGGTTTTGGGGGATTAGCCCTAGAATTGGAGGATTGCAAAAGTAGTTCCACGTTCTAGGGATGATCCCCACGAATCTGATTTGGGCTTACTGGCCGCTTCTAGGGCTTGCGATCACGAGAGTGACTCGAGAGCTAGGGTGACTGCGAGAGCATGCCGATTGCTAGAACCAAACCATAGGATAGCGTCATACTCCGTAGATCATAAGAGTGGATACGGAATTGCGAGGCAGGACCAAAGTGTCAAGCTTAATGCACGCATTCTCGTGCAAAGCTGACTGCGAGAGCACGGCTTTGCATAGGAATGCGTTAGACGAGTAGTAATGACGAAAGTTAAGTGCTCGTTCCCATCTCCGGATGTGATGCTCCTACCCTCGCCCATCGTCCAACGAAAGGATCATTAAACCGTTATTCAAACTCGAAAGTCCCAGCGGGGATTCCCGATTGTAGGAGAATGATGCCCTCGAGGCTATTTATCTCTTTGTGAATAGCACAAACATCTTGTTCAAAATAACAGTAAGCTGTTTGATAATAATTTATCTAAGTTAAATTGTAATGTAGTTAACATTAGATATTAACTTAGGTAAAGTCCTGAGACTTTATGCAAGGTCAAACATGTATCGAGATGAGTATCTCGATCATGGAGAAATGTTTGACCGTCTGTAGCATAAGGCTAAAAGGGTTCGTGGCCGTAGATGTTTTGAGACAAGGATATCGAAACATCGGATAGACCATTGTGTCTTAGTCTTCACTGTTTAGCGGTGACGATGATCTCATGATCGTTCGACTTGGCGAAATCGGAGACGAGACACAGGTGCTCATTAGAGAATGAGTTCACTTAACGATCCACAAGAGTTATCATATGGTTATATTGACCAATCTATCAATGATGACTCTGAGTGATGATAGGCTAGTTGGTCTTTTAACTTGAGGTCATTTTGACGAACCTATGCGTGAACAGTGCCACTTAGATCAACTGACCTAGCTTCGAGGCAAGGCCTGTCGAAAGGTCTTTTGATTGGGTATCACTTGAAGCGTACGAGGAGAGTAATGATCAAGATAGGATTTGTCTCTCCAGGTCAATGGGAGTTAGTGTCGTAGGGTTAGTTCGGTCTTTAGTAAAATCTCTGGCCAGAGTTTGTTGGAAGAAGTCCAACATTATTTGACTAAAGATCGATAGAAA
Organism: Scilla litardierei; assembly: GCA_030789695.1. Taxonomy (NCBI): domain Eukaryota; kingdom Viridiplantae; phylum Streptophyta; class Magnoliopsida; order Asparagales; family Asparagaceae; genus Scilla; species Scilla litardierei. The sequence goes on from CM061142.1 coordinate 154,162,140, forward strand.
CTAACCGGAGTCAAGTTATTGTGGTTGACAGTTTGACCGTGCCCTAGACTTGATTTACACGACATAGTTTAGACGAAAAGGCTATAACTGCGGAACTCATAACGGAAACAGTCAGGGTGGTCCCGACAAGACTCATGTCAATGAGTCAACCACATAATGATGATTCCTGAAGCAGGGACGGCAACCACTGCTCGTGGTCACTGCCGTATAGGGCTTCGAGCCCAACATGTTGTAAGGGTCAGGTTGTAGGGTCTCACACAGAGTGTGACCTTCGTCTAGTAATAGGTAGAAATTAGTTAGGGAGAATAATTTGCATTTGATGCAAAAGAAGAGAAAATTGAATTTTGATGCAAATGATATTTAAGCCTAGATAAGGGACTAATTTGCATTTGATGTAAAAGAGATTAAATGTGTTTTAAATTGTTTAAAACAATATTTAATAAAATAAAGGCAAGGAAAAGTTCACGGGTAAGATGGGAATGTCCCGGTCTACGCCCAGGTTCGAACGGCGTCCAAATCGGACGCCAAATACCCAACTTACGCCAAAACAGTCAAATAGATCAGACCGAGTCAGACCAGGCTGACCCAGGCCAGACCAGGTCTAACCTGGGCGCCTGGCCAGACCTGGCTGAGCCAAGACGCCAGGCCCAGGCGCCTGGGCTTAGGCCCAGGTGCTGGGCGCCTGGGCCTGTGCCCAAGCGGGCCCGCCCAGGCGCCCTGGGCGCCTGGGTGCCCAGGCGCTTGGGCGCCTGGCCCAAGCCCGGGCCAGGCACCCTGGCCTAGGCCAGGCGCCCAGGCTGGGCCTGGGTGCGCCCAGACCAGGCGTCCAGCCTGGTCTGGGCTCACCCAGCTGGTCAGGTGGGTCCCACAAGTGCAGTTTTTTCTGTACCTAGGGCAGATTCGTTTGACGACTCAGTTTTTGTGAAATACTAGCCTTGGGCTGATCTTTGGATGATTAATTGGATGGTCAAACGAACTCCGATTGACGAACCGTTTTTCCTATGCGTTCACGTTGAACACCCTTCGAATTGATAGGTTGTATCAATCATGAAGCTCAACGGTTAGGGAGTTAAAATTCACGGAAGTTTGCACTTTGTGAAGGGCAAACTAAATTGAATTTGATTAACTCTAAATTAGTCCCACATCGGATTTTGAGGGAAGGGGAGCAGTCAGCCGCCTATATAAATAGGGGTCTGCTCTCCTCCTCAAAACTCGTCCCAAGCTCTAGATCAGAGCGGCTCTCGTAAATGTTGGAGCACGCTTGGATCTAGGCTTAAATTAATATTTCTTCTATCTCCCTAAATTTCTGCCTTACTCTTGAGGGCTCTAGCAAAGCCGCGAAGGAGTTCGGATTCAGATCCGAAATCTAGGCGAAGGTTTCACTCGCGTGAAACTTTCTTCGGCGCGTGGTTGGCTCGACGACCCGGGATTGATCGCCTCGGGATGCGGAGCGGATTGAGGAGCGGTTCAGGGAGTGGTTCGAGGAGCGGCTCGGCGTGGGACGGGGAGCAGCTCGGAAGACGATGCGGAACATCTCCCCTGCCCCAGGGTTGAGATTCCAGGTATGTGTTTATTAGCATTAGTTTAATTTAATCGCAGTAGGTTAGATCCTTCTTGGGATGGTCAGATCCATCCCAAGTCGGCATAGATCTTGGCTAAGGGTTTTGTACCTACGGGCTAAGTTAAAATTGTTTTAACTGCATGTTAATTAGATTAACTAGATTTTTCTTCCGCTACAAATTCTTTTTGTGTCTACGTTCCATCCGACTTAGGACGGGAATAGAATTTTTGTGCCCTAAGGGTCCCAGAAAACCCTACAGTGGTATCAGAGCCTAGGTTTGTGTAACGATCTAACAACTGCGATTTTGTTAAACTTTGAAATGCTTTTCAAAATACTTTTAAAAATGTTTTAAAGTTATGAGATACTTTTAAAATATTTTAGATGCCTTTTAAAATGTTTTAAAATTTATGCGATATTTTTAAAGATGTTTTTAAAAGGATTTTAGATGTTTAAATATTTTATATGATAAACTTTTAAACGTGAAAATTTTAAAATGATGATTTTAAATTTATGTGATAATTTTAAAATTGATTTTAAGGCTTTTTTAAATTTATGCGATAAGTTTAAGATGTTTTAGATGTTTAAAAATTGTATAAGATAAATTTTTGATCATGGAAATTTTTAAAAAAGGATGGTTTAAATTTATAAGATATTTTTAAAAACTGATTTTAAAAATCTAAAATTGTTTATGCGATAAACTTTAATCTATTTAATTGTTAAATAGTTGTACACTTTTATTTTATGCGATAAAATTAGTATAGCTTTATTTTAATGGCTAGTTCATCTTGTCCCTTATTTGACAACACAAGACAACCCTTTAGATTAGCCATTAAGAAATGATTAAAATTTATTAATTGAATTTTAATGACATGCTATGTTTTAATAAAACATTAACAACACTTCAAGACCTAATTCCTGATTAGGGTAGTCCTTTTAATGAATTTTTAATTCTAATTGTTATAATTAGTTCTCATTAAAGGACTTCGCTTTTAGCGTTATTAATAAAATTTATTAAAATCCTAATAACGATTAGGATAGCACGTGAACCTTATAGTTGATAAGGACTTAATAAAAGTTATTAAACAAATCCTAAAATTTTGAATTTAAGGATTCAACTAGTTGATGGGATTAATTAGTTGTTAATAAAAGCTGTTTAGTCTATGGCACACATATAAAAATGACAAGATTCATTCAATGGACCATGATCCAGTCCATGTGCGTGGCTAAGTTTGCTAGATCACCCTTTCGGGATAGTGATCCTGGCTTAGTCAATTCCCTGGCTGTGTTCCGCTGGACCGCAATGTCGCGAATCATGATTGTATGACACCCTGGACTATATCTAAGTCAAATACGTTAATGATCTTTTTCAAGATTAGCCGTAGCCCTCCTTGTTTTAGGGGTTAGCAACTATAGGACACGTGTTACAGTTGTTGAGCTACACTCAAGCTGTGACGTGGCAACCTTATAGAAACCAACTCCTTTAATACATAAGATGAAATCTTGACAAAACCCAAACTGTCGTATTACCATGTGTAACGACTGTTTTTCATATATGGATTTTATTTTATTTTATTTATATATATATATATATATATATATGGTTGCTTCTCCTTGGTTGCGATTTCCATTTCCGTCTCCGTAGTTTTCATTTTCGTTCGTTTCGTCGTGATTCTCTAGATTCTTCCGTCGGTCGGCGTGTTTGAAGTAAGTCATTCGTGACGGGCTTCATAACGTCGATATCTTAGAGATAGAACGAGCCTAGGAGACTTAGGAAACCATCCCGGAGCTTCGCGCTCCATTTCGGAACTTTCAGGGCACATTAGCCGGTGTAAGAAGGGGCACCGACCGACTAGATGACGATCCAGTCGGTCGGAAAACCTTCTTGAACCGACTAGTGGGCTTTGATAAATGTTCAGGAGTTACTGTTTATCGTTAGTCGGTCTAAGAACGTTGGTTGACCGACTAGGTTGCAAACTAGTCGGTCAGCAATGCTTCTTTAACCGACTAACTCATTAACTATTTTTGGTACCAGTTACTGTTCACTTTTAGTCGGTCTAAGAACGTTCATCGACCGACTAGATGTCAAACTAGTCGGTCAGTAGTTGTTCTTTGACCGACTAACTCTTAGTTCAGGTTTTCGTCGGGGGTTACTGTTTACACTTAGTCGGTCTGCGTTGGTCAACCGACCGACTAGTTCCCAAACTAGTCGGTCAGTGGTTGTTCTTTGACCGACTAAACAGTACAGGAAACCCTAGTTTTGCCCTAGCTGCCACCAAACTCTATAAATACCCCTCCAAACGTTTTCTTCTTCTTCCTCATCACCTCAAACCCTAATTTCTCCCCCATTGAGCCCTCTTCTTCCTCAAACCCTTAATCCTTCATCCCAAGCTCATCCTTCATCATCCAAACCCTCACTTGACACATCCTACCTCTCATCTTCCTCAAACTTTCATCAAACCCCCAAAATCCACATCAAAATCCATTTCTCCATATTTTCCCTCATTTCCAGATCTGAGCCGGATCGTTCTTCCGTTGCCGTGGTTGCTCGGCATCGTTCCTCCGCTTCTTCACGGTAATACTCGATTCTTTAGTTTTAGCATAACCCACATTGACATTTGTGAAACCCTAATAAAATGGATTATTAGACAATTAGGATTCTATTAAGAAATCGATTTAGAATCGTTGTTCTAATAATTGTTTTGCTATAACAGTGATCTATTCCGTAGTTAGCTTGTGTGACGATCTTCATTGCTCGTCAATCCCGGTATCAGGTAAGTGAAACTTGCATCTCTTGATTTGGGCCATGTCTTAGGCCATTTCCTTGCTTTAGCGTAAAAGAGACTAGACGGTGAAAGGATAGCCGTCTGGACGCCATTGACCTAGCTTGACAACGAAGCTTGGTCCGTCACCTTCATCATGCTTGTATGTCACGTTTACTTTCCCTTAACGGGACGCGTATTAACTGTTCATGTCATCCATGCATCCTTAACTGCTATTGCATTTTAACTACCATGTTTAATTTAAATTAACGGTACGCGAATATGTTCATGTCATTGCATTTTGCCTGTCACGTTTAATTTCAATTAACGGTACGCGAATATCTGCGCATGTCATTGCATGCTTGAACACTCATCGTGATTGCGTAGCTTCACTACATACTTGTACTATTTGTTCCGGCTAGGCACCCGTTTTGCGGGCACAACCCTAGGCCAATTACAATTCTGGCTCGTGGTCCAGAAAACGAGCTCAACACAGCCTGCGGGCAATAGGGCATCCATATGTGGGTGATCCCTTGTACTTGAACACAGCCTGCGGGCAATAGGGCACTCACCTGTGTGTGAGTGATCCCGTGTACTTGAACACAGCCTGCGGGCAATAGGGCATCCATGTGTGGGTGATCCCTTGTACTTGTTACTTGACAATACTTGTCACTCTTGCCACTTGATACTTGATACTTGTACTTCACTTTACTTGTTATCTCCATACTATACTTGCCATGCCATGCACCATACTTTAACTGTTAGGTTGTTAGTGTACCTTTCTTTCAGTTTCCTTGCACAAGTCTTTCGACTTGCTGACATGTGCCCCTTTTCTCTTTTGGGTGACACATGTTAGAGCCAAAGCCTGAGATACTTGCTGAGAACGCGGTGTTCGCTGACGCTGAGTCAGAACACGCGTTGATCGAGGACTTCGTAGACACTGGAGATCAGTCTTAGTGTCTATGTCTGGTTTATGTTAGATTGCTTAGGTTGTCGGTGTGTGGCACCTAGTTTGATACTCTGTTATGTTTGTGTGTTTGGCCTTGTTCTGGGCCTTTAGACTCTTTCCTGTTAGCCTGGTGGCTTTTTCTGTGATGTTGAATATTTTGTGGACAAACTTTGGGATTGGTATTTCATATCCGTCTCTTTTTTCTATTATTATTATTTTTGTTCCGTTTGCGTTTACAGGGACCTGCTTATACTAAATTGACGCTTATCAGGCGTGCAGCTTCACAGCTCCACGCCTGAGCGGACCTTCTCACGTCTCGTCTCCATTTTAGGGAAGCGGGTCGTGACACCATGCATCGGCGTAAGTTATGTCAATGATGTAGTCTGGCTAGATGTAGTCTAAGACCTGACCCAAACCGACGTGTCGTGAATACACCGAGCGGCGGAGCAAGTCAGGCTAGACGCGAAAACAAGGGTCCGACTAGACTAGACATTGTGATTTGGCTGAGCACACTCATGATCACAAATGGCTAGGGGTAAAAACCGAATAAGAGAGTCGTATCTGATATGATCGATGAAGAGTCATCTTCCGATTACAGAGTCAAGCAACTTGTTGAGCTACACTCAAGGTTGTTAGGCTCAAGGTGATTGGACCTCTTACCCATTAATTTAATTTGATTAAATTGTTCGTTATTAAGCTTTGAAACGATCGTAAAAATAGTGGGAGGATATAGATAGATAAAAGCCATTCTACCTATATTTAATATTGAACATATTCTAAACTAGGGCAAGACTATGTTTACCGAAGAAATCAAAATATAATATTTTAATGGAATTAGTTAACTGGTCGAATAGGTTGATTAATTGAATATCAAGTTAAAATCTAATTGATAGAATTAAACTATATTCTCATTGACATTAAAATGACCTTCTAAAGAACAGACTTGAGAAATTTGATTTCATTAAGTCCTGGGTCCAAAAAAAAATTCACGCTACATGACACGCGTCTCTATATGAGGCAGCTTGAACATATAGGATATTTGAAATATGTTTCTCCCTACAACTTGTGAGCTACCCTCAAGGTTGTATGGACAAACAATTTTGATCCGCAAAGTTCGAGAATTCGATCAAACTGTTTGAGTCGAATACGAGTGCATGAGCGGTGCAAGACTATGTATCACAACCGAATCTTGAGACAAGCAACTTCTTGAGCTACACTCTAGATTGCAACTCTCAGGCGTTTGGATACATGAGATGCTTGCATAGCTATTTATTTATGTTGGGCTATTTAATATCTAAATGTGATTTAGAAAATGAAGAAGGCACTCCGGAAAGTCAATCGAGTTAAATAGTTTAATTTATCATTAGTAAAGGCATAAGTTGGAGGAAATGAAAATGTGACATATTCTGATGTCACGATTTCATAATTATTGTTATACAAAAGGTTAACACATTTTGACGAATGTCGTCACATTGCTTCTGAAGCAATGAATAATATGTATAACGATAATATATGTATTAAATGTTAATATATAAATACACAGGATAGTAGCAAACTTATATGGAAAAATAGACTAGGCCGTATCGAGAGAGTAAGCTTCACAAGTCACATAAAGAGGGGTCTGACCTCTCGTATTATGAAGTCTGCGGACACTTGTGAATCTTACCATCTTAGATACAATGGTCGATACCCATCTGCAAGACAGTGGGAGAATGAGTTGTCGAACTCAGTCTAGTACATACTGATGTACCCGAGTCTATATTAACCAAAATAAGTCATTCGTATATTTTTATTAAGACACGTGTTCTTGATGAAACATAAGTCTGATAAAATAAAGAACGAAATGACTAAAGTATTTAAACTGATTCGATTAGATCGAATGGTCAAATACTTAGCTACATAAAATCTTGTGTAATTAAAAGAAAATGTAATTTTCTCTCAGGTCAAGTCCGTTAACACATCCGTGTGTTAAAAGTATGAATCACACTGAGTTAGACTTGGTGCGATCTATAGCAAGTGACTCTGAGTTAAGTCCTCCCTATGGGTTAAGTCCCAGATTGTAATGCCTAGGTTTTGATAATGTTCTATGAGGACATATCAATAAGATATTCATTAAATCGATCATTATGAAGTTGTATAATTACTCGAATCTCGTGAGACAAATTGTCGAGTTAGACATCATAACTGATGATGACTTAGTCAACTTCCGGGATGAAATTCGGAACAGTAACTCCGATTTAAAACTTGATGCAATCAGAATAGGTCCGTGTGCGTAAATAAATTTGGGAATTTAATTTACGTGCCCAAGGAAAATGTTTCCTCATTTTCTGCAAGCAAATCTTTAAGTTGAAAGATTAGGAGCAGAAAGGAAATAGTGAAGTACAATCATATTGGTCGAGAACGGTTTTCATCTTAATTCCGATAAAACAGATTATAATGAAACCGTTTTCGGCCAGCAGATGTGTACAGAACTACTCGGACCAAACTCGATGTAAACGCTTAAGTTGACCATGAAAATTGGAGCATTCACTTATAAGTTCGTTTTTCTAAATATGATTTAGACGGACCAACTTATATGTATTAGCCAGAAAGTTTTCAAGGTCAGTGGGAGCTTATAAATTACATGCGAGGCATCAAAGAAATGGAACATATATTTTGACAAAGTAATCAAAAAGTTTGATACTTTATCTGAAATAGATATGAGCCATTTGAAATGACCATTAACAAATTTAAATGATTATCGTAAGGTACGATGAACTGGATAAGATCCAAGGAAATAAAATATTATGGATTCCGAAAGACCAAAGTGAATTATTTGAATGAGATTCAAATGGTTGGTCTAACATGAACATAGAAACCCCTTAAGTCTACAGTGTAGAAGGTTTTAGCAGATCCACTCACGAAGGCTCTATCACATGAAGTCGGGAAAACTTATGTGTAAAAACGGTATAAGATACCGAGATAAATGGGCCTGAGTGCAAGTGGGAGATGTAGGAGAATGATGCCCTCGAGGCTATTTATCTCTATGTGAATAGCACAAACATCTTGTTCAAAATAACAGTAAGCTGTTTGGTAATAATTTATCTAAGTTAAATTGTAATGTAGTTAACATTTGATATTAACTTAGGTAAAGTCCTGAGACTTTATGCAAGGTCAAACATGTATCGAGATGAGTATCTCGATCATGGAGAAATGTTTGACCGTCTGTACCATAAGTCTAAAAGGGTCAGTGGTCATAGATGTTTCGAGACAAGGATATCGAAACATCGGATAGACCATTGTGTCTTAGTCTTCACCGTTTAGCGGTGGCGATGATCTCATGATCGTTCGACTTGGCGAAGTCGGAGACGAGACACAAGTGCTCATTAGAGAATGAGTTCACTGAACGATCCACAAGAGTTATCATATGGTTATATTGATCAATCTGTCAACGATGACTCTGAGTGATGATAGACTAGTTGGTCTTTTGACTTGAGGTCATTTTGACGAACCTATGCGTGAACAGTGCCACTTAGATCAACTGACCTAGCTTCGAGGCAAGGCCTGTTGAAAGGTCTTTTGATTGGGTATCACTTGAAGCGTACGAGGAGAGTAATGATCAAGAGAGGATTTGTCTCTCCAGGTCAATGGGAGTTAGTGTCGTAGGGTTAGTTCGGTCTTTAGTAAAATCTCTGGCCAGAGTTTGTTGGAAGAAGTCCAACATTATTTGACTAAAGTCGATAGAAACTAACCGGGGTCAAGTTATTAGGGTTGACAGTTTGACCGTGCCCTAGACTTGATTTGCACGACATAGTTTAGACGAAGAGACTATAACTGCGGAACTCATCACGGAAACAGTCAGGGTGGTCCCGACAAGACTCATGTCAATGAGTCAACCACATAATGATGATTCTTGAAGCAGGGACGGCAACCACTACTCGTGGTCACTGCCGTATAGGGCTTCGAGCCCAACCTGTTGTAAGGGTCAGGCTGTAGGGTCTCACACAGAGTGTGACCTTCGTCTAGTAATAGGTAGAAATTAGTTAGGGAGAATAATTTGCATTTGATGCAAAAGAAGAGAAAATTGCATTTTGATGCAAATGATATTTAAGCCTAGATAAGGGACTAATTTGCATTTGATGTAAAAGAGATTAAATGTGTTTAAATTGTTTAAAACAATATTTAATAAAATAAATGCAAGAAAAAGTTCACGGGTAAGACGGGAATGTCCCGGTCTACGCCCAGGTTCGAACGGCGTCCAAATCGGACGCCAAAATACCCAACTTACGCCAAAAACAGTCAAATAGATCAGACCGGGTCAGACCAGGCTGACCCAGGACGCCAGGCCCAGGCGCCTGGGCCTGCGCCTATGCGGGCCCGCCCAGGCGCTGGGCGCCTGGGCCTGGCCCAGGCGGGCCGCCCAGGCGCCCTGGCCTGAGCCAGGCGCCCAGGATGGGCGCACCAGCCTGGGTGTGCCCAGACCAGGCGTCCAGCCTGGCCTGGGCTCACCCAGCTGGTCAGGTGGGTCCCACAAGTGCAGTTTTTTCTGTACCTAGGGCAGATTCGTTTGACTGCTCAATTTTTGTGAAATACTAGCCTTGGGCTGATCTTTGGATGATTAATTGGAGGGTCAAACGAACTCCGATTGATGAACCATTTTTCCTATGCGTTCACCGTTGAACACCCTTCGAATTGATAGGTTGTATCAATCATGAAGCTCAACGGTTAGGGAGTTAAAATTCACGGAAGTTTGCACTTTGTGAAGGGCAAACTAAATTGAATTTGATTAACTCTAAATTAGTCCCCCATCGGATTTTGAGGGAAGGGGAGCAGTCAGCCGCCTATATAAATAGGGGTCTGCTCTCCTCCTCAAAACTCGTCCCAAGCTCTAGATCTGAGCGGCTCTCGTAAATGTTGGAGCACGCTTGGATCTAGGCTTAAATTAATATTTCTTCTATCTCCCTAAATTTCGGCCTTACTCTTGAGGGCTCTAGCAAAGCCGTGAAGGAGTTCGGATTCAGATCCGAAATCTAGGCGAAGGTTTCACTCGCGTGAAACTTTCTTCGGCGCGTGGTTGGCTCGACGACCCGGGATTGATCGCCTCGGGATGCGGAGAGGTTCGAGGAGCGGCTCGGCGTGGGACGGGGAGCGGCTCGGAAGACGGTGCGGAACATCTCGCCTGCCCCAAGGTTGAGATTCCGGGTATGTGTTTATTAGCATTAGTTTAATTTAATCGCAGTAGGTTAGATCCTTCTTGGGATGGTCAGATCCATCCCAAGTCGGCATAGATCTTGGCTAAGGGTTTTGTACCTACGGGCTAAGTTAAAAATGTTTTAACTGCATGTTAATTAGATTAACTCGATTTTTCTTCCGCTGCAAATTCTTTTTGTGTCTATGTTCCGTCCGACTTAGGACGGGAATAGAATTTTTGTGCCCTAAGGGTCCCAGAAAACCCTACACCGATATCCTAGTGATATTTTCCTCGATTGTTTCTCTTTGTTGTGTTTGTTTTCTTTTGTGTTTTGATGTGACTTACTGACCGTGACACCCTCGCATTTCACATCCACCACCATTACGACACCCCGTAATCCATCTCCACCTAAATAAAACATCGAAACCTAACCCAACCTAGGAACAGATAGGTAGTGTGACAACCGCCTCCCTGTGGATATGATACCCGCTAGCCACTATTTACACCGTGCGCTTGCGATAAGACGACATTCGTACTTCCGGGTGCAAATCCGGAAGCGAACACTCCACTCAACCAAGTAGAGAGGCTACTCAGTCAAATCAACTCGGCAACTACAACTTAAATTCCCATTCATAATCGAAGAAGGAGAGCGCATAGGCGACTCGACCGAGCACTGCAGTCGCTCGATCGAGCTGAGCCCAACCAAAACGTTGATTATGAAGGCATCTCCAACTTATAGTAGCTCGACCGAGTAGACCAACGACTCGACCGAGTACTGCAACTACTCGGCCGAGCGGAATCAATAATCGAGTTATGATTTGAGCTTAAAGTATCAACCTTAGTGACTCAGTCGAGTACTGCTACTACTAGACCGAGTAGCATATATCAAAAGCGAACAAGGATTAGAGGAAGCGGCTGACCGTGTCATCACTCGACCGAGCGGCGTCGCTACTTGACCGAGTAGGGCGCCGCAGCCCAACTAATTGTGGGCCCAAGAAGCCATTTTTCCATATTTTTTGGGGTCCATCCCCATTGTATTTAAGCACTCTTTTTACCCCAGTTTAGAGGAGGCTATTCAGATATTATTATTTTCTAGTTCTTAGTTTTCTTAGAGAGTTTTTGAGACGTCGCTATTGTTTTGAAGACAAAGTTGATATTTTTATCATTGCAATTTGCTTGAAATCTCTTAATCTTACTTCTTTGCGATTGTTTGTTCGTCTTCAGCACTTTGGTAACGATCTCTTAGCTCTCTATGCTTATTTCGATGTCTTTATTGTGATCATGATTTCTATTGCTATTCTAAACGCTTTTGTTGATATCGCTATGAATTATGAGTAGTCGTTTCTAGGGCTAATGGATTAGCCCTAGGATCTTAGGAATTAAACGTAAATTTAGGATTTTTACGTTGTTTTAGTATAAAGGGATGTGTTTTGATTGATCTAGATAAGTTTGTAGGAGATCTCATATAGGGTTTGTGATCCACGATAGTGGCACACATCTTAGACTGGTACCCTATGAACTTAAATATGCACGTTAGTAATTCAATTAGAGTTCGTGATCCACGATAGTGGCATGCACTTTGATGGTTTCCACCGACGTCCATATTACTAATTGATGATCTACAATAGTAGCATCAATAAGAGCCATCAAATCACAGATTGAAGCTCTAACCAACGAGAGTGGCATAAGTAGAGATTGAGAATAATTGTCGTAATGCACGGATCATGTGTAAGGCCATCCACGATGATGAGGCTAAGCACGGGATACGTTAGACGTGTGGTACAACGATAGTTGGCCATGAGTTCTACATTTTAGATGCGACAATCTCGCCCATATAAAACCAATTTAACGTAAAAAATATAACCTAGCATCGACATCCGACGATGCTAGTGGTGACTCCTATTGTCCTAGTTTTTATTCTATTGTTAATTGAGATAGTAACCATTTGTGACAATCTTTCTGTGTACGCCAAACTCGCATTGTTTCAAGACTTTGAATAGGCCCAAGACTATATAAGCATCTGCCTCCCTGTTGGTTCGACATTTTTCTATACTACAAAGCATTGACACCGTGCACTTGCGGTAAATTTTCGGAGTTAAATCCAGAGCGCACCAACTAGGTGGTTGGAAATCCTAGTGGTGGAGCTAGGTCGTTGGAAATCCTAGCGAGTGAAGCTATGTAATTGTATTGCTAAGGCAGTAGTGAATTTAATCTCGATCTGGGACGGTCGGGGACTGGATGTACCCAAGTGGGGAACCATGATAAAATCTCTTGTCTCTATATGTGAAATTTCTGTGATTGTCTCTTGTCATTTACTTTATGCTAACTTGTTTATTGTTTTAAGTATATGTCGTTTGCAATCACTTGATAATCTATTCTTGCTTATTAACTTTGTTATTGCAAGTTTATATTGCATTCCACTGTAAGATCCATTTTATTATTGTTACTCTTTTAATCTTCATTGTTGGTATACCATTTCATTTTATTTGGAGATCATCGTGTTGATTAAGGACCAAGCATAGATCACTCTACTTGGCTCCTTAGGCAACATTGGAAGGAAAGTTATTCTTTGTGTTGTTAATTTGCGAAAAAGTTTTTATTCATACAACACTATTCAACCCCCCTTCTAGTGTTGTTTGCCATCCACAGGATCCAACAGTTTTGATTGCTAAGGCTTTCTTATTTTTCATCGCAGAACTTATGATCTCCAAAAATTGAAACCCAAAAAACCCACTTCATACATGTAGATTCCAAGACGAATCTCTAGGGCTTCGACTGCATTTGGCCTTGATCTCCTCCGTCTTCAAGATCCCTAGGGCCAGTTCTTCAATTTTGGGGACCCTTTCTCTCTTCGTTTCCCAAACAGTTGAAGCAACATTCAACTATCCCCTCGTGATCATTTCCATCCAATTAATACGGTTCTCGGGTTAAGAATGGGTTATCGGGTTTAAACCTCACCTAAACTACACCTTAACTAGACCCGAGTTAGCCCTAGTTGCATTTTTAAACAGATTTCGTTGAAAGGGACTATTTTTGCGTGAGTTGGGTGAATTGGGGAACCTCCTGGTAAAAAATATTATTGCAGGTACTCTTTTCAAATTAGACGTTTTTTAATGACCTATATACAAAAACCCCTTTATTGTATATTCTTTACAAAAACCTCCAGGTAAAAACCTAGGCCAGTTCTCTCTGCACCGATGTGTTCGGTGTAAGGAGGTGACTCATTTCCTAAAAAAGAAAACAAATAAGAGAGAGAGGGGATGATGTAACATTTTATTTGATTGGTTTTGTCAAATTGGAGATGTTGTCACCTCCTTGCACCGGATTATCGGTGTATTTAGCAATGCTCAAAACCTATATACATAGCAGAAAGCCCCACGTGCCGTATTGGGCCCTGCGCCCCTGTGCTTTCATTATGCTAGCCCCGCGTGTTGATCTTAGACTTCTTTTCTCCTCCTTTTTTTAAGGTTGCCTACTAAGCTAGTTTATTTTACGAAGAATTAAAAACTATAAAAACAGAAACATAACCTCATAACCGATTATTTTATATGATGGGATTAATTTGCTGTTAGTAAATGACAATCAAAATTGGTGCATGTTAATTTTAAGTCATTATGAGGAAAAAAATAACAAAATACACTCATTTATCCATGTTAAGGCCATACGACTCACATGCTGCTCATTTGCTACATTGGAATATACGAATATAACTAAACAATACAACATTCCATTATATTTCATGTGTTCCTCATTCCGTGCTGGGAGGCTATAACTAAACAATACACCATTCGATTATGTTTCATTTGTGCCTTCGATTATATTTCCTTTGAGCCTTCATTAGTATCATAAACAGACTTCGTATCATAAACAGACCGTGCTAGGAGGCAAGCGATGGGCCCGGACTTAGACTATCCAGTAGTGCTTGAAGAAGTTAGACACGTACCATGAATTCCAGGATTGCAATGTACCTTGCTTTTTGGTGTCAACACATTATGTCATGAGGAAGGATTAATAGGTCATGCGGACCGAACGAACTAATCAACATCAGCGGATAACGTTCTCGAGAATTTTCCGAGAGAACGTTATTTACAAGCAGCCTTGATGTGCGTCGTCGATGACGGAATTAGTGGATGCAAGAGGGATGCATACGGAGAAATTTAATCTTTCCTCATCGAACCCAATTGGCATTTGACGAAACATGAACCCGACCGCAGCACAAAATATTTCCTGCGACCTAAGAATGCCACAACCAAATCCACGCTCAAGACGAATGCCAAGAAAATTCATGCTAACAAGAACAACAGCGCCACGAGCAGAGTCTATGACTCTTCTAGGTACATCCGACTGTTGTTTTTTTTTTGTGCGGTGAGCCATGGAATTCTTCAATTCAGTTCACCGGAACACTAACTACAGTCCATAACTTTACAGCTCTCCCCTTCACACCATCACGAAGTCCAGACTGTTATTGTGAGAACAACCCCGAACCATCCATAATGACCTCAAATTAGCGAGTCCAAGTAGGAATGGTTGCGGCGGCGGTTGAATTGCAATAGGCTCCCGTAAGTTCGGTCCCATACGCCAACAAAAAGAGCCTCGGTGTCTGGGCTGAAGGACAAGCCGGATACCTCTCCAAAGAAATCTAGCTCTTGTTGCACTTGGTAGCCACTGCCCACATCAAAGATATGCACAAAGTCGGCAGGCTCGGCCATCGCCATAAACCGGCCATCAGATGTAAAGCGGATCGACCGAACGGCTCCAAGGCTGCCTCTCAACACTGCCAAAGATTTTGAGAGGTTACGGATGTCCCATACCCGGCATGTCTTGTCTTGGTTACCTGTCGCAAACGTGACACCGTCAGGGTGCCAGGCTGATGCGAAGGAATAGTCCAAGTGGCCTCGTAGGTCTTGGATATTCTGTGATAAAAGCATTGTGTCAGTAAAACCCATTCTTCGCGTTCGACGGAACCCATCCATCAACACATGTTTACCTTTCCGGTATGAGCATCCACCAGGATTCCCTCAGGATTGTCACCCACAATGACAAGAAGCTTCCCATCTGGACTCAGGGATGTGTGCTGCAATGAACAATTGTCAAATAAGAAAGAAGGAAATTCCATCCACGTGATGCATTATTGATTATTCTGAAGCAATAGATTTGAGCTTTATCACCAAACCGGAGTGCATCTCATGAACAAAAATAGCAGGGAATCAGATGGTTGGGTCGAGAATTAACCCCAACAAGAGATAGCAGCGCCATCAACCCAAAAGAAAACTCTACATACCCAAACCCAATCACATCCGATTCCATCCAAGTTCAGGCCAACCTACTCAAGATTCAGACTAGTAGTGATGGTGTCTGCTTAACTGCTTAACTTGGGTTAAACCAACAATATCTGTATCTCGACAGACATAAACTGATTTATATTCGAATACAAGTATAAAACACATTCTGTGAAGATCCAAAATACTGATATATAAACCAATAAATAAGTTAACAGCATTAGGTACATGACATAATCTTTCATATTATGTGAACACATAACATGACCTAGTATAAGTATCAGTATTAGATAAATTGCACGCAGACCCCATGTTCTATGGGGGTACCTCTAACTAAACACAACACACAATTTTTGATACTAACATTAAGACACCTTGAATTACACCCAAATTTCAAGTTTCAAGACCCCCAAACTGACTGACTAATAAATAAAGGGTAAGTTGCACTTAAATCGTTTGAAACTACAATTTTGTAAGGGTAATTCTAGAGATCTTGATGTCAATATCAAAGATTGGAGGTGTTTAGTTACAAATACCCAATATAACAGTGGGTATGGGCACAATTTTCCCTTATTATTATTATATATCATAACCAAAAATTGGGTATCATTTGTAAAATATCAACTTTTTATAAACTCAAGACTTGATCATATATTATAGATGAAAGGAGAATAGAGCTCATATAAAGACTTAAATTGCTGTTTGTTTGTTTGTTCGTTCTTTTTTTTTTTGCACGCGTCCGCATGCGTGCATGAATGTATTCTCTAGCAGGTAAATGGAGATGTAAATGTTGTTACTGACGGTGCTGGTGGTAACATAAATGTTGTGTTTAAAATTATAAACATAGATAATCTAGGATGGAGTTGGATTGGAACGCATAGGAAGCCAAACTAATAATATACTGCTCCAGTCACACACTACTTCAAGCTCAACAAGATGGTTTGAGGTTAGGATTGCCATGAGTCATGACCAACAGCCTGTTACTGATTTGATTTTACACAGGTGATACAGATAACCCGCCAAATCTTCTTTAAACCTGATTGCACCCAACAGGTTTAGATGATCAAAGTCGGTAGGCCTCTGACCAAAACTGCAGCATCCACTTTTGAATATATCTGAAGACGTAGTGCAAATGTGCTATTGTTATTCTCTCAATTTCCATCCAAAACTTTCTGTATCTAGTTATTTCATGGCTATTTTAATTATCAGTATAATATTCTCCCATCATAACAAACAGTTGCCAGTACAAAATGTAGTTTATATAAATTCAGCCTCAAGATTAACTATACTATGCTAGAATTGAAAATTGATGCCTTACATTCACTGGCCACTGGTACCGAAAATGCTTGCAAATCTGAAACTTTTCCATGTCAAAGTCTCTGACCCCACAATCATTGTTTGAAGCCATGAAGTGAACAGCCCCACTGCATAGGTCACTCATTGAATTGAGCCAATGAAGCATTTCAAAGCAATAATGACGGTTGCCATCAAAATCACATACCTGTGGCTGTTGTAAATTTCTACAGCATTAGTGATTGCATTGTCATCATAAGTCGTTCGGCAACAAAAGCTAATTCCAGGTCGATCCAAATACTGCAATTTCCAATCGTAACTAAATAACATCAGTTACATCAGTTAGAAGATAGAGAGCCACCTTCCATGTTAGAATTGTTTTTTACAGCCAAGATCATCCCACATATGCATATAGTTTATCTACTTTAAATTCAATGAAAATATAACATAAGTTTAGGTTTTATACAGAAACAGTATACATTCGTCGTATATTTCCCACACAAGACATAGAGGCATCGCACTTATAACTCTCAGCCAGAATCAGATATACTATTACAAGCATGCAATTATAAATTTTGCGCTGAAGGTTATACAGGTCAGTTTCTCATATTGGGATCAACCACTTGCACAACATGATTGTGCCACGTTACCACTAACAAAATATAAGAGGAAGTTCCTAACGATCTCTAGCTACCCAACATAGCTCAATGATAACAGCAACTATAATAAGACAAATTTGAATAGGTGTGACATTGAGAGCATACTACTTAGCTTAATAAATAAGAATATATAAATAAAAATAACCACCCAACGGAAAAGGTTAGTGGTTCAATGGTTTTATCTTTAAGAGTCCATGTTAACGTGCAAAGGTAATATGGAAGGAGAAACTGACCTTGCATATAAGTTCTCCTTGGAACCCACCAGCTATCAGCAACTTATCCTTCACTGCCAATGTACTGACCTGAGTCTGAGAAAATCCTTCCAATAAACTTCCAGGATGTTTCTGCACCAAAAATACATCATATAATGTAAAATCAGCTATACACATCCTGTTGTAAACGATAATCACATCAAAATCATTCTTTGGCAGGGCAACTGAAAATGAATTCCAGATGCATTATTCTTCACCTCGCATGGTGCCACATGTCCTGATACATCTAGAACTTCAGTCTTTTCACAAGTCAATGCAGACCAATGGATGACTGAGTAGTGTGACATAAGGTAAACATCGTGCTTGGACGTCGCCCAAACAAGATTCCTGAGCTGCAAAAATAAGAAATAAGAAATAAAAAAAAATTCATGCCAAGTCAGATGACATGGAAACTATTAAATAACATAAGCATGACAAGTTGCAGACTTTGAACAGTAATCTAAGTATGAAAGAATTAAACAAGCTAACTATGAACAGCAATCTAAGTATGGTACAAGATACTGAGCTTCTAATTATCACTAGCAGCAATCATGTTTCCTGCTATCCACACTTAAGTAATTATAATGTTGCCAAAAGATAATAATAGTACTTTCAGTGAAAGACGACAGCATGCACACCTATTAATTCCACCAAGCCCCTCAGAGATGATCCAGCATCTGGAGGCCAGAACGCAGCGTACATTCACTTCAACGTCTGTCTATCCCTGTCCAGATAAAATCACACCTTCAGGTGCAGATTCAGAGCCCTATAAGGAGATTTGCACACTAAGGATCTCCTCATGTGAACATTTCATCTGGACATGCTTAAATAATGCCCTAACCCCCAAACACCGCGGCCCATTAGCCATTGCTAGATCATGGGGTAACTGATACATGGTGGTGAGGCAGAAACAATCAGTCGTCTTCCATTTTGAATGTTCCTATTCACATGAGACGTTTCTAAAATCTGTTGAAATCTGACACAGACTAAGCCACTAGCTGATGTTATCGAATGTCCGTTGTCTGATCCTGATTCTTAATGGGACTACGGAGCAGAAATTCAGGACATGGGCAAAATTACTGGCTTGTATGGTCGTACGCACTTCAAGTGGCTTTCAGCGCTCATTTAACACAAAATATGCGTGTCCCAACAGCGAAACAATCAGAGTGGTTCTCAGCCCAGATTTCATTAATGGGTTATGCTATCAGCATACCTTGTAAGGGCTTTGAAGGTGCCACAACAACTTGTGGCTTCCTCACAGGGATCCCAAGACTGACCCTGAACTTGCAGCAGCACTGGCATTCAAGACAGATATATCTTTGGTGATTCAAAGCACTTGTGCTTGCAAGATTGACTCAGAAATGTTGTCAAGTGGATTGTCAGTTCAAATGTTCTGCCACCAGGGTGACTTCTATATGTGATCAACGATCAAAGCAGCTTGTAGCTTGCAATCCCAGCAATTTAATCTCTATGTGCCTCTGGAGGGTGAGAAAATACATCTCTCACTTAGGCAAGTGTTCCTTAAAGAATCCACTGTGTGGGACCTTGTATTATCTAATAATCCCTTCTCTCCTCCAATTCACAGTTGGATATTATGCACTAATATATTTAATCTATTTGCTATATACAACGCAAACGCTTCGAGGATGGTTAACTTGTAGGCTAATGTGCAACTGACAAAAGAAAGTTTACAAATAGAAATGTCAAAATTTTGCTTGATTTTACAACATTCCAATTATTCTTCAATCATTTATCATAGCTACTTCTTTGTATGACCCCAAGCTCCGACAGCAGTGTTTAAAATGAGTCCGCTTAGGTTAGGCAGTTTTAGCATTTAACTGCATTGGCAGCTGTATTTCGGACCGCTTATAAGAAATTAATTGTTCTAACCCTTATTTTTTCCCCTAATACAGCATCTTCTATCTCTAAAAAGTGTCATATTGTCATCAATGTATACTTTGGACAAAACCTTGCTTCCATAATCCTATGGTTTTGCAACATAAGGTACAAAGTGCATTGCATGGCCACATCTATGTCAATATAAATATGTCATGCTGACATGCAACAAATCCAAAATATACAAATGCACATGATATGTTTGCCACGCATGTCTGATGTGACATAACATCATGATAAAAGTGCCCATGTTACGTATGTTACAATTAGTAAGGATAAAGTTGGATCCTACAAGGAATATGATTTATCTTACAACTTCCTATTTAAATGATGAACGGCAGTTGGTGATCACTCTTTTGGTTCCATAATTGTAATCATGGCAAACAATCCCAATGTATTCTTCAGCAGTTTTGGACACCAATATAATTTCATTTGGTTCTATGAGCTATTTTTCATATCTTCTTTCTTTCTTTCTTTCTCTTTTCTTATGTTTTTTTGTTCTTTGTATTGTAGCATTTTTTATTTCTTTTAGAGTTTTACCATTTTCTTTGGTGTTTTTCAAGCTATACGGTTGTGTTCCTTGCTTTTTTTTGTTCACGCTGCTTTTACTGATTTTTTTCCCTCTCTTATTGTTTTCTGTATGACAATAAATACAAGTCAGGTGACAGAATATGAGGATGATGCCCTGAAATCCTAGTGCTTTTTGTGTCCTCTTTGGCCTGGTGATCTTTATGGCGTGGAATAGTCATTGTAGTCTAGTTTGATTTGATCATAAATCCTTTTCCTTGGGAAATGGATGGTATACCCTGGTAGTTTCGACTTCATCCACTCTCATTGATGCAATAAGTAATAACATTACATGATTATTTACTTATCATTTATCAATAATGGCAAGGACCATTAGATGGTCATGACAACTATTGAAAGCCCGATTAGGCTTTAGTCCTTGATTGGCCACCTAAGTGCTTAAGCAGCCAATTTAGCACTTATAACCTGGCCGCTTTGCTTTTTTCCTGCTTCTCACTACCAACAGCAAAGGTGAGCCATTTATGTTTGACAAACTCAAGGTATGGGAAGAGGCACAATTACACAATAGCTAGGAATGTAAACGGCTTGGATACGAATCAGATATTGGATTTACCATATTCATGTCTGTAATCTATGTTCAAATACGGATTAGGATACTGATGGGGTGCAAACAGAAAATCTAGTTCACGAGTCTGCAAAAAAAAGGATGGGGTCATGAATCGGATATTGACAATGACCATAGTTAATATAAATAATATACACTGAATGTAAACTTATGGATAGTACAAGATATTAAAAATATCACTTCTACTATGTCATCATATTTAGGACCTTAGGTTAAGAAATGAGTAAATGCACATTGATA
Organism: Scilla litardierei; assembly: GCA_030789695.1. Taxonomy (NCBI): domain Eukaryota; kingdom Viridiplantae; phylum Streptophyta; class Magnoliopsida; order Asparagales; family Asparagaceae; genus Scilla; species Scilla litardierei. The sequence continues at coordinate 154,183,350 of CM061142.1, forward strand.
TATGAGTGCATACATGGGTGACAAACTACAAATGAATCATAAATATAATATATTATCACTAATATCGGATATCCTTATCCAAATCCATATCCAGAGAAAAAAAAATCAAATTTCAGCATCCGAATTCTCATATGGGATGACATCTTGATATACATATCTGCATACAAAAGGGTATAGATACGGACTCGATTTGGATAATCCGAATCCATGGACATTCTTAAAATAGCCACATAATTTATTTTCTGTGCTTGAACCAATATTTTGTAAACTATGTTATTACTCATGTCCGCATAGTCCTCCAAATTTACCTTCTTGTATGTCATGTGTAACGGGGTAAAAATTTAGTTAAATAATGCTATGGTACACTCTGTCCCGTAAGAAGAAAGCACAAAAAAAATCTAAAGCTAACTTTTTATCACTCTGTTGAAATTCCATGCATTAGTAAAAACAAAAATACAAGTAAATGTATGGATATTGTAGTTATTAGTGGTGTTTCTTTCGTTATTTGAAATACTCTGAATTTTGATTCACACTAAGGAAAAATTCAGAAGAGAACAAAACGAGGTACATATACTAAGCATTTCAACCTCAACAGTATTTACACAACATTGAATGTGAGTATAAACAGAATGAAATGTTTCTTGGTTAATCACTTTCTACTACAAGCATGGGTATAAAAATTCATTTGCATGGACATAAAATTTCAATAATATCATTAAACACCCAGCATAAACTGGGAGTATAAATAGAATGGTATAATTCTTATTTGCTAGCCAAGTACATAACATTGTCAAATCAAACTCTCTGATAATCAACATCTTTAGGTAATATTTTGCGGTGTAAGTAGAAACTCTTGTTTTTGTTATGTCATATGCTTTGAATGGTGGATATATAACTATCTCAATGACTCAAAGAGGTTCAGTTTATGGCATGATCCATTAACTGATATGAATTTTCAAGAAGAAATCCCTTGTATGATGAGGTTTCCTTTGGTTAGAAAATCCATACTCCTTACACAACTTGGTAGTTATATGTGTGTGTGTGTGTGAAAAATGGAGAAGAGCTGACAGCGCTGGAAATTTTTCCAGCGCTGTCCGCATTTTGGGCGCCCCAAAAGTATTTTTTTTGAAATTTTTTTTGCAGTAGTTAGATATACTTGTTGGGAAGCTCCCCACAAAATTTCAGCTCGATCCGACACCGTTTGAGCCACCGTTCATCGATTTCAAAAACGTTGCGCAAAACTGTGGACAGATTTGCGCAACGTTTTTGAAATCGATGAACGGTGGCTCAAACGGTGTCGGATCGAGCTGAAATTTTATGGGGAGCTTCCCAACAAGTATATCTAACTACTGCACAAAAAAATTTCAAAAAAAAATACTTTTGGGGCGCCCAAAATGCTGACAGCGCTGGAAAAATTTCCAGCGCTGTCAGCATTGGCCCATTAACCTCATATGTACATATATGTATATATACATATATATACATATATGTACATATGAGGTTAATGGGCCAATGCTGACAGCGCTGGAAATTTTTCCAGCGCTGTCAGCATTTTGGGCGCCCTAAAAGTATTTTTTTTTTGAAAATTTTTTTTGCAGTAGTTAGATATACTTTAACCAATGCTGACAGCGCTGGAAATTTTTCCAGCGCTGTCCGCATTTTGGACGACCTAAAAATATTTTTTTGAAATATTTTTTTGCAGTAGTTAGATATACTTGCTAGGAAGCTCCCCACAAAATTTCAGCTCGATCCGACACCGTTTGAGCATCCGTTCATCGATTTCAAAAACGTTACGCAAATCTGTCCACAGTTTTGCGCAAAGTTTTTGAAATCGATGAACGGAGGCTCAAACGGTGTCGGATCGAGCTGAAATTTTGTGGGGAGCTTCCCAACAAGTATATCTAACTACTGAAAAAAAATATTTCAAAAAAAATATTTTTAGGTCGCCCAAAATGCGGACAGCGCTGGAAAAATTTACAGCGATGTCAGCTCTTCTCCATTTTTCACATATATGTGTGTGTGTGTGTGTGAAAAATGGAGAAGAGCTGACAGCGCTGGAAATTTTTCCAGCGCTGTCCGCATTTTGGGCGTCCTAAAAGTATTTATTTTTTGAAATTTTTTTACAGTAGTTAGATATACTTGTTGGGAAGCTCCCCACAAAATTTCAGCTCGATCCGACACCGTTTGAGCCTCCGTTCATCGATTTCAAAAACGTTGCGCAAATCTGTCCACAGTTTTGCGCAACGTTTTTGAAATCGATGAACGGAGGCTCAAACGGTGTCGGATCGAGCTGAAATTTTGTGGGGAGCTTCCCAACAAGTATATCTAACTACTGCAAAAAAAATTTCAAAAAAAAATACTTTTAGGACGCCCAAAATGCGGACAGCGCTGGAAAAATTTCCAGCGTTGTCAGCATTGGCCCATTAACCTATATATATATATATATATATATATATATATATATATATATATATATATATATGATAATGCATATCATATGAAATGGGAGGTATCTCCTCAGATACAAGATACAAAAGGTGGGGTAGTATTGTACCACCCCACTTTTTGTGTCTTGGTATATGAGGAGATGCCTACATTGTCATATGATACTAATTATTCTATATATGTATATATATATACTAGTCATAACACGTGCCCGCGGGCACGGTTCATTTAAGATTTTCCCTTGCGAAATCTTTGTTCCCCGAAATTTTTTTTTCATAGCCAAAATTTAAAAGAAAAACAAAGTAGCTTACAATATTCAGCGGCACAGGCGTCTTCGGCGTGGGTGCCTTCGGTGCGGAACAACAAATTTAGTGCATGCGCCTTCGACACAGAACACCAAATTCGACGTGTGTGTCTTCGGCGCAGAACAACAAATTCGACGTAAAACAACAATTTTGACGCAGGTGGCTTAGGCGCAGAACAACAAATCAGCGTTAAAAAATGGCGCGGGCGCCTTCGGCGCGGAACAATAAATTCAGCGCATGCGCCTTCGACACAGAACACCAAATTCGACGTGGGTGTCTTCGGCACAGAACAACAAATTCGACGTAAAACAACAATTTCAACGCGGGTGCCTTAGGCGCGGAACAACAAATCAACGTTAAAAAATCGGCGCGGACGCCTTCGGCGCAGGCTTCATATACATATTACACGTGCCCTTGGGACACTGTTCATTTAAAAATCTTGGACCTACTAATTTTAAACAAACATCAATAATTATTAGTTTCCCTGCAATATCAGCAGATGTGATCGATGAGTTGGCAGCATCTCCCGCGTTCATTCTCCCACAGCTCGCGTTCATTCCCAAGATGAGATTGTGTGTGCACAACATTTTTTTTCATAACTAATATTAAAAGGCTATTCCTAATTTCAATGTTTGTGTATTCCCAACAAATTTCTCTTCAACCCAAAAATTTCCCTCCAAAACTTGATGTGACATTGCCACATAGGACAAATTCAAAATCTGCCCTCAATTGTAATATAGATATATATATATGGGATCGGGTGGCCAAGGAGGAATCTCCTTCTTGGTCTACCCACGGCGAACCCCCCCTCCACATATTTTTTTTGAAATTATTTTTTCCAATATGCTCTACACCTTATGGATTATCACAACACCAAAAATCAAGTGAATCCAACACTTTTTGCCAATCGATCCACCCGTTGCAAAAAGTTATGCGCGACCATTGATTTTGCAATGAGTGGACCCATGGGCAAAAAGTGTTGGATTCACTTGATTTTTGGTGTGGTGATCATCCATGGGTGTAGAGCATATTGGAAAAAAATTCAAAAAAAATATGAGGGGGCTTGGCCGGTGGTGGAACGAGGAAATTCCTCCTTGGCCACATAATTCCCATTAAACGCATGTATATATGTATATGTATGTGTGTGTGTGTGTATATGGGTTTAATGTACCAGTGCACATGCGCAGGAAAATTACCTCCGAATGTGCACAAATTTCCCCCATTTTCCGGTTTTTGGTATTTTTCATGGGTTTCATGGGGTTGTTCACCCCATGAATGATCAACGTACCAAAAATCAAGTGATTTTGATATTTTTTGAGCCCACATCTATCTCTTGCAACTTCAACGGTCTGAAAACTTGTTGAAACCCCGTTGAGATTGAAGTTGCAAGGGGTTAAAGGGGGCTCAAAAGTATAGAAATCACTTGATTTTTGGTAAGGTTGATCATCCGTTAAGTGAACCCCATGAAAAAAAATCCCAAAAACTGAAAATGGGGGAAATTGTGCACAATCGGAGGTAATGTTTCTGCGCATGTGCACAGGCACATTAAACTATATATATACCTATCTATCTATTATACATTTGACAACGTTTTTTGAATTCTAGGGCTGACTAAGACAAGATAAAGAGTGGCTGAGATTTGATCTTGGTAAATCAATGATTGAGATTGGATTTTGTGAAAATTTTAGTGGAAAAACTTAAATTTTGGTGGGAAAAGTGTCTTGGTTGGGAAAGATTATGGAGATTAAAGGGGAAAGCGCCTTGGGAACCTAAACTTTGAAATTAGAAGTGCCTTGGGAAAGATTGTGGAGATTAAATTTGGAGGACAGTGCTTTGGAAACTTAAACTTTGAAATTACAAGTGCCTTGGAAAAGATTGTGGAGAAGCATGATCCATTAAATTAAACAAAATAAAAAATTTAACGTAAAGCAATTTAGCGGAACAACAAATTAGCATAAAAATACCCCGAGTTTTGTTGTTCCGCGCTCGCGCGTGCCCGCTAAATTTTTTACGCTAATTTGTTGTTCCGCGCCGAAGGCACAGTTGCCAAATTTGTTGTTCGACACCGAATTTATTGTTCCACGCCGAAAGCACATGCGCCGAATTTGTTGTTCCACACCAAAGACGCCCGCGCCGAAGGTGCCCGTGCCGCTGAATATTTTTACGCTAATTTATTGTTCTATTAAATTTTGGCTGTGGAAATAATTTTTCGGGAAACAAAGATTTCGTAAGGGAAATCTTAAATGAACCGTGCCCGCGGGCACGGGTTATGACTAGTGTGTGTGTGTGTGTATATATATATAAAGGTAAGTGAGTATTTTCATAAAAGAACGAGACAACTGTACACTAAACCACTACGGGACAAACCTCATGAACGAAAACGCCTTGGGAGAGTCCGGGAGGCAATCACCAAGCACAAGGATCGTCATGAGAGAGCCCCAACACCAAGAAAGGGCCACAGGAGACCACCAAAATTAACTCCTATTACAAACAAACGGGTCTACAAGACCCCAAAAGACTATAGCCTAAACCAACCATGAAATTTTAATTGGTAAAACGACAACTATATGGCCATAGTCACGTGCAAAAATTTCGCACGGGTAAATGGTGCGGAAAAAAATTTCAGATTTTTTTCAAATATTTTTTCCAATGTTCAATAGATATATACACACCCCCCAAGCAAGAAAAATAGTATGTGAATGTTAGATCCACGGGCCAAGGGCACGGGCCAAGGGGGACCGCGGGCCGACGCGCGCGCAAGGGGAGCCAACCTAGGGGCAATTGCGACTTTCCTTGTTTTAATTATTTTTAAGGTCATATCTGTCATTGTTTAGGAGAGGGGTTTCTTATTTAAATTAGAGCTAGCCGTCATTTAGGGTATGCTTTATTATTGAGTTGTTTCGAGAGATTCCTTATGTAGATCTAGGAGAGTGCGGACGTCCTCTTTGATTGGCGTCTTGGGAGGGTGATCGCCCATATAATTGTGATCAAGGTATCTTTATTTTCCGTTTTATTAATAAAAATCAGTTCTTTTTCTTGGTTCCTATCAATTTGGTATCAGAGCTCGTGACGATCCATGGCAGCACCGACGACGAGATCGAAGGACCGAATCGACACTTTGGAGGAAAGATTCATGGGGGAAATTGAGGGGGTGAAGAAATCTCACGAAGAGACGATGAAGATGCTGAATAAATTAGCGGATTCCATCAATTCATTGGCGGCAACGCAATCAACGCAAGGAGAATAATTAGCGGAACTCATCTCCCAGCGGTCAACAAACACCCAAGACGAAGGAAACCCCAAATCAACCCTAAAGGTGCCGCCTTTGAAGAAGGGAAAGGAAAAAGAGGAGATTTTTGAACCAAATCAACCCTACTTCGTGGAAGAAGTCGACGAAGAAGAAGATGAGGATCCGGGGAGGGTTGATTATCGCGAGGAGATGCGGCGAAGGACAGAAGAGGCAAGAAAGGGGGCCGGCAAGCCTAGCCATTGCCTCCAAGGGTGGCGCAAGACAGAGGGGCTCCCCACGAAGCCCCTGGACGACGGCCGGGGGCGGCGGCCCCCCTCAGTACCGCCAAGGGCCGACGAACACATGCCAGCCCCGGACGGCCCTCGTGGGCCTTCCCCAGGCCGCGGAGGCCCGGACATGCATCGCCAGGCCCCGACGAGCCTGGGCGACACCTGCCAGGCCGCCACGGGTCTGGGTGACACTTGCCAGGCCCCCGCGGGCCTGAGCGGCTACCGCCAGGCCCCCGCGGGCCTGGTACAGGGCCGCGGGGGCCCTGGGCAGCAGCGCCCAGGTCCCGCGGGCCCTCAGGCCTTCCGAGGACCTTTTTCCGGGCCATTGCAGGCCCCCGACGAGCAGCGCGGGCAACAGCAGCAATTTGAGAGGGGATTTCAGCCCAATTTGGAGGACCCGGCGCGTGATTTTGGCGGGGGATTAGGCCCCAGTGAGGGACAGGGGTACTACGAGGATGGGGAATGTTATGTAGCTGAATTTGGGAATGACGCGGGATGGGACGACTTTGAGGGTAGTCGTGGGTCCTCGAGTGGACTATGAGGGGCCGCGGAGGAGTGCCACCTAGGCAGTACGAGACCCAGGACGAGAGGTGGCAGCACTACCGCCAGCCTCGCCGAGCAGAGGGGATGGCCGATCAGGGGCATTTTGGAGGCTGCAAGGTGCGGAAGCTGAAGATGCCACTGTTCGCAAGGAAGGATCCGCATGCCTGGTTGTTTACCGCAGAGAGATACTTCGCAGCGCACCACATAACCGATGCACAGAAGCTGGAGGCAGCAACCATTTGTATGGAGGGGAGAGCCTTGGGGTGGTACCAGTGGAAGGAGAGGATGCAACAGATTCGCGGCTAGGAGGAATTGAAGGACCTCGTGTTGGGGAAGTTCAGAGACCCACGCGTGGGAAACCTTCACGAGCAATTATATGCCCTCAGGCAGGAGGGACCAGTACTGGAGTACATTGAGAGGTTCGAGACCTTGGCGGAGAGAGTACATGGCGTCTCAGACGAGTCACTAGAGGGCACCTTCCTGAAGGGGCTGAGACCCAGTATTCGAGCTGCAGTGAGACCCTACAGGCCCAGGGGGCTTTCAGAGGTCATCGAGATGGCACAGTTAGTAGAGGACTCCCGGACAGATGATAGGAGAGTCAGAAATAGCTACAGTGGCCAAATACAGAAGAGCACCCCGACAGGAGCCGGCGGAGTGAAGATCATTACTGGGATAGATCAGACGAGTTCTGAGAATACTGGGGAGCAAAGCAACACACCACCAGCTGGGGGCCAATTCTGAAGGATGACCGACGCAGAGATGAGAGAGTAGAGGCAGAAAGGGCTCTATTTCAGATGAGACGAACACTTCACCCCCGGACACCACTGCAGGGGTCGCAAGCTGCAAGTGTTGATAGCGGAGGCAGACGTGGATGATGACGTGGAGGATGAAGGGATCGGAGGGGAAGACGACTCCCACTCGAAGTAGCACCGCCGGTACTTTCATGCACCACCTTGAGGACAAGGTGGATTTTCAGGGATGGATTAATGTTAGATCCACGGGCCAAGGGCACGGGCCAAGGGGGACCGCGGGCCGACGCGCGCGCAAGGGGGAGCCAACCTAGGGCAATTGCGACTTTCCTTATTTTAATTATTTTGAAGTGCATATTTATCATTGTTTAGGAGAGGGGTTTCTTATTTAAATTAGGGCTAGCCGTCATTTAGGGGTATGCTTGATTATTGAGTTGTTCCGAGAGATTCCTTAGGTAGATCTAGGAGAGTGCGGACGTCCTCTTTGATTGGCGTCTTGGGAAGGTGATCGCCCCTATAATTGTGATCAAGGTATCTTTACTTTCCGTTTTTATTAATAAAAATCAGTTCTTTTTCTTGGTTCCTATCAGTGAATCTTAACGGGATTTGACACTCTATCAAGCTGTTACAAATTCAACGGTTTCAGAACCGTAGAATATTCTGTACTGATCCGATCAAGGGAAAATGGGAGGATTTTTCTTAATTTTTAATATGTAGATGTATTACCATGTGTAGAACATATTCAATGGTTTGGATCATTAAAAAATCCCATAAAACTCTTTTCACATGCTTTTTACACCGATAACTTTTTGCACATGAAAATTTGAACACATATATATGGAAAAAGTATTCCTAGGATGACTTCTTAAAAATTATTTAAGGAGTCAGCCTATAATCATATAATTAAGCTGCTTTATGGATGATCCACTCCATCCATCATCATCTACATAATTCAAAATGGCTATTCATGCAAAATCACATGATTTAGACCCTTTTTGACCATTGATCAAGTGACATCATTTGTTCTATTGTTAAGAAACCATTCAATTTGTAAACCAAATGATGTATGGCTAAACAAATTAACAGTAAATGATTTTTTGTAAACAAGAATTTGTTGACATGTAGATCATAAACAACGGATCGGATCATCCATAGAGTTAATAGAACATATGTATTAATGTCGACTCCTTAGATAATTTCCTAAGAAGCCACCTTAGGAACATTTTTCCATATATATCTATTATACATTTGACAACCTTGTTTGAATTATAGGGCTGACTAGGACAATATAAAGAGTTGCTGAGATTTGATCTTGGTAAAACAATGGTTGAGATTGGATTTTGTGAAAATTTTAGTGGGAAAACTTAAATTTTGTGGGAAACGTGTCTTGGAAACCAAAACTTTGAAATTAATAGGAACCAAAACTTTGTGGAGAAACATGATCCATTAAATTAAACAAAGTTAAAAAATTAGCGTAAAAAAGTTTAGCAGAACAACAAACTAGAGTGAAAAATTTTAAGTTAATACTCTCATCGAAAAATACCCTGAGGTTTTTTGTTCCGCGCCGACGACGCCCGCTAAATTTTTTGTTGTCCGCGCTGAATTTGTTGTTCCACGCCGAATGCATCCGCGCCGAATTTGTTGTTTCGTTAAATTTTTTACGCTAATTTGTTGTTCCGCGTCAAAGGCGCCCATGCCGTATTTGTTCCACGCCAAAGGTGCTCGCGCGATGTTCTGCGCCGAATTTGTTGTTCCGCGTCGAAGGCACCCGCGCGAATTTGTTGTTTCGTGCCGAAGGCGCCCCCCGTATTTGTTGTTCCGTGCTGTATTTGTTGTTCCGCACCGAAGGCGCCCACGACGAAGGTGCCCGTGCTGCTAAATATTTTTACGCTAATTTGTTCTTTTAAATTTTGACTGTGGAAATAATGTTTTGGAGAACAAAGATTTCGTGGGGGGAGATCTTAAATGACCCGTGCCCGCGGGCACGGGTTATGACTAATATATACATACATATATATATATATATATGGTAAAAGGGATCTAGGGTGCCTCCTTAGATGCAATCTAAGGAGGCGCCTGATACGACCATCATATACGAGTGGAGGCATAGGAGAACGAATGAGTGATTTTTCTATGCACACCAACTTTTGGAGGGAATTACTTTATGCACAATAAGTTATGGTGTAATTGATGTACACACTACGACTAACACTATTTAAGTGTTGGCTAGTGCTAGGGTTAGGGTGTGCATTTTGACAGCCGTCATTTTGACATTTCCTAGGATTCTTCATTGAGATCTAGAAGAGCGTTTTAGGCTTTTTCCTAAGCAAAAGCTAGGAGAGTGGCCAACTCTCCCAAAACTGGCCATTACCCATGTTTTCTTTATCTTCAATCAATAAAATTCCCCCCAATTTCATCATAAAAACCCTAGTCCGCATCAAATTGGTATCAGAGCATCGATCCAATGGCGTCGACGAGGACAGCTACCGCAAAGACTCTAGAAGAAAGGTTAGATGCGGAGATCGTCGAGAGAAAGGTGGAAACGGAGGAGATGAAGGCCTTCGTAGAGGAGAAGATCGACAACACCATGAACCAAATGAAGGAGATGATCAAGCAATTGGAGGTGCAAGTTACGCCCCAAATTTCAAACTCCAAGGAGAAAGCTCAGATCTGAATCACCAATCAAATCCAAGAACAAAGGAGATCAACGTAACAAATGGAAAGACGAAGATGATCCCCAATCAGGAAGGGGTAATCTTGAAAGAAGATCTAAATTCTGAAGAGGATCTCTCCGAAACCCTAGTAGAAAGCTCCGAGGAGGAACAAGAGAAGCGACGAAGGCTACGAGCGCGTGCGAAAGCCCTAGCGGCCCCCTGACAAACCGTCGGGGGGCCCACGGCAGGCGACCCTGGGGGTTCACCGAAGGCCCCTAGCAGCCCCCTGACAAACCGTCGGGGGGGCCCACGGCAGGCGACCCTGGGGGTTCACCGAAGGCGGGCAACCCCGGCTGGGGTTCGTTGAAGGGCCCTCTGAGGGCGGGCGGCCCCGCCAGGGCCTCTGTATGCCTCTGGGGGACAGCACCGCCCAGGAGGAGCCCCCTATGAACAGCAAGGGGTGGGGGTGTCCGAGAAGAGCGTGTGCGGGTCCCGGAAGACTCTGAGGACAGCGACGAAGCTCTGGTGAGGCGTCGACGATCTGCTAGGCATGATCCAGAGTACGAGTTCAACCACGACCATGATGATGAGTATGAGGAAGAGGAGTGAGATTGGAGGGAGGATAGGCAATGGGGCCATGGGGGAGCTAGATTTGGAGACCATCATCGTCTGCAGCACCCGGATCGTTACGATGGAGGGGCCCACGTGCGGATGACCGCATACGGAAGCTCAAAATGCCCATATTTTAGGGCAGTGACGCCTCAGGTTGGATCTACAAGACAGAGAGATATTTTGAGATGACGCGGCTGACGGAGGAGGAGAAATTACGGGCTGTCGCACTCTGTTTGGAGGGGGTCGCACTGTCTTGGTACCGATGGAAGGAGCTGCAGGTACCTCTAAGGACCTGGGACGGGTTCAAGGAGGCATTGTTACACCGCTTCCGAGAGTCCCAGGGAGGGAAGCGTACGAGCAGCATGCTCTGAAGCAGGTCGGCTCGGTGCGCGATTACATCAAGCAGTATGAGGTGCTTACTAGTAGGGTGTGCAAGATGCCTGCGGAGTCCTTGGGGGGGATTTTTCTTTGACGGTTTGAAGCCTGCCATCAAGGCTGAGCTTCGTACCATCAGACCTCGGGGGCTTGAGAAGCAGATGGAGTTAGCACAGTCAGTGGAGAACAGGTTGGCCGTACCAGAGGGGCATGTCGAGGAAACTTTTCCCGACCACAGACTGTTGCAGGTAGGGCTGTTGACAAACGAGCTTGAACGATCTTGAACAGGGCGCTTGGTATTCATGAACAAAATCCATGTCCAAGCTCTATTCGTTTACTAACCGAGCTCTAAAAACTTGTTCAAGCTTGTTCGTTAAGCTTACTGACCGAACGTAAACAAACGTAAACGAATAATTACCGACCTTATTCACGAGTAGCTCATCGAACGTTCTGTTCGTTAACAAGACTTATCGAGCTTGTTCGTGATCATGTCCATGAACATGTTCGTGAACACATAATCAATCCTGTTCATGAACAGATTTTCAAATAAATAAATGAACGTCAATTTTTTAATCAAAAAAATAATATTTAACCATAATTGCCAATAACTAAATCAATTAAATAAAAGGATTAATATTTGCAGGACAAAAAACAAACAAATCTAGCATAATAGCTCCATAAATCTCATTACAAGCATCCATTCCAAGCATAGTAAAAATATGGTATTTGTCTAAATGCAATACAATGAAAGAACCTAATATTCCAACAATTTCACCATCAATGTATTATAATGAACACTTAACGAGCTTGTTCATGAACATCACTTAACGAGCTTGTTCACGAACACTTAACGAGCCTGTTCATGAACACATAAATGAATGAACACAATTATGTTCAAGCTTTGTTCGTTTACTAACCAAGCTCTAAAAATCTGTTCAAATTTGTTCATTAAGCTTCCCGAACGAATGTAAACGAACATGTACCGAGCTTGTTCACGAGTAGTTCGTCGAACGTTCTGTTCGTCAACAGCCTTAGTTTCAAGAGTGCAGCCTGGTGCTACAGGAGGTACATCGGCGGACACAGGAAGGCACAAAGAGGTGAGGCCAGGGGGCCTTACAAGAGGATGACAGATGCTGAGATGTAGGACCAGAGGGCGAAGGGGTTGTGCTTCAAATACGATGAGAAGTTCACCCCGGAGCACAGGTGTCGCAACCGGGCCATACAGGTACACGAGATGTACACAAAGGAGCTAGAGGGGGAGCCAGCAGAGGGGGACAGTGGCGGAGCCCGAGGAGGACAGCAAACCCCTGCTCCTGGATGCAGTGGAGGTTTCACTCAGTTCCATAGCGGCCTTACTCAGATCCACACTATGAAGTTGGCCGGTAGAGTTCGGAACATGAATGTGGTGATCCTGATAGACAGTGGGGCCACCCACAACTTCATATCTCCTAGGGTGATTGAGAGGCAGGGGATCCAGCTCACTGAGACAGGGTTTCGGAGTCATGTTGGGGACCGACAAGGTGGAGTAGAGTAGAGGCATCTGTCGAGACTTGACGGTGTCCATACAAGGAGTGTTGATCACATGGGATTTTTTGCCTTTGACTTTGGGCTACGTCGACCTGATTCTGGGGATGCAGTGGCTACAGTCCTTAGGGAAGACAAAATTCAACTGGAAGCTATTGCGGATGGAATTCCAGGTTGAGGGGAGGAAGGTAGTATTGATGGGGGACCCAAGCTTATGATGTTCGTCAGTGTCTTATAAGACCATGACGAAGACACTACAGATGGAGGGGAGTGGGTTCTTGATAGAGCTGCAGGGGTTGGTTACCGAAGACAGAGGGCACAACGGATGTGCCATTGGAGGTGGAGCAGCTTTTGCAGGGATTCGAGTGGGTGTTTTAGCCACCTAGCGGCCTTCCGCCGCCAAGGGATCATGAGCACGTATCGTGCTTAAGGAGGGGGTGTCTCCCATTGGTGTGTGCCCTTACCGATACCCGCAGGTGCAGAAGGATGAGATCGAGCAGCTGGTACAGGAGATGCTGTATGCGGGGGTCATACGATCTATTGCGAGCCCTTTTTCTAGCCAAGTGCTGCTGGTAAAGAAAAAAGACGGCAGTTAGAGATTTTGTGTCAATTACCGAGCCTTGAATAAGAAAACTGTGACAGACAAGTTTCATATTTCAGTGATCAACGAGCTGTTGGATGAGTTGTATGGCGCAGCGGTATTCTCCAAGATCGATCTGAAGTCAGGGTACCACCAGATTCGCATGAAGACTGAGGATGTGCAAAAGACGGCCTGCAGGACTCCCGAAGGTCACTACGAGTTTCTCGTTATGCCGTTCGGGTTGACGAATGCTCCCGCTACTTTCCAGTCATTGATGAATAGGGTTTTCAGGCCATATCTGCGGAGGTTCATCCTAATTTTCTTTGATGATATTCTAGTTTACAGCGACTCTCTGCAGGATCATTTGGGCCACCTGTAGATATTCAAGCGGGAGTTACAGAACCATCAATTACATGCCAATCGAAAGAAGTACATGTTCGGACAGGCGCAGGTGGAGTACTTGGGACAAATTGTCTCTGCGGAGGGAGTAGCAGCAGATGGATCGAAAATTACTGCTATGTTGGACTGGCCTCAGCCGAGGACGCTACAAGCTTTGAGGGGGTTCATTGGGCTCACAGGCTACTACCGGAGGTTCGTGAAAGGGTACGACGCCATGGCATGGCCCCTTACCGAACAGCTGAAGGACAATTTCCACTGTGGGGAGGATGCTACGAGGGCATTTCAGGCCCTCAAGCCAGCTATGACGACGGTACCGGTGTTAGCACTACCTAATTTCAGGAAGCAGTTCGTTGTGGAGTCAGATGCTTCGGGATTTGGATTGGGGGCCGTGTTGATGCAAGAGCAGAGGCTGATCACTTACTTCAGCCAGGTGTTGTCTGCCAGGGCCAGGCTGAAATTCGTCTACGAGGGAGTTGATGGTCATAGTGATGTCGGTGCAGAAGTGGATGCCTTACCTTTTGGGCAGGGAGTTCGTAGTGCGGACTGATCAGATGAGTCTGAAATACCTCCTAGAGCAGCGCATGGTGATCGAGGAGCACCAAAGATGGTTGTCCAAGCTAAGCGGGTACATGTTTGAGATCCATTATAAGCCCGATCTGGACAAGGCGACGGATGGGCTTTCACGTCGGGATGAGGGGGGCAGGTGGTAGCCCTGTCCATTCCATTGATACTTGGGAGTGAGCCGTTGTTAGCGGAGATTGAGGCAGATGAGGTGTTTCGGCAAATCAGGGAGGTTATTACTCGGGGATCAGGGGACTTCCCAGGTTATTCGATGGAGGACAGGATGCTTCTATACAAAGAGAGGTTGGTGATTCCCCGTACGTCTGTACACATTCCCATTCTTTTCCAGTAGTTCCACAGCAGTGCAGTGGGAGGACATTCAGGGGGTTGTCAGATGTACCAGCGGATGGCGAGGGAGCTCTACTACATGGTATGAGGAAGGATGTCGCGCGGTTAGTTTCAGAGTGTGATGTGTGCCATCGTCATAAGCATTAGGCAACATCACCGACAGGACTCCTACAGCCCTTAGACTTACCTGAGAGAGTATGGGAGGACATTTCGATGGACTTTGTGGGGGGGTTACCATGGTCGGAGGGATACACTACCATATTTGTTGTGGTTGATAGCCTCAGCAAGTATAGCCACTTCATTCTACTTCGCCATCCGTTCACAGCAGCATCAGTGGCAGCCGTGTTCTTGAGCGAGGTAGTACGGCTGCACGGCTATCCCCGTTCCATCGTATCTGACAGAGATAAGGTGCTCCTGAGCGCCTTCTGGTGGGAAATGTTCCAGATGCAGGTTACAGCACTGAGGAGCACAGCATACCACCCGCAGACGGACGGACAGACCGAGGTGGTCAATCGAAGTGTAGAGACAAACCTTCGCTGCTTTGCTTCGGAGACGTCCAAGAAGTGGGCTGGTTGGCTGATGTGGGCAGAATATTGGTATAACATCTCGTACCACTCGGCAGCGAAGATGACACACTTCCAGATTGTTTATGACAGAGACCCGCCCCATTTGGTGCACTATAGTAGAGGGTCTACCCCGATGTCGGGACTAGAGCAGCAGTTGGAAGAGCGTGACCGGGTTCTAGAGGAGTTGAAGCACCATTTATTGTGAGCTCAACAGATCACGAAGGGAAAAGCAGATACACATCGCAGAGATGTGGAGTTTGCAGTAGGGGAGCGGGTGTATCTGAAGCTCCGACCATACAGACAGTGTTCGATGGCTCAGCGACGGAACGAGAAGTTGGCAGTGAGGTACTATGGGCCTTACGAGATTGAGGCCAGAGTGGGCAAGGTGGCCTACAGACTGAGGCTGCCCCCATCTTCCTGCATCCATCCAGTTTTCCATGTCTCGCATCTACGTCGGGCGATTGGCGATCATACGGCGTCAGCTACACTTCCACCGACCCTGACAGATGACATGGAGGTCTTGCTAGAGCCCGAGGAGGTTACAGGCGTACGGTCAAAAGCTACGGGGCGAAGGAAGTGTTGATCCATTAGACGGGACTGCCAAAGTGCCATTAGATCAGATATCACAGCAGTTTCCAGACTTCCACCTTGAGAACAAGGTGAAACTCCTGAGGGGCGTAATGATACGACCATCACATACGAGAGGATGCATAGGAGGCCGAAGGAGTGATTTTTCTATGTGCACCGACTTTTGGAGGGAATTACTTTATGCACAATAAGTTATGGTGTAATTGATGTACACACTACAACTAACACTATATAAGTGTTGGCTAGTGCTAGGGTTAGAGTATGCATTTTGATAGCCGGCATTTTGACATTTCCTAGAATTCTCCATTGAAATCTAAAAGAGAGTTTTAGGCTTTTCCCTAAGCAAAAGCAAGGAGAAGGGCCAACTCTCCCAAAACTGGCCATTATCCCTGTTTTTTTATCTTCAATCAATAAAATTTCCCCAATTTCATCTTACAAACCCTAGTCCGCATCAGCTCCACTATTTTCTCCCATCTCCCACGTATTTTTTGAAATTTTTTCATGGGTTTGTTTTCACCTCATGGATGATCAACATACCAAATTTCAAGAGATTCCAATACTTTTTGAGCCCTCATCTACCCCTTGCAACTTCAGCGGTCTAAAAACCCATGAAGTTGCAAGGGATAGATGAGAGCTCAAAAAGTATTGGAATCTCTTGAAATTTGGTATGTTGATCATCCATGAGGTGAACAACAAACCCATGAAAAAATTTGAAAAAAAATATGTCAGAGAAGGGAGAAAATAGGGGCGCCTCCTTAGATTGCATATAAGGAGGCATGCTAGATCCCTTCCCCCCCCCCCAACACACACACACACACTAAATTTTACAATATAAAGCAAAAAACAAACCATGGTTGTAACAAAATCCAAGCAACTTCGGCCAAAATAGAAAATGCAAGACATTATCTATAAAAGAATAGATAATTCAACATCAGATTGATAATGTGACAGACATCTGTCAGAACAAAAGATGAACCAAAAATATTTTGCTTACCTGAAAATGAAGGATGGTCGATTTAACAGATCTTGTGTTGCGCCAAAACTCATAATATGTTCCTCCTTTTTTGGTTGGTTTGCATATCTATTCATGACAAAAATAAAATCAGAAAGTGCATGAAATATAGCCACAAATATATCTAAACGTTTAGCTGGGTACCTTAGCTGAAATCTCTCCAGAATTTGGAACATTCTCATAATTCTTGTATTGCTCTAATCTAGTTTGTCTGTACTTATCCCTTGTGATACTTAACCTGTCCCATGGTATCCCTTGAATATCCTTTCCTTTTCTAGCTTCGGCAGATGAAGTGTCTGTCACTCTATCAATCTACACGCAATCAGGAAGCCTTTTTCAGTGCCTCACAAGTACATTTTTGTATAGAAATGAAATAGATTCCATTAAATAAAAAAATAGAAACACAATAACTATTCTAAACATCTAGCTTATAAATGATGTACAAGTTGGCAGTTGACTATCAAGTATATTCCCTCGTTAGAAATTCAACCAAAAAGGAAAATAGACGAGTGCTGGCACTAGCTAGAAAAGAAAAGATGTCCAAAGGGAACAGCATACCGATTGGGCATTTTCATCTTCATCAGAATCTGAATCCTCCGTCCCTCTTCCACGGAATTCTTCATCCATGTCGTCATCCATATCATTCATTTCATAATCATCTGCCATTCTGTCAATGTCTTCGGCCCCGGATGTGAGACATGTTCCAGTGTACGGACCTGCCATTATTAGTTTCGGCAAGCATAAAATCATGAACAAAGTAAAATGAAGTAATTGAATGCTCAGAAAAAGTGCCCAACTGGGATTAATTAGAAGATAAGGGTGGAGAATAATGACATTAAGATATGAAAAAGAAAAAAAATCAATATTTTAGTGGTATATTAACAAATAAAAGGTTCAGAAATTAAGCCATACATCATGAGCAAATATCAATCACCATATAATGGGAAAGCCTTGGTAGGCAGGCTATCACCATAAAACTTTGAAATAAAGATAAATGTATGTGCATCATCTCAGCCCCCATATATGGAATCAATTATCCAATCCCATACACCCAGTTTTACAATATAAATATGCCCAAATAATACAGACACTTAAAAGAAAGAAGAAATAGAACACCACATTTAAAATCCAAAAGCCACAAGCATCGCGTCATATGTACCATTAACCATCCCATCCAAACAATACAAACCACTTCTAATTCTCTAAGTATATAGCTAGCAAAAAACAAATCTAGAATTTCAAGGAAATAGTAAAATAGTAATCCTCCGGATTAAAACTGTCTGTATTTGATCGCAACCATGTAGATACCACATGCCTCTCACACTTGCAACGCGTGCTCAAAATCAAGTTGTTAAAAGGAAGTAATAAAAATACAGAGGAAAATATAAATATGGAAACATACACAGATGAAAGGCAACATCATGTATGCAAATACTGGGAAAACAGGTGACTTGATTGTCTTTAACTTCTAAATCATGCCATGTGAAGTTATATAATTCATAGTCAACACTGTATTCAGAAAACAAAAAATTTCTTCGGTTGAGCAATTTGATGTCATATTCTCCCGTTGACCTTTTATGCACTTCACGTCTATGATTTAATTTTCAACATAATATGTTTGGTTCAATGGAAAATGTCCAGGAATGTAAGAAAAGTCTTTAACTCTTTTGGACACGATATAAGAAAAATGATCAGAACACGGTTTCCTAATGTTGTGTACCATTGTACCTCATTGCAGAGCCAAACAGAGAAAAATAGGCCAAAAAACTGTTCTCTTTTTATGTTAATAAGAACTAATCGAATAATCGCCACATGACAGCTTTGCAATTTCCTATGGAACTGAATGGTCGATGTTGGTGACAACTTTGCAATTTCCTGTGGAATTGGGCAGTCAATGGTGGTACCACTAAAATTAGCTCCATATGTCCTGTCAATAGACAATGGTCAACTCTTTTCCCCTAAATTATTCTCCAAGAAAACGTTTAATAGTGCACAAAATGCAATATTTTCCCTTGGAATTATATTCCCAAAATATAATACCCAAGCAATGTAATCCTTGGAATATTACAATGCCCTGTTTGATTAATTCTCATGTTTGGTACATGCAAAAGATTCAAAATATATATCATATATGTGATAATGGTCGTGGTTCAAAAGGTGGTGGTGGTCCTACCGTGGCGATAATGATTGTACAGTAGATAGCTAGAGATGCCGGTGATGATGGCAGTGCTCTGGCAGTGAAAGTTGGGTTTTGGCAAGTGCTGACGGCAGTGATGACGGCAGTGATGACGTCAACGATAGCTGTCTGACAATGAAGATGGTGGCAACAATGACAATCCAACATTAAGGGTGGAGAAGATAACAGTTTGATAGTTGGTGGCGGCCATGCTGATGATGACACAACGTTCCACAGGAGGAGAAGATGGTAATGATGGTCCAGCAGCAATATGGTGCAACAAATGGGGATAGCTGTAACACAACATCAACATTTCAGCAGGTGAAGATGACAGATCCATGAAGATGACTGTGATGGACCTGCAATCCAACAGCAATGGCAAAGACGATGGTGATTCCATATGTAAAGATAGTAATGGCATTAGCAGTGGTCAGACGAGGATAGTAACGATTTTGGCAAGTTGAGATGATATCATCAACCACGGTGGACTGACAATGGTGATAGTGATCATGATTTTTAGCACATGGAAATAGCAATAGCTATGGTCACGCGATAGTCCAACAATATTGCAAGTTTAGCAAGTGTACAATGATGGCAATGTTCTGTCGATGATTGATGTTGTTCAGCGATAGGCTAAGCAACTGTTTGAGATTGCCATGGTAACATTTCGATAGGTGAAAATGGATGTAGTGATGGTGGCAATAGTCCCACAGCAACGACTATGATGACGGCAATAGAACTCTATCAAAGGTTATGGTAGAAATAGTTACAATGGTGGTGACAATAATGATGTCTATGGTCACGATCACAAATGATAAACAAAAAAGAATAAAAACAAAGGCTTTTTGGAAAATAAGTTTTTTATGGATTCAGGTAACAGGGAATAGAGAACCTACATCACATGAAAGGAATCGTATTCATGAAAATAGGGAATCATATTCATGAAACTATGAAGGGTTATTTAGTACTGACCCCCTGTGTTTTCTCGGAAATTAGTAGTACCCCCCTATGGTTTCAATAATTAGTAAGACCCCCCTGCCATAGGGGGGTGATACTAATTTTTGAGAAACCCTGGGGGGGGGTGATACTAATTGTGGAGGGGGGTCTTACTAATTATTGAAACCATAGGGGGGTACTACTAATTTTCGAGAAAACACAGGGGGTCAGTACTAAATAACCCAACTATGAAATATGATTCCAATGGGTATTTAGTATTCCTAAAAATATTGAATTTTGTGTCTGCCAAATCTGAAAAATCACATGGACATTTTGAATTCCCTCCTAAATTTCTGCTTACCAAACACACTCTAAGTTGAGGAAAAAAAATCTTGAAGAGACATCTTCATCTCCAGATCCACATGAGGTCTCTTGTTCCAAAAACCAAAAGGGGGACTTCATAATTTTAGATGATACCGAGATCCCAAAAGACCATGAGGCCTATTGTTTAATACTTCAATCACGTGCCTCAATTCACACAATACACCTTACAAGGAAGCATTTATTAATTTGCCACATTTCTTCCAAGCAAATGTAGGATTTGTCCAAAATAGATTATACCAAACGAAAGCTGCAACCTTGCTAGCAAACTAAGAAAGTTTTTTTTCATGTGGATGAAAAAAATGTTTTATTCCAACATCCGAACCGCCCAGAGAAGAAATCTAGAACAAAATAAAATAACGCATGAGATTTAGGTGTAATGCAAAAGGACGAACAAAAGCGAAGCGAGTGTAGGGACTATGGAGCTTGATGAGCAAATATTATAACAGAATTCAAGCCAAAGAAGAGCATGATCCCATATACGGTCTCCCACCTAAACATGACACAGTTGATAAATTGCCATTTGCACTACAGAATATATATTATCCTTAAACATAGCGAACAGGTAATAAAGATACAAATCTGCATGCCTACCAAAGGTGAGAAATACAGTAGGAAGCATCACATATATGGCCAACTTCAGAAAAGGGCAAGTGTGGCTAAGATGTGAAATATGGTATTCATAGCAGCATTGGAATGCAAGTTAGCATGACAGACTAGCAGATAAAAGGAGGCAAACTTAGCGCCCCCCCCCCCCCCCCCCCCCCCCCCCCCCACAAAACCCAAAAAAAATAAATAAATAAATAAAACCCCCACACACACACAAAACAAAATCTGTATTCATCTACTATAAAAGCTTTTGAGTCCAATAGTAAGTCATAAAAATAAAATCTTGCCCTTGTGAAAACAATGATCACATAATCCCTCATCCAAACGTATAGCGGGGTTGCCTGTATAAACTATCAAGTTCAAGAAACTATTAAGTTGAAGTTTTCAATTGTTCTCGAACTACGAGTCGCATAGCAAACAAATAGTATGTTTAAGGTGACACAAATAGCTGCACGAGTTGAGGACTTAGCAATTAAAAATAAAGACAAAAGTGAGAACAAAAACTGAGAACTTTATATAAAACTCTAGATGCACACGGGCAAACTGATTTATTGAAGGTCTGAAAAAGAGGGCAATGGCCAATAAAATTATGGATGGACGCCAAAATAAATAATTTGACAAGCTTGTTGTGACAAATGATGCATCCTTCATACAAACTGTCTAAGAATGATTCCTAAAGCCAACTGTAAGTAGTTTAATAATGACCGTCTTTTATGCTAGAAATATGAATTTCAAGATTGTTTGGTTGCATGAAAAGTGAGGCTGCTTTAGGAAATGATGCAACCAAGCGTCCATTTTAATGGTTTCTAAAGCCACATTAGAAATAGAAATAGTTATATGCATGGTATAAGGTATCGGCCAAAACCCATCGGTTTCGACCGTTTCGTACCAGTTTCAGAAGAGACCGTACGAAACACCTATACTAATCTCGGTATCAGTCGAAATTGTCAAGTTTTGGCAAGTTTCGGCCGGTACTGGCCAAAACTTGACAGCATCAGACAAAAAAAAGCAAAAGAACAACCAGGAGAAGCCAGACCGAAAAAAAAATTAAACCCTAGAAACCCCGTGAACAAACAGTATGTCGTGCAAATGATCAGGTCAAAATTTTTCCCATGAACAAATAGTGTAAATCATGTGAATAAATAGTTAGAAATCATGTGAAAATATAGTTAAAATCAATTGATTATAAATAAAATAGCATATGGAAGAGACTCACAGCTTAAAAGCAAAAAAAACATATCTTTTCAAAAATTCTTTTTGGAGATTCGACGATCATCGCCTTCCGTGGACTTGAAGGGCGAAGGTAGATGCGGCGTCATCCTCACAGACAAGGTAAATCAACGAGTTTAGATCAATTTTTTCGCCGCAATTTTATAAATACGAATTGAAAATAAAAAACTAAAGCGAAACCGAAATCGAAACTAAAACTCACCTTCGATCATCGTCACCGTCGACAAGCTAGATGACGTCATCGATGACTTGCGAAGCTCGAGTAGCGACGAGGAGATAGAAAAGTGAATTTTCGCGGGCTCATCGGTGATGACTGTTGCCCTAAACCCCGCTTCGATTGTACTTAACATCGGCGAGAATAGAGAAGAAACAAATGGGTCGGATTTATCATGTATTTACAAGTTTGTCATTTCATGTATTTACAAGTTTGCCATTTCACGTCTGACCGTTGAATAAGATCAATGACAAACTTTTAAATGCATGTAATAAGCTGACCCATTTGTAATGACTAATGGTCACAATTACCATTTTGCCCAACATATTCTATTTAATTACTAGTTTGCCATTTAATTATACCCGTTGAATAAAGACAAAGGTAAGCTTGTAGATAATTGTAATATGCTAGGCAAAAGGGTAAATTCATCTTCAGCCCGCAAGTGAGGCACGTGCGGCCGCTGCCGATAATGGGATGATGCTATGCACACCCAACATTTTGTTAAATATAGTAAATTTTATTTACAAGTTTGCCATGCTATATACATGGGTGAGTTGTGTTTAGGAAGAGGTGTAATGCAAATAGCATATCAATTAATTAACTGGTGTTCTCAGACCAATTAATCATCAATTAATGATCAATTAAGTTATTAACTACATTAATTAATTAATCCTAGACCAACATCTACATTAGTTAACTAATCCAAGTCCAACAGCTTTTTTAGCAGATCATTAATTAATAAATGATAATATGGTTAATACCTCTATTTTCAATCATTAATCTAACCCAACTGCTCTTTATAGCTGATGATTAACTACACTAATTAGTGAGCAATTAATGTTACATAATGTATAACTACATTTTCATTTCAATGCATTTCACTATAGAAAAAGAGAAGCTAATGTTAGAAACTTAGAAATAGAAATTATAAAAAATGTTAGAAATTAAATGTTTAGAAATTAAATGTTTAGAAATTAATGTTAGAAATCAAAAAATTGTTAGAAAAATACATAAAAATTTATACATTTAGAGTTAAAAATTATCTATTATGTTAAGTATGAACTTATTTATCTAAAAAATATCTATTATGTTATTGTTAAAAACAAATGTCCATTAAAAATATATTGGAAATACTTAAAAATTATAAATACTTAGAAATTCTATAGAAATACTGAAAAGAGTAAAAAATACTTTAAAAAGAGTAAAAAGAGGAAAATAATACCTAAAATACTTAAAATACTGAAAATAGTAAAAAATACTTAAAATACTAAAGAAATTAATGTTAGAAATTATAAAAATAGGTTAGAAATTATAACATTATATAATTTTTAACACATTATGTAATTATTTGAGTCTAAAGTATCTTTAAAAGAACTTACTACAAAATTTAGTATTATTACTATTATGTATGTATTAATGTAACACATTTTGTTAGAATTATCTTAGTATTATACTATTATACTATTAAGCAACACAGTATGTTTTATATTAATTAATGTTTTTACTAAAGTAACACAATAAGTAACACATTTTAACACTAATGTTCTAAGTTTTAAACTTTCAAATAATTTATCATATATAAAAATAATATTTATCTTACAGTAAATCATAATAGTATCTTACATTACATGTTAATAGTATATGTTATCTATTATACCAAGTTTAACTCATTTAATTATAAAATTTTAATTATAAAATTTTTTATAAAAATACATAAAAAGTTTAGAAATTAATGCATATTTACAAATTATATAAATAATAACTTTTAAAATTTTCTAGTAAAAAATTATATATTATTGGCCAAATTTGAACTCATTTATCTAAAAAATAAATTGCAACAAAAGAGGTTCTACTAAAAAATTATATATATGTACTTTCTAGGTTCTACTAAAAATATTAGTAAATATGGAATACTAAAAATACTAAAATTTCTAGTAAAAATAGGTTAGAACTTATAAATAATGGGTTAGAATAATACAATAGAAATACTACAAAATACTTAAAAATAGTAAAAAATACTAAAATTATATACTTTCTAGGTTCTACTAAAAATACTAGCAAATATGAAATACTAAAAATACTAATATTTCTAGAAAAAAAATAGGTTAGAACTTATCAAAATGGGTTAGAATATTATAATAGAAATACTACAAAATACTAAAGAAATTAATGAAAATAGTAAAAAAATTGAACTATAACAGTTTGTCATTTTCACTACAATTTTACCTTGTTATATGTCAAAGTAATTAAAATGTCTCGAAGAACTCAAAATGAGAAGACGGTGGATATTGGGGGGTGGATATTAAAAGTATATAAGTACTTTCTAGGTTCTACTAAAAATACTAGTAAATATGAAATACTAAAATACTAATATTTCTCAAAAAATATGTTAGAACTTATAAAAATGGGTTAGAAAAATACAATAGAAATCCTACAAAATACTAAAGAAATTAATGAAAATAGTAAAAAAATTGGAACTATAACAATTTGTCATTTTCACCACAATTTTACCTTGTTATATGTCAAAGTAATTAAAATGTCTCGAAGAACTCCAAAGGAGAAGACGGTGGATATTGGGTGGTGGATATTGGGTGGTCTTATTGTTCAATGATCAGAAATAATCAGACAAATAAGGTGCAACTATTGTCGTAAAGAAATGCATAAAGGCATGTCACGCGCTTAACTGTATTCTCACCTCTCCAAGTCTTGGCTTGCTTAAGAACACAATATGCTCCTTGTAGTAGCATCCCGGCAGGAACAATGGATAATGAATGCGATCAATTATGGAGTAATTTGTAGCCTAAATCAGGTTGTTGAGTTAGTGTGATGTGAACTCCTGCTAATGTCTAATGAAAGTGGATTGGTTGTTCTAATTAAAGACCATGCTATGCATGGATAACCTCCCATGTTTGATACCTTTGTACCTAATTCAACAAAGGAAATACTATAGACATACTGAAAATAGTAAAAAATACTTAAAATACTGAAAAAAATAATGGTATAAATACTAAAAAAGATGTTAACCTAAGAAGGAGACATAAACATATCAATGAAGCATATTGTTGATAATCGGCGTTCTTAAGGTATCCGCGAGCCGGTGTCTAGAATCGTTTGGTGTCTAGGCTTGGATCACCCTAGTATGCTTGTCCTAGCTAGGGGCAAGTGATCCTGCCTGGTCGTGTTAGATAAATATCATAATTTTAGTAACTAACTTTTTTCATATAAATTTTTATATTTTGCACTATAAATGTTTGCATTTTTCACTACAATTTCTAGAAAATACTAAAAAACACTAAATACTGAATATAAAAATACTAAAATTTCTAGAAAAATGCGGTTAGATATTATAAAAAAGAGGGTAGGAAAATACTGAATAAAAGTAACAAATACTTAAAATACTAAAAAGTAAAGTATTTATTATAATCCTAAAATGTTAGCTTTAGGATACGCCTAGTTAATTAGGATTAACTAGGAAAAATGAACCTAAATTAGATATTACACATTTTAATAATCGGCATTCTTAAGGCGTCGACAAACCGGTGTCTAGAATTGTTTGCGCCTAGGGCTTTGGATTGCCCCAGCTCTGACTGGGATAGTGATCCTAACTTAGCCAAACATGTCTGGCCGTATTTGACTACACCAAACTGAATGCATATTATCATAATGCGATGTTATTGATTATATCTAGTCAAATACGTTAAAGATCCTTTTACGGATTAGCCATAGCCCTCCTTATTTTTGGAGTTAAAAACTTCCAATACTTTCTAGTTCTGCTAGTATGAAAATAACAAAAATACTAGGAAAATACTAAGGGAATACTATAGAAAAGATACTAAGGGAACACTATAGAAAAAAATATTTAAAAGAGATTAGGAAAATACTAAGGGAATACTATAGAAAAACTAAAAATAGTAAAAAATTCTAAAATACTAAAAAATTAATGTTAGAAACAGTAAAAAGATTTTAAAATAATGACACAGTACAAATTATATAATTAATTGTACATAATTCTAGTAATAAAAAATATATTGTAAGAAATGAGGTTAGAAATTATAAAAAATAGTTTGTCTTTTTCACTGCAATTTTACCTGTTATATGTTACGGTAATTAAAATGTCTCGACGAACTGCAAAGGAAAGACGGTGGATATTGAGTGGTCACATTGTACAATGATCAGAAATAACCATAAAGATATAAGGTGCAACTATTGCCGTAAAGAAATACATGAAGGTGTGTCTTGCCTTAAGGATCACTTGGCGAAAATTACCCAGGATGTGCTGACATGACCCGAGGCACCGAGAGAAGTGCGTGCAAAGATGAAAGCACGCGTATTTGAGAAGAAGAAAGAACGTCTACATGCCAGATTTGAGAAGATGATCAATGAGGGGATAAGGGCAAGGGCTACAGAGAAAATATCAGATGACTCAGATTGAGTATAACGAATAACGTCGAGGAGGCGACAGACCTTAGAAGAGCTCTTAGAGCAAGTAGGCAAGAACCTGCCGAAGAAGAGATTAAACGTGAGGACAGAAGGATGGGAGCAGTATCGTCTGGGTCTGTGGCCTCTGGGCTAACCAAATCGGGTAGTCGTACCAGCCAAATGACAGGTATATTAGCGTGTGGTTCTGCTCGTGATGTTGAAGCAACCAGTAGACCAGCCGGTGTTCTCAGACCCGATGCTGACCCTTTTTATGACAAAGAAGAGTAAATCACAGTCAACCATAAAGAATTCCTTCAAGAAAAATGCCAAGTCCTTTGTCGGTCGAGCTATTGCCAAATTTTTCTACTCCAACCATACCTCATACAATGTGACCAATAGCCCATATTACAAGCGCATGGTGGATGTTATTATGGAAGCGGGTCGTGGCATTGCTCTACCCACTGCGTAGGAGCTGTCACACACATATTTGGACATGATGTATGAAAAGATCAAAAGGTATGTAGAAACTTTTCGTGGTCAGTGAGATGAGTATGGTTGCAAACTGATGTGCGATGGTTGGACAACACAAAACAAAAGGAAGATTATTAATTTCCTTGTGTATTCGACCCACGGGATGGTCTTCCTGTACTTTGTGGATGCAACCGACCAATTCCAGAACTGTCAATATATATTTGATCTTATGGACAAATATGTAGAAATAATTGGGAAGTACAGAGTGGTCCAAGTAGTTACCGACAACGGGGCAAACTACAAGTCAGCTGGGCAGATGCTGATGCGAAAGACAGCATCTATATTGGACCCCGTGTGCGGCGCATTATGTTGACTTGATATTTTCAGGTATGTCAAAAGAAGTAGTCAAAAATATCGTAGAGTCAGATGGTAACAGGATTTATATACAACAAAGTATGGATGCTCAGCTAAATAAGAATGGTGGAAAAAAGTTGATTAGGCCCACGATCGCAAGATTTGCAACACACTTTATTGCTTTGGACTCTCTGTACGTGCATCGAGCTGACCTACGGAGAATGACCACCTCAAAGGAATGGTCCGAGAACTTTCCAAGGCTCAAACCAAAAGATAGGACCGTTGGAAACGTGTACAATTTGATTCGCGGCGATGAATTCTGACAAGATATCTCTAATGTTATCGACATATTTGAGCCCCTGGTGAAAGTTCTCCGAAGGGACCACATCGATGATAAAGCTATATGATGGTGCATCTCTACGAGGTCATGGACCGTGTAAAAGAGGAAATTTGAAAAAATGTTGGTAGATACAAAAAATGATGGAACATGATCGACAAAAGATGTAATAAGCATCTACATCAAGATATTCATGTCGCATACTACTTTCTGAATCCTCGTTTCCAGTACTCCTCCAATGCAACAAACGACGAGGTGTTGGTTGGACTCAGACGTGTGATCGAGAGGCTGGAACCAAATATCTCAAAGCAAATTGAAATAGAGGTAAATGAAATTCGTATATTTTCATTTTGATATATGATTCGATGAAGTAGTTCACATTCTAAATATATGATTGATAATTGTAGCTGGAGGTATGTAAGATGAGAGTTGGTTATTTCAGCTCTAGTAAGGCAGAAATAACGATAACAAGGGTCACTCCTGGTATCTGTAAGGATCTTAGATTTCAATATGTTCCTCATAAAATGATCCATATTTTTTAACCAATGGAACTTTGTAGCTCAATGTTGGTTAAGCATTGGAATAGAGCAAGCTCAAACTCTTACACGATTAACTGTGTATATTTTGAGCCAAACGGTCTCTTCTTCCAACTGTGAACAAAACTGGACCACCTTCTCACTCATTCACACTAAGATCCAGAATAGGCTAATAATGGAACACCTTAAAAAGCCGGTCTATGTGCATTATAATATGAGACTGAGACGAAGACATGTGGGAAGGAGCGAGAAGAATGACCACCAACTGATCGACTTGGATCAGATTTTCCATGACGATGATCTATTGACCAGGAGACAGCAGACAAAGTGCTCAATGACAGAGATAATCCTTGGTTGGACGATGCGCTTGCGAAAGCAGAACATACAAAAAGCAATTAGCCACGACCAAGTCATGCCCCAGTGCATATCATGTACAAGCGAAAGAAGGCAGCCACTCAGGCTCAGCACAATAGCGATGATGATTCGTCTCCCGATAACCAATGTCCTACAGACGTAGGTTGTGGTCCGTCGGAATCCGTTCGCCCTACTGAGAGACGTGGGGACCATACTTATGATACACCGCATTCGCATGGGTATAGAGATCAAGATATGCGGTACCAAAGTGAAGAATGGGTAATGATACCTATGATAAACAATCTGAATATCACGGGTATCAAAGTTCTAATTATTACGAAGGTTATGATGTCCATGCCATTCATGAATCGTATTCCGGTGGATACTCAGGCAGTCATGATGGTTATTTCGCACCGTACAGACACTCTGATGTCTATGCGGATTATGGTTGTCAATACAGGTATAGTCCGAATGTGACTGAGCAGTCCATCAATCAATGCAATCATGACAAGCCTTTCACCGAACCGAGCCGGCCCTCAGCATATGATAATATGATGATATCATTTTTAGGACCGGAACAGATGCAATATTCATATCCAACATACTACTATGCACCACAGCCGGATGATGATAACTTCCAATGAGAGCATTGTGCTTTTTTAATTTTCTTCATTTTTGTATCTTTTGATGTATTTTATTCAGTTTTTGTATTATGATGTCATATTTATGGTTCATCAAATTTTATCGTTGTTCTTTTATATTAATTATTAGGTAATTGTAGTTGTAAATGAGTAATGTAAATAGAAAAATACAGAAAAATACATGAAAAATATAGGGAAAATGCAAAAAATACCGAAAAATACCAAAAAATACAGAATATACATATTTAAAGTATCTCCAAAACCAATACCGATACCCGAAACGAAACTGGCGAAACTGGCGATACGAACGAAACCGAAACTTGCTTCCAAACCCACCGAAACGGGCGATACCAATACCGATACCGAAACCTAAATTTTGGGAAGGACGATAACGAGACAAAAACCGAGACCTAAAACCTTGGTTATATGAGATGCAAGATATGGCAAGATTCTGGAACAAATGTTGCAGCCCATCTGGCAATCACAAATGCGGAAACTTTGGGAAATGCAATTGAAGCATTCATCTGGGGTGCAGCACATCCTACAACTTACTCTGAAAAAAAAAACAAATGTTGCATTCTGACTTTGTTTGTCAACCCAATAACTGAACAGTTGAAATCCCATGTGCATGGCTGTTGGCTTATAGTTGGAGAGTAATCTTGTTCAGTAAGGCTTCTTCGTTCACCCCCAAAAAAAATTAAAATTAAAAATTAAAAATTATGAGAAAACATTTGTGTGCCCATATAAAAATTAATTTCTTTAGACCATGGAAGTTCAAGAATTTTGAGTACATAATTGCCATAATATGATTGTGATCCTCAAGAATTGAAACATACTCTCCTTAAACAACTTTCTTGCACATGCCAAGAATCTATTTGGAAGACACTTACACAAGAGATTTGGCATCGTTTACTCGCAACAAATGAGCTGCAACAACAGCAACTGCTACATTTTTAAAGAGGGAACAGCAGCCAAAGCCACCAACTATAAAAGATAACTTGGAATCCCCACCAACGACCTTGAATCCCAAGGAGATAAGAAAATATCAATATAAGCCTATACCACATCAATGCTCATTTTGCAGCTTCCAAAAAGAAACTTCCAGAAAGATTCAAAAATATTAAATCTAACGCTTGCCTTCAACTCTAAATGCAAAGGAATCAACCTAGAAACAAGACCCCCGTGACCCCAAAGTAAAAAATAATCAATACCATATGATAGAAGCACCAGATCAAAAAAAATTCTACTAAAAGTCACTAAATAAGAAAAATTCATAATTCCTCTCTTGTAAATTAGCTAATATTTGGTGGCTGGTACTTGAAGTCTCTCAACCACATTGAAATCCCATTAGAACTTGAAATTAGAAGCATAGATCCCAATGTAAATTTGTGCCAGATCTCTTAGTGTAGGTACACACATGGTGCCTTCAAGTACAAACTAGTCTAGCCTGGTGCAAACTTCATGTTATCAACTCTCCCTCTCTTCAAATTTACGTCCTTACACGATACATCTACTCTCCATCTCTTAAAATTTGACTTACTTGTCCAAACAAAATTGAAACTGATCATAAATATCCGGTGACAACTTAAGAGTGTAGAGATAATAACGATGGTAATAAGGGCAGAGTTGCCATAACCCAATTGCTATGAAACAAGCATAAAATGCAACAATTAATGGACTAGGTGAAGGGATATCAATGAGAGGCTATTCAAGATCTACATACAGCCAAGACAACAGTTTTTTTTTGGTAAGCTGAGCAATATGTTTGGAAGCGGGGAAGAAGGCATATCAATTGTCGAGAATACTGGTTTGCCAACAAAGAAAAGGATCTAACAAAGACTTCATTGCGGGCTCTTATGACAGTAATGAACTATTTATTCATCTTGTCATAATGAAATTCGACATTGGCTATTGTCTCAATGCATGTTAAGGATGATGATTGATCACCTAGCATCCATGTACATCCTTTTGCTTTGTCAACACTAACAATTGGTGTAGTGTTGAACTTTGCCGACCTATTATTCCATTAATTGGAAGTCGGCAATAATTTGTACATCCAGTCCGCGACTGTTAACCATAAGAGTCTAAGGCCAACATAACACAAGACTCTAAATGATCTCTTCTTCAATCCATTTTGTTCACATGACATGGCATTTCTGGAAGGTGATCAGTTCTTTGTAAGTGGTGTCCAATCTAAGTCAAATGATTTCTATATGTTTACTATGGGTGGACATGTACCCAGTTCCAACACAAAATCTTTATAAATCCCTTAAAGCCAACATGCTTAGAACTCTCACATGCAATTTTTTGGCCCATTAGAAGTGACATGGATCCAATTTGTCCAACATGTGTGAGCAAGTGCCATGCAAGTATAAATGTCCAGCACACATCAGACACGTCTGCATGAATGACTTAGAAGTGAAATGCTTCCAAGGCAGCAACAATAAGTTGGCAACAATGGCAACTACTGCCACTGCAATCTAAAGGGAAGCCTAAATTTATATACAAACAACAACAATTAGCAACAAAAATCCATGATATTCATGAGCAAATGATTTCAGTAACGTTTTAGAAGTAATAACAGCTAGGTTTCATTGACTCAAACGAAATAAATTTCGGTATATACCCAAACAAAGTTTTGGGGCATATAATCATGCAATTTTACAACATCAAGACGCAATCATCATGATGCATATACCCAAGCCAAAGAAATGGTTCAGAGTCTCTGTTTTAGATTTTCCCAACAACATGAGCGCAAGGAGAAATGAAAGAAGCAAAGTTAGTAGTCAGTAACAGTGATGCGTATATCAAGAAATAATACAACTAATACAGCAACAATCATTGGTAAAATAAAATCAAACATTTATAACTTTACGAGAAGAATTGTTCACATTAATTTTAAAAACCATGTTCACGGATCTTAATGAAGGATTGGCATCATAAATCACACGTAAGTAGATGAAAAGAGCAACATATCTGAGATCCAAATATCTTCTGCAAATTATCTAAAACTCAAGACCGCATAGATCGCAATCCCAAAACCCTAAATTCTATCCTAATCCCGCAACAAGAATCTTGATCATTAACACACACACACACACACACACACACACACACAACAGAAACCTAGATCTAAAAAGTTATAATGAGCATGCAAAGTCCACGATTAAAAACATAAAAAATTTAATGTCGGTCTCAAACAGTACGGAAAAATTACCTCTTTCACGGATCCAAACGCCTCAGATCTCAATCGAGGTCCGGATCGGCATCAAATTCGCGCGTGATGAATCAATAAATTGGACGCTTCCAAATCGAACTAGGTTTTTAAAAATTCAGCAGGTATCGATTTGGGGGTCGAATCGTTTTAGTTCTATTTCGATTTTTGACTTTTTATTTTATTCCGTTTCGTTTTTCTTTTCTTTTCTTTTCTTCGATTTTTCTTTGCGACGCTCGCCCGACCGCGAAAACAATGACAGAAAGAGACAGGTATGGTGGGATTCTATTAACACCACATCTTTTTCAACCCGCACTTAATCTTTAATTACAATGTTGCCATTAGTTTTTAAAAAAAATTATGATGTCGTTAGCAATTGTAATATGCTTCGATGTTTTTTTATGTTTAACCGAATGCGGGAATTGGTGGACCTTTTTGGCAAATAGAATACTAGATGGAGATAAATGGTGTCCTCGAACCAATAAAAATCATATAGTTGTTATGAATAGGACCTAATGGGCCTATTGGGTATCCACCCACATGAATAACCAATATGAATACTCTATAAATGGGGCTAGGGGTTTTTTAGCCTCAAGTTTCTCCAAACATATTTCTACTTTATAACACGTTATCAGCACGATCACGCTCGATGGAAGAAGCGACGGCTCGTGAGAGGAAGGCGCCCGGAAGAAGCTCCGTCAAATTTTTTTTAGCGACGCAGAGTTTCGTGAGATGACGCGGATTCTTCGGGCATCCTTCATCAAATGTCGCTAGATCTGGAGGACGGATCTAGTGGGTAAACCTAAACAATTTTCTAGATCTCATACATATTTTTATGTGATCTAGATATCAAAAAAATAATTATTTACGCATGGATCTAAATTATTAGATCAAAAACTTGATTGTTTATATGCGAAATCAACGTTTCTACATCAAAAATCTAATTTTTATTAGATATAACGCCGATTTATAGTCTAAAAATTGTTTTTTTTTGATAAAAATCTGTTTTTTTAAATAGATCAACAACAAAAAAGGGCATTTTTTACCCTAGCCACCGAGCCGCCGCCTCTGGCGGCGGCCGCCGGCAGGCCACCCCCTCCGGCGGTCGCGCCCCCTGAAGGGGGCTCCGGCAGGCCGCCCCCTGAAGGGGGGCTCCGGCAGCGCCGGCAGTGCAGCGCCACCGCCTACGGGCGGCGGCCGCCATCTCTCCTCCCCTCCCGCATTGAACCCTAGGGAAACCCTATGGCTTGGGGAGATGGGCCTTTTAGGCCCACTAATGAAAAATAAATGGATATTTAAATTAAATTTTAATTCCAACCCACTTGGTTTCTACCCAAATTGGGCACAGAATTGATCTTTAATTTATTTTTCTATTAAAACTTCATTATAATTCCTGAAAAATTCTGGATAAATCCAGAAAAATCAGGTAAAATCAGGGGAAGGAGATTTAAGCATTGATAACCCATTTTGGGGTATTGGGGGCAAGTTATAACTATGTTCATAAAAGGGCTATTCAGCTATTGATTAAGCTTTTCTTTCTTTGTCTTTTTCTGATTAATTATCTGAGTAAATCATCACCGCATTTTATTTGGATTATTTGAATAGTATTAAACGAAAAGTTTTCTTTCCATTTTTAATGCTAGTGATGTTGCATACATTTCATTGCCCGTTACATGATTTAACATTTAATATTATTACATGTCTGTGATAATTGAATGCATGTGTAGAAAATTATATGCATGCCGCATATTTAATGATTTCTGTGATGTACGTTTTATTTAGCATGCTAAAATCACTATGATGTAGTTTAATGCCTGTAGCAAAACTATATGTCTGCGATGAGATTATTTAAATGCCTGCAGCATATAAATAGCATGTGTATACATCATACTTGTTTCAATTCAGGTTAATTGAGCATAACTTTTTAGTTTACAAGCTTTATATTATATGTATGATGGGCTCATGATATGACGATATTTATGACAACAAGACATCATGATTTCAAAAGATTTAACCTCATATCCACTTTGACAAAATGAACCTGAAGTTCAAAATCAAATCAAAAGTCAACACCCTTTTCACCCTAATAAAATAAATATTAACAAATACGATGGATTATGTGAAAACCATTTATGCGATCTTTTTAGGGATGCGCATTTTGCGGTAAATAGACATCTCATACTTATTGCTATATAATCGAATATTGACACCAGCAGTTGTCATAACAACGCTAAACTCTTTTAGAGTCATCTCACTTTACAAGGTATAATTCTTGAATCTAATCCTTACTTTTAAGTGTGCGCCCGAAGTCGTGACTTAATAGATACGTGAGAAATTATAAATTTCGTAGCCACGTATTTGTTTCCCCTCTGATCATGATAAACTATCCACATAAAATTTGAACGACTCAAGAAAATGGCATGAAGCTATACTCAAGCATTCAAATAGACTTTTAAAAGTCTCTAATTAATTAGAAAAGTGGAAATATAAAATAATTTGCTCACACCCCTGCTTATGTCTTCTTAGTAAGACTAATTTTCATTTTCCTTTATAAATAAGGAAAACTTAAAACAGGGGAAGTCTTGAATAAAATGAGAAAGGGAAGATATGATATACTTCGACATGGAGTAAGCAATGGCAAACCAATATCAGACCAGAAGTTCTGATAAGAGCCATAATGTTTTTGCAAACATGAATGTGCATTAACTTATGACATATAAAAATACATACATATCTAGTCTAAACGACGAAAGTCAAATTGACCTTATGTATATTTAGCTACTCCCCGAGGACAAATAAACTTTGAAATCAAATTTAATCTGTTGTCATAACATAAGTCTTAATGAGCATAATTATAGTTGTATGTTTTCAAGAGCACACATGACACTATGTCACTTGTTGACTTAACAAAATCTTCAGTATTATTCTCTTGCAGTTTTAATACATTTTATTTTAATGCGAATGATTTGCTATCTTGAATACCCCTAAAAATAAAATGAGGATGCCATATACTCTCTGAAACTTATACCGTTTCAAAGGATATTCGTCAAAACGAAATCCCTAATGACTCAAGAAATAAATGAAGCCTGAAGCTTTGTCCCATAATGATCCTCACAATAGTCAATGTGTAGATGTAATCCATCACAGTTTGAACACAGTTCAACTATTACCGGTCAAAATTAACTTGAGCATTTTAATGGACTTTTCAAAAGTCCCACATAAATTCAAAAAGATGAATTAATTTGGAACACGAGAAGTGTCCAGAATCGACCAACTTTGGATCGATATCACCCTGAATTGATGATGCAAGATATCATCAACCAGACGAACCCGAAGATTCTTCAAAAAGGGTGAAACTTTCATTGTCCTATTCAAAAGGGAAAAATGATTATGAGATCATCTCCATTCACATGGAAATTGACTCTCCCCACTTCCTCAAACGAATTTACGATGATATACCATCATCATTAAAGATAATGAAGACCTTTAGGTCTCTTGAGAGTATTTAAGGGATATAAATAGGCTTTGTCCACTCCCTTAATAGGACTTGTGATGTACCTTTGGTGTACTCATCAATATATCCTCTAAAAATGGTTATTATCCAATTACATTTTTTAAAGAAAAAATGATGGTAACATTGGATAAAAATGGGAAATCATAAATAATTAGCAACAATGGTTGCGTACACTCAGCTAAACATTCCATTAGAATCTTTTTATATGAGTCTGATCAACTCCATATAAACATTTTTTAAGAATGAGTTTAGAGCACATCTTAAAGATGGTACGTCTGCAACGCTGTGTATGTGTTCCTGAAGCAACACTACATAAACCATCATGATGCCATAAAGAGAACACATTCATCAGGACTAACCAACTTTGATGAATAAATCTCATATGAGTAAGGCATTAGTACACATCTTATAGATTGGGTGTTGATGGTAATAATGATCCTGAAGATCCTTCAATTCCTTATTTAGTTCAAATCATCTACGAGCCTGAAGCTCAAATTGACCATTTAAAAAGTAAATACATATGATCTGATTATAATCAGACTGACAATTTAAATATTGTCAAAACTTTCACATCCCTGCTACTAAAAATCCAGCTAGGATTGACATACCAAATATAATGGATGCAATCCACCAGTAGCAGAAGTGGATGTCCTTAAGAGATGAGAGAACATACAGCTAGGCTCCAAAGAGAGAAATCTACTCCTGCAGACCGAAAAAGTAATACCACCACAGGAAAGTGAGCTCAAATCCAGAACCTTATTGCAACTTCGTTGCTAAGGAACCATTCTGGATCTGTCCATATTCTTTACCCATCCCAGAACCTTCACTTCTTTAACGGGTCGTGAAGGAGATACCTCTGGGAGAAATCAAATGATTATAGTACGTATAGGGTGAGTTTTGGGCAAGAAAGAACACATTTTGTCGACAAATTCTCTCATATTTCACTTTGCCAGTTAAATATAAAATATCGATTCCATAACTCTGCTTTGCCTGAAGCAAAGATAGAGATTTGGTCAAATTATAATAATGTGGAATGAGGCAATAATAAGGTGAGCTGGACTCACTTATGAAATATGAGGTGTATGGATCTGAAGTCCTGATATCAAAAATGATATCAAATCAGGTGGGATAACTGAGTATTGTAGGAGAATTATAATAAAATCGTTAGCTATAAGCATTTTAATTTGATATAGCTTTAGAGGTATAAATCGCTCAAACCAGGAAGTAATCAAGTAAGATGAGCTGAACTCACTTACAAGATGAATCTGATGCATCGACTGGTTTATGTCAAGGCGTAACCCAACGAATGGCAAAAAGAGGGAATTTTTGGTTGATGTTGCTATTGGATGTGGCAACATTACCTATATAAATTCCTTCAATTGCATGTATAAAATTTTTCTTTACTTCCCTTTTTTTCCTGGGACATATATTAAATATATGATTAAAGGAAAGCAACCTAGACAGAGATCTTTAAAGGACTCACACTAAAAGGTTGTTGTTTGCACATCTTAAAAATAGTATTATTTTTAAGAAAGCAAATTAAAAGAATTGAGATTATTTTAATAACTCAATAATATTATCGGAACTCCTGAAGCGAAAATACCGAAATATCTGTTAAAGCCTATCTATCAAAAATAATATGATATGATATGAAAGTCCTAGCAAGGCATAAATTCTTGACTTACAGAATACAATCATCCTGAAGATGAACTATCATCCTGAAGATGACATTAATCATCCTGAAGATGAACTATCATCCTGAAAATGCCATTAATCATCCTGAAGATGAACTATCATTCTGAAGATGAACTATCATCCTGAAGATGACATTAATCATCCTGAAGATGAACAATCATCCCGAAGATGAACTATTATCCTGGAAATGAACTATCATCCTGAAGATGACGGTAATTAATCATCCCGAAGATGAAAACTCCATTCAATGACGATTGATGAAGAAACATTAAAATCATTCTCCACTAAATACACATATTTGGTTGTATGGATATACATTAAAAGACCCCCTTTCCGTTAGCTGGAAGAGGGGAAGAATATACAAAGTCCGGAAGTACCTTAAGTATCTTTAGAACACTCTTTTACCTGGTCAACTGCATGCATCTCTTTTGAGCGTTAGCAGTATAGCTATTAACTAGGTACAATGCAGCGCCTGCAGTGCACCACTGGACCAGAGATATGTAGCTTCTGCGCTATCTCCAAGTGTCGAGGAAAAATCCTCTATGTTAAATGTATTTGCATATGCAGGTTACGGATCATCACGATGAATGGCATAAAAGGGACGTCCACCTCCTGAAGATCTACACAGAATCCTCCCAAGTCTACATCCTTCCACCATCAGCGCTCCTTTAGTGTCAGCTACTGCCTTATATAAGTGACTTGTATAGATGAGTGATGCTTGTACCTTACTTTTGCTTTCGAAATGTTGTAGATGAGATGGATGTATAGACACATAGGAGATAAATGTATAGATATATATGATATCTGCAAGCCTGAAGCTTGATCAGATAAGGGGGAGTCAAATGTAGAGTTGTACTCTTTTTCCTTGGCTAGTGGTTTTTCCCACAGGGTTTTCCATAGTCAAGGTTTTAATGAGGCAACCACATTGACTCTGGATCCAGAAGTATCCACCACTCGACACATCCCCAAATCAGGGGAATTTATGGAGCGATGTAATCTTTTCCCTTCGCTATCGGTTTTTTCCCACAGGGTTTTCCATAGCTAAGGGTTTTTAACGAGGCAGTTACTCCTAACTTGGATCTAGAAGTATCCACCCGTTAAGATACTCGTTAGTACTAATGAATCATTCAGTATTCATAAGTCGAGTATACCACGTTGGTTGGATAAGGGAAAGTGTTATGAATAGGACACATTGGGCCTATTGGGTATCCACCCACATGAGTAACCAATATGAATACTATATAAAGGGGGCTAGGGGTTTCCTAGCCTCAAGCTTCTCCAAACCTATTTCTACTTTATAACAATAGTAAAGTTATTAAATAGAGTTACACAAATAAAACTTAAGCAACAATAAAACTTGCAAGATAAAGAGTAATTGTGAAAGGTAGGAACAGTTGCAAGTGGAACAGTTGCAAGTGAACATTTAAGCACAATTACAGAGACAATCGCAAACACAAGTATTTATCCTGGTTCGGGACACTTCCCCTACATCGAGCAACACGTCCAATTTGGGAACAAATGATCCAATAACACGTCTCATAAGGGACAACGAGTACAACACGTTCATAATAAAACAAACACTTCCAAGATGGACAACGTGTCTCCAAAGAGACACAAGTGAGAAAAGAAATACTTACAACCTTATTTTGCATATAGCCAAATATTGAAGCTCTTATGTGTTGGCTATAATGGATCTCCAAATGATCTTTACATCGTGCTTTTGAGATCTAGAATTTGGCCAAGATTGATTTTTGAACTCTCTTTAAAACATGGTGCCAAAATGAGAGAGTTTTGCTTAAAATCTTTGGGACTTTAAATCTTTGTTTTTCTTAGAAAAATTGATTAATAATAATGTGAAAAACATCAGTCAACTCAAGCATATACATGAGTAAAAACTATTGAAAACATTTTTCCAAAAACATACATCCAACGGATAAATCGACAGCTTTCTGTAAATCGCAGAGCTGTGTTGAATTTGTCCGTTGGGCAAAAAAAGACGACTCATATACAAAGGATATTCGATTCACCAAATAAATGTATTCGACTCCGAAAACAACTATAGTCGACTATTGTATGATATAGTGAGTACACAATGAAAAGCAGTCGACTCTTATTTAATGAGTAGTAGACTATCTAACAAATACATAGAAATTTTAAAAAAAACTTCGTAAATGATTTTCAAAACATTTAAAAACATTCTAAAAACATCTTATGTGTGTTTTTAAATGTGTGTGAGCTTTAACAAAGACTTTAGCATACTAGTAAGACATAAAATAAATTTACATCAAAATGAAATATTGCACAAACTTCTTGATGTAATTTGCTTTCTAATCCATTATCTAGATTGTCCTTAAACTCCATGGTCTTTGTTGGCTCTAATTCTCCTTGATTTGCATTGATTTATCATGAAAGTTCAATATCTACACATAAACACTCAAAGGATATTAATACCAAATATGTTGATTATCATCAAAACTAACATGTGAAACTCAATATTCAACAGAACCTTCCTCGACCATGTGGTTCCTGGTAGGTTCCTGGTACCCTTAAATAATTTGATTTTTTGTCTGCATAAAAAATTTCATGACATTTATGTCAAAAAGCGATTTTTTTTTGAAACGCAGTGATATCTTCAAGAACCGAAAACATAAATTCATGTTACATAAACTTAGAATTAAAGAAGACAAGTGCAGTTTAGGATGAAGAACTGAGGAAGCGTGTCGTGTATATACTAGCAAATAAATAATATAAGGACTAATTATAATAAAATAAAATAATATATAATTTGGGACCGGTTTTGGATACTTGGTCTGGGTCTGGGTATCGGTTTCCTATACATGGGAACCGGAACCGATTGATAAAGGTTCTAAATTTTACTATCCATGACCTACCCAAAACTATTGGGTATATCCGGAAATGCCTCTAATATGGAGAATGAAAAGGATGAGGATGATGAAAGAAGACATTAGGTGATTGGAGCATCTAGCCTCGTCATAGGGGAAGGGGGTAGGGGTTGGGCTTCAGAGAGAAAGAGAAAGTGAGAAGAATAGTAATACATGAATTTGAGTATGTAAAGTAAAAAAAGAATTTTAAAATATTACGTGTGTCTGTAAATTGTTGTATGTGCGAAGCAAAATTGGTTGAATGTATAAAATGTTGGGGAATATATGACCTTAAGTCAATTGGTGGAAATGACACATATCTCCTTCAAAATGATAGTAAGCTATTTGGTCCTCTTTATCTATGTAATCCTTATGCATTTGAGCGTGCATCTACGATGTTACGATATGATTATATGAATAAAGTCCTTGGAGATGCATGTGACGTGCATTGGAATCATGATGAGTCATGATAATGAGGCCTAATGGTATCTTCTAACAGTTCATGGTCGTTGGAATATCTATTGAGTTTGCGAACAAATAGCCCCACATTGGCTAAGCTTAGGGGTTCTTTAGTCTTAAAATGGTATTAGTATCTCCAGTAGTATGAGGCCCTTTGGGGAGACCCAAGAGCAAACCAATTGGGCCACTGTGCCCAAGTGGTTAATAACATACCAATGTGGAGATTTAGTGAGCCATATTTAAGAAAATCAACATGGTATCAGAGCCACACCCTATAGACTTACTGATGTCAGGGAGGATTCCTCCAGGTGCCAAACAAAAAAATTGGTGAGCTCCATGGAATGATGCAAGGATCTGTGTATGTATGTTTTATTGGAAAGATGGTAGAGCTTCATTCATTCATGTCAGATGTGTGAAATGTTGGATCGTGATCTAAGCCTAGAGTGGGGTGAATAGGCTTATGGAAAATTTTCACGAATATAAAAATTACAGCCTACTCAGTTAGACAATCTCAGAGCAAATATGTGCAAATAAAATAAAGCGGAAACAAACACAGAGTGCACATAGTATTTATCCTATTTTGGTCGCCCCAACGAATTACTCTAGACCCAACGTGATCACTAGAATAATAATGTCAGGATACAAAACACACGGAACTTCATGCCACAACACTCAGCTCACCAAGTATATACCTCATGCCCCAACGTTTCAAACACTACTATTCTATCAAATATTTCCTTTTGACTTGCCCCAAATAAGTCAAGTGCCCAAAAAGAACGCCAAAACAAAAGTATAAAATACAGAGGATTTAAAACAATTCAATCACAATTAATAATAATGAAAGAGTTTAGAGTGCTTAGTTTTTGATGATTGAATAGTCCTTATTGTTGTGCGCGTCGTCAACTTAGTGCTGGTGTAAACGGTGTCGCAATCCGACGTCTAGATCAAAAGTTGTGGCACTTCAAAGTTCGTTGCTCAATTCAATCTGAAGGCTATCTATGCGTAAAGCAATTGAGTTTGGCGTTGTGGATTCGTGGGTCTGGCTCACGGAATTTACTAATTTCGCTCGGTCAAAACTGTGTCTGCAGTCCGCGTGCGTGACTTCGGTCGGAGTGTAAAGCAATCAGCTGCTCCATCTTCCAAAAAAAGATAAAAAATAGCTCCGAGCTTAGAAAAATTTGCCAAAATATCAATTGGAAACATGAGCTCATCCTATTTGACTAAAAATAAGAGAAGACGGGTTTGGAAGCTCTTGAGTGTACGGACCCTGGCTTGAGGAAAACACTAGAAAAATAATAAGAAATTACGCATAATTATAATCCTAATCCAACAAAGATGCAGAATTAAATGAAACACCAAATTAGCAATTCAAATACATGGATGTTTCAAGGGTTCGGATTACCCGAGTCAAACCCAACTTGTTCCCGGTAATCCTACGTCCTTTCCACCCGGGATACCACCCAGATACTCAAGTTAGAACCCTAACTTGAGGTTTTATTTCAACCCACTTGTAGCAACACTACAAGTGTAATCAATACACAATTGATGTCCTTGAATCCTACAACTTGGGATCAAGCAAACCACTCTCACAACCGAGAGTAAAACCAAATAACGTGGCATGCCATGTTGTAAAATATACGTGTATTCTACTATATACACGAGGTATTTCTACTTATGATGCATACGTAGGCATGAAATAAACGTGGATATCGATGTATGTAACGTAATGCAAAGGGGATTGGGCCGTAATATGTGGCTAAGGGAAGAGAATGCGAAATGTGAATGCGGGAGAAGTGCGAATGACGTCGTATGTATTATATAACGCGTATGTATTGGGCGCGTGTGTGTGTGATGCATGTATGCATCCATGGATGTGCATGGGTGTGTGTAGGAAGAGCCGTGCTAGTGTGAAAAGGGGTTAGGAGTCAATAGCAACCCCCGTAAATTTTTAGAAAGGCGAGGGGCAAAATGGTCATTTGAGCTATAGGAGGTGTGTGTACATAGTAAAATGGTGTGTACATAAAGTAATGGCAAACTTGTAATTACCTATAAGATGGGGGTATTTTGGTCATTTTCCTCATGGAATATTCCCTTGGAATATTCCTTTCTTGGAAGAGAAGAAAGAAATAAGAAGAGAGAAGAAAAGAAGAGAGAAATCTAGAGATCTCTCTCTTTCTCTCATTTTCTCCTCTCTCCCCTCTCCCTCCTACCATGGCCGGCCACCCTTTTCCTCTATTCTCTTTCTTTCTCAATCCAAAACCCTAATTCGCCCTCACAATAATCAAGGATCTCAAGTGGTTGCAAGTGGGAAGAAGGTGGAGAAGAAAGAAGGAGAAGGAGAGGAGGAAATCAAGCTTTTGAGGTAAGGATTCAACTTGGAATTGGAAATATGTTTTGGGTTTCATTCTAGCATGTTTTTATATCATTTTTACCCAATATGTAGTAGTGGTAATCAAATTAATGTGACATGATTCAATTCCATGCATAACCCCTTGAAATTCCAAGCAAAACCATCCCTTTTGAAATTCTGAAATTATGTTGTATATTGTTGCTGGAATTCTGATTACTGTAGCTTAAATTAGGTTGCGAAAAAAATATATCCTTGTAGATCTTGAAGTTCTACCCCAAAATCATATAAAATTCGACATAGGTTCAATTCAATAAGTAGCAGTAAAAATTCAATCTTTACAACATGTCTGGAATTCTGTAACATTGGACACAGTTTAGTAAAATAGACCTCAGTATCTGCACACACAATGGAATTTTATGTTCTTGGTCTCGTTGTAAAGTTAACAAATTTTCCTACAATTTCATCACAGTGCATAATTTTTGAAATTCTGACAGAAACAGGCTCAAAAACAGAAATCTTTACAGACCCTGAAATCTGTCTGAAAAATAGATTTGATAGGCTTCACCAATTAATTCACCATAAACCACCTACGTAATAGTTTTGCATGAAATGTTGTCAGTGAACCCAGGACTAACATATATACAACTTTCATTTAGGACATTTTGTCAAATTCTCAATAAAAACTGATGATATATGCACATGTATTGTCACCTCCTGCAAATTCCAGCAAGCTGAAACATTTAACTGGTGATATGAATTGTGTATTATTGCTAAACTTCCCTCAATGGTCCATAATTATTGTTGTTCCTTGGAAACTAGCTTAGTTATACAAAGTTTATTGAATTTGATGATGTGCCAATAGCCATGTGTATACCGCCTGCCAAGTGTTTGTGAAAATGCATCAATGAAACAAAAGTGGAGAAACCTGCAAAATGAGTTTGTACTTACATGTATTATTAAGCATGTTATAAATTGGTGATGACGGAGTCATGGAAAGCAAGGTTTCATGTGTTATGGATAATGAATTGAAATGGCTATGATGAAGGGTATGACACTTGGGTACATGACCCATGTTGATATGTGATGTAATTACGATGGAGGGCTTGACACTTCGGTCATGACCCATGTTGGTATGAGTGTGGAATGTGATGCCATGCAACATGATTCCTTCATTAATAATATGATAAAATGAAATTCTTTATTGTCTCAATCCTTTCTAAGGAGGGTGAGTTAGCAAAACCCGGGTTTAGGGTGGAAACTCGAATAAATTGTGGATATGAGGCCTGTGTAAGGATCACCTTACCCTTGCAATACTAACAACACACTAGTGGGGTGATTAGTGTAATGGCAATAAAATTGTCCAATTAAAAT
Organism: Scilla litardierei; assembly: GCA_030789695.1. Classification (NCBI taxonomy): domain Eukaryota; kingdom Viridiplantae; phylum Streptophyta; class Magnoliopsida; order Asparagales; family Asparagaceae; genus Scilla; species Scilla litardierei. The sequence continues at coordinate 154,228,273 of CM061142.1, forward strand.
TAAACTTACAAATGTAGAATAATAAATGCAAGAGGAAATAATTGACACAATCAATCCAAACGCAAACACAAAACTTTACCCTGCTTCCCCAAAACTTGGGTACGTCCAGCCACATCAAATATTCACTATAATCCCACAAAGAGAAGTGAATACAAATCCCACAAAGAGATACTTCACCAAGAGGATTTTGCCCTACACAAGGACCCAACCAACCCTACACAGGGGTCAAACTCCCACATAGAGAATCACTAACTCCCACTCAAAGAATTAGGGTTAGCCCTACACTAGGACACCAAACTCCCACTAAGAGAGTTACTCCCACAAAGAGAGTTATTCCCACAAAGAGAATATCCTAATCCCACAAAGAGATAAACTCCCACACAGAGAGAAAGACTAATTCCCACACAGAGAATTAGAGTTACAAGAATCACCAAGTAAAATAAATACTCTTACCTATGCCTTGAGATGCTTACTCATAGATGAATGCAAGACATGGAAGAGCATCTCCAAGTGTTGAGATAGGCTTGAAAGCACTTGGATGATTTTCCTTGAGCTAGACTTCAATGCATGAAGAGAAATGAGGGCTCAAAGTGGGAAATGAGAGAGGTTGAGAGTGACTTATTAAACTCTTATGATTTTCAATAGCATCAAGAAGTTCTAGAGTAGTCAGCACACATATATATATAGGAACCCCAATCAACCCTCAAAACCCAAGACAACAGCCAAAAGCACAAGTCTGCAACTGCTAGAAACTGGGCGAAAACGACACCGACAGTCGACTGATGAACACAAGACAGTCGACTGTACAACGGCTAGAAAATATCCAACGGCTATAATCTGAGCCAGGACAGTCGACTGATAAAGTCGATACAGTCGACTGTGAACATGACAGGCGCCTGTAAAACCTTCAGCAGGCGACTGCTACAGGGGATGGAATAAAACAGAGAGCTGCACTCTTTCTCCAGATAAGCATACAGGCGACTGATGTCAATAATACAGTCTATTATAAAATAGTCAGGCGATTGTAAAACCTTCATCAGTCGACTACTGCAGGAGATGGAGAAACACAGAGAGAAGCAGTATATGCACTTACGCTACTCAAACGACTGTTGACCAATCCACAGGCGACTGTAAATATACAGTCGACTGTTGCATAAAGCTCAAGTAGAGTCAATAGAAAAGTTGACTTGAGCAATGCATATCAGTCGACTGTAAAAGGATCGACAGGCGAATGAAAATCACCCAGTCGACTGTAAATCCTTCAGCAGGCGACTGATGGAAAGCCAGAGACTCCAAATGAGTCTTTGGTCAAGATGAACCTATTAGGTTGGATTCTATGATAATCCTAAGGCTCACTAAGATCGCTAAATGCATATACATGAATGAGTAGACCATCTAACAAGGCATTACATTAACCTAGACTCAAATGAGAGAGAAATCAATAAAGGAAATATTACATGGATTATATTGCTTTCCTTAGAGTCTAAGTCTTCCATCTTGATGCCTTGATGCTCTCCATCATCTCCAAGCTTTGGCACCCCTTGAGTCCAAGCTTTGGCCCTTCTCCACTTGATGTTCATCCTTGCACCAAGTGTTTCGTCTCCAAGAAAGATATTCTTGAAATGAAAACTATGAGACTAAAACAAGAGAGTCATTAGTAACAACATAATGTTGTGATAATCATCAAAATAAGATTTGTTTGAAACACCAATACTCAGCAATCTCCCCCCTTTTGATGATGACACACATTATGTAAAACACAAAGAAATAAAGCACAATGCTAATGAGCTCCCCCTTACTTATATGCACCAATTATACAACGAGATACACAATAGTAAAAACTCATTATACCAAATAAAGTCATGGTGATATATAATAGGCATGGATTACATAAACCAAATGCAATATACAATATCATGTAAACATGAATGGTTTATACAATCCCATATATCTCTCCCCATAGATATCTCTCTCCCCAAATGCATATGTATGAAATATTTACATAATGCATATATCTCTCCCCCTTGAAATTGTCAAAAAGGTGGACATAAAAAATATCCCCGTTTGTCATCTTAACCAAGATGTGACAATATGCAAGATATAAGGAGATGTATGATACCAAATCGAAAAATTTAGTGAGTATCAATCACTATCCCATGCTCTCCCTAGATCATAGAAATGGTTAAATGTTGACTTCTAGGATCTAATACCAATTGTAAAGTAGAAGATAAACAATCTCTAACAATTGAGGTAATACCAATTGTAGACAAAGAATCTTGGAAAATAACTCCTTTTACCAATTGATATACAAATATTGGAGCCATATGACTAAAGTGTATCAAAGCAATAGATATGGAAAAATCAAGGTTCAATGATACACAATGATATTGCCAAAAGGAATATAACATGAAACAACTTGGCAATATCTAAGGGGTTTGGTTTGAGACCACATAATAACCAATTGAAAAAAATGATCTCAATCTCACCCCGAAATAAGAGTCAAAATATGTTTTAAAATATTTTAAACATACAACATATTAACTCCCCATTGACATACATATGGATCAACAAATGCATGTATGTCAATGTATTCCCCAAGATTTCCATTTTCATGAAAATAAGTTTGAAACATTTTCAAAATCATGAAACACACACAAACAATGGGTATGCTAAAAAATAAATATTTAAGCACAATACCCATACAATATGCATATGTGTGAGGAACCTAAACATTAGGAAACCAAACCCAAGAGGAGTTTGATTTCCTAATGTAATCACATGAGGTGATCACATCCCTAACTAGAGAGTTGATGTAACTATCCCTCTCTTGCACACTAACCTTAGTGGGAATCCATAAACTCAAGGATTTCCTAGGCAAGGGTTTTGCCTTTGCAAGAGGGATGGATGTGGCATGCTTAGGTGTAGAAACTAATTTTTTGGCATGCAAAGAATGAGGATTTTGCTTCTTAGAAAAAAATGAAGAGTCTTCATTCTTCCTCATCACCTTGTGATCAACATGCTTCTTGTTGATGTTATTGTTGTACAAGAAAGCATGGTGATTCTTCTTAGGTGCTTTAGCAATATTTCTTGTATTTGCACCGTAAGAGGAATTAGAGGTGAGTTTGGGTACCACATTTTTGAACATAACCCAAACCTCCTCCATGATTTGCCGGATGTTGTTTTTCAAGCAAATCGTGGAGCGAATCCCTAGAATACACAAAGCTTTTGAGCTTACGGGATTCCTCTTCACATTTCAACGTAAGTTGTTGAATGCGAGTTTCTAAGCTAAGATTTTGAGCGACAAGATTATCATTAGTCAAGCTCAATTCCTTAACTTGAGAGAGAAGTGTGTCTCTCACACTAGTGTCACAAACATGCAAAGCATCATGATTATATACACTAGTAGATTCTAAAGCATGCACCCTACTCATAGCATTCTTAAGATTAGCTTTCATTTTACCATATGAGTTGATGCACTTATTTGCCAAGTTAGAGGCCACATTGAAGCGGTATTCGAGCTCCACGTAGGATAGCTTTTCATCCTCAACTTCCTCATCGCTTTCCTCCTTGACTTCCTCATCGCTTTCCTCCTTGCTTGAGCTTGACGAAGACTCTTCTCCGTTAGCCATGAAGCACATTTCTTCTTTGGAGTTGAGCCACGCCTCTCTCTCTTGATCGCTTGAGCTAGAGAAGATTGATGAAGAATCATCAAAAGCTGTGAAACACCTGTGATCGTGCTCCTTGTCATCCTTTTATTCATCACTTGATGTGTCCACATCGGAATCATCAAAAGTACCGATAAGTCCCTTCTTTTGGTTCTTGAACTCGGACTTGACTTTCCAATACTTCTTCCCTTTCCTCTTATATGTATCTTTGGTGAGTTTGGAAGGACATTCAGTAGCAAGATGACCTTTTCCTCCACAATTGAAACAAATAAAATTGTTAGACTAGGAGGCAAACTTTGACGAAGATATACATTGTTTGTCCTTGAGGAATGCCTTGAAATTCTTGAATTGCTTGGCAAGCTCGATGTAGTCATTGTTGCTAACATCTTCTTCTTCATCATCTTCACTCGGAGCTTCCCGTTGAAAGTTCTTTCTCCACTTGAATGACTCCTTCTCGACATGGAGTGCAACCCCCTTTCTCTTCTCGGGCTTGATTGGTTGAACCTCTTCCTTATGTTGAAGTAACACTTCATGAGAAATCTCCAATGTATGCCAAATTCCGTTGACCGATTTGCACATGGAGATACGGTTGAACTCATTCGGAGTGAGGGCGCAATGGAACGCATACATAGCCCTTGCATTGACTCTGATAGAGTCCTTCTCCGCCTTAGTTCTAGAAGCCGCGGGTGAAGTAGGCTCCTCAAATGGCAACTCCGTGATGTTCCAAAGGTCTTGACCCTTCATGTAGATCATCATCCTGATCTTCCAACTTGTGTAATTGGTTCCGTTGAAGAGCGGGGGTCGATCGGTAGACAGACCTTCTTCATGAGATGTGGATGAAGCGTTGAATGTCATCGTTGCAGTATGCTATAACCTCGCTCTGATACCAATTGTAAGGATCGCCTTACCCTTGCAATACTAACAACAACACACTAGAGGGGGGTGAATAGTGTAATGGCAATAAAATTGTCCAGTTAAAATTAAACTTGCAAATGCAGAATAATAAATGCAAGAGAAAATAATTGACACAATCAATCCAAACGCAAACACAAGATTTTACACTGGTTCCCCAAAACTTGGGTACGTCCAGCCACACCAAATATTCACTATAATCCCACAAAGAGAAGTGAATACAAATCCCACAAAGAGATATCTCACCAAGAGGATTTTGCCCTACACAAGGACCCAACCAACCCTACACAGGAGTCAAACTCCCACCTAGAGAATTACTAACTCCCACTCAGATAATTAGGGTTAGACCTACACTAGGACACCAAACTCCCACTAAGAGAGTTACTCCCACTAAGAGAGTTACTCCCACAAAGAGAGTTATTCCCACAAAGAGAATATCCTAATCCCACAAAGAGATAAACTCCCACAAAGAGAGAAAGACTAATTCCCTCACAGAGAATTAGAGTTACAAGAATCACCAAGTAAAATAAATACTCTTACCTATGCCTTGAGATGCTTACTCATAGATGAATTGCAAGGCATGGAAGAGGATCTCCAAGTGTTGAGATAGGCTTGAAAGCACTTGGATGATTTCCCTTGAGCTGGACTTCAATGCATGGAGAGGAATGATGGCTCAAAGAGGGAAATGAGAGAGTTTGAGAGTGGCTTATTTAACTCTTATGATTTTCAATAGCATCAATAAGTTCTAGAGAAGTCAGCACACCCATATATATATGAACCACATATCAACCCTCAAAACCCAAGACAACAGCCAAAAGCACAAGTCTGCAACGGCTAGAAACTGGGCAAAAACGACACCGACAGTCAACTGATGAACACAAGACAGTCGACTGTACAACGGCTAGAAAATATCCAACGGCTATAATCTGAGCCAGGACAGTCGACTGATAAAGTCAATACAGTCGACTGTGAACAGGACATGCGCCTGTAAAACCTTCAGCAGGCGACTGCTGTAGGGGATGGAATAAAACAGAGAGCTGCACTCTTTCTCCAAATAAGCATATAGGCGACTGATGTCAATAATACAGTCGATTGTAAAATAGTCAGGTGACTGTAAAACCTTCATCAGTCGACTACTGTAGGAGATGGAGAAACACAGAGAGAAGCATTATATGCACTTACGCTACTTAAACGATTGTTGACCAATCCACAGGCGACTGTAAATATACTGTAACGGCTGCTTTCCGACCGTTCGTATTTTTTCTGCGTGCACATGCTTTATCGTGCACGTATTTTATTTGGCTATTTCTGAGCTCCGGCATATGCGATACGATATGCTGTTGCGATCGTTTTGGGGTGTTGAATTTTATAGTAATTTTTGGGAACGTCTTTTCACGGCTCGTTTCTCGCAAAACGACTTTGAATGATAGGGGCGTTTTAGTCATTTGACTCAAAATGCCGTTTCCAATTTTACGTAGATTCTTGGTAGGCGTTAAGCATGATCGGGCTCCGTAGATCTGTGCGTCTCGTCTACACGATCGCCCCGGTATTTTCGGATTATTTTTCTGACGTCCGGATTGCGAGATATCACTCGGAGAAATCTCGACCGTCGATCTCCCCATCAGATTCAAATTTCGAATTTGATATCAAATCTGTGTTATATCCCTAATTATTTTCATAATATCTTTCCTAATCTTCTCCTCTATGGTCCCCTGGACTTACCCCTAATTGCACACCCTCTACCTCTTTATCTATCCCATATTAACTATAAATCTTATAGATAAATATCAATTTTATTGTTATTATAAATCTCTAAGCCCTAACTTCCTATTCACGTGCAAAACTTTAGCCTAGGGTTGGAAATATTCCTCAGCCGCCATCGAACTCAACCCTTCCCCGTGTTAACTCCCACATCGCAACTCTCTATCACCCACACTTAACCCTCAACCGCCGGCAAACCCTTACTCGCCGCCGCCCCGATCGCCTTCTGACCCGCACCGCCGGCAGCTCTCCGTCACCGACCACCAGTGGTCTCCTCCATCGCACGAACGACAGCACAGTAGCAGCGGCTGCTGCAGCTGTTCTCCGGCGTCGTTCCGCCGCCTGCGAGACCCCAACGCCTCCTCCGACCGTCGCGCAACGTCGACAACACCCTGCACCGGCCGTCGACCCACCGGAGACCCCCCCTCGGTCGCCTTTCGTCACCTGTAAGTCGCCGGCAACGGCGGCCTCACCGCGAGCAGCAGTAACTTCCCTTGCTGCGGCATTTTCCGGCCGTCATCGGCCTAGCGAGCGTCACCCCAGCCTCACAGACCACCGGGAAGTGCCAGTAGGCCGCCGCACGAACTCCCTGACCGTCGGAGATCTCTGTCTACACGTCGGAGAAGGAGATCAGTCCGTCGGGGCTTCACCTCCTTGCCGCGCAGCCTCAGTATCGTCCCCAGCGTTTCAAGTAGCTGTCGCGCCCTCCGACTGCTTCAGGCCGTTGGCATGGCGACAGTGGTCTCTCTCACGGTGTAGCACACGCTTGCGTCGGGGGAAACGCAAGGAAGAAGGGTTACTGTCGCAAGGTATTATGAGTATGCTATATTATAAAATTATAATATATAAGCTTATATTTATATAAGTGATGTTAGCAGTAAGATAGTACCCATCATCAGTAACTTAAGCAATACTAGTACTGCTATGTAATTTATATATGACTCCTTATAATAACATGTTTAGTAGTTATAATTATCTGATAGGGAATTAGAATATATTGAGTTTTATATATGTATGTTTTTATGTTACAGTAGTTCACAGGTAATAGGTATTATATGATTATATAAGTTAGTTGTAGTTATTTTGTTGAGTTTGGACCTTTAACTTGATATCACACATCCGTTAACGCAGATAACTCCACGCTACCTGCAGTCAAGGAGTCAAGGCGAAGGCGACGCAAGCCGTTGTTTTCGGATCCGACGTCGAAAGTACACGTGACCGTCGATCCAGGTTAGTCCCCTAACTCGTAGCACAACCCACACCATAGCAGAACTGAAAACCTAACTAAAATCGGACAACTGCAACTAAATTTACTTTTCCGCACCAGTAAAACGCTGCTGTCACGACCCGCTTCCCTAAAATGGAGGCGAGACGTGAAAAGGTCCGCACGAGAGTGGAGCTGTGAAGCCCCAAACCCGATAAGCATCAATAAAACATAAGCAGGTCCCTGTAACCACAAACGGAACAACAATAATAACATAAGGAGAGACAGAAATAAAATCTCATATCTCATAATTTGTCCAACATGGAAATTAAGTTCAACATCCAGAAAAGCCACCAGGCTAAAAGAAAGGGTCTAAAGGCCCAGAACAAGGCCAACAAAAAGGAACAGCGCAACAAAGTATAGGTGCTACGCACCGACGACAAAACAGCAGTCTAAAACAAAAAGGGGAAAGCTCAACGAAGACACTAGGACTGGTCCACAGTGTCCACGTACTCCCCGCCAAACACAGGCTCGGGCTCGGCGTCAGCAAACACCTCGTCCTCTACAATGTACTCGGGCTCAGGATCTAACATGTGTCACCCAAAAGAGTAAAGGGGCACATGTCAGCAAGTCTAAAAGACTTGGGCAAGGAAACTGAAAGTAAGGCAACTAACAACCTAGCAGTTATAGTATGCATGACATGGCAGTTACAACATGAGTGCACAAGCAAGACATGGTGAAACAATAAGTACAAGAGAACAATTATCGGGACAAGTCAAGAGTAGCCAAGCTACTAACGATCTCAATCCATTCACTAGTCACATTTCAAGTTGTTTGTAGATGTTTACGCCTTACAACTGAACGGTTTGGCGTTCACGCTGATTGGCCGCTTAACACTACCCCAAAACCCAGAGTTTACGCCTTACCACTGCAGTTGCTGATCGGGCAGACTCCCAGTTGATTGGCCGCTTAACTCTTACCCCCAATACCCACATGTAGACGAGCCAGGGTCCCTGCACACGTGCTCAGTAAATGAGCCAGGGTTGCCCCGCACAGGAGCTCACATTCTAGTTCACGACTCATAAGCATTTGGCGTAGGGGTGCACCTAGCCGGAAACAAGCAATTCGGGCATTGGCTATCAACCAACACATGGCCCGCTTCTGGAACACGAGCCAGGAAACACAAGTATTGTAGCGAAGCTACACAATCACGGAAACACTTAAAGAATGCAATGACATGACAATTAATTTGCGTACCGTTAATGGAAATTAAACATGACATGGTATTTGTGCAACATGATAAATGTCAGATCTAGCTTCGTTGTCAAGCTAGTTCCTAAATTTGCGCCTAGGCGAGTATCATTTCGTCGCCTAGTCTCTTTTACGCCTACAACAAGCAAATGGCCTAAACCCTAAGTGGCAAGTTTCACTTGCCTAGCACCGAGGATGACGATCAATGAGGGTTCGTCCCACGAACGCTAATCTACGGGGAAGTCGCTGTTATGGGGAAACAACATCAAAACAACATTCATTTCATTAGGGTTTCACAAAAACATAACGGGTTATGAAAACATTAAGAGATCGATTATTACCGTATCGGAAACGGAAGAATGATGCCGAGCAAGCACGGCAACGGAAGAAATGCTCCGGGGAACCTAGGGTTCAGATCTGGAAATGGATGGAGAAGTTTGGAGAAATAGGGGTTTGGGGGATTTTGGGGGTTTGATGAGATTTTGAGGAAGATGAGAGGTAGAATGTGTTAAGGGAGAGTTTGGATGATGGATTTTGGGCTTGGGATGAAGGAATAAGGGTTTGAGGTAGAAGGGGGCTCAATGGGGGAGAAACTAGGGTTTTAGGCCGTGAGAAAGGAGAAGAAAACGTTTGGGAGGGGTTTAAATAGGAAGGGCTGGCGGCTGCCCAGAAATTAGGGTTTTGGCACTGGTTAGTCGGTCAGAGAACAACCACTGACCGACTAGTTTGGGAACTAGTCGGTCGGTTGACCAACGTAGACCGACTAAGTCCAAACAGTAACTCCTGTACAGAAATAGGATTTAGATTTAGTCGGTCAAGGAACAACTACTGACCGACTAGTTTGGCATCTAGTCGGTCGAAAGATGAACTTAGACAGACTAAGAAGGAACAGTAACTAGTACCAAAAATAGTTGATGAGTTAGTCGGTTAAAGAAGCATTGCCGACCGACTAGTTTGCAACCTAGTCAGTCAACCAACGTTCTTAGACCGACTAACGACACACAGTAACTCCTGAGAAATTTAGAAAGCCAACTAGTCGGTTCAAGAAGGTTTTCCGACCGACTGGATCGTCATCTAGTCGGTCGGTGCCCCTTCTTACACCGGCTAATGAGCACCAAAAGTTCCGAAATGGAGCGCGAAGCTCCGGGATCGATTCCTAAGACTCCTAGGCTTGATCTAACAATAAGATATGACCGATACGAAGCCCGTCACTAATGACTTCAAAATCGACGATTCTAAGAAAGAAGCTAGAAAACACGACGATACGATCGAAAATGAAAGTTACGGAGACGAAAACCACATATAAGGAGAAAATCCACCAAAACATATAATATAATATAATAAATCCAGATACAAGAAAACCAGTCGTTACATCCTCCCCAACTTAAGAAAAATTCCGTCCTCGGAATTTCCCAACACTCACGTGTCCGGGAACAAAAGTGGAAAACGCTCTCGCATCTCATCCTCATTCTCCCAAGTAGACTCTCCAGGTGAGTCGTGTCGCCACATCACCCTCACAAGATTGACAATCTTGTTCCGAAGTGACTTCTGACGCCTGTCCAGGATCTGCACTGGCTGCTGGTCATACGTCATATCGGGGCGAACGGTAATCTCTGAGAAATCCACAGCATGAGATGGATCGCTAATGTATCGACGAAGCTGCGACACATGGAAAACATTGTGAACTCCCTCCAAAGATGGCGGCAAGGCTAAGCAATAAGCTACCTCGCCAACTCTCTCCAGAATGTCAAACGGTCCAATGTATCGCGGGCTCAACTTCCCTCGCTTCCCAAAACGAATCACACCACGATTCGGGGAAATCTTCAGAAACACATGATCTCCAGGCTGAAACTCCAAAGGACGACGTTTAGCATCCGCCCAATGCTTAAAACGGTCCTGAGCAATCCTCAACCTCTCCCGAATGTTCCTGACAACATCCACGGCCTCCACGATCATCTCAGGCCCCAACAACTCCCGATCACCAACGTCATCCCAACTCAATGGCGATCGACATTTCCTCCCATAAAGAGCGGCGAAAGGCGCCATGCCAATAGTCGCCTGGTAGCTGTTGTTGTAAGAGAACTCCACCAAGTGTAGATGGTCCTCCCACGAACCCTTGAAATCCAACATGCACGCTCTCAGCATGTCTTCCAAGATCTGAATTGTCCTCTCGGACTGGCCATCTGTCGGTGGATGGTACGCCGTGCTGAAACTCAGACGCGTACCCAAACTCTTCTGCAAACTCTGCCAGAACTGAGATGTGAACCTCGTGTCTCTGTCTGACACGATACTCACAGGGACTCCGTGAAGTCGTACGACCTCCTGCACGATTCACGTTACATCACCATCCAAACTAGGAAAATGAAATAAAAACGGAGAGTAAAAGAATTTACCTCCATATATCTCCTTGCTAGCGCCTCAGTGGACTGTCCCACTCGGAACGGAATAAAGTGCGCGGATTTTGTCAATCGGTCTACGATCACCCAAATCACGTCATTCTGCTTCGGACTCCGAGGTAGTCCAGTCACGAAATCCATAGTGATGTGTTGCCATTTCCACTCCGGAATCGGAAGCGGTTGTAGCAACCCGGCCGTACGCTGATGCTCCGCCTTCACTTGCTGGCAAACCAAGCACTTGGCTACACTCCGAGCCATACTCCTCTTCATGCCATGCCACCACTAGTTCAGACGAAGATCCTGGTACATCTTGGTGCCACCAGGATGCACAGAATACGGCGAACTGTGTGCCTCCACCATCAACTCCTCTCTGATATCCCCAGCTGGCACACACAACCTGGCTCCAAACCTCAGCGAGCCATCATCATGAACCAAAAAGTCAGTCCGCAGACCAGCTTCAACCTGCCCTCGAATCCTTACCAATTTCGGATCCTCAGCCTGGCCAGCCTTGATCCGATCCACAATCGTCGACTGTATCTGCATACACATCAACGAAGAAGCCTCTCCAGGAAGAACAATCTCCACACCAGACTCGCAAAAATCCTGCTGCAATCTCCACTGCGAAGTCAAAATCATCACCGCTGGAAGCCTACTCAGCGCATCAGGGACCACATTCACCTTGCCAGGGTGATACTGCAAATCAATCTCATAATCCGCCATGAGCTCCAACCATCGACGCTGTCGCATGTTGAGCTCCTTCTGAGTAAAAGTATACTTCAAGCTTTTGTGATCGGTGAAAATCTTCACTTTCTCACTCAGCAGGAAGTGCCTCCAAATCTTAAGAGCAAACACAACGGCAGCCAGCACCAAATCATGCGTCGGGTAATTCTTCTCATGAACCTTGAGCTAACGAGACGCATACGCCACAACATGCCCGTACTGATGCAACACACAACCGAGACCCTTGCCAGAGGCATCACAAAAGATCTCAAACCCACCGTTGCGATCAGGCACAACGAGAATAGGGGCAGTCGTCAATCTCTCCCTCAGAACACCAAAAGCACTTTCACAATCACCCGACCAAACAAAAGGTACACCTTCCGCGTCAACCTGGTCATCGGCTCAGCAATACGGGAAAAGTCCTTAATGAAACGCCGATAGTAACCAGCAAGCCCAAGGAAACTCCAGATCTCAGACGCAGACGACGGAACAGGCCACTCTCTGATGGCCCTAATCTTCTCGGGATCCACTGAAATACCATCTCCAGTCACCACATGCCCGAGAAAAGCAACTCTGTCCAGCCAAAACTCGCACTTTGAAAATTTAGCACACAACCGATGCTTCCTCAGAATCTCCAACACCGTCCTCAAGTGCGAGGCATGCTCCTCCTCCGACTTCGAATAGATCAGAATGTTGTCAATAAAGATAACGACAAACTTATCCAAAAAGTCGTAGAAAATCATGTTCATCAGATTCATGAAAACTGCGGGTGCGTTAGTTATGCCGAAAGGCATAACCACAAACTCATAGTGTCCATACTTCGTCCTGAACACTGTCTTCGGAACATCTCCCTTCTTCACCTTCAACTGATGGTAACCACTCCTCAAATCCAATTTAGAAAACACCCTCGAACCTCCAAGCTGATCAAAGATATCATCGATGCGAGGCAACATGTATTTATTCTTGATGGTCACCGCATTCAACTCCCGATAGTCCACGCACATGCGACGCGAACCATCCTTCTTCTTCACCAGCAGCACCGGTGCTCCCCACGGAGACACACTAGGGTTGATATAACCCTTCTGCAAAAGCTCATCCAGCTGCTTCCGCAATTCCTCCAACTCTACGGGTGCCATACGATATGGTGCCTTCGAAATGGGCTGCGCACCTGGAACAAGATCAATAAAAAATTCTAGAGCTCGATCAGGTGGCAAACCAGACATCTCCTCGGGGAAGACGTCATCAAAATCCCGCACCACAGCTGGCCACCCCAACTCCATCTGCATAGCCATAACCTCCACCGGTCTGGCCCGAAATCTGACAGGACCAAGCGAACTGCTACCACGGCTGAACTCAAATACTGGATGTCCGGGAATCTCGAACACCACCTTCTTCCTCCGACAGTCGATAGTATCATAGAAGCTCGCAAGCCAATCCATCCCAAGAACTGCATCATAGTTGATGATGTCGTGGACAACGAAATCAGCGTAAAGCTCATGTCCACAGACCACCAACGAGCAAGAATTGCAACCACGATGCACCGAGACCACGCCATTCACTGTAACGATATTCCAACTCTTGGGAAGAGGGGACGTCGACAAGGAATGCTTCTCCACGAAGCTCCGAGAAATAATGCACATCGATGCACCAGAGTCAAAGAGGACTCATGCAGGAAATGTGCACACCAAAACAACACCTAACAAGCAATTAACAATCAAACCCTAGTCTAGCAAACAATCATGTTCAAGCAAACAACACAATCTAACAATCAAAACCAGCTAGGAAAGTAACAGCTAGATTGAGGATTACCTGCGATAACCTCATCCACAGCCTCGCTCTCCACAGCGGTCATCAGAAAAGCCTGCCTCCTCAGCGGAATAGCCTGCTGAAAAGCCTGCCTCTGTGGAACAAGAGCTGCTCCACGTCCAGAAGGAACAGACGCTCGCTGCTGCAACGGCTGTGCTGCAACAGGTGCCCTCCGCAGCTGATTCGCATGCCGACAATCCTTCGCGACATGAGAAGCATCACCACAAACCAAACACTGACCCAAAAACTTCCTACATTGATGCTTGATGTGGCCAGGCTTACCGCAGAAATGGCAAGTCTTCAGAATAGGCCCTCCTGGCCTCTTAAACTGAGCTGGTTGATTAGGCTTGAAACCAGGCCTAACCACCACCCTGGCCTGCTCCATAGGCCTCTTCCCAGCACCGGAAACATGTCCTCTCCTCTGACTCAGATTCAGCTCCTGCCTCCTCGCAGCGACCAGAACCTTCTGATAAGAGTCCAGATCAGAGGAAGACACAAAACTCTGTAGCTCCAAAGCAAGTCCCTGCAGGAACCTCTGAGCCCTCTCATCAGCATCCTGCACCATCTTCGGTGTGAACCGACTCAGCCTAGTGAACTCTTGGTGGTATAGGTCCACCGTCAAGCTCCCTTGCTTCAGATCAATAAAGCGCTGCAGCATCTCCTTGCTAGCAGCCTTCGGAAAGAACTCCTCATCAAACCTGGACTTAAAGGTAGTCCAAGCTATCGGCTCCACCAGCATCTTCTCTTCCGCATCCCACCAGTTCCGAGCATTATCCTTGAGTTGCCGCTTCGCCAAATCAACCCATCCAACCGGGGTGATCTTGGCCATCTTCAAGTTATCTTCGATGTTCCGAATCCACTCATCGGCAGCCAGAGGACCCTCAGACCCATCGAAATATGCGGGACCCAGCTCCCGAAATTGCTTCGCTCCCAGCTCAGAGCGAGGGACATCCGGAAGTGCCCGGGCAGCTCGAGCAAGTGGAGCATTCTGGACTTGCAGGAGCACGCCCTGCTGCACTTGCAGCATCTGGATCATCATCCGCATCATCTCTCCATTGGTGGGTTCCCGCTCAGGCTCCTCATCATGAGGGGGCGCACCACTACCTCCACCACGGGTGAATCGCCTTCCTGCCATCTAGTGACACAGAAAACGAAGCAGATTAGACTCATAGCTTATGACTCGGACGTCGAACTTAGTTTATTGGACGTTCAAATATTATTATCGTTATTCCGATAATCACAGTTACAGAAGAGGGACCTGCATGGGCCATCAACAAAACCTGTCACGACCTGCTTCCCTAAAATGGAGGCGAGGCGTGAAAAGGTCCGCACGAGAGTGGAGCTGTGAAGCCCCAAACCCGATAAGCGTCAATAAAACATAAGCAGGTCCCTGTAACCACAAACGGAACAACAATAATAACAAAGGAGAGACAGAAATAAAATCTCATATCTCATAATTTGTCCAACATGAAAATTAAGTTCAACATCCAGAAAAGCCACCAGGCTAAAAGAAAGGGTCTAAAGGCCCAGAACAAGGCCAACAAAAAGGAACAGCGCAACAAAGTATAGGTGCTACGCACCGACGACAAAACAGCAGTCTAAAACAAAAAGGGGAAAGCTCAACGAAGACACTAGGACTGGTCCCCAATGTCCACGTACTCCCCGCCAAACACAGGCTCGGGCTCGGCGTCAACAAACACCTCGTCCTCTACAATGTACTCGGTCTCAGGATCTAACATGTGTCACCCAAAAGAGTAAAGGGGCACATGTCAGCAAGTCTAAAAGACTTGGGCAAGGAAACTGAAAGTAAGGCAACTAACAACCTAGCAGTTATAGTATGCATGACATGGCAGTTATAACATGAGTGCACAAGCAAGACATGGTGAAACAATAAGTACAAGAGAACAATTATCGGGACAAGTCAAGAGTAGCCAAGCTACTAACGATCTCAATCCATTCACTAGTCACATTTCAAGTTGTTTATAGATGTTTACGCCTTACAACTGAACGGTTTGGCGTTCACGCTGATTGGCCGCTTAACACTACCCCAAAACCCAGAGTTTACGCCTTACCACTACAGTTGCTGATCGGGCAGACTCCCAGTTGATTGGCCGCTTAACTCTTACCCCCAATACCCACATGTAGACGAGCCAGGGTCCCTGCACACGTGCTCAGTAAATGAGCCAGGGTTGCCCCGCACAGGAGCTCGCATTCTAGTTCACGACTCATAAGCATTTGGCGTAGGGGTGCACCTAGCCGGAAACAAGCAATTCGGGCATTGGCTATCAACCAACACATGGCCCGCTTCTGGAACACGAGCCAGGAAACACAAGTATTGTAGCGAAGCTACACAATCACGGAAACACTTAAAGAATGCAATGACATGACAATTAATTTGCGTACCGTTAATGGAAATTAAACATGACATGGTAATTGTGCAACATGATAAATGTCGGATCTAGCTTCGTTGTCAAGCTAGTTCCTAAATTTGCGCCTAGGCGAGTATCATTTCGTCGCCTAGTCTCTTTTACGCCTACAACAAGCAAATGGCCTAAAACATGGCCTAAACCCTAAGTGGCAAGTTTCACTTGCCTAGCACCGAGGATGACGATCAACGAGGGTTCGTCCCACGGACGCTAATCTACGGGGAAGTCGCTGTTATGGGGAAACAACATCAAAACAACATTCATTTCATTAGGGTTTCACAAAAACATAACGGGTTATGAAAACATTAAGAGATCGATTATTACCGTATCGGAAACGGAAGAATGATGTCGAGCAAGCACGACAACGGAAGAAACGCTCCGGGGAACCTAGGGTTCAGATCTGGAAATGGATGGATAAGTTTGGAGAAATAGGGTTTTGGGGGATTTTGGGGGTTTGATGAGATTTTGAGGAAGATGAGAGGTAGAATGTGTTAAGGGAGAGTTTGGATGATGGATTTTGGGCTTGGGATGAAGGAATAAGGGTTTGAGGTAGAAGGGGGCTCAATGGGGGAGAAACTAGGGTTTTAGGTCGTGAGGAAGGAGAAGAAAACGTTTGGGAGGGGTTTAAATAGGAAGGGCTGGTGGCTGCCCAGAAATTAGGGTTTTGGCACTGGTTAGTTGGTCAGAGAACAACCACTCACCGACTAGTTTGGGAACTAGTCGGTCGGTTGACCAACGCAGACCGACTAAGTCCAAACAGTAACTCCTGTACAGAAATAGGATTTAGATTTAGTCGGTCAAGGAACAACTACTGACCGACTAGTTTGGCATCTAGTCGGTCGGAAAATGAACTTAGACCGACTAAGAAGGAACAGTAACTAGTACCAAAAATAGTTGATGAGTTAGTCGGAACAGTAACTAGTACCGACTAAGAAGGAACAGTAACTAGCCGCCTGCGAGACCCCAACGCCTCCTCCGACCACCGCGCAACGTCGACAGCACCCTGCACCGGCCGTCGACCCACCGGAGACCCCCCTCGGTTGCCTTTCGTCGCCTGTAAGTCACCGGCAACGGCGGCCTCACCGCGAGCAGCAGCAGCTTCCCTTGCTGCAGCGTTTTTCGGCCGTCGTCGGCCTAGCGAGCGTCACCCCAGCCTCACAGACCACCGGGAAGTGCTAGTAGGCCGCCGCACGAACTCCCTGACCGTCGGAGATCTCTGTCTACACGTCGGAGAAGGAGATCAGTCCGTCGGGGCTTCACCTCCTTGCCGCAAAGCCTCAGCGTCGTCCCCGGCATTTCAAGCAGCTGTCGCGCCCTCCGACTGCTTCAGGCCGTTGGCATGGCGGCAGTGGTCTCTCTCGTGGTGTAGCACACGCTTGCGTCGGGGGAAACACAAGGAAGAAGGGTTACTGTCGCAAGGTATTATGAGTATGCTATATTATAATATTATAATATATAAGCTTATATTTATATAAGTGAAGTTATCAGTAAGATAGTACCCATTATCAGTAACTTAAGCAATACTAGTACTGCTATGTAATTTATATATGACTCCTTATAATAACATGTTTAGTAGTTATAATTATCTGATAGGGAATTAGAATATATTGAGTTTTATATATGTATGTTTTTATGTTACAGTAGTTCACAGGTAATAGGTATTATATGATTATATAAGTTAGTTGTAGTTATTTTGTTGAGTTTGGACCTTTAACTTGATATCACACATCCGTTAATGCAGATAACTCCACGCTACCCGCAGTCAAGGAATCAAGGCGAAGGCGACGCGAGCCGTTGTTTTCGGATCCGACGTCGAAAGTACATGTGACCGTCGAACCAGGTTAGTCCCCTAACTCGTAGCACAACCCACACCATATCAGAACTGAAAACCTAACTAAAATCGGACAACTGCAACTAAATTTACTTTTCCGCACCAGTAAAACGCTGCTCACTGTAGAAATCGACCATCGGACAGCTTTCTGTGCATATAGGGTAGTGGTCGATCTAGGCTGATAAAACACCAAAACGTGACTCTGACAATTAGGGTAGTCCCGACAACCTAGAAATGAACCTAAATAGGATTTACTGAAAACGCGACCTGACATCGTCGCCGTGACCCCTTTTAAGACGGACTACCACGGACGCGACGACTGGACGAGACGCCCCGGACAGATGACACACTCGCCATCCTAGGCAAGTGTATCCCACTTGCACTTTTGGCCGTGCTTAGGCCTTAGTTGGTTAGAACTGAGAACTGTGAACAAAGAGAACCGGACGTGAAATGATAGCATCCGGGACGACCTTTGACGGCTCAGACTTGACGACGAAGTCTGAGCCTGACAACAACAAATTTTGACATTGTAGGGCTATCATGTGTGTGCGTGTGTGTGGACACCCTAGAATAACCCTTCCCGTCTTGTCACGTCCCGTCTCGTCTTGCACAGCCTGCGGGCAATATGGCACTCTCCAAGCTAGAGAGAATGATCCCTTGTACTGATACACAGCCCAGAGGGCAATAGGGCACTCGCCAAGCTAGAGCGAGTGATCCCTTGTACTGATACACATCCCAGAGGGCAATAGGGCACTCGCCAAGCTAGAGCGAGTGATACCTTGTCGTGATACACAGCCCAGAGGGCAATAGGGCACTCGCCAAGCTAGAGCGAGTGATCCCTTGTCGTGATTGTCTTGTCTTGTCATTCTTGGGGTTTGGGGTTGGGTTGAGCATGCGCACGGCAAGAGGGTCTGATTCCCCTCGAATCGTAAGGCGTGAACCCTTTCGTGTCTCACTTGTCTTGTCTTGTCTTGTCCTGTCACGTCTCGACTTGTCTTGACACCTGTTGGTTAGTCCCGTAGTTGGTAGCACACGCTACGACTACTACTTGATACGCTTTACCTTCCAGCTACGTGTACTTCCTTTTGCTACTCTGTTATAACTCCAGCATGCTAATCAACCAGTAAATCGTCTGTTATAACTCCAGCATGCTAATCAACCAGTAAACCATTGTTTAATAGTTGGTGCACTTGTAGTGGAGTCTAACCCTTCTTGTAGACTTTACCTGATGTACAGTTCCTTTTCTCTTGGGTGCTGTACGTCAGGTGTTCAGCCAGAGTTCGTGGACGAGGCAGACTCACTGGAGTACGAGGAGCCGAGGACGTCGACTCAGAGTACGTGCCTGACGAGGACCAGACCTTGAGGTCTTTTTAGTCGTCACTTTCAGAGGTTACTGCTTTTAGTTTGCTTTTAGATAGTTTGTTGCCATGCTTAGGCTTCTTTTTAGACTTTGTACTCGCTGGATATTATACCTCTAATTTAATGAACGCAACTTTCCTTCTGTACTTCCTGTTGTTTCGAACTTTATAAATGCAAGAACCTGGAAATTTTTATAATGGTACCCCTACAGACGCTTATTGGGTCCGAGCTTCACAGCTCCGGCCTAAGCGGGCCTTGTCACGCTTCGCCTCCGTATTTTTGGGAAGCGGGGCGTGACAGGTTTTAGTGGTGGCCCATGCAGGTCATGCAAAAGTTCGGAACAATAAGAGTACCGCATTCATTTAATATCCATGTACAAGTCTAGTTAGGTTTCATTGTCTTAGATGGTAGGAAGACTTAGATAGACACCCAGGTTGACAGTCTGACGCCTTGGTTAGGAATTAGTCATCCTCGTCCTAGAATACATTAGTAGCCCACTCGGCTCTGGCCGTGTTAGATTTCTAGAGCCTTCGTTTAGTCGTTCGATTGGGTTCATCGACTTCGGGACCAGCAGAACGTAACCTTGAATCTCTTAGGAACCTTCCCTTAGATCCTAATCATAGTCTAGCTCATTAGGATGTCTTAGAGCTGAGTTATCCTGATCTTTAGACTATCCGATGACTAGAACCCCTGACTTCTCGCGTCCCTCTGATCATTACACTTTTGTGTTATCGACCGTAATGTTCCGTCGTAGCTCTTCACGATTCGTATCCTACACATATTCTTCAAACGATCATTTTCCTGTCTCCCGATTCACGTGATCGTTTCCTGACGATTGTCGTCGATCCTTCAAATCCCTTCCTTGACCAATTCTGCTTCCTCTAAAAGTATTTTCGAAATTTGTTATTAAGTTTTTCGCTCAGCTTAATTTCTTTGAAAACCCATGTATTATATATTTCAAAATTTCTTGTTTTTCGGTTGAGTTAAAATTCTTTCACTGATCTTGAAATCTCCCTGGTCGTAAAATTATTTTACTATCTCGTACTTATTTTCAAATCGGCATCTTTCGTGTTTCAGTTTTAAACCTTGTTATCAATTCTATAATCCAATATATAATATATATATTACTTTTCTAAACTACAAAATTTTATTGCTAATCACTTACCGCACGTACTTTTAGAATATTTTCTAAACCAAAGAGAACTTTAAATTTCTTCTCGTATATGTATAAATAGCCCTATGTTCATCGTGCTCATACTTCAAGAATCCTTGTTTAAATTTACTTTCATTTGCAAAACAATCGCTATCTCATCCTACTTTTATTTCTTCATCTATTTTTTTTTCCAAACCGTAAATTTTTTTTTATCGTCTGCTTACTTTTCCCTACATATTTTTAAAAGTATAAAAGTATTTGGTACCATATTTTACACGTAATTCTTCTTTCCTCTATCTAATATTTTTTAAAATAATAATAATAATAATTTTGTTCCATCCAACCAACCATCTTCTTACCCCGCCTTATTTGAACTCGTTCTTTCCGATTTATTTCGTTACACATTTGGTTTCTGTTTCCTTTATTTGGCGTAGACATTAGTCCTTGTAGTTGTCCATGCTATCTCCAGTATAGGAGTAGGCCCTTGGTAGGTGATGTTGTCGTGATGCATGAGTATATGTAGAGTGTGTAGACCTGTATGAGTGTGTCATCTTTGGGATCCTGATAATTGCCTTTTGTGTCTTGAATGTGTACCCAGTGTTAACCATGATATGATCGAAGTTGTCTGAATGACGGTATTCATACGTATATGAATATGGTCATAGCAGGCAATTTCCTTAGACGTAGTATTTCGCGATTATAGAATAGCTTATCTTTGACTGCATGTGATTGTATCAAAACTTTGTTTTTCTTTTAAACCAACACTTTAAAGTTTTTGAAATTAACTCACAAGATCACAAATCAATTATCCTTCCTCATCCATTACCACGACTCCACACGTTTTTCCAAATGTTTTTTTAAAAAAAATGTGTCACTGGTTTTAAGTTTCCTTTTCTCTTCTCTCTCTCCATTTAGAAATGTTATGTTATGGTTGTTATAGTTTTAGGACTAGCTATTATTGTTGTAGGATTTTGTTTGCGGGTAGGCTCAGAGAGAGATGAGATTTGTTATAGCAATGATTGGCCGATTTTGGAACAATATGATATTGGAATAGGTTTCTTTCGGATGAAAAGAATGGGCTGTCCAAGACTTATTTATAAAACCGAAGTGTGGCGGACTCAATGGAGAATTCTGGTTGAATGAGATTATATGCGTGAATATGAGAACTTATCAGATTTGAGGCTTAGACGAATGGTAGATAGGGATGGCTGCGGAGTATGGTAGGAGTTAGGGTGATCATGAGATTGAGTAGAGCTTTTATTAGCATCGAGACTTGATTGTTGAGTTGACGTGAGAAGACAATGGGAGTAACACGACGTGTTGAGATAAATGGATGGTTAGGTTGTCGGATTTAATATTGGTTGAAAATAATTATAATAAGTAGGAGGAGATGTGATTTTGATAGTTCAATCATTTGGCAGATAAATTTATGGGAAGATATGACACGGAATGTATTGAGGACACGTCGATTGTTGATTTGTAAAGGTGTTACGAGGTAGACAGAGTTGTTGTCTTCGATTGGTGATTGACTAGGACATCATTTTAGCGATTGATTAATATTGGGAAGAGATCGAGACTTTAAAAGATTGTTTTTGAGCGATGATGTTTAATAGAGTGGTATGGTATGAGAAGATGATTATTATTCTTTGTGAGGACTTGGAGTGGAAATTTGAACAGTAGTGATGGGTCTATAGCTAAGTATTAGGAGGTGAGTTTAGTCGTGGCATTGTCCAGTGAAAAGATGTGTTATGATGGATTATTTGAGGAACAGTGTTGAAGTTATGTGAATTAGAGATTATTGTGTGGAGGATGGGAGTGACATGCTTAAGTGCTTATAGATATTATTATTATTATTATAAGTGATTTCGAGGGCGGAATCATTTCTAAGGTGGGTAGAATGTAATGGCCGCTTTCCGACCGTCCGTATTTTTTCCGCGTGCACGTGCTTTATCGTGCACGTATTTTATTTGGCTATTTCTGAGCTCCGGCATATGCGATGCGATATGCCGTTGCGATCATTTTGGGGTGTTGAATTTTATAGTAATTTTTGGGAACGTCTTTTCACGGCTCGTTTCTCGCAAAACGACTTTGAATGATAGGGGCGTTTTAGTCATTTGACTCAAAACGCCGTTTCCAATTTTACGTAAATTCTTGGTAGGCGTTACACATGATCGGGCTCCGTAGATCTGTGCGTCTCGTCTCCACGATCGCCCCGGTATTTTCGGATTATTTTTCTGAAGTCCGGATTGCGAGATATCACTCGGAGAAATCTCGACCGTCGATCTCCCCATCAGATTCAAATTTCGAATTTGATATCAAATCTGTGTTATATCCCTAATTATTCTCATAATATCTTTCCTAATCTTCTCCTCTATGGTCCCCTGGACTTACCCCTAATTGCACACCCTCTACCTCTTTATCTATCCCATATTAACTATAAATCTTATAGATAAATATCAATTTTATTGTTATTATAAATCTCTAAGCCCTAACTTCCTATTCACGTGCAAAACTTTAGCCTAGGGTTGGAAATATTCCTTAGCCGCCATCGAACTCAACCCTTCCCCGTGTTAACTCCCACATCACAACTCTCTATCACCCACACTTAACCCTCGACCGCCGGCAAACCCTTACTCGCCGCCGCCCCGATCGCTTTCTAACCCGCACCGTCGGCAGCTCTCCGTCACCGACCATCGGCGGTCTCCTCCGTCGCACGAACGACAGCACAGCAGCAGCGGCTGCTGCAGCTGTTCTCTGGCGTCGCTCCGCCGCCTGCGAGACCCCAACGCCTCCTCCGACCGCCGCGCAACGTCGACAGCACCCTGCACCGACCGTCGACCCACCGGAGACCCCCCCTCGGTTGCCTTTCGTCGCCTGTAAGTCACCGGCAACGGCGGCCTCACCGCGAGCAGCAGCAGCTTCCCTTGCTGCAGTGTTTTTCGGCCGTCGTCGGCCTAGCGAGCGTCACCCCAGCCTCACAGACCACCGGGAAGTGCCAGTAGGCCGCCGCACGAACTCCCTGACCGCCGGAGATCTCTGTCTACACGTCGGAGAAGGAGATCAGTCCGTCGGGGCTTCACCTCCTTGCCGCACAGCCTCAGCGTCGTCCCCGGCGTTTCAAGCAGCTGTCGCGCCCTCCGACTGCTTCAGGCCGTTGGCATGGCGGCAGTGGTCTCTCTCGCGGTGTAGCACACGCTTGCGTCGGGGGAAACGCAAGGAAGAAGGGTTACTGTCGCAAGGTATTATGAGTATGCTATATTATAATATTATAATATATAAGCTTATATTTATATAAGTGAAGTTATCAGTAAGATAGTACCCATTATCAGTAACTTAAGCAATACTAGTACTGCTATGTAATTTATATATGACTCCTTATAATAACATGTTTAGTAGTTATAATTATCTGATAGGGAATTAGAATATATTGAGTTTTATATATGTATGTTTTTATGTTACAGTAGTTCACAGGTAATAGGTATTATATGATTATATAAGTTAGTTGTAGTTATTTTGTTGAGTTTGGACCTTTAACTTGATATCACACATCCGTTAATGCAGATAACTCCACGCTACCCGCAGTCAAGGAATCAAGGCGAAGGCGACGCGAGCCGTTGTTTTCGGATCCGACGTCGAAAGTACATGTGACCATCGAACCAGGTTAGTCCCCTAACTCGTAGCACAACCCACACCATAGCAGAACTGAAAACCTAACTAAAATCGGACAACTGCAACTAAATTTACTTTTCCGCACCAGTAAAAAACTGCTCACTGTAGAAATCGACCATCGGACAGCTTTCTGTGCATATAGGGTAGTGGTCGATCTAGGCTGATAAAACACCAAAACGTGACTCTGACAATTAGGGTAGTCCCGACAACCTAGAAATGAACCTAAATAGGATTTACTGAAAACGCGACCTGACATCGTCGCCGTGACCCCTTTTCAGACGGACTACCACGGACGCGACGACTGGACGAGACGCCCCGGACAGATGACACACTCGCCATCCTAGGCAAGTGTATCCCACTTGCACTTTTGGCCGTGCTTAGGCCTTAGTTGGTTAGAACTGAGAACTGTGAACAAAGAGAACCGGACGTGAAATGATAGCGTCCGGGACGACCTTTGACGGCTCAGACTTGACGACGAAGTCTGAGCCTGACAACAACAAATTTTGACATTGTAGGGCTATCATGTGTGTGCGTGTGTGTGGACACCCTAGAATAACCCTTCCCGTCTTGTCACGTCCCGTCTCGTCTTGCACAGCCTGCGGGCAATATGGCACTCTCCAAGCTAGAGAGAATGATCCCTTGTACTGATACACAGCCCAGAGGGCAATAGGGCACTCTCCAAGCTAGAGCGAGTGATCCCTTGTACTGATACACAGCCCAGAGGGCAATAGGGCACTCGCCAAGCTAGAGCGAGTGATACCTTGTCATGATACACAGCCCAGAGGGCAATAGGGCACTCGCCAAGCTAGAGCGAGTGATCCCTTGTCGTGATTGTCTTGTCTTGTCATTCTTGGGGTTTGGGGTTGGGTTGAGCATGCGCACGGCAAGAGGGTCTGATCCCCCTCGAACCGTAAGGCGTGAACCCTTTCGTGTCTCACTTGTCATGTCTTGTTTTGTCCTGTCACGTCTCAACTTGTCTTGACACCTGTTGGTTAGTCCTGTAGTTGGTAGCACACGCTACGACTACTACTTGATACGCTTTACCTTCCAGCTGCGTGTACTTCCTTTTGCTACTCTGTTATAACTCCAGCATGCTAATCAACCAGTAAATCGTCTGTTATAACTCCAGCATGCTAATCAACCAGTAAACCATTGTTTAATAGTTGGTGCACTTGCAGTGGAGTCTAACCCTTCTTGTAGACTTTACCTGACGTACAGTTCCTTTTCTCTTGGGTGCTGTACGTCAGGTGTTCAGCCAGAGTTCATGGACGAGACAGACTCACTGGAGTACGAGGAGCCGAGGACGTCGACTCAGAGTACATGCCTGACGAGGACCAGACCTTGAGGTCTTTTTAGTCGTCACTTTCAGAGGTTACTGCTTTTAGTTTGCTTTTAGATAGTTTGTTGCCATGCTTAGGCTTCTTTTTAGACTTTGTACTCGCTGGATATTATACCTCTAATTTAATGAACGCAACTTTCCTTCTGTACTTCCTGTTGTTTCGAACTTTATAAATACAAGAACCTGGAAATTTTTAAAATGGTACCCCTACAGACGCTTATTGGGTCCGAGCTTCACAGCTCCGGCCTAAGCGGGCCTTGTCACGCTTCGCCTCCGTATTTTTGGGAAGCGGGGCGTGACATATACATGCGACTGTAAACTGAGCATCAGTCGACTGTTGCGTAAAGCTCAAGTAGAGTCAATAGAAAAGTTGACTTGAGCAGTGCATATCAGTCGACTGTAGAAGGATCGACAGGCGACTGGAGATCACCCAGTCAACTGTAAATCCTTCAGCAGGCGATTGATGGAAAGCCAGAGACTCCAAATGAGTCTTTGGTCAAGATGAACCTATTAGGTTGGATTCTATTATAATCCTATGGCTCACTAAGATGGCTAAATGCATATGCATGAATGAGTAGACCATCTAACAAGGAATTACATTAACCTAGACTCAAATGAGAGAGAAAGCAATAAAGGAAATATTACATGGATTACATTGCTTTCCTTAGAGTCTAAGTCTTCCATCTTGATGCCTTGATGCTCTCCATCATCTCCAAGCTTTGGCACCCCTTGAGTCCAAGCTTTGGCCCTTCTCCATTTGATGTCCATCCTTGCACCACGTGTTTAGTCTACAAGAAAGATATTCTTGAAATGAAAACTATGAGTCTAAAACTAGAGAGTCATTAGCAACAACATAATGTTATGATCATCATCAAAATAAGATTGGTATGAAACACCAATACTCAACAGCCTGGACTGGGAAGTTGGGAAAAAAGTTATGTGAGATGTGATATTTATTCCCACTTGCATTTACCGGGAGTGGAAGGGACATACAAAGGTTGTGTTATTATGGAAGGCCTCACTCCTGCTAGGGACGGGGGAGCTGAGAGGCCCGTCGTACAGTGCCCGTGTCCACTGCGTCGTGTTCTATATTCACCCCAAATTTGAGGTGAGGTCCAGGTCCAGGTATCCCATAGTTAACCCAAGTTTCCAATTAATTCAATTATAAAATAAGAATTTTGCATGATCCTTCTTCTGCTTGCAACACTTCCTTTGTCCTTATCTGCTATGCTGGTGATATCGTATATTGTGTTACACTTTTGGCACTAATACCTTCCTTTTTGATCATGTTAGCGTGCACTTGCTTAATTATTCATGCTAATTCTTTTCTTGCAGTAACTCGACATTGGACCGTAGGTATGATCCTCTCACTTGGCTATTTACTTTTCGCTATATTACTTGTTTACATGTCTTATTTCTATTGCCTTTCCTTGTGGATTGATAACCTTAAAAATGATGTTCCAAATCCAAGTTGGTTCCTACTGGGGCACGCATTGACGTGTTCCTCTCTATTTTTCAAGTAGCAGGGGCAACATGGTTGTTGGTGACTTGAAGTTGGGTTTCAGGGGTAGCCTTTAGTGTGAGCTGTAGTTTGTATTATGACTGGGTTGTCTTGGCAGATGGAGAGTGGTGTGTATATGTATTGATACACCTGGACTATGTATATAAATGAAACATGTTATATATAAAATGTTGATGTTGTTCATCAGGTTGTTTGATATTAAATGGAGCTTCACTTGTACTATTCCAGCACGTGCGCAGTGGCCTACATATTCAGTTTCTCCTTTCTCTCTCATTTCCTCTCTCATCACCTCACTCTTCAGGATACTTGGAAGAAAAAAATTTAAGAAAAAGGAAATATATTTAAAAGTTCCAGGTATTCTGGAGGTCGGGTCGTGACATAACGAAAGTTATGCAATTATGACATTTACACTTACAAATCACCTATGTTTTGAAGCAAAACTTGAAGGAGCAAAGTGATGTGAGTGTTGATCTCTTCCAAGAAGAGAGAGAAGCCCTTTCTCTTGTCACCACCAAATGCCTAGATGATATCAACTTTGATTCTAGAACGGAGAGCAAGAGAGAATGAGATTGGAATTCTAGGGCTTTGAGAAAATGAGAGCTTGGAGATGATCAAGAGTTAAGCAAGAGGCCCCAATGGAACAGTAAAGGGCCTCTTTATAGGTTCTCTAAAACTCTCAAACATAATACCCAACATCCCCTTTGAAATCCATGCAGAAAATCCCAACGTATTAATTTTATATCTAGGACAGACGACTGATGAAGAATGGACAGTCGCCTGCTGCACTGTGTCAAAGGGTATGTGAGAATTCAAACAGTAACTTACCATGTAGGACGTTTGACTGATGAAGGTTGGACAGGTGCCTGAAAACCGACATGTGACTGAGAAACCTTCAACATGCATCTGTATGGCAAGGTGCATAAGTTGACAAAGTGTAAGAATTCTGGGTAAGCTTGGACATGCGACTGATGTGGTATCCATAAGCGCCTGTGCCATAGGCAGGTGACTGGGAAACCAACTTCAATCGTCTGTGTGCATAAGTGCGTAACTTGCCAAAATGAAAGATTTGGGCAATTGATGGACATGCGATTGTAGAGGTATTGACAGGCGCCTGTGCCATGGGCAGGCGACTGGAAAACCAACTACATTCATCTGTGTGTACAAGTGCATAAGTTGACAGATCATGTGATCTTTGGACAAGTGGAGACATGTGACTAACTAACAAGTCACAGGCACCTGAAAGTAGACAGGCGCATGTACTTTGTACAACAGTCACCTGTTGAAGTTGAATACAGAAAAGCCCAAAAACCTAAGACAAAACATGTGCATTACAGATGACTGCAGAACAATTCTCAGGTGCATGTATGTAGACAGGCGCCTGCATTTTGTTCTTTAGTTGTCTGTAAAAAAATCCAGAATGCACAGTAAAGGGAATGAAGAGTTGGAGTCCTATAAAATGGTTTCTAATGACTTCCTAAGCTAGATAGAGTCAAGTGTGTGAGCTCCAAGATAGTTCTACTACAAGGCTACATTCTAATCAAGAGAAATAAAAGCATAAAAAGATTTACATTGTATTTTGCTTCTCTTATTTCTCTTGAATGGCCATGAAGTCTTTGAAGCTCCTTTCTTCAACTTTATCACCCAATCTTCAATTCATTGATCTTTGATTGATCTTGATAGTCATACATTGCTATTTGATCTTCATGATTAGCTTAGACAATGGATTAACTGCATGTAGGGGAATAGTCACAAGTATTTATGTTTGCTCATCATCAAAACCAAGCAGGGAGAAGTCCAATACTCAACATTCTCCCCCTTTTTGGTGATGATAAACAATCATAAACAAAAAGAAATAATTGTGCTTTTAAAGAAATACTTACTCCCCTTACATAGATGCCAATCAAGTTAGACAATAAATATATTGGCATCATGAGATCAATTAAAGCATAAGTATGATATGAGTGAATGGAATGAGTTCAAGTATTTGAATCTAGGATATTTGAATCCAAATTCAATATATCTTACTCCCCTTGTATCTAAGGCTATTTCAAAATTAGATTCAAGTTTAGCTTCTAATTAGCACATAATTATGATTTGTTTATTTCTCTCTCCCTATGGCATTATATTTGTTTATTTCTCTCTCCCTATGGCATTATCCAAAAAGTGGGAGTACAGAAACAACAACTAGTGCTAAATAAAAGTAAAACAATCATGGGAGTATAAAGAATTTCATTTGCATTTAATGTGATACCAAATGAAAATAAGAAAACAATGAAGGTGTATCACACAAATACATATCAAAATAATCAAAACTAGGTTGATTAGAAGAATAGAAGTCCAATTGCACATTCAAGCATGCAATACATCTCAACATTCAATATATACACTAAAGAGCACATGAAGAGACAACATCACACAATAATGGAAATGAGATAATAATAAGCCAACGATGTCATCACGTGTGTGCGTGCGCGCGCGTGTGTGTAAAGAGAATCCATGGAGTACACAAAAGATATATAACAACTCCACATACATCAAAATGACAAAATAAAGTATCACCACCGACCATCCATCCATATAGACAACCAAAATATCCATAGATACATCCAAAATAACCATCAATACATCCAAGACCCTAACAAAAAGAAACTAGTTCTAGGGTGAGCAGTCTCAAATCATCATCAATCATCAACCTGGACAACATCCGCATAGCTCTCATCTCAACATGAAAGCCACGGGTCTCTGACTTTGCAGTCGAAGAAACAGCAACAGCAGGAGCAGCCTCAGTAGGCTCAACAGCAGCATCAGACTCGGCAATTTGAGTGTCCACAGGTGGAGGGGTAGACTGGGTGCTCAACTGGAGGAGCCTGAGCGTCACCAGAGACAACAGCAGCAGATGATGGAATATCCTCAGTAGAATGAAGTAATGATTGGAGGGAGGCAGGTACAGATAAGCCCTGATGCTCAAATGAGGTAATGAGCATCTCAAGTAGCAAGGTCATCTTCTAATCAAGAATAGTCACCTTCTTATCCAACTGGACAAAGAAGGGATCAGTGGCTATCGAAGGAGGAGCTGAAGATGATGATGGAATCGAGGAACCAGCAGGAGGAGCAGTGGTGCTGGCTAGAGGCACAAATGATGAAGATGGGCCAGAAGCAGATGCCTCTTCCTGGCTACAGTCTACAGAGCTGAAGAAGACTTCAGCTTTGCAGCTGCATCAAGAAGGGGGCCAATAGGTATAGGCTTATAAGCAGACAGATCAATCTCAAAGTGACGGAAGACATGGGTAAGAATGCAACCATACGCGATATGAGATGTGGAGGGGCTGATCTCTATGTGGTGCATCCTATCAAGAATAACCCCAGCCCGGTTCACATCCATCCCCGAAAAAATACTGTACATGCACTTGAGGATGTCATGTGAGGGCTGGTCAGAGGATCCATAATTAAGAAGGATGTTGGACTTGACCACATGATAGACAGCCCAACCATGAGGAGAAAACATGGAAGTCTTCACCCCAGAGGTGAGGATAGGAGGGATGACACGAAACATGTCCTGGAGGACGACCTGATCAAGCTCGGCAACAGAGGATATGGAGATATCTGTTGGATCTGGATCGTAACCTAGAGGGGGGGGGGGGTGAATAGGCTATTAAAAATATTCGTGCAACCCATGAACAAACACATGCAGTTATAAGCACAGGAAGAGTAAATGCAATCACAGTGTACGCACAGATATACCCTGGTTCGGTCGTCCCCACGACCTACTCCAGCCCCCGAAAGCAAATACTAGACAGATGTGTAATCCTGTACAGCTACAATGAGTCAAGATCCCAAATCTACTCTCACCTAGCTCGTACGCACACCACGTGCTCTACACTCTCAATCTAGTCAGATGCTCTCCCTCCGTGACGACTCCCAAAGTCGTTAGGTCCCCAAAAAGTAACACGGAAGGTAATATTTCCCCTACAGAGATCGCTACACCAATACAAAGATAAATAAATAGAGTTTTAGGAATGCTTAGTAATGGTGCGTCATCTCTGTCGTTCAGCGCGTGGTCAGATCAATCTGACAAGTAGTAGTCTCTGATGTCCCCTCAATAGTTTGGCTCCCCTCTCGATGAAACTTGCGCTTTCCACAGAAATTGAAAGTTACGGCACCAAGATGTGGAAATGAACTGCTGATTTGCAAAACAATTCCCAGGGTTCAAACAAGTGTGCCTGCCCCTAGTAGATTTTCGGCCCTCTTCAATATTTCGGCCTCTTGAATGATTGGCTCTGAAAAAAAACAAGTAGCAGATTAATTTAATAAAATAGGGAACTGTGCTTTGAGATCTTTCAAAGTTTCAATGCATAGATCTTCCAACAATTTTCAATGCCCCAAGTTCCAATGATTTGTTGCCCCTGCTGCCTATTTGGGAGTATACCAAAAAAATCTGTGCGGCAAAGATGAAGACCAAAAATAATAATTCGACCCTTGATGCTCTTGGGGATTAAAACAATGGAGATGAAAAAAAATCCGGCCTCAGGCTCTTAGAGAATTGCGGCTTGGTGATCTTCAGAATTTGTGCAGGGGAATTTTAATGGTAGCCTATGGGATTTTTTGCAGGATAAACAAGAGACAAGCGCCCATGTTTGGAGAGAAAAGATTTTGAGATCCCTTTGGTCAAAAGGAAAGTCTAGGCTCTTCAACGAAAGACGCAACTGGGTTTTTCTTTTAAGTGTGGCCGGCCTCCCTACGGTCAATTGTTGCGGCTTGATTAATGTCAATTGTTGCAGCTAGGTGCTAGCAGCTTGATAAACAATGAGAAGCTTTACTTCGGGCTTGCAGCAATCAAGGTGAAGATGATGAAGCTTATAGCCTATAGGTGGATTTCGGCTAGGGTATGGAAGGATGGGGAATTTAGCCGAAATTTGTGTATAGCCGTCCTTCGAAACTTGGTCTCTCTATGATATTGATTTTTATAGACCTAGGGTTTGACCAGAGTGCGGCAGGGAGATTGATTCCTCTTAGAGATAGGAACGACAGATTTGATGAAATTTTAAATACGCTTTGGCTAGGAAAATTATCCCTAGAGAGTAGGAATATGAGATTTGATATTTGGAGAGATTTGATTTGAATAGAAAAAGGATGAAGCCAAATCTCTAGATGATATGAATCAATCTCATTGGATTCTCTCCATCTCATCTCAAATTGGACCAAGACCAAATTGCTAGATGTATAGCTCTTTGATTAAATCCACTTGCTTTGTGCCTGCAATTTCTCCATCTTGTATGTGTATAGCAATTTGTCCAACACATTAATTTACGTCCTCGCCATTCCTGCACGCACTTAACACACACATCAAATCGTTCACAAATGTTTGTCATCATTAAACAATAAATCCTAGATCGTTGAATCCAACAATATCAACAGGTAGGGATCCTAAGGATGGGATGCTAAGAATGGACCCTAGAAGCTTGGGGGTCAAGCTTGAACGACGTCCCCTTGAACAACAGTGTCTAGAATGCCGGTCTCGTTATACTCACCGCGAATGCGGTTATCATAGAAAAGCTTGACGAGCATGGGATAAGGCCTGGGAGAATCAGCCTGGGAATATCGAAAGAGATCGACCAACTTGGTCGTAGTCGGGAGCTGGGAGAGGTTCTCGGCCTGAAATGCTAGGTACAAAATGAATCAATTCTTGAGGAGCTTGACGTTAATCAAAGAATTATACTTCCCGAGGCAAATATCGTCACGACACGTAGGAACAAAAGAAGCAGGAGCCCTAGGAGGAGGAGTGGGTTGAGGTTCTGCTTCAGGATTGGGAGGCTCGGCTTGGGGTTCAACATGGGGAATATCAGCTTGAACTGGGGGTTCGGTAGAGACGATTGCTAGGGGGTGAACTTGGGTTTTCCTATGCTTATGAATCAGGGGCTCGGGCTCAGATTCACTAGCCCATGATTCCTCGAAATCAGAGGGAGTAGTGAATTCAGGAGGAGGAGATGGAGATCGAGCTCGTTTCATGCAAGCTTTGGTCAGAGCCACCTTAGGACCCCTGACTCTAGGTTCCCTAGGTTTCTTCAAAGAAAGAGATTTCGCCTTAGAAGAAAAAGATTTGGATTTGGGTTCCATCAGAATGTAATCAGAAACAAAAGTGACGAAATCGACAACAAATGAAGTTAGGGCACGAAATCGAAAGAGATAGAGGTTGAAATTATATCAAGATGACGTCAGAGGAGGAGATCGATGCAAAGGAGGAGCTAGGAGGCCTGACGAGGGCTTGAGTCGGCGGAGGGAAGGATGTTCTGCAGTCGAGAGGATGGAGGAGACTCGGGGCATTTGAATCACTGGAGAGAGAAAGTCCCCACAAATCGACTAGTAGGGAGTGGGAGAGATCTAGGCCGTTGGATCAAAATGAACGGCGCAGATCGAAGACTATGAACCGCCAAACTCGACGGACAGGAGACTGATGCACAACGTGCAGTCTCCTGTCAAGAACTAATAAAAAATGGCTCAGAAAGGGAACATACACCTTTAGAAGAAAACACAATTGCCTGGTTTTAGCCAGGCGCCTGTGAGATGACCTACAGGGGCCTGTTGAACAGTAGAATTTTCAAGAAATTTTGAGCCAGTTCTCGGGAAAAAGAGTGTCAATTGGGCAGGCGTCTGATGACAAAAATATAGTCACATGGAAGATGACCAGGCGCCTGTAAAATGAGCATCATTTGCATATCATGAATATGAGTTATGAAGGCTAAAAACTATAGATTGGGCAGTCGACTGTTGAAGAAGACACAATCGACTGTCTTGGTTCTGAAATCCAGAATAAAGTTAAAATCTAGGTTATGAGACTTATCACCCTTAGACCATACTCTAATTACTCTAATAACATTAAAAAACCATCATAAACATATACAATGATACACACATCAAAATATCAAGAGAATCATAATATTCATCAAAATCTCCAATAAATCTCATATAAAACTATTGTGAAAAATAGACACATTCAAAATGAGATATGGAAATGATCAAATGAGCTCAAAACAAGCTAAAACATATGAAAATGAGCACCTAGATTTTAGATTCAACCAAATCCCCAATTCTCCATGCAGCCTCACAAATGAATCTTCTTTTTAGAGGTTTTGAGAAGATATCGGTGGTTTGTTTTTAAGTTTCAATGTACTCTACGATGATGTCCTTTTTAGCTACATGATCATTAATGAAATTGTCACGTCTCATTCTCACAAATACCCTATAGGGAATTCCATACTATGGAAAAAGGGAGGATGGAGCTTGACAAGCCCCGGGTTTTCACCAAGCGTTTATAGAAGAAACACAATAAGCAGTTCACTGCGAATGCTCGGATCATACATCACATACATATAAAAGAAAAAAACACATACAACCAACACAGAAAGTACATAATCACAAATTTACATAGTCAAAGCGAGAACTACACACCAGCATCAAGTACAAAGTGAAACTGACTCAAGTATATATGCGTAGTACTGCAAGCTACCAACACATACCACAGCTACAAAAGACAACTCGCTCTTCACTCGACCCAACTCACACTACAAGACACATCCCAAAAAGAGTGGTGTCCCCAAGTTAAAAACTCACGTCTAGGTAATCTCCTGAGGGAGATTCTACTCTGGTGTCACCTGCTCGAGACCTGAAAAGTAAAATGAGCACGTCAAAACGTGCCCATTAGGAAACTAAATAGGGTAGGGGAAATTAAGGGTTATGAGTGTAAAGACAATAGGAGTACAAGCAACCATAGTAAAGAGTACAACACACAATTGTGCAACAACAACAGATATAAAATTTATTAGTTAGAAGATGTTAGTGACTCTTTGGAAGCCTGGGTATCACCTAAAGATAAGGGCCTGGACCTCATCCCAAATTTGGGGTGAATATAGCACACGACACAGTGGACACGGGCACTGTACGCCGGGCCTCTCAGCTTCCCCGTCCCTGGCAGGAGTGAGTCTTCCCATAGTAACACAATCTCCGTATGTCCCCTCCACTCCCGGTAAAGGCGAGTAGGAATAAGTATCACACATCACATATCTTTTCCCCAAACTTCTCAGTCCAGTCTCTTATGGTTAAGTAATACCCAAACTTCCCCAATCCCCATACTAGGATGCTCACCCGCCTTAGGGCAGATCAAGATGTCCCAGTTGACATGTCATGTGTCATAATTTTCAATAAACATACACAAGTTCACAAATGTAATACATGGCACACACATTATAATGGCCATTTCCCAAGTTCTCCTTAACATCATATTCAATGGGCCATTTTAACGTATATATAACAATCGCCATATAATGAAGAGTGTCACACCATCAATTTTTGTAAAAAATATCATAATTAAACTTTCTTAAAGGTATCAACAACGTTCATGCATATTGGAATGGAAAATTTAACATCACCATAAGATTCAACTTCACCCCAAACAATCCAGCTTGCTGAAATTTGCAGGAACAGCTACAAAATCAGCATGTTTCATCAATTTATTTTGTAAATTTGACAAAACTATCTAAATGAAAGTTGAAGACATATAATCATGGATTCACCTATGAAATGTCATTCATAAATATGAATTGGGTGATTTATAGTGAATTAATTGGTAGAACCTGTACAGACTGTTTTCCTGACAGATTTGAGGGTCTGTATTAGAAGGTAACTTTGGGCATGTTGTAGCCAGAATTTCGAAAAATATACACTGATATGAAATTGTAGATAAACTTGTTAACTTTACAACAAGACCAAGAATAGCAAATTCCATAGAGTGTGCATGTACTGAGCTTCAATTTTCTAAACTGTGTCCAGTTTGACAGAATTTCAGACATGTTGTAAACATTGAATTTTTTCTCCTACTTATTGAACTCAACATGTGTCAAATTTTATATGAATCTGGGGTAGGACTTCGTGAGTGTAACGGCCGCTTTCCGACCGTTCGTATTTTCGCGAGTACGACTCTTTTCGTGTGCGTATTTATTTTTGCCTCTTTTTAGATCCAGACTATACGATGTGATATGTCGTTGTGACCGTAAGAAAGAGTAGTTATTAGTGAGATTATTAGTGAACGTCATTTCACGGGTCGTTCTTCCACAAAACAGGTTTGATTGTTGAGACGTCGTAGCTTTAGACTTAGTCACCGGACCTTTTTATTTTTTTAGTTCATTTTTTATGGACCAAACACATGATTGACCACCATACCCCCGAGCCTCTCGTCATCACGGTCATCCCGATATTTTTTTCGTAATTTTTGGACACCCCTAGCCCAACCAAACCACTAATCAAAATCAAAGCCCAATTAGCCTTAACCCAAATTCAAATTTCAAATCCTAATCAAATCTTAATGAAATCAATTACGTATCATGAGGAGATACGAGTGGTTATCCTCACCTTCCTTTTCCCCTCTTTGCACATCCCCTCACTCACCCTCTCTCCTAATCATCGCCCAACTTATACCCCCCTCACACATGCAATTAGCAAGATCTCCTTATATCATGCAAACCCTACCCTCTTCAACCCAAGTCACACAAGAACCCAATTGCAGCCGCCAAGGTCATCTCCCTTACGCATTCTTCTCGGCGGCGGCGGCCACCGATTGCCCCCAACTCCTGCCATCCTCTTCTCCTCCTTCCTCTCTCTCTCTCTCTCCCCTCCCCAAAACACCTCAAAACAGCCCCCAGGCCGCACAGATCTGCCCAGCTACGCCTCACCGAAAACACGGCCGGCCGGCCGCCCTCCAGCGACCTCCGACGGCCACCATCGCCTCCCTTGGACTCCTCTCGAGTCCCCCTATCAACTGCACCCCTCCTTGGTTACTTCTCTCATCTCGATCTCTTTGAAGACCCCACCAAACTCAGCCCAAACGGCAGTTTGGACAGATCTGTCCATCGCTGGAAAAATGCTGTACCCGGCCACCTCCGGCCACCGTCGGAGACCACCCTATCACCGTTGGACTCCTATCGAACCCTCTATCATCTGCAATTTTCCTTTCCCTCTTCCCTCATCTCTAACTCCTCGAAAACCCGTTGAAGTAAAGCCCTAGCGGCTATTATTGACAGATCTGTGCGCTATTCTTCAACACCGGTGCACGGCCAACTCCGACCACTTCCGGCAACCACTCCACCACCATTGGACCCCTATTGGACCCCTTTAACTACTGCAAGTCCCCTTTGACTTCTTTGATCGCTGCTTTTCTGCTGCAACGCTCGACAATGACCGTTGCACGAATCTGTCCTCTTCGTCTTCTTACGGCTGGCTACAACCATGCGCTGACGCTGTCGACCACCCACTGGGCCGACCAACCCCCACTAACCTCCTTCAATCCCCGGCAGCCCCCTTGGATCCTCGGAGTTCACGCGTGTCACCGAACTCACGTGTTTTTACCCGACGTTGCCGCCATCGTGAAGATCCGTTGTGCTACCCGCAACGGGAGAGAGATCGCCACTTGCTTACTGTTCGTGCCATCACCTTCCTATCCAGAAGTGTATTGATGTGCTACACATGGCCGAGACATTGTAGACGACGTCGATCCATCGCCATTCAGACCTGACATCCACTTTTTGATCGACGTCAAAAGGTTAGTCCTCTAACGCGTAGTAAGAACCCCCACTGTAGCAAAACGAAAACCTAATCTAAAAACCGTCAAAAATAACTAAATTTCATTTCCTCACCTTTAAAACATTGCAAAAATATTAGACATCGATGAAGGACTGAATATCTGTGCACATAGGATAGATCGTCGACTGGCTGAACCAAAACGAAAACGTGACTGTGACTGCTAGGATAGCCCCGTTGAACCTAGAAATAAACTCTAATAGGAATGATGAAAAACGTGTCCTGACACCACTGTTGACCCGTTTCAGACGGACCCTAGCTAGCGCACCACTTCGACGGGACGCTTCAGACAGACAACACTCGCGCCACCGCAGGAAAATGTTTACACTTGTGTACTTTCGGCCACGTTTAGGCCATCTACTTCTCAAAAAGTTAAAGTACAATTAAAGAGAACCAAACGTAAAAAGATAGCGTCTGGGACCCCCTTGACAGTTTACACTTGATGACGAAGTCTGAGCACAAACAACAACAACAACTGATACCTTAGGGCTATTCTGTGTGTGCGTATGTGTGGACCCCCCTAGAATCAACAACAACAACAACAACTGCTACCATAGGTTTTACCTGTGTGTGTGTGCATGTGGACCGCCTAGAACAACTCCTTGTTACTTGTCGTGTCATGATCCCAGTTATACAAAAAGCCTCCGGGCGTTTCAGATGCTCTCCATGCGAGAGTGATCCTTGTTACACAAAAAGCCTCCAGGCATTTCGGATGCTACAAAAAGCCTCTGGGCATTTCGGATGCTCTCCACGCGAGAGTGATCCCTGTTATACAAAAAGCCTCTGGGCGTTTCAGATGCTCTCCACGCGAGAGTGATCCCTGTTATACAAAAAGCCTCTGGGCGTTTCAGATGCTCTCCACGCGAGAGTAATCCCTGTTATACAAAAAGCCTTCGGGCATTTCGGATGCTCTCCACGCGAGAGTGATCCCTGTTACACAAAAAGCCTCCGGGCATTTCGATGCTCTCCACGTGAGAGTGATCCCTGTTACAAAAGCCTCCGTGCATTTCGGTTGCTCTTCCAGCGAGAGTGATCCCTGTATTTTCTTGTCTTGAGCACTTGGGTTTGTAATACCCTGAAAGCTACTACACAAGTACTAGAGGGAGGTGAATAGTACTTTAAAATAATCAAGAGTATAATTCCTAATTATCGTGCAATCACAAACAACTATGCGGAATTAATAAGTACAACAAGAGAATCATAACGCAAACACACGATGTAATGGGTTCGGATCCACCCAAGTCTCCCCGACTTGTTCCCGGTGATCCTACGTCCCAGACACCCGGATCCCTTCTGGCTACTTGAGTTAGAATCCACTAACTCAAGGTTCCAATAAACAACTTCTTGTAGAAACTACTACAAGATCAACCAATACAACAATTCGTATCGTAACTCCCACAAACCGGGATCACGAATTTCTCTCACAAACCGAGAGAAAATCACAAATAATAGATTTAATGAAATAGAAGGTGCTTACCACAAAATCCTATGCCTTGAGAAATACTTACGGATTTAGGGCAAGGAAGGAAGAATAGAGGAGATCACGAAACCCTAGCAATCACGCGATGAACAGCGGGAGATGGCTAGGATGATGATGATGATCAAGATTCAATCCTTCAGAAAAATGATCGCTCAAGATCTCGAAACCCTTTGGAGAAATTAGGTCACAAAAGAGAACCAGAGATTTTCGAGAGAGAGATAGAGCCTTGGAAAATGATAATCGAATCGAGACAAAATAAGATCTGAATCTAATCTCATATATGAGAAATTTCCATGTTTGAAACGAGTCAAACAGATGTGGAAAGAATCAAAACAGATCAAGAAAAATCGTGGAAATAAAATCTCCAACGGCTGGAAAATTAAAGCAGCTTAATCGGTCTAAGAAGGATCACTGACCGATTAGTTTGAAAACTAGTCGGTCGGTGAACCTTCTTGGACCGACTTGAAGGTCAACAGAGAATTTAGTGAAATAAGGAGGGTAAACTAGTCGGTCTAAGAAGAAACACTAACCGACTAGTTTGACAACTAGTCGGTCGGTGAACCTTCTTGGACCAACTAATTGGTCAACAGTAACTAGGCTGAAATACACAAGGATGACTAGTCGGTTCAAGAAGACTTTCCGACCGATTAGATCGTCATCTAGTCGGTTGGTCCTTCTACTTGAACCAACTAAGATGCACAAAAAACCATGAAACGAAGCGAGAAGCTAAGGAACACATCCTAATGGATTCTAAGGCAATCCTAGAGAAAAGATATGGTAAACATGAGAATTACTAGGCAAGTACTACTCAAGGTTTAACATTCTAGAAGACAGTAAAAATAAACATTACAAACCGTCTTCAAAAGCTTCTACATGAAGATTCTGAATCCCTCGACTTCATTAATACTCCTTGAGCTTCAACGAAGCTTTAGGCATAGCGATCACGTGCTCTAAGAAAGTCTTGGGACGTCGCTTGAGATCTACAAAGTAATTTGGCGACGATCTTCATAACTGCGCTCAAAGAGGATTAGTACCCAATATTTATGTTTGTTCATCATCAAAACCAAATCAGGGGAATCAATACTCAACATTCTCCCCCTTTTGGTAATGACAAACCAACATAAATATAAATCAATAATAATGAGATAAATAAAATTCACTTACTCCCCCTGCATTGATGACTCGTTAGTTACATTTTAAATATTAAACATAAGCATTAAGAAAAAGATAAAAGTGTAAAACATGATCCAATTATTGAAATATAGGGTCAGAATCCATTTTTATATCTTCACTCCCCCTGAATCTAACATATGAAATTAGATTCACGGTAATGTTTAAATTATCATTTAGCACTAAGTCATTATTAATTTTCTCCCCTTTTTGCATTATCCAAAAAGAGCGGGAGGAAGGCAACGACAACTACCATGGCTAAAGAGAAATATAAACAAAAGAGTCGAAGAATATGACAACGGTCCAAATGACACCAAGGAAAATATCGAAGAAAACAAGGTGTGTTGTCGAAAAGCGAAAAGAGAAATCATCAAAACACCATCAAACCATACGATTGATTAAAGGAACATATTCTCCAATATCAACATTTTTAGCTAATTGAGTGCATGAAAAACAACTCATGTTTCCATTCAAACAAAGCTATATAGTCAATAAAATCGACCAGCGATAAAGTAAACATTAGAGACAAAAGTACAATATGCACACAGTGACGAAATGCAATAGGATGGATATATACATATAAAAACATCAAAATTGAGACATCCAGACTACCAAAAAAATATCGATCATAACTCCAGCATAAATTGAGAATATCACAGCAAATCCAATAAAAACATATGAAACTCATTAATATGCAAGATTATATAAAAAGTATGAATCCTAAATCTCGGATTCACCCATAATCCCCAATTCTCGACGTAACCGCACACAGGTATCTTCCTTGAGTGGTTTCGTGAAAATATCGGCGATTTGCTTCTGGGTTTCAACGTACACTAAAATGATGTCCTTTTTAGCTATATGATCATCTAGGAAATGGTGACTGACATCTATGTGTTTGGTACGGGAGTGTTGTACCGGATTCTTAGAGAGACATATTGCACTTAGGTTGTCCACCATGATAGGGCAAGTATCACAGTTTATACCGAAGTCTTTAAGTGTATGTCTCATCCAAAGAACCTGTGCACATGCATCACCAGCGGCAATATATTCCGCCTCGGTGGTGGAAAGTGCTACGGAATTCCGCTTCTTGGAAAACCAAGAGACAAAAGAATTTCCTATAAAATGGCAAGTGCCACTAGTACTCTTCCTGTCTGATTTGCATCCAGCATAATCTGCATCACTATATGAGATTAACTTATATGTGCTTGACTTTGGATAGAATAATCCGTAGTCGAGTGTGTGACTTAAATAACGGAAAATATGTTTAACCGCTATTAGGTGTGATTCCTTAGGTTGTGATTGATACCTAGCACAAACACATACTGCAAACATTATATCTGGCCTACTAGCAGTAAGATATAATAAACTACCTATCATACCTCGATATAGACGAATGTCTACATCTTTGCCGCCCGTATCTTTATCGAGATGTGTAGTATTGCTCATTGGTATCTTCTTGCTAGAAGCATTCTCCATTCCAAATCGCTTCAGCAGCTCCACTGTGTACTTGGTTTGGTGGATGAAGATTCCATTGTTCATTTGGCGAATTTGGAGTCCTAAAAAATATTTGAGCTTACCCATGTGGCTCATCTCGAACTGATCCTTCATGACATTAGAAAACTCTTCGCAAAGAGTGAAGTTAGTAGTACCAAAAATGATATCATCTACATAAATTTAAACTAAAATAATATCATGATTAGCATACTTAACAAAAAGCGTTGAATCAACCTCACCCATTTTGTAACCCAAATCCAAAAGAAAGTTCTTTAGGCGATCATACCAAGCTCTAGGAGCTTGTCTCAGACCATAAAGTGCTTTCTTTAGTTTGAAAACGTGATTCAGAAATTTTTCATTTATAAAACCCGGAGGTTGAGAACCATATACTTCCTCAACGACATCTCCGTTTAAAAACACACTTTTTACATCCATTTGAAAAAGTTTGAAATCTTTATGGCTTGCAAATGACAATAATAACCTAATAGATTCTAATATAGCTACATGTGTAAAAGATTACTCGAAATCAATACCTTCCTCTTGCTTGTAGCCTTGAGAAACTAACCGGGCTTTGTTCCGGATGACATTTTGGTTCTCGTCTGTCTTGTTCTTGAAAATACACTTCGTTCCTATAACGTTGTGGTTCTTCGAAGGCAACAGAACTAGCTCCCAGACCTCATTCCTCTCAAACTGAATGAGCTCCTCTTCCATGGCTAGGATCCAATAGCTATCTTCGCACGCTTCATTGATATTCTTTGGCTCCAGGGAAGAGACAAAGGCACACTGAGCGAAGAAGTTAACTTGTGATCTTGTTCTGACACCGTCTTCCTTGTTGCCTATAACTTGCTCATGGGGATGGTCACGAACTGTTGGAATCTTTCTGGGAACACCCTGGTCACTAAGAACATTCTCAAGAGAATCATTAGTAGGGTTAGGTTCAACAAAATCAATAGCATTAGATATATCAACAGAATCATTAACTACTTCCATAGAATCATCGTCATCGATAATTCTAGGAGGGACAAAATCTTCATTAAATGAAACATGAAGAGATTCCTCGATCGTTGAGGTTCTTTTGTGGTATATCCGGTAGGCTTTGCTACGGGATGCATATCCAACAAATATCCCCTCATCGGATCTTGGATCAAATTTGTCCAAACTATGATACATGTTCTTGATAGAACATTTTGCACCAAAAACTCTAAAATGTTTAACTTGAGGTAACCTACCAAACAACAATTCATAACAAGTTTGTTTAGTGCCAGGCCTCAAGAGTGTCCTATTAAACACATAGCAAGCGGTATGTACCGCTTCTGCCCAAAATTGATGGCCAAGGTGGCTATCATCAAGCATAGTGCGAGCAAATTCCACTAGCGTCCTATTCTTTCTCTCAACAACACCATTTTGAGGGGGTGCGCGAGGGAAAGAAAAGGTGTGAGTAATACCAACCTCATCACAGAAGTTTGAGAAAAAGTCGTTCTCAAATTCCGCTCCATGATCACTACGAATAGTGACAATGGTGGTTCCAATGAGATTTTGTACTTTCTTAACAAATACTGTGAAGTTTTCAAAAGCATCATTTTTACTAATTAAAGTAAATACCCAAGTAAATCTAGAAAAGTCATCAACGATGACAAGTCCATATTGTGTATTTCCTAATGAAGCAACTCTAGTTGGCCCAAAAAGATCTAGATGTAAAAGCTCTAGAGGTCGTTTAGAGGATATACTTTTCTTAGGTTTAAATGACGATTTTGGAAGTTTGCCTCGTTGACATGAGTCGCAAAAGCTTTTCTTATTGAAGGAAAGCTTATGGAATCCTTTAATAGAATCTAGCTTGGATAGTTTGAAAAGTGTTCCAAAATTCGCATGACCAAAACGTCGATGCCATAAGTGTTGCTCACTTGTGTTGGCAATAAGACATTGTTCATGGGAATTTGGAATATCTAATATATATAGGTCCTTATGGCGTGTGCCAAAGAACAAAACATTATTATTATCATATCTTAAAATATGGCACATTCCTTTCTCAAAGCTAACTTTGTAACCCTTGTCACAAAGTTGGCTTATTGAGATTAGATTGTGATTTAAGCCTTTAACAAGGTAAACATCACTTATAAGGGGTTTAGAAGGGTTACCAGCTTTTCCAACACCCATTATGGTTCCACTCTCATTGCCTCCGAAGACCACTCGGTTTCCATTTTCAATGGGTACCACTTCGGATAACAACTGAGCTTTACCAGTCATGTGTTTTGAGCACCCGCTGTCAAGTATCCACCCGTTCTTGGAGCTAGATTTAGATTTGTTGCTCATCTTCTTTTTCTTGAGTACCTGAAGATAAAAATATCGTATCATGGTACCCAAGGTCATTGGGTCATAAGGATTAGACCTTTGGAAGCCAAGTCCAATTGGACTTAGACTTCCCAATGTAATCAGCATTGTGCACGACATTCATAAAATATGAGTTTATGTAGGCTTGTTTCTTATGCATGCTAGTGTCCTTCGGACCCCAAATAGTGAATGCCTTGGGAGCACTATTCCTATTGGGAGCATGCACATGTGGTTGATTTCTACGTGGTGCATGTGTTCTACGAGGAACTGG
The DNA here is from genome assembly GCA_030789695.1 of Scilla litardierei. NCBI lineage: Eukaryota > Viridiplantae > Streptophyta > Magnoliopsida > Asparagales > Asparagaceae > Scilla > Scilla litardierei. Next base: position 154,272,656 of record CM061142.1, read on the forward strand.
CCTAGTGTATGCATAATGTAGATAAGCATGCGGCACATAATGAAATGGTGGTGGTAACATATGATACGATGCATGATGATAATTATTCATATAATAATGATGTGGGGGAACATATGCATGTGGGGGAACACGTGCGTGAGTGTGTCTCACTTGGTGTGCACGTGCTCATGGATGTGGAACATAGAAATCATCATAAGTATGAACTTGTGGAGTTGGAGGTGTGTTCCTACGTGGCATAGTATTTGTGTACATAAATGCATGACCCTTCTTTGGAGGTCCACCCAAATTGGGTTTCTTTTCAAAAGGGGATGTGTACTTAGTGGAAGTACCATTGGTAGAAGAACTACCCATGGGGTGTTTACTCCCACTAGTTGAGGCATCCGAGGGTGGCCTTACAAAGGTGGTGGAAGATTTGGATGAATTTTCCTTCTTATACCCCAAACCAATACGATGATTGGCCGGAAGTAAGTCATTTAGAATATTATCTAAATGGTCCTTGCCTTTGTTGAATTTTTCAATTCGGCATATTGTGGACTCATATTTCTCAGTGAGAGAGTATTTTAGCATCCAAAGTGGATACTTATGTTGTGAGTTCACAAACACATGACTTGAGATTCTCATTCTCAATACTCAAAGTTGAGTTTCGAGAAATCAAATCGGCTATCTCGTGTTCATCCGAATCCTCAAGGTTAACATGCTCAAGTTGAGACTTGAGATTTACAATCTCAGTTCTCAAGGTTTCAATAACGGTGTCGTTGTTGGTGATGACAGTCTTAGGTGTGTTTTGAAGACTAGTTAGCTCATCTTTGATTTTAGTATATCTATTTACCAATTTAGAATACTTAGACCAAATTTGTTCATTAGCTAATCTTAGGTCATCCATAGTTACCTCTTCACCTTCATCCTCGCTTTCATCTGAAGCGGTCTCTTGATCATGTTGCTCTCTTGCCATGAAGCACATGTGTGCTTTCTCCACTTATTCTTCATCTGACTCTCCACTTGAGGAATCCTCTTCCGAGTCGGTGAATGTACCGACAAGCCCTTTCTTGTACTCCTTGTACTTTCTTGACTCGTCTAACTTTGGTGCATTCCACTTCTCCTTTTGTTTGTTGAGAGGACAATAGACCTTGATGTGTCCTGGCTTATTGCATTTGAAACACAAAGGAGCAGAGGCTTTAGTAGAACCAACTTTAGATTTGTTCTTGAAATTACCTTTTCGGAAGAACCGGTTGAACTTCTTTACCATGAGGGCCAAAAATTCCATGTCCAACTCATCTTCCGATTCTTCACTATCGGTAGGAGTGGTAGGAGCGGCCTTGAAAGCAATCGCCTTTTTCTTCGGCTCTTCTTGCTTCAAGAATGCATTCTCCTGTCCTGCATCTTGATCTTGCTGTCCTTTCGTACCTCATATGACATCAAGGTACCCATTAGTTGAACAACAGTATATTTGGACATATCATTACCTTTCTCGATAGCGTAAGTTCATTTTTCCCTACTCGAAGGAAGTACGTCAATGATCTTAGCGACCTTCTCTTCTTGAGTATAGATCTTCCCAAGGGCTTCCAACTCGTTGGTTATATCCACGAAGCGAGCATAGTACTCCTTAATTCTTTCACCATGTTCCATGTGAAATAACTCGAATTCTTTGTTAGCAACAGTGAGTTTAGAGTGCTTTACCCTGCTCGTTCCTTCGTGTAAGATTAGGAGTTGGTTCCAAATCTGATATGCACTCTTACAGGTGCATATCTTGTTGAAATCTTCAGGCTCCAGTGCACATTGTAAGGCATTCATTGCCTTGGCATTGTTCATCTCCACGGCGACCTTCACGGCAGTCCACTTTGTGAAGTATTCTTCAGTGGGCTCAACATACTCCGTTAACGTGGCTCTCCATAGTGATGCGCTCCGGAGGAAAGTTTCCATCCAGCATTTCCAGTACCCATAGTTGGTACCGTTGAAGTGAGGAGGCATAGTTGAGGAATGTCCTTCGATCACTGAAGAGGCTCCTTCACGATTCTTGTAGGGGCTGTAGTCGGAAGGTGGTCGAACGGCCTTGTTGTCGTTGTGTGTCATAGCTATGAACTTTGCTCGGATACCAAATGTAATACCCTGAAAGGTACTACACAAGTACTAGGGGTGAATAGTACTTTAAAATAATCAAGAGTCTAATTCCTAATTATCGTGCAATCATAAACAACTATGAAGAATTAATAAGTACAACAAGAGAATCACAACGCAAACACACGATGTGATGGGTTCAGATCCACCCAAGTCTCCCCGACTTGTTCCTGGTGATCCTACGTCCCAGACACCCGGATCCCTTCCGGCTACTTGAGTTAGAATCCACTAACTCAAGGTTCCAATAAACAACTTCTTGTAGAAACTACTACAAGATCAAACAATACAACAATTCATATCGTGACTCCCACAAACCGGGATCATGAATTTCTCTCACAAACCGAGATAAAATCACAAATAATATAGTTAATGAAATAGAAAGTGCTTACCACAAAATCCTATGCCTTGAGAAATACTTACGGATTTAGGGCAAGGAAGGAAGAATAGAGGAGATCACGAAACCCTAGCAATCACGAGATGAACATCGGGAGATGGCTAGGATGATGATGATGATCGAGATTCAATCCTTCAGAAAAATGATCACTCAAGATCTCGAAAACCCTTTGGAGAAATTAGGTCACAAAAGAGAACCAGAGATTTTCGAGAGAGAGATAGAGCCTTGGAAAATGATAATCGAATCGAGACAAAATAAGATCTGAATCCAATCTCATATATGAGAAATTTCCATATTGGAAACGAGTCAAACAGATATGAAAAGAATCAAAACAGATCAAGAAAAATCGTGGAAATAAAATCTCCAACGGCTGGAAAATTAAAGCAGCTTAATCGGTCTAAGAAGGATCACTAACCGATTAGTTTGAGAACTAGTTGGTCGGTGAACCTTCTTGGACCGACTAGAAGGTCGACAGAGAATTTAGTGAAATAAGGAGGGTAAACTAGTCGGTCTAAGAAGAAACACTAACCGACTAGTTTGACAGCTAGTCGGTTGGTGAACCTTCTTGGACCGCTAATTGGTCAACATCAACTAGGCTGAAATACACAAGGATGACTAGTCGTTCAAGAAGACTTTCCGACCGATTAGATCGTCATCTAGTCGGTTAGTCCTTCTACTTGAACCAACTAAGATGCACAGAAAACCATGAAACGAAGCGAGAAGCTAAGGAACACATCCTAATGGCTTCTAAGGTAATCCTAGAGAAAAGATATGGTAAACATGAGAATTACTAGGCAAGTACTACTCAAGGCTTAACATTCTAGAAGACAATAAAATAAACATTACAAACCGTCTTCAAAAGCTTCTACAGGGTTTGGGCACAACGATCACAAACCCTCGGCTTCATTAATACTCCTTGAGCTTCAACGAATCTTTAGGCACATCGATCACGCGCTCTAAGGAAGTCTTGGGACATCGCTTGAGATCTACAAAGTAATTTGGCGACGATCTTTATAACTGCGCTCAAAGAGGATTAGTACCCAATATTTATGTTTGTTCATCATCAAAACCAAATCAAGGTAATCAATGCTCAACAGGGTTTGGGGTAGGGTTGAGCGGTCGCATGGGGAGAGGGTCTGGCCGCCCTCAAACCGTAAGGTGTGAACCCTTCGAGTCATACATGTCTTGTCTTGTCTTGTCCTGTCCCGTCTAGCTTAGTCTCGTAGCCGATAGCACACGTTATGGCTACTGTCTGCCGCGTTTACTTTTCCTGCACCGCTTTACTTTCTGCATAGTATAACTGCCATGTCATAACAACAACATGTTAATCAACCAGTAAAATGTTGCTCTTAAATTACCTTACACTTGCAGTAGAGTCTCTCACCCTTTCTTGTAGACTTTACCTGACGTACAGTTCCGTTTCTATTGGGTGATGTACGTCAGGTGTTGAGCAAGAGTACGTGGATGAACCGGACATACCCGAGTACTTGGAGCCAGAGGACGATGACCCGGAGCACGTTCCTGATGAGGACCAGACTTAGGGGTCTTTTTCCGTCGCTGTCTTACAAAGGTTACTACTTTCAGTTGGGTGCATATCACCACTTTACTTTCTGCCTAGGTTGGGTGCTTCGCACCACTAGTTTCCTTTTCTGCAGTTTGTTCCCATGCTTAGGCTCCTCTTTTTAGACTTTTGTACTCGCTGGATATTATCTCCTTATATTAATGAATGCGACTTTCTTTCTGTACTTCTGTTGTTCCGAATTTTATAAATGTAAGAACCTGAAATATTTAAAATGGTACCCCTACAGACGCTTATTGGGTCCGAGCCTCACAGCTCCGGCCCAAGCGGACCTTAGTCACGTTTTGCTTCCATCGTTTTGGGAAGCAGGGCGTGACAGGTTTTAGTGGTGTCATGCAAAAGTTCGGAACAATAAGAGTACCACATTCATTTAATATCCATGTAGAAGTCTAAATTAGGTTTCCTTGTCTTAGATGGTAGGAAGACTTAGATAGACGTTCAGGTTTGATAGTCAGGCGCTTTGGTTAAGACTTAGTCGTACTCATCTTAGGATACCTTAGTAGCCTCCCACCCGGTTCTGACCATGTTAGATTTCTAGAGTCCTTCTTTTAGTCATTCGCTCGAGTCCATCGATTTCGGGCCCAGCAGAACGTAACCTTGATTCTCTTACGGCCCTTTCCTGAGATCTCTCTATTACAGTCTAGTTCATTAGGAAGCCTTAGTGCTGAGTTCTCCTGATCGCTAGATGGCTCGATAATTAGAACCCCTTATTTCTGGCATCTTTCCAATCACTACACTTCTATGTTATCGACCGTAGATTTCCATCATAGCTCTTCATGAATCATATCCTAGGCGTATTCATCATGCGATCATATTCTTTGCCCTTCATTCACGTGATCATTTTATGACGATTATCATTAATTCTTCGAATCTCCCCATTGCGAATTCTGTTTCCTCTAAAAGTATTTTCAAAAATTTCTTATTAAATTCTTCGCTCGGTTTAACTTCTTTGAAACCCTTATTATATATAGTTTAAATTTCTCGTTTTTCGGTTGAGTTAAAATTCTTTTCACGGATTTTGAAAACTTCTTGGTCGAATTTTTTAGTTACTATCTCGTAATTATTTCTATCTGGTATCCTTCATATTTCAGCTTTAAAACCATGTTACCGTTTTGAAAATTCAATATATCACTTTTCTTCTAAACTACGAAATTTATTTTAACCACTTATCGTACGTACTTTTAGAATGTTTTCTAAACTAAAAAAGAACTTCAATTTTTTTAATATATCATATGTTCATCGTGCTAATACTTCAAGAGTCTTTGTATAAACTTATTTTCACTGCAAAACAATCGCTACCTCACCCTCCTCTTTTCCTTGGTCTAACTCTTTTCCGAGTTGTAATATATTACCATCTGCTCGCTATTTCTGCGTATTTTTATAAGTGTATATATATATATATATATATATATATATATATTTATGGTACCATATTTTACACATATCTTTCCTTTATCTCTTTAATTATTTTGAGCAATATTTTTGTCCCATCCAATTAGCTATCTCATTATCCTCGCCTTATCCGAACTTGTTCTTTCCGATCTTGTTTCGTTACGCTTTTGCTTTCGGTTTCCTTTCTATTGTTTAGACATTAGTGCCTCTAGTTTCCTGTGTCAACTCTAGTTTAGTAGTGGGCCCTATGGTTTTGTGATGTTGTCGTGGTGCGTGTATATAGGTGGAGTGTGAGGACCTGTATGAGTGTGCTACCCTTAGGACCTTAATGATTGTCTCTTGTGTCATGTGTGTATACTCAGTGTGGTCCGTGATATACGTATGTACTGAATGATGGTATTCATCTAGGTATGGATAGCGTCATAGCAGGTAATTCCTTAGACTTAGTCTTTTGTATTATAGTATAGCTTATCTTTGGCTGCATGTGATTGTATCAAAACTTTTGTTTTCTTTTAAACCAAATCTTTAACGTTTTGAAACTAGCCCACAAAGATCACACCCCTTATCCTCCCTCGTCCAATACCACAACTCCACATGGTTTTCTCGCAAGTTTTTTTTAGAACATGCCTTTCTTTTCTTTCCCTCTCCGGAGAGTTATTTCATTGTTGTTATATTATTAGAACTGGTTATTATTGCTATAGGATTATATTTGCGGGTAGGTATAGAGTGAGGTGAGATATGTGGTAGCGTTGATTAATTGATTTTGGAACACAAGGATGTCAGATTAGATTTCTTTAGATGAAAAGAATGAGGTGTCCAAGACTTATTTATAATATCGATGTGTGACAGACTCAATGGAGAATTCTGGTTGGATGAAATTATATACATGGGGATGGGAGCTTGATGGTTCATTAATTATGGAGGATAAATTTATGAGTTAATGTGATGGATGATATATTGGAGACGAGATGATTGTTGATTTGCAAACGATAATGTGGATTTATAGTTATTATTATTATTTTATAAGTGATTCCGAGGGAGGAATTATTTCTAAGAGGTGGGTAGAATGTAACGGCCGCTTTCAGACCTTTCGTATTTTTGCGCGTACGACTCTTTTCGTGTACGTATTTATTTTTGCCTCTTCTTGGATCCGGCCTATACAATGTGATATATCGTTGTGACCGTAAGGAAGAGTAGTTATTGGTGGGATTTCTAGTGAACGTCATTTCATGGGTCGTTCTCCCACAAATCAGGTTTGATTGTTGAGACGTCGTAGCTTTAGACTTAGTCGTCAGACCTTTTTTATTTTTTTAGTTCGTCTTTTGTGGACCAAACACGCGATTGACCATCGTACCCCCGAGCCTCTCGTCATCATGGTCGTCTCGATATTTTTTTCGTAATTTTTGGACACCCTTAGCCCAACCAAACCACTAATCAAAATCAAAGCTCAATTAGCCTTAACCCAAATTCAAATTTCAAATCCTAATCAAATCTTAATGAAATAAATTACGTATCACGAGGAGATTGCAGTGGTTATCCTCACATTTCTTTTCCCCTCTTTGCACAACCCCTCACTCACACTCTCTCCTAGTCATCACCCAACTTATACCCCCCTCTCACATGCATTTAGCAAGATCTCTTTATATTATGCAAACCCTACCCTCTTCAACCCAAGTCACGCAAGAACCCAATTGCAGCCGCCAAGGTCATCTCCCTTGCGTATTCTCCTCGTCGGTGGCAGCCACGGGCTTCCCCCCAACTCCAGCCATCCTCTCCTCCTCCTTCCTCTCTCCCTCTCTCCTCTCTCTCCCCTCCCAAAACACCTCAAAACTGCCCCCATGCCGCATAGATCTGCCCAGCTGCGTCTCGTCGGAGAACACGGCTGGCCGTCGCCCTCCGACAACCTCTGGCGACCACCACTACCTCCATAGGACTCTTCTCGAGTCTCCCTATCAACTGCACCCCTACTTGCTTACTTCTCTCATCTCGATCTCTTCGAAAACCCCATCAAACTCAGCCCATATGGCAATTTGGACAGATCTATCCATCGCCGAAAAAATGTCGCGCCCGGCTACCTCCGGCCATTGCTGGCGACCACCCTACCATCGTTGGACTCCTATCGAACCCCTCTATCATCTGCAATTTCCCTTTCCCTCTTCCCTCATCTCTAACTCCTCGAAAACCCGTTGAAATCAAGCTCTAGCGGCTGTTTTTGACAGATCTGTGCACTGTTCTTCAACACCAGCGTACGGCCATCTCCGACCACTTCCGACAACCACTCCACCACCAGTGGATCCCTATTAAGCCCCTTTAACTACTGCAAGTCCCGTTTGACTCCTCTGATCGCTGCTTTTCCGCTGCGACGTGCGACAATGACCGCTGCACGAATCTGTCCTCTTCGTCTTCTTACGGCCGCCCACCACCATGCGCTGATGCCATCGACCACCCAACAGGCCGAGAAATCCCCACTGACCTCCTTCAATCCCTGGCATCTCCCTTGGATCCTCGAAGTTCACGCGTGTCACCGAACTCACGTGTTTTTACCTGACGTTGCCGCCGTCGTGAAGATCTGTTGTGCTACCTGCAACGGGAGAGAGATCATCGCTTGCTCGCTGTTCGTGCCACCACCTTGCTATCTAGAAGTGTCTCGCTGTGCTACCCGCAGTCGAGACGTTGCAGACAACGCCGAGCTATTGCCGTTCAGATCCGACATCCGCTTTTTGATCGACGTCAAAAGGTTAGTCCTCTAACGCGTAGTAAGAACCCCACTCTAGCAAAACAAAAACCTAATCTGAAAACCGTCAACAATAACTAAATTTCATTTTCACACCTTTAAAACGTTGCAAAGTATTAGACCTCGACGAAGGACTGAATATCTATGCAAATATGATAGATCGTCGACTAGACTGAACCAAAACGAAAATGTGACTGTGACTACTAGGATAGCCCCGTTGAACCTAGAAATGAACTCTAATAGGAATGATGAAAGACGTGTCCTGACACCGCCGTTGACCCGTTTCAGACGGACCCTCGCTGACGCACCACTTCGACGGGACGCTCCAGACAGACGACACTCTCACCACCGCAGGCAAGTGTTTGCACTTGTATACTTTCGGCCACTTTAGGCCATCTACTTCTTAGAAAGTTAAAGTACAATTAAAGAGAACCAGATGTGAAATGATAGCGTCAGAGACCCTCTTGACAGTTTAGACTTGACGACGAAGTCTGAGCACAAACAACAACAACAATTGACACCTTAGGGCTATTCTGTGAGTGCGTGCGTGTGGACCCCCTAGAATCAACAACAACAATAACTGCTACCATAGGTTTCACCTGTGTGTGCGTGCATGTGGACCCCTAGAATGAACAACTCCTTGTTACTTGTCGTGTTATGATCCCTGTTATACAAAAAGCCTCCAGGCGTTTCGGATGCTCTCCACGCGAGAGTGATCCCTGTTATACAAAAAGCCTCCGGGCATTTTGGATGCTCTCCACGCGAGAGTAATCCCTGTTACACAAAAAGCCTTCAGGCGTTTCGGATGCTCTCCATATGAGAGTGATCACTGTTACACAAAAATCCTCCGGGCGTTTCGGATGCTCTCCACACGAGAGTGATCCCTGTTATACAAACAGCCTCCGGGCGTTTCGGATGCTCTCCACGCGAGAGTGATCCCTGTTACACAAAAAGCCTCCGAGAGTTTCGGATGCTCTCCCAGCGAGAGTAATCCCTGTATTGTCTTGTCTTAAGCACTTGGGTTTGGGGTAGGGTTGAGCGGTCGCACGAGGAGAGGGTCTGGCCGCCCTCAAACCGTAAGGCGTGAATCCTTCGAGTCACACATGTCTTGTCTTGTCTTGTCTTGTCCTGTCCCGTCTAGCTTAGTCTCGTAGCCGGTAGCACATGCTACGGCCACTGTCTGCCGCGTTTCCTTTTCCTGCACCGCTTTACTTTCTGCATAGTAAACTGCCATGTCATAACAACAGCATGTTAATCAACCAGTAAAATGTTGCTCTTAAATTACCTTACACTTGCAGTAGAGTCTCTCACCCTTTCTTGTAGGCTTTAACTGACGTACAGTTCCTTTTCTCTTGGGTGCTGTACGTCAGGTGTTGAGTCGGAGTACGTGGACAAGCCGGACGTACCCAAGTACTTGGAGCCAGAGGACGACGACCCGGAGCACGTTCCTAACGAGGACCATACTTAGGGGTCTTTTTCCATCGCTTCCTTACAGAGGTTACTACTTTCAGTTGGGTGCGTATCACCACTTTACTTTCTACCTAGGTTGGGTGCTTCGCACCACTAGCTTCCTTTTCTGCAGTTTGTTGCCATGCTTAGGCTCCTCTTTTTAGACTTTTGTACTCGCTGGATATTATCTCCTTATATTAATGAATGCAACTTTCTTTCTGTACTTTCTGTTGTTCCGAATTTTATAAATGCAAGAACCTGAAATATTTAAAATGGTACCCCTACAGACGCTTATTGGGTCCGGCCTCACACCTCCGGCCCAAGCGGACCTTAGTCACATTTCACTTCCGTCGTTTTGGGAAGCGGGGCGTGATAGTGAGCTACATGAATATTTTTTTTAGAAGGTAATTCCATCCACATTGATCAAAACACTTGAATAAACTCACAGCAGGATTTCAGAATTTCAGAGAAGGGTAGCTTGCTAAGAAAACCAAGGAAAAATTTGATCTTTTGATCTATTGAACACACACAAAACATGAATTTAAGATCATGAACAATCAAAATAACTTCATAGCATCATCATAACCCTTAAAAAAATTCCCTAACCAAGGTTAGAATCCTACCTCAAGAAATCCACTTTCTTCTTCTCTTCTCTTTCTCTTCCTTCCACCTTTCTTTCTCCTTGAAGGGCTAGGGTTTTCTTGAAATTTTTTGGAAGTAAAATTAGGGTTTGTAAACCTTGATGAAGAGGAAAGGGGGGAAGAGGGGGGTTTGTCCACTTCTAGAGGGGAAAAGAGGGAGATAGGAATGAAAAGAAAAGGTATGGAAAGTTAAAGAAGACGATAGAATTTCCTACAAAAATATCTATCTCTAAAATCCTCTTAGGATATGCATGCACATGATAAACTGAATTTAATACCCTCCCAAATTTACCCCTTAAGTTTCAAGTATTTACAAATTTGCTATTACTTTATGCACACACTCCTTTACTATACACACACACATCTTCTAGACCAAAAGACCATTTTGCCCCTCACCCTTCTAAATATTAACGAGTATGCCACTAATCCCATCCCTTTTCACACTAACCCACTCCTTCAAAATTACAAGTATGACATTACTTTACACACCTACCTTTACTCTACGCACACTTCCACCCGTATTGCCAAATGACCAAAATGCCCTCACACTCTTCACGAAATTATACGACTGCCACCAGCCACATGCATGCCATATCACCTCTTACCAACTCCTTATACTCCCTCTACTCATGCGTAGAGGACTACCGTGTCAGTCGCTGTATAGGGCTAAACAGGCCATGACATCCTACCCTCCTTAAAATAAAGTTCGTCCTCGAACTTCCGAAGTCCAATGGTTCTAGTCTAAGAAGAAAAATACTTCTAATTTCCAGGGAGCCTCTCTATATATTACCCTACACCACTGTCCCCACAAATTTTTTGCACTCAAGATTATCAAAAGAGACATCGATAAAGGGATAAGATACTTACATAAACAGGTGAGGGTATCTGTCTCTCATCTCGTCCTCACGCTCCCAGGTGGACTCACCAGGGGATTCTTGCTGCCACATAACCCTTACTAGATTAATGGCTTTCTTCTTTAGTACCTTCTGTCTCCGATCCAGGATGGCCACTGGTTGCTGTTTATAATCAGGTCGGGGCGCACTTCAATCTTTGAGAAGTCCACAAGGTGACTATGATCTCTCACATATTTTCGAAGCTGAGATACATGGAACACATCATGGATGCCCTCAAGGGAGGGTGGCAAGACAAGGCAATAAGCAACCTCACCAATACGAGCCAAGATCTCGAATGGACCAATGAACCTCGTGCTCAACTTCCCTCATCTACCAAATCGAATCGTGCCACGTGTTGGGGAGATCTTCAAGAACACGTAATTGCCTGGTTAAAATTCCAATGGACGCCTCTTTATATATGCCCAATGCTTATAGCGATCCTGAGCGATACGAAGATTCTCCTTGATTGTCTGAACCACATCGATCGCTTCCACCACCAAGTCAGGTCCTAAGAGTTCACGGTCCCCAACATCGTCCCAGTTTAGAGGCGATCTGTAATTCCTTCCATACAGAGCAGCAAACGGTGCCATTCCAATGCTTGCTTGATAAATATTGTTGTAAGCAAACTCCACCAGGTGCAAATAATCTTCCCATGATCCCTTAAATTCCGGCATACAAGCCCTCAATATGTCCTCGAGGATCTGAATAACTCGCTCGGACTGTCCATCTATCTGGGGATGATATGCGGTACTAAACTTGAGATGAGTCCCCAAACTAGACTGTAAACTTCTCCAAAAAAGTGAGGTGAATCTGGTGTCCCGATCAGAGATTATACAAACAGGAACTCCGTGAAGCCTCACGTCTCCTGCAAAGAATATTATGTCTAACACCTCACACTACCAAGTATAGAAAATGTAAGTGTGACGAAGGGGTTTTACCTCCATGGATCTTCGAGCCAAATGCTCGGTAGACAGTCCAACTCGAAAGGGAATGAAATGTGTAGATTTGATCAAGCGATCAACGACTACCCAAATTGCGTCATTTCCCTTGGGTGTGCACGGTAACCCAGTCACAAAATCCATCGTCACGTGTTGCCATTTCCATTCAGGTATGGGGAGAGGCTGCAATAGACCTGTAACTCTTTGGTGTTTGACCTTCACCTGCTGACAGACCAAGCACGAGGCCACACTTTTGGCTATACTGTGCTTCATCCCATGCCCTCAGTAATGTTGTCGCAGGTCGTGGTACGTCTTTGTCCCTCCTGGATGAATTGAATAGGGGGAGGTATGGGCCTCTTTAAGTAATTCCACTCGAACAGCACCAGCCGGCACACATAGCCGAGTTCCAAATCTAAGAGATCCATCTTCGTGAATGTGGAAGTCAGTCCGAAGTCCGGCCTCTACCTGTTCTTGGATTCTCCTTAATTTTTCATCCCCTAACTGCGCGGATTTGATCTGGTCCACTAGATCGGACTGGACCTGTAAACCCAACATGGTTACTTTAACACCCGGAAGAACAACCTCTATCTCCATTTATCGCAGTGCCCACTAGAGATGAGGTTGAGAGGTCAACATCATCACAGCAGGATATCTACTGAGTGCATCAGGGACCACATTCACCTTTCCAGGGTGATACTGGAGATCGATATCATATTCTGCCATTAGCTCAAGCCACCGACGCTGTCTCATGTTGAGCTCCTTCTGGGTGAATACATACTTCAAACGCTTGTGGTCGGTGTACACCTTGATATGCTCCCTAGCAGAAATTGTCTCCACATCTTTAGGGCAAAAATCACGGCTGCCAGCTCCAAGTCGTGTGTAGGGTAGTTTAGCTCATGCACCTTCAAAAGTCTAGAGGCATAAGCTACAACACGTCCATGCTGATGTAGGACACATCCAAGCCCTTTGCCAGAAGCATCACAGAAGATCTCGAATCCTCCAGAATAGTTCGAGATTGTCAGGCCTGGCACATTGTCAACCTTCTCTTCAACTCTTCAAATTCATGCTGACACTCCTCAGACCAGATGGCAATATATTCCGCTTCAGTCGTGGACAATGACACCGAATTCTGTTTCTTAGAAAACCAAGAAACTAGGAAATTTCCTAGAAAATGGCAAGTGCCACTAGTACTTTTCCTCTCGGACTTGCATCCAGCAAAGTCGGCATCATTATATGAGATTAACTCATATGTGTTAGATTTAGGGTAAAGTAACCCATAATCTAGAGACTGATTGAGATAACGAAATATTCGTTTAACCGCAATCAAGTGTGACTCCTTAGGTCTAGCTTGATATCTAGCACACAAGCATACAGAAAACATGATATCGGGCCTACTAGCGGTTAAGTAAAGTAAGCTACCAATCATACCTCGATATAGACGAACTTCTACATCTTTTCCGTTTTCATCTTTGTGAAGATGGGTAGTTGTACTCATGTGAGTCCTTTTGCTTGAAGACGATTCCATCCCGAATCACTTTATAAGCTCCCCTGTGTACTTTGTCTGATGTATGAAGGTGCCATTCTCCATTTGTCGAATTTGCAGTCCAAGGAAATAAGTGAGCTCTCCCATGTGGCTCATCTCGAATTCATCCTTCATTGACTTAGAAAATTCTTGACAAAGATTAAAGTTAGTAGAACCAAAAATTATATCGTCTACATGAACTTGAATCAAGAGAATGTCATTTTCATAATCTTTAATGAAGAGTGTAGAATCAACTTCTCCCATTTTAAAACCTAAATTCAAAAGAAAGGTCTTGAATCGATCATACCAAGCTCTAGGAGCTTGTCTCAACCCATACAACGCTTTCTTAAGTTTGAAAACATGATTTGGAAATTTTTTATGAATAAAACCAGGAGGTTGAGAAACATATACTTTTTCATTGACAGTCCCATTCAAAAATGCACTTTTAACATCCATTTGAAATAGTTTAAAATTCTTATGGGATGCAAAAGATAAAAGTACTCTAATAGCTTCTAATCTAGCTACGGGGGCAAAAGACAGTGTTCTAAAAATCAGCCTGGGCGGCCGCCTAGGCGGCGCCTAGGCGCTAGGCGGCCAGTAAACGCTCCGAGTATGGCCTGGGCGGTCAATCTGGGCGTTTTTGGGATTAATCAGCCGCCTAAGCGTTCTGGGCGGTTCCTGAGCGGTTCCTGAGCAGTTCCTAGGCGGTTCCTGGGCAGTGTCTGGGCGTTTTTGGTAAATGGCTTAATTGCACAAGCGTATCTTTTAAATTTTATTTTGTTGCACACAAATACTCTTAAATAGGTAAACAGGGGCAAAAGATTCTTTGAAATCAATACCTTCCTCTTGCCGGTAGCCTTGAGATACTAACCTTGCTTTGTTCCTTGTGATTACCTCGTTCTCATCCGTCTTGTTCTTGAAGATCCATTTGGTCCCAATAACTTGGTGACCACTTGGAAGAGGAACGAGTTCCCAAACTTCATTTCTCTCGAATTGCATTAGTTCTTCTTCCATTGCCACTATCCAAGAGCTATCCTTACAAGCTCTTCGATGTTCTTTGGCTCAATGGTAGAGCCAAATGCGTAATGAGAGAATTCTTCAATCCTCGACCTCGTTCGAACACCTACACCAATATCTCCAATAATTTGGTTATGGGGATGATTGCGAACGGTCGGATAAGTCACTAGGAACATCTTCAACAATTTCGTTAGTATTGTTAGTCTCAATAATCGAATCATTAATCTTAACATTACTAAGAGTATCACAAATAACATCTACACTATCATCATCAACACGAGGAACATCAAAATCTTCATTAAATGAAATGTGTAGTGATTCCTCAATCGTTGAAGAAGTTTTGTTGTATATCCGGTAGGCTTTGCTACGTGTGGAATATCCAACAAAAATTCCTTCTTCGGAGCTTGGTTCAAATTTATCCAGATTACCGAAAGTGTTCTTGATAAAACATTTCGAACCAAAAACAAGAAAATATTTTACTTGAGGCTTTTTGTCATAAAACAACTTAAAACAAGTTTTGTTCGTTCGGGGTCTCACTAAGATCCTATTGAGCACATGACATGCCGTGTGCAATGCCTCTGCCCAAAATTGTAGTTCTAGATGACTATCATGGAGCATAGTGCGTGCACACTCAATAAGAGTCCTATTCTTTCTCTCTACAACACCATTTTGTGGTGATGCCAGAGGGAAGGAAAAATGATAAGTTATCCCAGTGTCATCACAAAACTTAGTAAAAGATTCATTCTCAAATTCTCCTCCATGATCACTACGGATAGTGGTAATGGTGGATCCTAAGAGATTCTGAATCTTCTTTGCAAATTTGGTAAATTCTTCATAAGCTTCATTCTTTTTAGTTAAGAATGAAACCCAAGTAAATCTAGAAAAGTCATCAACGACAACTAATCCATAATGAGCATTACCTAAAGAAGCGGTTCTAGTTGGTCCAAACAAATCTAGATGAAGAAGTTCTAGGGGCCTCTTAGAAGTAATCCATTCTTTAAGCTTAAAAGATGATTTACTAAGTTTATCTCTTTGACAAGAATCGCAAAAGTTTTTCTTATTAAAAGCAATTTTAGGAAAACCTTTGACTAGATCATGCTTAGCTAACTTATATAAGTGCTTGAAGTGAACATGACCAAACCGCCAATGCCATAATAGTTGTTCACTTGTGTTAGCAACTAAGCAATGCTCTACGGTTTTAGGAAAGCTCAAATAATAAATATTTTTACGCCTAATACCAGAAAATAAAACATTTGAATCACAGTCAACAATAGTACACAATCCTTCTCCAAAGTTAACCTGTAACCTTTGTCACAAAGTTGACTAATGGAAATGAGATTGTGACACAAACCACTAACAAGAAATACATTAGTAATTAAGGGTTTGGAAGGGTTACCAACAATACCTACTCCAATGATGGTTCCCTTTTGATTACCTCCAAAAGTGACTGTTGCACCATCCTTGATGCTAATCACTTCGGAGAGCAATGAGGGATCTACCGTCATATGTTTGGAGCAACCACTATCTAGAATCCATCCTTTCCCTTTAGAGCTAGTTTGACCTTTATTGCTCTTCTTCTTTCTCTTGGGTACCTATATAATATACCATAAGCTCATGGTACCCAATATTTGTTGGGTCCAAGGGGATTAGCCCTTTGGAAGCTAAGTCCAAGTGGACTTCCGCTTCCCAACATAATTACCATTATTAATAACATCATGAAAATAGGAATCAACATAAGCATTCCTATCATTTAGGCTAGTGTTCTTAGGACCCCAAATGGTGTATGTTTTGGGAGTCCTTTTCCTAGTTGCATGCATACTTGTTGGATTTCTATGTGGTGCATACTTCTTAGGAACATGGTTTCTAGCATAAATATGAGGTGGTGGATATGCATTGGACATACGAGAATGATATGTATGCTTGGGAACATGAATGTTGTATGAAGCATATGGATCATGCATGACATGTGGAGGATGAGCATACATGTAGGAATGATGCGTATGTGCATACATGTGTATATGAGCACGTACATGAGTATTTCTCATGTGTGGTTTTATACGTGTCCGTCGATGTGGAGCATAAAAAGTGTCATGATTATCAACTTGTGAAGTAGGAGGTTTCCTACGTGGATGAGTGTTAGTGTACATGTAAGCATGTCCTTGCTTTTGGTTTCCACCCTTAGTGGGTTTCTTGCCAAAAGGAAGAGAAGGTGAAGTGGTGACTTTCTTGATATGTTTGCTACCTATAGTGTCTTTGACACCACTTGTGGATGCACCGGAGGAAGGCCTCACAAAGTCTATAGTGACACAACTATAGGAGGTGCGAGCATTGGATGCATTCGCATTCACAAACCCAAGACCAACACGATGTGTGGTCGGAAATTGGTTTGCTAGCAAATCATCCAATTGTCCTTTTCCCTTATTGAATCTCACAATACGGGAGGACATGAGCTCATATTTCTCCTTTAGAAAAGAAATGTTGGTATCCAAGGTGGACACCCGTGCTTTGAGCTCGTGCACTTGGGTTTTAAGAGAATCATTCTCTAAACCCAATTGTGTGTAATGTGTGACTAGATCACTCTTATCCGTTGAATGTGTTTGATCTAGTTGAGATTTGAGGTTATTCACATCATCTCTCAAAGTGACATTTTGAGAAGCTAAGTTTGCTTTCTTAAGAGTTAAAGTATCAACAATGGTGTCATTGTTGATAATGCATGGAATGGATGTCTTGCTAACATTTGATTTCTTTAAGCTAGTATATCTAAGCATTAAAGATTGATATTTAGCAAATAATTCTTCATTAGCAATACGAAGTTCATCCATTGTTACCTCGGTATCATTCGTGTCGGAATCACTCTCATCGGAGAGTGGATCCTCTCGGGCCATGAAGCACATGTGAGCAATCTCACCCTTCTCATCATCGGAATCACTTGATGATTCTTCACTTGAGTCATTGAATGTACCTACGAGTCCTTTTCTTCTTGTCTCTCTTGTTCTTGTCGGACTTGTGGTACTTCGGAGCTTTCCACTTCTCTTTGTTCTTTAGCATTGGGCAATCCCTCTTGATGTGCCCTGGCTTATTACACTTAAAGCAAAGAGATGAAGTAGCATTAGTAGACTCAAAACGTTTGTTTGAGGAAAATTTATCTTTGCGAAAGAAGTGTTGGAACTTCTTCGCCATTTGGGCCATTTCACCCAAATCCATCTTATCTTCCGAATCTTCGCTATCGGAGGATGATGAATTGGCGTTGAATGCCAAAGCCTTCTTCTTGGCCTCCGAAGGATTTATCATAGCTCGAATCTTTAATCGGTTCTCTCGTCTTACCTCATAAGACATGAGAGTCCCGATAAGATTCACAACTGTGTAATTCTTCAAATCATTGACCTCTTCGATGGCGATCGCTCTTCTTTCCCATTTGGAGGTCATTCCCATGATGATATTCCTTACCTTTTCAGGTTCGGTGTATATTTGGCCAAGGGCTTCCAATTCATTGGTGATGTCGGTAAAACGTCCGTACATCAATGCAATGCTCTCATTTTCCTGCATATGAAACAAATCGAAGTTTTGCACGGCAACATATAACTTTGAAAGTTTTACCTCGTTCGTTCTCTCATGGGTAACGATGAGATGGTTCCAAATTTAATATGCACTCTTACATGTGCATATCTTGTTGAACTCATTCGGGTCCAACGCACAATGAAGAGCGTTCATTGCTTTTGCGTTGTTGACTTCGGTGGATTTCTCGGAAGACGTCCATTTCTCGAAATCCTCTTCGGTGGGCTCGACGTACTCCTTGTGGAGGGTTCTCCAAAGTGAAGCACTCCTAAGGAACGTCTCCATCCCACACTTCCAATAGGCAAAGTTAGTGCCATTGAAACGTGGAGGACGTACCGTAGATTGACCTTCGAAAAGTGTGGATGCTCCATCACGATTGTGATTGTTGTACGAAGTCGGTGGAGGAACGTTGTTATTGTTGGATGCCATAGCTATTACCTTGTACTCTGATACCAATTGTAAGGATCCTGTCTTTGGAGAAAACACTAGAAGGGGTGTTGAATAGTGTTTAAGCAATTTAAAATGATAATTACACCAAATTAAAATGCTAACCAACAATATAGTGCGAAATTAGAATTAAACCCAAATAAGAAACAAATGCAAACACAATTATGTTTCTAGGGTTCAGATTACCCAAGTCACTTCCCAACTTGTTCCCGGTAATCCTACGTCCCTTCCACCCGGATACCTCCGGATACTCAAGTTAGAACCCTAACTTGAGGTTTCCTTAAAACCCACTTGTAGCAACCCTACAAGTGAAATCGAATACAATCGATGTCCTTGACTCCCACAACTTGGGAGCAAGCAAACCACTCGCACAACCCGAGAGCAAATTCAATTTACGAAAGTAATGAAATTTGAAAGCAACACTTACAATCACCTATGCCTTGAAGTAGAACTTGAAGGAGAAGTGTGATGTGTGTTGTAGACTCTCTTGGAAGAGAGGAGAAAGCCCTTTCTCTTGACTGCATCAAATACATGGAGGATCACTCTTTGGTTCTAGGTTGGAGAGCAAGAGATCAAAGATAGGAATTCTTAGGGCTTTGGATTTGGGAGCTTTAAAATTTATAAATGAAAGCTTAAGAGATTTTGAAATAGCTTAGGAAACCTTTCAATGGAACAGTAGAAGCCCATTATATAGGTTTCTCAAATCCATAAAACAGTTTAGGCAAAAACCCCTTTTGGAATCCGTGAGAAAATTCTCAACGGATAGAAACTGAACTCGCGACAGTCGACTGTTGAAGAAACCACAGTCGACTGTTGCACAGTCAGCATGGGTAGGTAAGAATTCATAATGGTAACTTACCACGTGGATAGTCGACTGATGAAGCAAAGACAGTCGAGCGTTGAATCAACAGGTGACTGTAATTACTTCTACAGGTGACTGGCCGAAAGAATGGTAAGGTGAAGAAATCTGGAAATCCCGTAAGATAACAGGACAGACGACTGATGAAGATAATACAGTCGACTGTTAATCAGAACAGGCGACTGTAAATCCTTATACAGACGACTGTCAAATACCCTGAGAATTTTCAGAGAGCTGAGTCAATAAATTGGCTCACAGACAGATAACTGTTGCAGCATACACAGTCGACTGATCCAAGGGACAGTCGACTGTATATTCAACATTAGTCGACTGGCCGTAAAAGTCAGATCAATAAAGTTTGGGCAGAAGATGGAAAGGCGACTGATTTACAAAACACAGTCGACTGTCACTTGGACAGGCGCCTGTGAATCGTTCATCAGTTGCATGTGCGAAATAAACAGATAGGCCCAAAACTAGATTGTAAAAGTTTGTGAATAACAGACGACTGTAGAACAAAACACAGTCGACTGTTTTTGAGACAGATGACTGTAAAACGTTCAGCAGTCGACTGTTATAAACAATCCAAGCACAATCACTAAAGAAATGAATTGGAGTCTAAGGACGAATGATCTAATGATGTCCTAAGACTGAAATGGTGATGTGTGTGAGTGCTCCATTAAAGTTCTACTTCTAAGCTACATACTAGAAGAGATAAAAGAAAATTACATTGACGAATTCTCTCTTCTATCCATCATATGAGCTTGAAGTCTTCATGGAGCTTCAGTCAACATCTACAATCACCCAATCCATTTTCATTTGCCTTCAATGAACTTTGAGAGTCATCCATTGCTAGTAGATCTTCATAAATAGCTTAGGCAATGGATTAACTGCAAAATAGGGGATTAGTCACAAGTATTTATGTTTGCTCATCATTAACACCAAGTAGGGAGAAGTCCAATACTCAACAGGTGCCACCGTCACATGTGTTTGATGATGATCCTATTCGTTGCATGGCCGTATCAACTCTTTACTTTTCTTTCATATTTTTCATTTCTTTTTCCTTCTGTCTAGTTTTTCGTTTTCTTCATATCTTTTTTCCTTTTTCCTTTTTCCGCTTTTTACTTGCATTTTTCATTTTCCTTTGTATAGCTTGACGATATGATCCCTTTGGGAAAACCATGACCACATACTGGCTTTGTACACTCTAGGCTAGAGTTAATTTTCTATCACACACTTTTCACACCTTTCGGTGGTACGACTTTCACACTACCACCCTCACGATTTAATTTCGAACCTACATCCATGAGTGAGATGAAACTGGCGCCCGTTCTGTCTCCAATGAATTAGGCTAGTCATTTTTTTCCATCCTTTGATTTTGTGACCCTAGGTTTTTCCGATATCTGTTTTGTCCATATTTTCTGTGTTTTTACCATGCACTTTCGTATCGTATCGTTTCGATCGCCCAAATTCATATTTCCATATTATATCGCGCCTTTTCTCGATAAATTTGATTCTCGCGATATTTTATATGCTTTCAGGGAATTCGGCACGATTCGGAGCGATACGGGATTTTGGACACGACGTCGATGCCAATCTTGCTTCGCCTCGCCACGACGACCCAAGGGAGGCTAAAGAAAGAAGAGAAGTGAAGAGGAGAAGGAGATGAGAGGAGAGAAGAAGAAGCAAAGGAGGATGCAAAAATGCCATGGTGTTGCCAGATCACTCGGCCGAGCGCATGATGCGCTCGGCCGAGCTGTGACACCAAAAGAAGGGGCCAATGCCTTCAAGGGAGTACTCGGGCGAGCATTTGGTTCGCTCGCCCGAGCTACCAACTCGCTCGCCCGAGCCAGCTGTCAGTAGAGCCCCCTCCTTTTGCCTACAAGCTCTCGAAAAATTCGACAATTAAAGCGCTCGGCGAGCGAGGATCGGCTCGCTCGAGTGGCTCCTTGTTTGAACGAGCGAGATAGAGTCCTCTTAATGACGATCGGGCGAGGGATCCAACTCACTTGCTCAAGCGATCTTTCCTCCGATGCCAAGATGGAGCCCAAAGAAGCAGTGCTCTGGCGAGCGAGCACTGTGCTTGCCCAAGCGGTAGGTCGACAAAGTGCAGAATTGCTCTTTTTAATGGGTTTCAGGTTGGTTTTCTAGTAAAACCCGAACCCAAACAGTTTTGTATAAATAGTAAACAGTTTTTAGAGTAGGTTAAGTGTTATTTTACTGCTGGAAACTTGAGAGCTATTGGGAAAGCTCTTTGATTTGGATCTAATTTTGCAATCTAAATCTTGGTAACAATTCCTTTCTCTTTGATTTTTTGATATGTTGTTCTCCATTGCTCCCTCTTCGCATTGATATTAATTTCATGATGTTTGCCCAAGTAATTATGCTATTCTCTGTTGCCCTCATCTTTGTAGCCATAGTCAAGCTAGAGCAGTGTGTTTCTAGGGCTTAGGGAGGTCCCTAGCAGCTTAGGGATTGGATGTTAGGTTAGATCTCCGTTGGATGAATCTAGGGTCTCCCTATGGTGGTTTGAACAAGGATTTTTGGGGGATTAGCCTCAAAATTGAAGGGCCGCGGAAGCGACTTCATATCCTAGGGAGAACCCCACGAATCGATTTAGGATTAGTGGCCGTTTTCTGGGGCTCGTGCTCACGAGGGTGACTCGAGAGCCAGGGGTGACCACTAATCCCAAATCCACTAGCCGATGACTATGAGAGTAGCCCGACTGCTAGAACCAACCATAGGATGGCATCGCATCCTGTAGAGCACGCGAGTGCCGACGGACTGCGAGGCGGGGACCAAGTGTCAAGCGTAATGCACGCATTCCCATATGGAGCCGATAGCAAAAGCACGGCTTTGTATAGGGATGCGTTAAACGAGTGTGACGATGAAAGTCTAACGCCCGTTTCCATCTCCGGATGTGACACTCCTACCCAAACCCATCATCCGACGGAGGACCAATTGACCTAAAATCCATTACCGAAGGCCCTAGTGGGGAATACCGAGGGCCTTAGACGTTTAATATTTAGTCAATTCCATCTCTCTCAACCAATCAATCAAATCACACGTGACAACCACGACCACACATTCTCCTCCTTCCACAAAAAGCTAAGCGTTAGACGACCGCCTCCCTAGAGTTCGACATTCTATACATACTATAACACACCGTCCACTTGCGGTGTTCTCGTCCATGCACTGCAGGTAAGGAACAATAGCATATGGTAGATTGAGTCTCGATAGGGTTTGGCTTTGCACCTGGATCTTACTCCACTTATTATGGTGTCGGGAATAAATGCACCGTTCTCCCTACTTCGTCGACTAGCCGGGTCTTTGGACCTCAGGAATCTGTGAGATTTGCATCGAAAGATAGGGTTGGGGAGTGTATAGAAATAAGAGGGATTTAGACGATTCGAGGGATTAGGTCCGAGGGGGTCCCTTTTGACCCAATACCCTAGATCCGTCTGGGTCGGGAGTCATTGATCGAAACCTCGCTATATGAATCGCCTAAGTTCTATGAAAAAAAGAAAAAAAGAGAGAAAGAGAATGTATATAGAAATAAGTGTACATATATATGCATGCATGCCAATTACCATAGTTTAGAGGGAGTGACCACGACATCACCAACCCAGGGGAGACTTAACTCTACCGCTTGCCTTCGTGATTTTTACCTAGGCAAGCAAATGACTTGGGTCGATTTCTACTTGCCTACGCCCATCGAGAGGTCATGTCCGGGGCTAGTTTCACATGGATTAGTGTGTTAGACCTGACGTCGTGAGGAGGGTAGTGTTTTAGTCCACTGCCACGTTAGGTAGACATGGGGGGTTGTGTGCGCAAGAATTGATTTCTAGCCTTGGTGTGTACACGACCCGTGAGTGTTATTTGTTTGAGATTTTGATCTTCAGGTTTTTCCGACGAATTCTTCCACGTTCTTCATACCTAGTCTTTCTCGGGGGCCAGCAAGAGTCTAGCTTGGGGGAATTTGTAAAATGTTTTTTGTACCATTATTTTCCACCCCCTTTTCTATATTTTCCTGATTTACTGCCCACCATCGCCTCTATTTTCCATGCCTTTTACTTTCTTTTATCACCTTTCATGCTTTGGGTGTTTGTTTCATGTTATGCATGTGATTGAGCCAGAAATGATGCAATCTTGGCAGCATTAAGGCCAATGGAGATAGTGCAGAGAGAGGCGAGAATTTGCCGCACCCGAAGATTGATTTGGGAGAAAAGAGGAGTTGGCACGACTATGCGTTCACTTGTACAGCCATGCCAGTGCACATGCTGTCCAGCATTCGTCTACAGAAGTCTTGCACTGACGTATTGCACGGCTGTGCAAATTAGACAGAAGACCCTAAAGATGCACGTGCGGGTTGCACGACCGTGCAAGTTCTTTAGCAGCTAGGAGAAGCTGAGAGCAGTGGATTGGCTAGCACGGCCGTGCTGATTAGTGACACGGCTGTGCACGAGATGACAACGCATCTTCTACCTTGGTTTTACGCTCTTGCACGGCCGTGCTGACTAGCGGCACGTCAGTGCACAGTGTTTTTTATTTAAAGAAAGTCTGTAACGAACAAAAGGGAAGCTTTTTTATTTCCAGAACATTTGAACATTGTTTTTAGGCGATTTCCTTGGGTTTTTCTTGCTGTATTTCTGATGTCTTCCTTGTAAGAACCCTTGCTCCAATCTAGTTTAGTTAATCTCTTTGCTCTAGTATTGATTTGGTGATTGCGTGGGTTGTTTGTTATTTATTTGCCCATTGTTATTACTTATTTAGATATGAAACATTCCATTGATTTCACTAGGTTTAGCCATGAATAGCGAGTAGTTCATTTAGATAGGGCAATGTAGATCCATATTGCAAGGGTTGATCGCAATGGATCGTCCCAAATATCGACCCAAGCGTGGGTTGTAGTCTTGTTTAGGTTGGATAATGAACCTCATTCAATCAACTACGTTGGGATGCTATACAATCCAAATCATCAATCAACCCCTGGGATTTGGATTCGACACCTCCAATAGAGGATTGACTATCTAGTGCCCGGCACCGACAACCAATCGAGCACACTCACTCGAACTACCGATATCGTAGCTCGTGACTAACCATCGGAGTTACGATAGGGATCCAACCTATCATCTGAGTCCCCTCTCTTACGGTTAGACATCGAGAAGACATTGATTGAGGCTTAGCCCTCATCAGCGACTATAATCCTTGTGTCGAGAAGCTAGATCCGTTGCCTATATCCCTGTAATAGCGGTGATATGCTAGCCCTAGCTCCTCCTCTTATTGATTTTTCCCTAGTTATCTCCCCCATACGCTCATCTTACTCACTCTTACGGTTACACGAAGTACGTAGGTTTCAAACCTTTGCCTCCTCGTGTTCGACACCCGTAGGCTACACACCCGTGCGCTTGCGGCATTTTAAAGCATACAACAGGAATAACAAGTAAGTGCTGATCGGCCCCCAGATACACACCCAGGAGAGAACGATTGTAGTCTTACCGCAAGCACACGGTGAAGTGGCGAGCGGGCATCGAACACGAGGAGGTGGTGTTGGCTCCAATCTATCCTAGGTTGGTTTGACTACGAAGGTTTTATTGGTGGAGATGGTTATGGTATGATGTAATGGAAACGGTGATGGATGTCGGTGTCAGTGATAAATATGTCGGTCAAATAGTGATTCGAATTCAATATAATAAAAGAGTCTAAAGCTAGGGAATCCCCACTACGTATCGTCATTCATCCTTGTAAATAGTGAATCTCAATGTTGCAAAACTTGAATTGAGGTGAACTAATCGTAACTGAATAGAGAACCATGCTCACGCTCTCTCGCTATTGCCAATCTATAGCAACCTAGATTAGGGCCCACTCTAGTATAAACCCTAACCTAAGCCACTAGCATGAAGATTGGCATCATCGTTCAATCGCACCTCGAGCCCACTCTCGTGCAAACTTGAATTACGACCTAGATTGTGATAGTTCATATTCGTCCAATCTCTTGCAAACGAATATGTGTATAGATTTATAATAAAAATGCTAGCTTTGGTCCAATCTCTTGCAAACCAAACCAAGTGAATCTCGATTATAAATCTAAATCGAATATATAGGCCTTCCCATCGATCGGAATCCAATCTCTTGCAAACTCCAGATCGATAGAAATTCCTAGCTATCCATAATAAATCAATCACAACCTAACCTCCAAGAAATTCCAGCAAAAAATAAATTCATTTATCATAAATCTGAAATTAGATTCATAGGGTTCATCCCTTTGCCCTAGAACAGCGCATCTATCCAAGCATAGCAATAACAATTAAGGAATTAATAGAAAACATTGCTTACATGTAAAAAGGTATCAAATCAAAGACTCAAATAATAAGAACAAAGATACTTATCTTTGATGAAGAAATCCAATCCAAATACAGCTTTTTGATCCAAGAAGGGGCATAGGGCATGGCCTAACCTCTGAAATAATCCCTAAGAAAACATCATAGAACCCCCCTCCAATGACGGCCACAAACCTCTTATATAGCCCCCAAAATCATAGCAAATAACCCTCGAAAACCTCTGAAATTCGTGCCCAAAGTCAGCTCTGGCCGCAACTTAAGTTCTGGGCCCGCGCTCGCTCGGGCCGAATGGAAAGCTCACTCAGCCGAGTGAGAATTCCTGCAGAAACTCCAAAAAACAGCACTCTGTCAAAAACTATCAAAAACTGGTCACTTGGCCGAGTGGAAATCTCACTCGGCCGAGTGAAAGTGTCACTCGACCGAGTAACACTGATATGCGAATTCCAGCATTGCAGCATCAACTTGTAGAAATTCTCCAGATTTCATGCGACCTCCGATTGGCACGTTCTTAGCGGCGTGGAACCGTCATGAAGTCTACTATCCAAAAAAATATGAGAAAAATATTTTCACTCTGGAATGATAGCAGATTTCAAAAGAGTGAGGGGCTTTCTGAAAATTTGGGCCCTCTTGTCACTCGGCCGAGTAGAATTACTCACTCGGGCGAGCGGACTTCCTACTCGGCCGAGTAGGATCTTCTGCTGTTCTCCCAAAATTCCAAAGAGTCTGCTTCGAAGTTGGGGTCTGGGCACTCTGGCACTCTGTGTCACTCGGCCGAGTGGACTTCCTACTCAGTCGAGTCTGTCTTTTGCAGTGCTCCCCAGAATGCCAGAGAGCTCGCTTCGATTCCCTTCAGAAGTTGTGACCCCACTCGGGCGAGTGAAGTTCTCTACTCGGCCGAATGGAATTAACCACTTGGCTGTGTGCACTATGGCACTCTGGTCAGGCAGATGTCTTCGTATCAGTCGTACTAGACCGAGTACGCTGCTTCACTCGAGCGAGTGACTAGCGTGACTCGACCGAGTGGCCCGTTTCTGGAATCCTTCCTTCTCCTCCTCGCCTCCTCGATGATTCTATCGATCTTCTTCTTCTCTCGCTCATCGTCCAGCACCGTTAGCTCCTCAATAAGGCCATGAGCGATGCTCCAGTACGCGTACAAGTCCCTTAGGCTCAATTTTTCTCCCGATCGCTCCATATTTCCTGAAATTCGACAAAAACGAGAAATAGTGAAAAGTAACGCAATATCGTCGAATAATCGTGAAAATCGCAATATGAGCAATCAAAATGGCATGCAAACATGCAGAAAAAAGGTGTAAAATATGGACTGATCAACATCCCCCAAGCTTACCTCTTACTCGTCCTCGACGAAGATAAGTAGAGAGACGAACTCGGGAGATGAAAACAAAGGAAATAAAATGAAAGAGAAAGAGCACGAGGAGGAAGGAGTCGCTAGATAATTCTCTCTGATCTCAAGCCATAAGATATACATCACGATAACTCAGAAAATATGACTCACATGCTATAAAGATGTCATATCTTACTTAAACATGGTACTTGCAAGCTTTTAAGAACAACAAAAGTGACTCTCTAAATTCATACAATCAATTCATATCCACATCACACATTTCATAGCATTTAATATACAAATGTTGGTGATGCACTTTTCAATCAAGAGTTATAACAGAAGCATATAAGAATCACACCAAGCTTGCAATAGAGAATGGAACAAGAGACATGTCATTCACATTTTCATATCAATTCATAAGAAATCTCCATAACTAAAGTTATTCATTAAGTCGCAGTATTATCAAACTTCCCCATTCGTGCACCTCTCCACTCTAATGTCGTACTCACTCATATGGTCAAAATGAATTCACCTCCCCCCAGCTTAGCTTGAGGCATCACATCTAAAGGAATATGATAGTGAAAAATGAGATTTTTGCCTTGGTTTTCCCAAGTATTTTGTGGCTCCAATAATGAGATAAAGAGATATTTTTCTTTTTCTTTTTGAACTTTTTGTTTCTCGTTTTTTTCTTTTTGGAATTTTAGGAGCTATTAGATTTGTATTTTTGGTTTTTGGCTCCTTTTTGGCTGTTTGGATTTTTTTGGAGCTAACTTTTTCTTTTGTAGGGATTTTTGGAAAATCGATTTGATATAAGTAGCTTTAGGAGGTGAACTCAAGTGACATGTAGAGAATAAAAAGATATATGTAGAGAAGGAAATAATGTAACACTCGGTTCACTCTAAGACGTACACGAACGGTTCAATAAAATAATACTTCAACTAAAATTCATATGTAAGCATGGTTATTCTTAATCATCTCAATAAAAAGTGAATTCAAGCGGTAAAGCGTACAATCATATCAGGCATGCAACAAAGGTGAATAAGACAATAAGGCAGATGCTTCCGATATACAATTGATGCGTGAATCTTGGTGCACTTCCAACAAAAGCATACTAAACACTAATCCATACATTCAACTTCAATTAATATCATGCATTCATATAGGAGAATCATCAAGAGATACAGATTTGCAAGCACATAATAAATAACAGGACTATGGAATACTCTAAGTAGCATGGCAAGGAGTAATTAGCATTGTGATGGTTGCTAAAGCATTAAGAGATATCATCATAAGGAATATATCTATCAAAAGAAGGAAAAGAAAATAAAGAAATAAAAATAAAAGAGAGGAAAAAAGAAACACAAGTACACAACATGATGCATGAACACACATAAAAGAAAAATAAGATGGAAAAATCAAAAAGATGATGCAAAATTTTTGAAAAATTCTAAAATCCCTAAAAATAGAGTAAAAATGCAACTAAATGGCATGGAAATGCACTCTACCAAGTTTAAACTTCACATTGTCCTCAATGTGATCATAACGGAAGAATATGAGGAACAACGATAATAATATGGGGTGTGAATGAAAAATGATGAAATGAATGATATGAAATCCTAATGCAACTACATGCAAATACAACGATGAATAGAGCGCTTTTCCCCCAAGCTTATGCCAAACAATCCTATCCAAATGACTCGATCAAAAATGTCACGGCTTTGCTAAGCGAGGTCGAGTCAAACGAATAAGAATGTGAGTATTCACTTGAAAGATATGCTCAATGGGTGGTGATCAAAAAGGGTGTGACACATCAAAATATGAAGGGGTAATTAATAATATAATGGGTTTGGGGTGTAAAAGATTTTTGTTGCCGTCATCTGAGGTGATATCTATTCAATCAAATCTATACGGTCCTCTTGCTGTCGAGAGGATTCGTGTTTATTTAAAGCATAAAATACTACACTACCGAATTGATATCACCTATAGAAAAAGGCGGATCCAGTATCTTTACCGATGCAGTCAAGTGCTCCAACTGCTCCTTCCGTGGCTCTGCCAGACGCGTGTGTCCACGGACTCCATCAAATTCCAGCAGTGCGGCTCCCAGCATCTCTATAAGGACTCCACCTGTACCCTGCAAGAGATAAGCCGCATCAATCTGATGTGGATAATTCTTCCCCAAAATAAATGTATTCCAAAGAGGGTCATCAACATAAGTATTTAAAATTAAAGATGGTTGACAACACTTCCCTGGAAATAAATCTCCACTCTCGTGTACCACGTCGATCAACTCCTTGTGGTTCTCATCAGGTTGTTCAGGTAGTTTTGGCATATAAGCATGGGTCTCGTTAGGCAACTCCTCATCATCGTCAAACTTATCCTATCGCACCTCCTGATCATATTCAATAGCATACACGGGTGCTAACTCCTCGCTCTCCTCCTCGTATACGTCCCATCGTGCCTTTTGATCATATGTTTGTGTATCCTGCAAAAGGTGTAATGAGTCGTCAAAATCCGAATCATAGTAAACATTATACACGGGAGGGGAATCAAATGTAAGAAACGAGGGGGTAAAGAGATCTCCCTGAAAGCTCCATGGGATATTTCTCGGCGTCAGTGGAAGGGTGGTCCTCTGAGCGATCAGCCTCTGTTGAAGGTGGAGGTGGCTATGGTAGCTCAAAAGGAGGAGGGTAATGCTCGGGATCCTCATGAATGGCTGTGTCCTCGTCCCAATGCATGGCCTCCTCGGAGACAAGCTCTGGCTCATGTGGGTGGCAAGGGGGAGCGATGATTTCACAAGCTGACTCTACAGTACCAGGTGTTGTGGTCTCATCGGGGGTGGCAATATCAAAGCGCATAATACCTCCACGAAGCTGAACGTAGACATCCTCCTCGGGCTCCTCAGGAATAGAAGGCAATGTAAACGTCATCTTCTCCTTTTTATGCATCCTTCTTCATTTCTGTCCTGGAGCTCGAGGCACCTGATTGCATGGCTTGGTCTTCTCAATAGTAGGCACAGGTGGCTCGGCTCATGTATCTCGACCGCGGTATAAAAGTGGGTCTTGTGCCCCTCAGCTAGAGCGTAGAATCCATCATCAATTGTGCATGTGGATGAGATACAATGAGTAATAAAGTTTTGAAATTCTAGCTCAAAAGGATCACCTGCAGTTATTGTCAACGGATCGGTTTCTCGGACTACGTCGACACTGTTTCTCAATAGGTCCATATATGTGTCCTCCTTCGGCAGCTCAGATGTCTCTATGTGTGGAGTGTTGATGGTGTAAAGGTGGATAAGCTCACCTTCAAGTGAAGCATACACTCCATCTATGATAGTACCTGCACCAGAGACATTAGCCATAACAAAATCGATGAATACTTGGTCGGATGGTTTACATTCCATAACGGTTAGAGAACCGGTAGATCGAGCATCATCTATCATTTGCTTCAAGGTTGCTACCAACTGCAGATCACTAAACTTTCCCTCTTGAATCATCCTTATAAACTCTCGTGATGGTCCCTTTAGCCTTCTAACGAAGATATTGAATAGCTGGAAACCATCCTACACATAGTCTGACTCTGCCTGGAACATTCCTAACATTTTTTCGAACTTGCTTAAGGCTTCCCTGAAGGACTCTCCATCAGCCTGACAGAATGTAGCGAGGTATATATAGGATTGTATAGAACCCGGTTGCATATTCTTTGGAAGCACCATCGCTGCAACAACTGTACTTGATCAAGCAAAGTAAGAAAAGACGTCAGTGGTACAAAGAGAGATAAAGATAATAATAATAGCAGGCGGTGGGAAAAAATCTCTCTCTGTTTTTGTTTGTTTGTTTTTTGTTTATCTTTTTGTTTTTGTTTTAACGTAATCTAATCAACCTAATTGTGATAAATTGGCTCCAACAAGAAACACCTCCCCGGCAACGGCGCCAAAAACTTTATCGGCCCCTGGATACACAACCAGAAAAGCACGATTGTAGTCTTACCATAAGCGCACGGTGAAGTAGCGAGCGAGTATCAAACACGAGGAGTTGGTGTTGGCTCCAATCTATCCTTGGTTGGTTTGACTACGAAGGTTTTATTGGTGGAGATGGTTATGGTATGATGTAATGGAAATGGTGATGGATGTCGGTGTCGGTGATAAAGATGTCAGTCAAATATCGATTTGAATTCAATATAATAAAGGAGTCTAGAGCTAGGGAATCCCCACTATGGATCGTCATTCATCCTTGTAAATAGTGAATCTCAATGTTGCAAGACTTGAATTGAGGTGAACTAATCGTAATTGAATAGAGAACCAAGCTCACGCTCTCGCGCTATTGCCGGTCTATAGCAACCTAGATTAGGGCCCACTCTCATGCAAACCCTAACCTAAGCCAATAGCATGGAGATCGACATTATCGTTCAATCGCACCTCGAGCCCACTCTCATGCAAACTCGAATTACGACCTAGATTGTGATAGTTCGTATTCGTCCAATCTCTTGCAAACGAATATAGGTATAGATTTATAATAAAAATGCTAGCTTTGGTCCAATCTCTTGCAAACCAAACCAAGTGAATCTCGATTATAAATCTAAATCGAATATGTAAGCCTTCCCATCGATCGAAATCCAATCTCTTGCAAACTCCATATCGATGGAAATTCCTAGCTATCCGTAATAAATCAATCACAACCTGACCTCCTAGAAATTCCAGCAACAAATAAATTCATTTATCAAAAATCTGAAATTAGATCCATAGGGTTCATCCCTTTGCCCTAGAACATCGAATCTACCCAAGCATAGCAATAGCAATTAAGGAATCAATAGAAAACATTGCTTACATGTAAAAATATATCAATTCAAAGACTCAAATAATAAGAACAAAGATACTTAGCTTTGATGAAGAAATCCAATCCAAATACAGCTTTTTGATCGAAGAGGGGGCCTAGGGCATGTCCTAACCTCTGAAATAATCCCTAAGAAAACATCATGGAACCCCCCTCTAATGACGGCTACAAACCTCTTATATAGCCTCCCAAAACCCTAGCAAATAACACTAGAAAACCTCTGAAATTCGTGCCCAAAGTCAGCTCTGGCCGCAACTTAAGTTCTGGGCCCGCGCTCACTCGGGCCGAGTGGAAAGCTCACTCGACCGAGTGAGAATTCCTGCAGAAACTCCAAAAAACAACACTCTGTCAAAAACTGTCAAAACTGGTTACTCGGCCGAGTGGAAAGCTCACTCGGCTGAGTGAAAGTGTCACTCGGCCGTGTGACACTGATATATGAATTCCAGCACTGCAGCATCAACTTGCAGAAATTCTTCAGATTTCATCCGACCTTCGATTGGCACATTCTTGGCGGCGTTGGAACCGTCATGAAGTTTACTATCCATAAAGAATATGAGAAAAATACTTTGCCAACTGGAATGATAGCAGACTTCAAAAGAGTGAGGGGCTGTTTGAAAAATCTAGGCGCTCTTGTCACTCGGCCGAGTAGAATTCCTCACTCGGACGAGTGGACTTCCTACTCGGCCGAGTAGGATCTTCTGATGTTCTCCCAAAATTCCAGAGAGTCTGCTTCGAAGTGGGGCTGGGCACTCTGACACTCTGCGTCACTCGATCGAGTGGACTTCCTACTCGACCGAGTGGGTCTTTTGCCGTGCTCCTGAGAATTCCAGAGAGTTCGCTTCGATTCCCTTCAGAAGTTGTGACCCCACTCGGGCGAGTGAAGTTCTCTACTCGGCCGAGTGAAATTAACCACTTGGCTGAGTGCATTGTGGCACTCTGGTCAGGCAGATGTCTTCGTATCAGTCGTACTCGGCCGAGTACGCTGCTTCACTCGGGCGAGTGACTAGCGTGACTCGGCCGAGTGGCCCGTTTCTGGAATCCTTCCTTCTCCTCCTCGCCTCCTCGACGATTCTATCGATCTTCTTCTTCTCTCGCTCATCGTTCAGCGCCGTTAGCTCCTCAATAAGGCCATAAGTGATGCTCCAGTACGCGTACAAGTCCCTTAAGCTCAATTTTGCTCCCGATAGCTCCATATTTCCTGAAATTCTACAAAAACGAGAAATAGTGAAAAGTAACGCAATATCGTCGAATAATCGTGAAAATCGCAATATGAACAATTAAAATGGTATGCAAACATGCAGAAAAAAGGTGTAAAATATGGACTGATCAAAATCCCCCAAGCTTACCTCTTACTCGTCCTCAACGAAGATAAGTAGAGAGACGAACTCGGGAGATGAAAACAAAGGAAATGAAATGAAAGAGAAAGAACACGAGGTGGAAGGAGTCGCTAGATTATTCTCTCTGCTCTCAAGCCATATGCTACACATCACGATAACTCAGAACATACAAATCACATGCTATAGAGATTTCATATCTTACTTAAACATAGTACTTGCAAGATTTTAAGAACAACAAAAGGGACTCTCTAAATTTATACAATCAATTCATATCCACATCACGCATTTCATAGAATTTAATATACAAATATTGGCGATGCACTTTTCAATCAAGAGTTATAACAGAAGCATATAAGAATCACACCAAGCTTGCAATAGAGAATGGAACAAGAGACATGTCATTCACATTTTCATATCAATTCATAAGAAATCTCCATAACTAAGCGATTCACTAAGTCTCAGTATTATCAAACTTCCCCATTCGTGCACCTCTCCACTCTAATGTCGTACTCAATCATATGGTCAAATGAATTCACCCCCCAAGCTTAGCTTGAGGCATCCCATCTAAAAGAATATGATAGTGAAAAATGAGATTTTTGCCTTGGTTTTCTCAAGTATTTTGTGGCTCCAATAATGAGATAGAGAGATATTTTTCTTTTTCATTTTTAACTTTTTGTTTCTCATTTTTTCTTTATGGAATTTTGCAGGAGCTATTTGATTTGTATTTTTGGTTTTTGGCTCCTTTTTGGCTTTTTGGACTTTTTTGGAGCTAACTTTTTCTTTTGTAGGGATTTTTGGGAAATCTATGCGATATAAGTAGCTTTAGGAGATGAACTCAAGTGACATACAGAGAATAAAAAGATATATGTAGAACAGGAAATAATGTAACACTCGGTTCACTCTAAGACGTGCACGAACAGTTCAATAAAATAATACTTCAACTAAAATTCATATGTAAGCATGGATATTCTTAATCATCTCAATAAAAAGTGAATTCAAGCGGTAAAGCGTACAATCATATCAGGCATGCAACAAAGGTGAATAAGACAATAAGGCAGATGCTTCCGATATACAATTGATGCGTGAATCTTGGTGCACTTCCAACAAAAGCATACTAAACACTAATCCATACATTCATCTTCAATTAATATCATGCATTCATATAGCGGAATCATCAAGAGAAATAGATTTGCAAGCACATAATAAATAGCAGGACTATGGAATACTCTAAGTAGCATGGCAAGGAGTAATTAGCATTGTGATGGTTGCTAAAGCATTATGAGATATCATCATAAGGAATATATCTATCAAAAGAAGGAAAAGAAAATAAAGAAATAAAAATAAAAGAGAGGAAAGAAAAGAAAAACAAGTACATAACATGATGCATTAACACACATAAAAGGAAAATAAGATGGAAAAATAAAAAAAGATGATGCAAAAATTTTGAAAATTTCTTAAAACCCTAAAAATAGAGTAAAAGTGCAAATAAATGGCATGGAAATGCACTCCCCCAAGCTTAAACTTCACATTGTCCTCAATGTGATCATAACAGAAGAATATGAGGAACAACGATAATAATATGGGGTGTGAATGAAAAATGATGAAATGAATAACATGAAATCCTAATGCAACTATATGCAAATACAATTATGCATGAGAGCGCTTCCCCAAGCTTATGCCAAACAATCCTATCCAAATGACTCGATCAAAAATGTCATGGCTTTGCTAAGCGAGGTCGAGTCAAACGAATAAGAATGTGAGTATTCACTTGAAAGAGATGCTCGATGGGTGGTGAGCAAAAAGGGTGTGACACATCAAAATATGAAGAGGGCAATTAATATATATAATGGGTTTGGGGTGTAAAAGATTTTTGTTGCCGTCATGCGAGGTGATATTTATTCAATCAAATCTATACGGTCCTCTCGCTGTCGAGAGGATTCGTGTTTATTAAAAGAATAAAATACTACACTACTGGATTGATATCACCTATAGCAAAAGGCGGATCCAGTATCTTTACCGGTGCAGGCAACTGCTCCAACTGCTCCTTCTGTGGCTCTGCCAGATGCGTGTGTCCACAGACTTCATCAGATTCCAGTAATGCAGCTCCCAGCATTTCTATAAGGACTCCACATGTACCCTGCAAGAGATAAGTCACATCATCTGATGTGGATAATTCTTCCCCAAAATAAATGTATTCCAAAGAGGGTCATCAACATAAGTATTTAAAATTAAAGATGGTTGACAACACTTCCCTGGAAATAAATCTCCACTCTCGTGTACCACATCGATCAACTCCTTGTTGTTCTCCTCAGGTTGTTCAGGTAGCTTTGGCATATAAGCGTGGGTCTCATCAGGCAACTCCTCATCGTCGTCAGACTTATCCCATCGCACCTCCTGATCATATTCAATAGCATCCACGGGTGTTAACTCCTCGCTCTCCTCCTCGTATACGTCCCATATGCCTCTTGATCATATGTTTGTGTATCCTACAAAAGGTGTAATGAGTCTTCAAAATCCGAATCATAATAAACATCATACACGGGAGGGGAATCAAATGTCAGAAACGAGGGGGTAAAGAGATCTCCCAAAATGGGAGCAATAAGCTCCATGGGATAGTCCTCGGTGTCAGTGGAAGGGTGGTCCTCTGAGGGATGCTTAGCCTTTGTAGAAGGTGGAGGTGGATACGGTAGCTCAAAAGGAGGAGGGTAATGCTCGGGATCCTCATGAATGGCTGTGTCCTCGTCCCAATGCATGCCTCCTTGGTGACAAGCTCTGCTCATGTGGGTGGCAAGGGGGAGCGGCGATGTCACAAGCTGACTCTGTAGTACCAGGTGTTGTGGTCTTGTCGGGGGTGGAAATATCAAAGCGCATAATACCTCCCCCAAGCTGAACGTGGACATCATCCTCAGGCTCCTCAGGTATAGAAGGCAATGTAAATGTCATCTTCTCCTTTTTATGCCTCCTTCTTCGTTTCTGTCCTGGAGCTCAAGGCACCTGATTGCATGGCTTGGCCTTTTCAATAGTAGGCGCAGGTGGCTCTATGGGCTCATGTATCTCGACCGCGGTATAAAAGTGGGTCTTGTGCCCCTCAACTAGAGCGTAGACTCCATCATCAATTGTGTCTGTGTAAGAGATACAATGAGTAATAAAGTTTTAAAATTCGAGCTCAAAAGGATCACCTGCAGTTATTGTTAATGGACCGGTTTCTCGGACTACGTCGACAATGTTTCTCAATAGGTCCATATATGTGTCCTCCTTCGGCAGCTCAGGTGTTTCTATGTATGAGTGTTGATGGTGTAAAGGTGGATATGATCACCTTCAAGTGAAGCATACACTCCATCTATGATAGTATCTGCACCAAAGACATTAGCCATAACAAAATCGATGAATACTTGGTAGGATGGTTTACCTACCATAACGGTTAGCGAACCGGTAGATCGAGCATCATCTATCATTTGCTCCAAGGTTGCTGCCAACTGTAGATCACTAAACTTTTCCACTTGCATCATCCTCATAAACTCTCATGATGGTCCCTTTAGCCTTCTAGCGAAGATATTGAATAGCTGGGAACCATCCCATACATAGTCTGACTCTGCCTGGAACATTCCTAACATTTTTTCGAACCTGCTCAAGGCTTCCCTGAAGGACTCTCCATCAGCCTGACAGAATGTAGCGAGGTATATGTAGGATTGTATAGAACCCGGTCGCATATTCTTTGGAAGCACCATCGCTGCAACAACTGTACCTGATCAAGCAAAGTAAACAACCTGGAAGGACGTCAGTGATACAAAGAGAGATAAAGATAATAATAATATCAGGTGGTGGGAAAAAATCTCTCTGTTTTTTTGTTTGTTTTTTGTTTTTGTTTTAACGTAATCTAATCAACCTAATTGTGACAAATTGGCTCCAACAGGAAACACCTCCCCGGCAACGGCATCAAAAACTTGATCGGCTCCCAGATACACACCCAGGAGAGCACGATTGTAGTCTTACCGCAAGCGCAAGGTGAAGTGGCGAGCGGGTATCAAACACGTGGAGGTGGTGTTGGCTCCAATCTATCCTAGATTGGTTTGACTACGAAGGTTTTATTGGTGGAGATGGTTTTGGTATGATGTAATGGAAACGGTGATGGATGTCGGTGTCAGTGATAAAGATGTCGGTCAAATAGCGATTCAAATTCAATATATAAAAGAGTCTAGAGCTAGGGAATCCCTGCTACGTATCGTCATTCATCCTTGTAAATAGTGAATCTCAATGTTGCAAGACTTGAATTGAGGTGAACTAATCGTAACTGAATAACGAACCAAGCTCACGCTCTCATGCTATTGCCAGTCTATATCAACCTAGATTAGGGCCCACTCTCGTGCAAACCCTAACCTAAGCCACTAGCATGAAGATCGACATCATCATTCAATCTCACCTCGAGCCCACTCTCGTGCAAACTCGAATTACGACCTAGATTGTGATAGTTCGTATTCGTCCAATCTCTTGCAAACGAATATAGGTATAGATTTATAATAAAAATGCTAGCTTTGGTCCAATCTCTTGCAAACCAAACCAAGTGAATCTCGATTATAAATCTAAATCGAATATGTAGGCCTTCCCATCGATCGAAATCCAATCTCTTGCAAACTCCATATCGATGGAAATTCCTAGCTATCCGTAATAAATCAATCACAACCTGACCTCCTAGAAATTCCAGCAACAAATAAATTCATTTATCAAAAATCTGAAATTAGATCCATAGGGTTCATCCCTTTGCCCTAGAACATCGAATCTACCCAAGCATAGCAATAGCAATTAAGGAATCAATAGAAAACATTGCTTGCATGTAGAAATATATCAATTCAAAGACTCAAATAATAAGAACAAAGATACTTGTTGGAATTTCATAATTCCATATTTCTATTCCCATATGATTTTGATGTGACAAACACATTCAGTG
The DNA here is from genome assembly GCA_030789695.1 of Scilla litardierei. Lineage (NCBI taxonomy): Eukaryota > Viridiplantae > Streptophyta > Magnoliopsida > Asparagales > Asparagaceae > Scilla > Scilla litardierei. The sequence continues at coordinate 154,310,979 of CM061142.1, forward strand.
CTACTAACTCTATGTATGCAGATACATATCAATGCTGAGTTCCACACAAATGAGATATCTTCATGCATACTCAATCAGATATATCAATCATGAAGTTGGAAAGACAAAGGCACCTAATCCACGACTTGGATGTATAATCACTTGATAAGGATCTCCTGCAAAGAAGCTTCTCAGATTCAGTTGCAGATGCAGTCCTATCTACGGCTTTATGTAATCAATGTAAAATTTACTTTATTAGAGTCACAAAGCCTTGTGATAATATATCTTAGTCATCTAGGTTCCATTCCTCAGAGATCTACACTTCCCAATTTCGAAAATTCGCAACTTTGAAAATTGGCAGCCAATAACCCCATTTTGGTCGACCAATTTTAAACCTTCGAATTTGGTTATGGGATTGCATATGCAAACTCCCCTAACCGTGTAGATTCTAGAAATGTCCTCCAACGGTCGAAATTCTCTCTCTAAATTTTGGTCGACCAATGTGGTCATTTTGGTCGACCAATTTCAAAACTAGCCGTTTTGATCCCAAATTTTCAGGGACGGTTCCTGCCCGTTTTCTAACGTTAACTACAGTCCCCAACCGTCCCTAAACACTATAAATAAAGGGGTAGACCCTCTCTTTTCATTCACACACTTTCCTCTTTCTTTACTCTCTTACTTGTTGGAATCAAGTCTTCTCTTTTCTAAAGCTTTAGGCCATTAGTTGTTCTTTTCTTATTTGTAAGAAGAAATCATTAGATTTCCTTCTTCGTTTAAGAACGGAAGAACTTGGTTTTTCAACATCATTTTGGAAAGTTGTTTGTGTTCATAATTGAAGAAGAAATCGATTGATCTCTCTCTCTTCTTTTATGAACCAGAGAACTTCAAGTGTTGCGCTTCATTACATATCTTTTACATCTTGAAGTTCTTTTTCTAAAACACCATCCTTGAATTCATTCTCTGAAATTTATAACAAGGCTATAGGTGTTTTTCTATTTCATTATTTTACAGGTTTGAATCTCTGTTAGAGATTGTACAAAGTTTGGGACACGGGGAGTGTCGCCATTTTTGTAAATTTGTGCTTGCGGGGCAAGTGATTATAGTGGATTGAAAATCTCTACGGGGTAGAGGACTGGAGTAGGATCACAAGGATCCGAACCAGGATAAATCTATGTGTTTGCGATTGATTTAATTTCAGTACTTGTCTTTTTATTTCTGTGCCATCTTTGCAAATATTACTAACATTTTATTTGCGACATTTTTTTATACACTATTCACCCCCCCTCTAGTGTATTGATCCTTACAGGCTAAAATTACATTTGGTATCAGAGCAAGGTTAAGATGGCAGCAAGTTCCTCAAACATGAACGCAGTTCCACACAACTACAATCAGCAACCTGAAGGGCACTCTCAAACTCGTCCTCCTCTATTTGATGGTTCCAATTACTCATATTGGAAAATACGAATGGAGATTCATCTCCAAAGTATGAATTATGAGATTTGGGACATCGTAGAATCAGGATACGAAAAGCCAACAACTCCTGTTGCTAATTGGACCGCCAACGACAAAGCTGCAAAAACCAACAACTCAAAGGCTATGAATGCTTTATTTTGTGCTATGGATAAACATGAGTTTAATCGAGTATCTCAGGCCAAAAGTGCTCAGGAAATTTGGCATATACTTGAGGTAACTCATGAAGGAACCAGTAAAGTGAAGGAAACCAAGATTTCCGTTTTGGTTCACAAATTCGAGTTGTTCAAGATGAAGGACCAAGAGACAATTGGAGAAATGAACACCAGGTTTACTAATATTATAAATTCTTTAAATGCTCTTGGAAAAACTTACACTTCTCTTGAACAGGTTCGCAAAATTCTTAAAGCTTTAACTCCAGTATGGCGTCCAAAGATCACCGCTATTGAGGAAGCCAATAATCTTTCCACATTATCTATGGAAGATCTTATTGGTAACTTAATGGCCCATGAAGTTACACTTCAAGATGAGAAAGAAGAATCAGATCAAAAGAAGAAAGTACTTGCCTTCAACGCAACATCAGATAATGAAGATTCTGATGATGATATGTCATTTTTTGCCAAAAACATCAGAAAATTCTTTCAGAAAGGTAAGTATAATTTTAAATCTAAGAATACTGATTCTTCTCTTTGCTTTAATTGCAATAAGCCAGCACATATGAAGAAAGACTGTCCTCTTCTCAAAGCAAAGTTCAAAACTTCCAATAATGATCAATCCAGAAGAGAAAGGAGGTTTGACAAAATGAAAAAGGCATTTGCAGCAACATGGGATGATTCTTCAGATGATGAAGATGATGATCTAAATGAAAGTGCTAACATGTGCTTTATGGCACAAGAAGATGAAGATGAGGTAAGCTCTTTTAATAACGAAGAATTACGTGATGCATTAAAAGATCTCTATTCTCGTTTCATAAAATTGAATAATCAACATAAATATTTGAAACAGAATAATGATGATCTTCTTATTAAATATCAAGAATTATCTTCTTCTAAGAACACTACATCTATTGAGAATACATCTTCTCAAAATTTAAATCTTAGTAAAGAGAATGATATTCTCAAAACTAAGAATCTAGAACTACACTTTCAAATATCCGAAATGGATAAAAATATTTCATCACTAAAGATGAAAAACGACGAGATGTCTTCCAATATTAATAAATTTAATAAAGGAAAGACTAATCTTGATGATTTACTAAAAATACAATATCCTGCAAATCATAGAAAAGGTCTGGGATATTCTCATAAGGATACACCCAAATCTTGTAACACTTCTTCTTGTTGTGGAATAACTACTTTTGTTAAACCTCAAAAGAAGAATCACGCATTTATTTACACAAAGAAAGTAAACATTCCTACTTCTTCTTCACAAAGAAATGTTTCTAACATTTCAAAACCATCTTCTAGGAAACCTACTACAATTAGTATATGGGTTCCTAAGAATTCATGCTTAGAAGATAGAAATGATTATATTTCTCATTATATACATGCTATAGTTCATTCTATTGATTATATTAAAAAGCCAAATTCCACTTGGGTTTGGCTTCCAATAATCTAATCCCAAGGACCCTCAAAAAGGGGTACCAATGCTTAATGTTTTATCTTTCAGGTACCTAGGAAAGAAAGATGGATTTTGGATAGTGGATGTTCAAAACATATGACAGGAAATGTCAAACTACTTTCAAACGTCAAGTACAAACAAGGAGGCACAGTTACCTTTGGTGACAACAAGAAAGGAAAAATCATAGGCACTGGAACAGTTGGCAATACTAATCAGCCTATCATTGAGAATGTTCACCTGGTTGACGGTTTGAAACATAATTTACTTTCCATTAGTCAATTATGCGATAAAAATTACAAAATAGTTTTTGAACAAAATGATTGCATTATTTATGATTCAAATATGTCATCTATTTTGTTTCGTGGTAAGCGTAAAAATAACATTTATATTTTATGCATGTCTGTTACCACAAATAATCATTGTTTAATAATTACATCTGATGATACACTTTTATGACATAAACGTTTTGGACACACTAATTTCAAAAATCTTGCACACATCTCAAAACACAAATTAGTAAATGGAATGCCAAATATTTCTTTCAAACACAAACATTTTTGTGATGCTTGTCAACAAGGAAAAATGCACAAATCCTCTTTTAAATCAAAGGATGTTATCTCAACAAAGAGACCTTTAGAACTCTTACATTTAGATTTGTTTGGTCCTTCTAGAGTAGCTTCTTTAAATAAAAGTAGATATGCATTTGTCATTGTTGATGATTATTCAAGATATACTTGGGTTATATTCTTACAAAACAAGAATGATGCTTTTGAAGAATTTTCAATATTTTGTAAAAAGATACAAAAAATCAAATCCTCTAACATTGTCACTATTCGTAGTGATCATGGAGGAGAATTTGAAAATGAATCGTTTACCAAGTTTTGTAATGAAAATGGCATTACTCACAATTTTTCTTTTCCTCGTGCTCCTCCTCAAAATGGAGTAGTTGAAAGGAAAAATAGAACCTTACAAGAATGTGCAAGAACAATGCTTTGTGATAGTAATTTACCAAAATATTTTTGGGTAGAAGCTGTCGCAACTGCATGTTACATTATGAATAAAATTCTCATAAGGCCATTGCTAAATAAAACTTGTTTTGAATTATTCTTTGATCGCATTCCACGTGTATCATATTTTAAAGTGTTTGGATGTAAATGTTTCATTCTAAATACTAAAGATGCACTTGATAAATTTGATTCGAAATCTGATGAAGGTATTTTTGTTGGATACTCAACACGTAACAAAGCCTACAGAGTATATAACAAAAGAACTTCAACAGTTGAAGAATCACTACATGTCACATTTGATGAGAATCCCTCATCTAAGTCTCCCATTGTTGATGATGAAGAAATATTACCTTTATCTAATTCCTTAGATAATATCAAACTTGATGAAATTGATGCTACTAATCATTCTGTTGAGTCTGTTCCAGATAATACAGATCTTCCCAAGGCTTTTGCACAAGTTCCAAATCATCCATCAGAATTAATCATTGGAGATATCACAGATGGAGTTAGAACTCGTCGTCAAATTGAACAAATGGCGCATTGTGCTTTCCTTTCATCCATTGAACCAAAGAACATCAAAGATGCATGTGAAGACAGTTCATGGATTATCGCTATGCAGGAAGAACTCAATCAATTTCAACGAAATGATGTTTGGGAATTAGTTCCCAGACCAACAGATCATTCAATTATTGGTACCAAGTGGGTATTCAAAAATAAATTGGATGAATCTGGTCAGGTAATTAGAAACAAGGCACGATTGGTTGCACAAGGTTATAATCAAGAAGAAGGTATTGATTATGATGAAACCTATGCACCAGTTGCTCGTCTTGAATCTATTCGCATGTTGTTATCATTTGCATGTTTTAAAGATTTTAAATTATTTCAAATGGATGTCAAAAGTGCTTTTTAAAATGGATTTCTTAAGGAGGAAGTTTATGTTGAACAACCTCCTGGTTTTCATCATGAAAATTTTGAAAATCATGTTTTCAAATTAAAGAAAGCTCTTTATGGTCTCAAACAAGCACCTCGTGCTTGGTATGAAAGACTTAAAAGTTATCTTTTAAATTCTGGTTATAATATTGGTAAAATAGATTCCACTCTTTTTATTAAAAATATTAAATCTGACATAATCATTATTCAAATATACGTTGATGATATTATTTTTAGTTCTACTAATGAATCTCTTTGTCAAGATTTTTCTAAGATTATGCAGAAAGAATTTGAGATGAGTCACATGGGTGAACTCAATTACTTCCTCGGTCTTCAAATTAAACAATTGAAGGAAGGAATCTTCATTCACCAAAGCAAGTACTCTAAAGAACTCATCAAGCATTTTGGTTTAGAAAGTTCTGCAGAAAAACGTACTCCAATGAGTACATCTACATCTCTCGACAAAGATTTAAATGGTAAGAGTGTTGATCAACGTCTTTACAGAGGTATGATTGGCTCTCTACTCTATTTAACTGCTAGTAGACCAGACATTATGTTTTCAGTATGTTTATGTGCACGTTTTCAGGCAGACCCTAAAGTTTCACACTTAACTGCCGTAAAAAGGATTATTAGATATGTTAAGCACACTTCTGATTTTGGTTTATTTTATCCCAAGTCAAGCACATTTGATTTATTATCCTATAGTGATGCAGACTTTGCTGGTTGCAAATCAGATCGTAAAAGTACCAGTGGTACTTGCCACTTTTTAGGTCATGCTTTAGTATCTTGGTTTAGCAAAAAGCAAAACTCCGTTTCATTATCTACAACCGAGGCAGAATATATTACCGCCGGTTTAGCATGTGCTCAAATCTTATGGATGAAACAAACTATATCTGACTATGGTATTGATTGCTCTACTTGCCCTATTATGTGTGATAATACTAGTGCTATTAATCTTTCTAAAAATCCTGTGCATCATTCTCGTATAAAACATATTGATGTACGTCATCATTTTCTAGATGATCATGTTCAGAAAGGAGATATATTTCTTAAATTTATAGCTACTGAACATCAGACAGCTGATATTTTAACCAAACCATTGAAAGAAGATACTTTTATTAAGCTTCGTAGGAATTTAGGGATTATTAGTGAATCGGACTTATGACACATTCTTATTTTTATTTTTTAGAATTTTTCCAAATTTTTTCAAATTTTTCTGGGTATTTTTGAAATTGGTCGACCAATTCATCAATATTGGTCGCCAATATTCGAATTTTTTATTATTTTTTAATTTTTCAGTAACTACTTCGTCTTCCCGCTTATTCTCGTTATCCGTTCCCTCCATTTTTAGTTTCAGAAACTGAACCCATCCATTCGTTTTCGAATTTTGGGTGGGATTCGTTACTTAAACTTCTCTGTCAATTGGAAATATTCCCTTTCTCAAACACTTCCTCAACTTCCAATAACTGCATTATTCTCTGTCTTATTTAATTCCCTTCATCACTAAGGCAACTCTTCATTTCCCAAGACCACTCATCCCGTTCAAAACATTTCTATTGCTTTTTGCAAAAGTATCCGTTCCCACCAAAAAACTCTATCACAACTTCCCATAACAGATTTTTTTTCTTTATTTAAAATCCTTTCATTCATGAGGAACCAATCTCCTCGTTTCATTTTCCAAGGCATCCCCTCAATTCATTTTCCAAAGCACTGTACTTTCTTCCCCCATGTTTGTCTTATTCAAATCCCATTGTTTTTTTGTTGTTTTGTCCACTTCTTAACAGATGGTATTAATTGTATATTGGTGGCATTATATCACTTGATATGCTGGTATTCTAGTCCTGAAGGTGACTTTGGCTTTTTATATTACATTAATAGCACCTTTGCTACTTTCTAGGCTACAAAGTTGCTAATTCTCATGCAATTTCCTCTATTTTATTTACTATCTGTCACCACTCTCATCATGACAATTAGACTCTGTGGTTATAAATTTGTAATACCAATACCTATAATTTGTAATACCAATTAGATTCTGTGGTGATTTCATTATGAGTATTGGCTGCAAATATTTTTTTTAAAAAAACTAATTCAAATCATTTTTGTCTATTGTTATTTGCATCACACGTAGTTCTGCATTTATTTCCTCTAGGCATTCTGTCAAAATTACTTATTCGTTTGATCTTTTATGTCATACTGTGTGTCGCAATTTCAATTTGTACACAAGCGCATCAGCATCAAATTGTTTTTCCGTACGGCATTCAGCGAACATAGTACAAGACTTGTCGTCTTTCTTATTTTTTGTCTAAACTGATATGTCCTTTATATTTTTTTATTTGCACTCTTCCAATGAACTTGGTGGATGTGTATATGCTGTCATTTAGACATACAAAACATTCCCTGCTCTTACTCTGTCAATATTTTGGCCTGCTCTTACTATGTGAAAATTTCGGCCTGCTCTTCTCTAATAAACCATTGGGCTTCTTCCATTATTTTTAGGCCTGCCTTCATATATATTTTGAAGTGGCATGTCCACTCATTTTTTAAGTGGCCTTCCCACTAATTATTTTTCATGGTATGTCCATTCATTCTTTTTTATGGCCTGCTCACCCTATTTCGGCCTATTTACTTTATTTGGCCTACTCCTCACTTTCCACTACTGACCAAATTTTTGTTCATTTTTAAGGCAATATACTCCATCTTAACTCACCATTTATATTTCCCTCGTATTTTCTCGCTTCTTTTTTCTCTAACTCTTATTTGCCTCTTTTTGAGGATTCCAAAGGGGGAGAATATATTTAATCTACTCAAGGGGAGTATTCACAAACTCCACATATTCGGGGGGAGTATATCTGCTATATTGAATTTTACCTCTATATTTTTTATGTTTGTCATCATCAAAAAGGGGGAGAATGTTGGAATTTCATAATTCCATATTTCTATTCCCATATGATTTTGATGTGACAAACACATTCAGTGCTACTAACTCTATGTATGCAGATACATATCAATGCTGAGTTCCACACAAATGAGATATCTTCATGCATACTCAATCAGATATATCAATCATGAAGTTGGAAAGACAAAGGCACCTAATCCACGACTTGGATGTATAATCACTTGATAAGGATCTCCTGCAAAGAAGCTTCTCAGATTCAGTTGCAGATGCAGTCCTATCTACGGCTTTATGTAATCAATGTAAAATTTACTTTATTAGAGTCACAAAGCCTTGTGATAATATATCTTAGTCATCTAGGTTCCATTCCTCAGAGATCTACACTTCCCAATTTCAAAAATTCGCAACTTTGAAAATTGGCAGCCAATAACCCCATTTTGGTCGACCAATTTTAAACCTTCGAATTTGGTTATGTGATTGCATATGCAAACTCCCCTAACCGTGTAGATTCTAGAAATGTCCTCCAACGGTCGAAATTCTCTCTCTAAATTTTGGTCGACCAATGTGGTCATTTTGGTCGACCAATTTCAAAACTAGCCGTTTTGATCCCAAATTTTCAGGGACGGTTCCTGCCCGTTTTCTAACGTTAACTACAGTCCCCAACCGTCCCTAAACACTATAAATAAAGGGGTAGACCCTCTCTTTTCATTCACACACTTTCCTCTTTCTTTACTCTCTTACTTGTTGGAATCAAGTCTTCTCTTTTCTAAAGCTTTAGGCCATTAGTTGTTCTTTTCTTATTTGTAAGAAGAAATCATTAGATTTCCTTCTTCGTTTAAGAACGGAAGAACTTGGCTTTTCAACATCATTTTGGAAAGTTGTTTGTGTTCATAATTGAAGAAGAAATCGATTGATCTCTCTCTCTTCTTTTATGAACCAGAGAACTTCAAGTGTTGCGCTTCATTACATATCTTTTACATCTTGAAGTTCTTTTTCTAAAACACCATCCTTGAATTCATTCTCTGAAATTTATAACAAGGCTATAGGTGTTTTTCTATTTCATTATTTTACAGGTTTGAATCTCTGTTAGAGATTGTACAAAGTTTGGGACACGGGGAGTGTCGCCATTTTTGTAAATTTGTGCTTGCGGGGCAAGTGATTATAGTGGATTGAAAATCTCTACGGGGTAGAGGACTGGAGTAGGATCACAAGGATCCGAACCAGGATAAATCTCTGTGTTTGCGATTGATTTAATTTCAGTACTTGTCTTTTTATTTCTGTGCCATCTTTGCAAATATTACTAACATTTTATTTGCGACATTTTTTTATACACTATTCACCCCCCATCTAGTGTATTGATCCTTACAGGCTAAAATTACAATACTTAGCTTTGATGAAGAAATCCAATTCAAATACAGCTTTTTGATCTAAGAGGGGGCCTAGGGCATGGCATAACCTCTGAAATAATCCCTATGAAAACATCATGGAACCCTCCTCTAATGACAGCTGCAAACCTCTTATATAGCCCCCCAAACCCTAGCAAATAACCCTAGAAAACCTCTGAAATTCATGCCCAAAGTCAGCTCTGGCTGCAACTTAAGTTCTGGGCCCGCACTCACTCGGGCCGAGTGGAAAGCTTACTCGGCCGAGTGAGAATTCCTGCAGAAACTCCAAAAAACAGCACTCTGTCAAAAACTGCCAAAAACTGGTCACTCGGTCGAGTGGAAAGCTCACTCGGCCGAGTGAAAGTGTCACTCGGCCGAGCGACACTGATATACGAATTCCAGCAATGCAGCATCAACTTGCAGAAATTCTCTAGATTTCATCCGACCTCCGATTATCACGTTCTTGGTGGCGTTGGAACCTTCATGAAGTCTACTATCCATAAAGAATATAAGAAAAATATTTTGCTCGCTGGAATGATAGCAGATTTCAAAAGAGTGAGGGGCTGTCTGAAAATCTGGGCGCTCTTGTCACTCGGCCGAGTAGAATTCCTCACTCGGGCGAATGAACTTCCTACTCAGCCGAGTAGGATCTTCTGCTGATCTCCCAAAATTCCAGAGAGTCTGCTTCGAAGTTGGGGTCTGGGCACTCTGGCACTCTGCGTCACTCGGCCGAGTGGACTTCCTACTCGGCCGAGTGGGTCTTTTGCTGTGCTCCCCAGAATTCTAGAAAGTTCACTTCGATTCGTTTCAGAAGTTGTGACCCCACTCGGTCGAGTGGAGTTCTCTACTCGGTCGAGTGAAATTAACCACTCGGCTGAGTGCATTATGGCACTCTGGTCAGGCAGATGTCTTCGTATCAGTCGTACTCGGCCAAGTACGCTGCTTTACTCGGGCGAGTGACTAGCGTGACTCAGCCGAGTGGCCTGTTTCTGGAATCCTTCCTTCTCCTCCTCGCCTCTTCGACAATTCTATCGATCTTCTTCTTCTCCTGCTCATCGTCCAGCGTATGAGCGATAATCCGGTAAGCGCACAAGTGCTTAAGCTCAATTTTGCTTCCGATCGCTCCATATTTCCTGAAATTCGACAAAAACGAGAAATAGTGAAACGTAACGCAATATCGTCGAATAATCGTGAAAATCGCAATATTAGCAATCAAAATGGCATGCAAACATGTAGAAAAAAGGTGTAAAATATGGACCGATCAAGTGCGCATTACATGAAAATTTCATCTCATCCCAATTACTCTCTTCTTTCCTTCTCTTTTTCATATCAAAGTGGGTCATGCACATATGTGCCATGTCCTTATCATAGCCACATCCATATCTCAATGCATCACATACGCAATATGGCATGTAAAACTTGGCCACCCTACCACATAAAAGAGAGAGTTTAACTACTTTAATCTTGTTTCCAAGACAATGTCCCACAACTAACAACATCATGTTAAATTAATACAAGCAAAGCAAAGCAACATCATTCCCAAAAGCAACGAAAGAATGCATGGCTGAAAGTAACATGGCATTTAAACATGGCATAGCTACAAATTAGACCATATATAGACATGGCATAATGAACCAAAGGCCATAACCTATTAGCAAAGTGCAGGAAAGTGCAAGTAGACACCAAACAGAGCTGTTATCAGTAAGTTCTAGGTTGAATTTCAGAAAACTTATAACTAAAAAGTTGTAGATCTATAAATTTTACATTGTCATACAAAGTTTCAGAAAATACACATGAGTGTGTCAATTATAGTGGCCAATATTGTAAGAGATAGCATTTCTGTTTAAAAGCTAAACACCGCTTCAACTAAAACACTGAATTACTAACAGTTCCAAGCATATCTGGTTAAAAGCACTACATGAAAGTTGTAGATTGGGAAGTATAGTTTTCAAAACCATCCAAGAATGTAGCATTTGCATATCTACAGTGGGAGATAAAGCTAAAACAGTGGGGTAATGTCAAAGCTGACAGAATTCTTTATGCTGCAGCAAATGTCTGGTTATCCCTAATTAATGACTGTATTAAGGAAAACCCCAAACTTGAACGTTAACCCAAATTTCATAATCTACAACCGGTAATTTTTCCGGATTTTCATTCAACTACAGATGTCGGTAAGCATGAATGAATATGCTGCAAAAATGTAGGAATTTGAAGAGTGTGTTTATAACATGGAAATTTACTTCTACACTATCATGCACATAACAAGCTAGATGAATAGTAAAGTCATGATCTTTTTCATAACACCATAAAAAAGTATCACCCTCATATGGGAATTCATAAAGATTAACAAAGGAGTTAACTTTCATAAGCAAAAGATGGCAACTTTCATAAGGGATCAACAAAATGAGCCTCCCACCATTACAAATTACTAACGTTTCATGAAAGCCTAAGAAAAGAAGCATATTTAATATTATTTCATGACAAAGAAGGAAACTATAACATATCCACTTATCAAGGAAGATAACTTTAACTAAAAGATGCATTTTACAAGAAAGATGCAAACTTTAATACTAAAATGCCATGCAATCAACATGCTAGGAGGTGTTTGGAATCCTACCTCTTTGTAACTTCATTCTCCTCTTGAAAGACTCCCAGAACAACCACCTCAAAGCTCCATCCGAAAGCCTCCATCTTGCTTAAGAATTTCATCTTTAAACTTCTCTTAAAATCCTCCTTCTTTAGCTTTAAGAGACCCCACTTGCTAACAATTGTATATGGAAGTAAATGGAAGAGAAAAAGAGGGTGTTTCCTAGAAAAAATGAAGTAAAAGGAAGGAGAGGGGGGGGGGGGGGGGGGGCGGGGGCGGGGTGACGTCCCCCCGGTTTGCCAACTTGCAAATGGCCGGGGGACCTCTGAAGGTTTATATATTTGTAGTCCGCAAGCGCACGGTGTTGTAGTGTGGCTTGGGGGTCGAACATAGGGAGGCGTGGTTGTGCTTGCACAAGATATGGAACCGGTTCACCCTATGGGCGAGCTAGCCCGAATCGGTGCATGGATTGTCACAGAAATAGTAAACATGGATAAACAATATAAAGTAAAAACCCGGGACTCTGGCTTCTGTCCTATCGTGCGATACTCGCTGATACGGCCTACGGGTAGGATAACGATCGGGATTAGGGTCTAATGGTGAGACGTTGCCTCTAAGAGTGGTACCGGTGTCCCATGGGCCCGATATTCCGGTCGATGCCCAGGATGATACGCCGGACTTCCCGAGCTCGGTCAGTGGGCACTCCCGTGTCCATTAACACTGACCGACCCTGGGAGCACTAAGTTCGCAACGATAACTCCCAACGTCTCATCCTGCCGCTCCCGCACGCTAGGATTCGACGTCTACGCTAAGGGCGCGAGCTATGGCTAGGGAGTCAACCGAAAAGTTTATTCCCCCTTGGCCCAACGGTCAAAGGCGGTCTTTTTCCCACCGATGACAATAAAACGCCCCGCGTAACCGGTAGATTCCTAATCCCTATCGATTTCCTAGCCCTATGGACGCATCGGGAAGAGCCCACAAAGGGGTTTCCACCGGAATCCCAGATTTGGGATCTACTCACAAATATTCATTAAAAAGCGATCTAAATGAAAATGGACCGTCAAAATCATAATCAGATAATAGAAATGCAATGGTAGTAAAGCAATTAAGATAATACTAAAGTTTGACAAAGATATGAAAACTTACAAAAACTAGGAAATTACAGCCATCACAAAATGAAGAAAACAGTAAAAAATGAACAGCTCTCGTTTCTGGAAACCTATGTGTTCTATTTATAGAAAACGACATCACCCGATCGGTTGACAAGTCAACCGATCGGGTGAACCGCTTCACAGAATTACAGCGCGATGCGGAACTTCACCCGGTCACCTTCACCCGGTCGGTTGACATATGAATGTGACCGGTTGGATCTTGGTGCCGTCGGGTGAGGAGGCCGGTTGAGTTGACCGTGTCTTGCCTTTGAGATTCAGCTACAGGTGAACCGATCGGGTGAAGGTCACCCGATCGGTTGGCAATCAGCTTCGATTTCCAGAGAGTTTGAGCTTATGACCCGGTCACTGAACCGACCGGGTGACTTCTTGTGAGCTCCAAGCTGCGTCCGGGTGGTGCACGCGTGCATCACTCGATCGGTTGAAGACGACCAACCGATCGGGTGAGGGGCTGAAAGATGATATCATCGCGTTTGACCCTCTGGGTCACGCGTGACTCCTCTCGTTGCTCCAGGGACTTATAATATCTTCATTAAATGTCCCATATGCGGACAATCTCCTGCAAACATGGAAAAAACAAAGAAAAGTAAAAGAAAACGAGAAAAATACGAGAAACGGGTACGAGACGGCGGAAAATAACGGAAAAACACAAAAGAAAACGTGCGTGAACATATGAAATATGAACGCACGTCAAAATCCCCCAAGCTGAACCCTTCCTCGTCCTCGAGGAAGACGAGTGAGAGGAGGAGGTCGGAGGGAGAAAATAGAGAGAAAGAGAGAAAAAGAAAACTCTATGTCCTAGATCACCCGTCAGGGCCAACAAAATCAAAAACGACACACCAAGCAAGCAAACGCCAAATCACATCACTAAACCAAGGAATACGAGTCCAGACAAGTGCCGTGGGCCCACGCGGTGAAGCGCGAGTGAGTGTGGTTGTGCGCTAGAAGTCCGTGTCACTATCTACGATGTGCGATTAAGCTCGATATACACAAATCCAGGAAATGACCCAAATATCGATTCGAATTGAATAAAGCGGTGAATATATAGTTCAAGCATGCATGAGAATAGGGAGAGAATCGAAACATATCATGCGTCAGGGACTCCACAACTAGGGTTAAGGAGATCACTCCACTATAGCCAAGATAATAGCTAAAAAGTTCCTAAGCCAAGTGTTTTCGAAACCGATGGGGGTTGAGATGATGTGGAGTAGAACACTCGGTGCAAATTCTCGCCTTCCCTTTATTCTCGGCAAGTAGGAGAAGATATTCACACGGGAATTTTTTTGGGTTTTGGGTATTTGTATATTTTTTTGGATTTTTGGCTATACAATTTTTTTCTTTCTTTTCTTTTCTCTTCTTTTTGGGTTTTTCTTTTATTTTCTCCATTTTTTTGGATTTTGGGTTTTTGGCTATACACATGTGTACTCTCCCAAGTGGGAGAACGGTACACGACGAGGGGATTTGCACCAAGTAAAACAAAAACGAAGTCGGAATCTAAACACTTGGGCAAAGGAAACTATTCTCGCTAAATAGAGCATGGGCTAAATGGGTTATCATAGTCCCTAATTGTGGAATCCCGACACATGCGAAATGAAGCATACAATATCTATATAATCATGCATACAGAAACAGGTAAGAGAAGAAAATACCGCATTATTCATATCGAAGCGTGATAATCTAGGGGTCATTCCTGGACAGGTATATAAAGCAAAATCACAAAGCAGAAGCACACCAAACAGCTAGGCACGTCACACGACCCACAAAAAGCTAAGTGGACCCACGATGCGTGAAATGCAAGAGGACTCGATATCCTAGGGCTAGTGAGTGTAATTATCGATGCCAAGCTAGGTGTGTGTGATTTTGAGGCAATTCATCATAGGGTTCATCTCTAGGAGAAAGAGATAAAAAGAAGAAAAGAAAAAAATAAAAACACGATGAAAATGATACAAAAATGATAAAGAAAGACTCAAACGACGCACAAAGTGCGACTCCCCCAAGCTGAAGCTTGCATTGCCCTCAATGCAATAAGAGTGAGTACGGGAGGGCAATGAAAATGGGGGGGGATACGCACCGACACAAAAAAGAAATGAAAAACATGGAAAACACAGATACAAAACTGAAAATAAAGAAAAAATCAAAATCAAACCACACGACATAGAAATAGAAAAAGAAAGAAAGAAAGAAAGAAAGAAGAAACGACACACAAAAAATAAAACAAGCACACGCAAAGAAAACAAAACACGACAACACGGCAAAATAGACTTCCCCCAAGCTAGACGTGACAATGCTAGCAATGAGATATGATCGTGCGAGTGCAGAGATATGCAAGGGGTAGGTCCAAAAACAAAGAGAAATCAAAAATCAGGAGAAGGCGAATCCTCGCCCTCCTCGGAAGAGGGTGTGGAAATGTGGTCGGGAGAGGCGGGTGGTGTGCGGAGAAGTGGGGAAAGAGGTGGATGAATAGGTGTAGTGGTGGTGTGAACGATGGGTGGAGTGTCTGTGAAGGTGGGTGGTGGTGGAAGAACGGCGATCAAAGTGGTGGTAGAAGGGGTAGAAATGGGGAGAGAAGGAATGATGGAGACGGTAGTGGATGGTGGTGGGAGAGATTTGGAGCGCACCGGCAATTTCCTGCGGCGCATATATGAAGTGATGGTGGAGGAGGGAGGAGGTAGTGTGGGGGCGACGGAAGTGGTCGTGAGAGGAGAAATGGATACGGGGATGGGAATAGATGTTGGTGGGGGAGATGATCGCCTAGGTGGGGGTGAAGGAGGTGGGGATGGGTGGGATGGTGGGGGAGAAGAATGCGACGGGGGAGGTGAGGATCGTCGGGGTGGTGAAGGTGGTGGTGAGGGTGGTGGTGTGGGTGGCGGTGGACCGTGGAGGTGAGTGAGGAGGCGAAGAATGGTGGCCACGTTCCTTTTAAGTGTGAGGAAGCGTGGGTGAGTGAGAAAGGAGGATGGCGATGGGTCCGAGGGGGCAGAGGATGAGGCAAGATCACGGAGGGCTGCGACCTCCCTCTCAAGAGCAAGACGGGCAGAGACCTAGCGTCGACCAAAGGAAGTGGACTGATGTGAAGCGGTGGTGCCGGCAAGTGATGCAGAAGTAGTGCCGGCGGCAGTGGTCATGCCGGCACTGGACAGAAGGCCTAAGGGGGCCTGAGAAAGGCTCACAGAAGTGATAGGGCCAGTAGCAGAAACAGGGTGACTCGGGCCAGCCCCCATATCTCCCCGGGACGCATGAATATCCTGCTCGCCTAAGTGGGCGGCAGGGGAAGGTGGTCTACGTGCGTTCGGGGGAAGAAAAGGAAGGTGCAACCCCGCTAGAAACTCGGGATCGGGCGGAAAAGTCCAATTTTCCACTAAAGCTATGGTCATCCGAGCGGGGTTGGGGAGAATGGTGTAGGGGCGAGGGGGGGTGGCCGTAATTGAATTCGAAACGGCCATCGGGGCGGGGCCTAATCATGTGAATGTGCCGCAGGACGTCAAGATCTAGACGTGATGGTCCTGCGGCAGTAGGAAGATTTTGGGGGATGGGAATGTTAAACTGTGGGGAAGAAACAATGATAGTGATAATGCCCCCACAGCAGATCTTGCCCTTCCCGGCCCTGCTAATCTCGAGAAGCTTGTAAACAAGCCAATCGCCGGCATGGACAGGGACAATCGGGGCCCTGAAGCTAATCCCATCATCATCACGAACAAAGGGGAAAGTCATGGCCCAGAGAATAAAAAGATCGGGGATAGTCACGGTGCCTGACTCATCCCGCGGGAAAAATGCAGAGGATATGATCCTATGGGCCAGACGAAATATGGGATGGATGATGGAGGAGGCCTTGGCCTTATGTCACGACCCGCTTCCCAAAAATGTGGAGACGAGACGTGAGAAGGTCCGCTCAGACTTGAAGCTGCAAGGCTCCAAGCCCGATAAGCGTCAATCAACAATAATCTGGCAGGTCCTTGCAACATAATACGAGACAACGATAATAATAATGAAGTGAGACAATAAGCAATTTATTAAATCTCAGAATATCCATAAAATAAATTACAATATCACAGAAAAGCCACTAGGCTCAAAAGGAAAAGCTAAGGCCCAAACATGGCCAACAAGGTACAACATACAAGCAACGGTGTCACGCACCGACAACTAACAGCAAGCCTAAACAAAGGAAGAGAACACAAGCGGCCACTAAGTCTGGTCACCAATGACCACAAACTCCTCCTCTGCAACCATTGGCTCAGCGCCAGCAAACACTACGTCCTCAGCGACAACTCAGGCTCGGGATCTAACATGTATCACCCAAAAGAGAAAGGGGCACATGTCAGCAAGTCGAAAGACTTGTGCAAGGAAACTAAAGAAAGGTAAACTAACAACCTAGCAGTTATAGTATGGTGCATGGCATGGCAAGTATCGTATGGAAGTAACAAGTAAAGTACAATTAGCAAGTAACAAGTGGTAGGTGTGACATGTATTGTCAAGTAACAAATACACGGGATCACCCACACACATGTGAGCGCCCTATTGCCCGCAGGCTGTATTCAAGTACAAGGGATCACTCACACACAGGCGAGTGCCCTATTGCCCGCAGGCTATGTTCAAGTACAAGGGATCACTCACACACAGGTGACTGCCCTATTGCCCGCAGGCTATGTTGAGCTCGTTTTCTGGACCACGAGCCAGATTTATAATTGGCCTAGGGTTGTGCCCGCAAAACGGGTGCCTAGCCGGAACAAGTAGCACTAGTATGTAACGATGCTACGCAATCACGATGAGTGTTCAAGCATGCAATGACATGAGCAGATATTCGTGTACCGTTAATTGAATTTAAACATGACTGGCAAAATGCAATGACATGAACAGATATTCGCGTACCGTTAATTTAAATTAAACATGGCAGTTAAAGATGCATGGATGACATGAACAGTTAATACGCGTACCGTTAAGTGAAATTAAACGTGACATACAAAATGCAATGACATGAACAGATATTCGCGTACCGTTAATTTAAATTAAACATGGCAGTTAAAGATGCATGGATGACATGAACAGTTAATACGCGTACCGTCAAGTGAAATTAAACGTGACATACAAGCATGATGAAGGTGACGGATCTAGCTTCGTTGTCCAACTAGATCAATGGCGTCTAGACAGCTATCCTTTCACTATCTAGTCTCTTTTACGCTAAAGCAAGGTAATGGCCTAAGGACATGGCCCAAATCAAGAGATGCAAGTTTCACTTGCCTGATACTGACGAGGACGGTCGACAAGCCCGTCTCACAAATGTTATCTACGGTGAATGGATCACTGCTATAGAGAAACAACATTAGAAAAGATATCTAGAACCGGTTTCTTAATTGAATCCTATGATGTCTAATAACCATTTTTATTAGGGTTTCACAATATCAATGTGGGTTGTGAAAACATTAAAGGATCGAACACTACCGTATAGAAGCGGAAGATCGACGTCAAGCAACCACGACAACAGATGAACGATCTAGGAACCACGGCTCAGATCTGAAATGACGAGGAAAATCTGGAGAAAAATGGATTAAATGGGGTTTTGAAGAGGAGATTGAAGCTTGGCCAATGGAGGTGAGATGGAGCTTGGGATGGTGGAGATAGGCTTGAGATGAAGGAGGAAGGGTTTGGGGAAGATGGAGAAGGATTTGGGGAAGACAATGGCTCAGGAGAAAAGAAAGAAAGTGAAAGTGATCGGGTCTATTTATAGGAAGAATCCGGCGGCTGCCCAGAAATTAGGGTTTCGACATTGATTAGTCGGTCAAAGAGCAACCACTGACCGACTAGTTTGGGAACTAGTCGGTCGGTTGACCGACGCAGACCGACTAAGTGTAAACAGTAACTCCTGACGAAAAATAGGATTTAGATTTAGTCGGTCAAAGAACAACTACTGACCGACTAGTTTCTCATCTAGTCGGTCGACGAACGTTCTTAGACCGACTAACGATAAACAGTAACTCCTGAATAATTGATTCAATGAACTAGTCATCCCGCGGAAAAAATGCAGAGGATATGATCCTATGGGCCAGACGAAATATGGGATGGATGATGAAGAAGGCCTTGGCCTTACCTCGGGGATAGCGAGGGAGTATGGTGAGGCGGAACCAGAAGTTATCGACGTCAAATTCCCGGGGGTATCCGTAGTGTCGGATAGCGTCATTCCCAAGAATAGGGAAACCAAATATATCACAGATGGTAAGGTTGGTACGGATAGTTTGGTTACGCACCCGGAAGGTGACGGTCGACCCCGACTCACAAATGAGGGAGGAAAGGAATTCTAGGGTGAGTGACGGGTAGGATACCGCAGAGGCATTCAGGAAGGCCAACCAACCAAGGTTAGCAAAAAGAGTCTCGACCTCGGTGAAGACACCGAGGTCGACGAGTGATTGGGTGTGGGCAAACTTGGTTGATAGATGCCCCCGAGCATCTAGTCTGTGGTAGAAGTCTTTCTGCTCTTGGTCCCTAAATAGGTACCCATGCGGGCCCAACATGGGGTCCACAAGGGGGATAACAGGCTGGGGAGGGGCTAGTGTCAGTTCACGTGTGCGGTGAGGAGGACGTGTTTGTTTCTGTTTCTTTCGAGACGGTTCCTCCTCACGCAAGATACCCTTCCCCTTATCTCTATCCCGGGCCATGTGTGTGTGTGGGTGGTGCAAATGGGTGCAAAATACTATCAAAGTGCACACACACGAAAACCAAGCAAATTAAATATCTAGGGTAAAAATTGAAATTTGAAAAGTGGAGCGAAGTTACCCCGTAGAAATTCGAGTTTCTTACTTGTAGATGACCCAATGCCGTGCAATGGGAGAAGTGTGGAGCCGCGGCACTCTTTTTCAGCAAAAATTCGAAAGTGGGGGTGGATGTTGGGGATTAGGGCTAGAAGAATGCGAAATAGGAGAGAGAGAGAGAAATAGATGGAGAGATGCAAGGGGAAGGTGGAGAGAGAGACTAATGGAGGAGTGGAGGAAGTGGGAGGGGAGAGTTTTCGGCCGTTGGGAGAAGTTGGAAGGTGAAACGACGGTGGAGAAGGCGATCGGGCGAGGGGATGTGAACGGGTGGGTCGGAGGTTATTTATAGGTTTTAAGTCGAACCGATCGGGTGAGAAGTCACCCGATCGGTTGACTTTAGGTTGAAATTTTAAGCTGAAAAAGCGTTACAGGCGAACCGGTCGGGTGATAACTCACCCGATCGGTTGGCCGCTCCACAGATTCTCCCGAAAGTTTGGGGTTTCTCACCCGGTCCCTCAACCGGTCTCGCTTCTTGTCACCCGATCGGTTGACAAATTCAGAAATTTTCCCGAGAGTTTCCCCAGGTCACCCGGTCTGCTCACCCGGTCTCTTCTTTTCTCGCCCGGTCGGTTCATTTGGTGGCAGACACGGCCGTTAGCTGATACATCCCAACCGATCGGTTGAGTTATCAACCGATCGGTTGGGGCCTTATTTTCTGCAAAATTCCACAAATCGCCTAAGTTCCACAACGGAAGTTCTTACGGCTGGATTTATTTATAAAAATAGATAAAATAAAGTTAAAAATAATCCTAAAAATTGAAACAAAAGTTTAGAGCATGGGTTGCCTCCCATGAAGTGCTTTTGTTTAACGTCGTTTAGCTCGACGCCCGTTGATGATGTTCATGGTGGGCGATACGGGTGATGCCCAAAATCCGGCATCTCTTCAACTCCAGAGCTTGTGGCTATTGGTGTAGTCGGTGGCTGTAAGAAAATTTGCTCAACTACCCTCCCCTTGTCGACAGGATCCTGGGGCTTCTCCCTCAAATTTGCGTCTACCGCCATCTTCTTCAGGATCCGGACCTCATCACCGGTGAGGTCCATTGGTTCTTTCTCTTTTCTCCTCGTAGGGGGAGCCTTAGGGATCCGGGAGGGGTCACTTGTCGTGCGACCACCTCATCAACAACTTCATTCTTTGGGGAGCCAACTTGCTCTCCAAGGTCCCCCAAGCTATCTGGGGGATTCCTCGAGAGTACTTCCCAGGCACTTGTTTCAACAGCTCTATCTTCTTCGTTCTCCAGCATACTGATACTAGGATCTTCCGGGGGATTTGGATGCTTCATCGACAAGCCTAAGTCAAATTCGACTCTTTCTTGGCCCACATTGAGGGAAAGCTTCCCATTCTTTAAGTCTATCAAAACTCCGGCGGTTGCCATAAAGGGCCGTCCAAGGATAATTGGGGTATGCTTGTCTTCCGGCATGTCCATCACCACAAAATCAACCGGTACTTGTACTCCTCTCACATCGACGGGGAGGTCGTCCACTACTCCCACCGGGTACTTGACCGAACGGTCAGCAAGTTGTAATGTCATGCCGGTGGGCTCTAAGTCTCCCATCCCTATTCTCTTGTACATCGATAGGGGCATTAAGCTGACGCTCGCTCCTAGATCGACGAGCGCCCTTTGGATTTGCACTTCCCCAATAGAGCAAGGGATGGAGAAACTTCCGGGGTCCTTGAGCTTGGGCGGATTTGCGCGCTGAATGAGTGCGATGCACTCTGCCGTTAACACGACCTTCTCTTTTCTAGATCTCTGTGTCACCAAGTCTTTCAGAAATTTGGCATAGGAGGGGATCGTCTCAATAGATTCTAGGAAGGGGATTTGAAGGCTTAAATCCTTGACCATGGCAAAAAATTTGCCATACTTCTCGTTGATTTTCTCTTGGGCTAGACGTTGTGGAAAGGGCACAACGGGCTTGAATACCCTCAAATTCCCTTCTTCTCCTTTCTTCTTCTCTTCTTCGGGGGCTCCCTCCGGAGTCATAATCTTTGGCGATGGGGGTACCGTCGTCATTAGCTTTTTCAATTGGCCGCTCAACGGCCATTGGTGCTTCCGGTCCTTTGGGGGGCACTCTAGTAGGAATTTGTGTCCCGCTCCTCAAGATGATAGAGGACACATTCTCATGCTCGTGCACGAGTGCCAAAGTTTGGTTCAACCCCCTCGGGTTCACTTCAGGCTGTGGCGGTAAAAGATTCTGCGGTCTCTGAAGGTTTGCCACTTGCAACCCCAGCTGGGTCACCTGATCAGTGAGGACTCTTTGTCCCATCTCCAGCTTCAGATTTATTTTCTCCTGGTTGGCGATGTATTGAGTCAGGAGGGACTCAACCGGAGAAATGGCCCTCTGCTGGCCGTATTGCTGCTGGGTGGGCTGCTGATTTCTAGGAGCATACTGTTGATACTGTTGTGGAGGTTATTGCTGCTGAAATTGCTGCTGCTGAAACTGCTGCTGGGGCCTAGCCGGCTGATATATCTGTTGTTGCTGCTACTGAGGTGGCGGCTGATATGGTGCCCAGTAGCTGAGGTTGGGATGATTCCGGTTGTTGGGAGAGTAGGCCGGGTTGGAGTTGGTTCGTGGTGGAAAAGGTGCATTCCCTGTAGGATTGTAAAATAATGCGCTCGCCTGATCCAACGGCGTTGAGATGTCACCACCGTCGAACTCTCCAAAAACTTCAGATTCTACCGTAGCAATCTGTTGTGTACCGGCGCCACCGGCGCCTACCATCAATGCGGAGATCTGGGTCGACAGCAAGTCAAACTTGCTTGACAATTTATCGACGTCCTCGACCCTATGGATGCCCTCAGATTTAGGTGTGGCTCTCTCGTCACACCACCGCTCATTGTTGGATGCCATATTTTCAAGAATCTGTCCGGCATCTTCTTCGCTTCTCGACATAAAGGACCCTCCAGCCGCGGCGTCCATGGAAGATTTCAAGTCATCCATCAACCCATTATAGAACAGATTTATACTCTGCCACTTGGGGAGCTCATGGTGGGGACATCTTCGCTGCATCTCCTTGTATCTCGTCCAAGCTTCATGCAATGACTCGTGGCTGGCCTGGGAGAAGGAGGAGATCTCGCTCCTCAGCTTCATGGTCTTCCCCGGAGGAAAGAACTTCGTCAGAAAAGCATTGGAGAGCTGCTCCCAGGTGTTGAATGTGTTGGGGTCCTTCCCCCTAAGCCACAGCTTGGCTTTATCTCGCAGAGAGAAAAGGAACAGCTTCAGTCGGATCGCCTCAGTTGTGACACCGTTTATCCGGAAGGTGTCACATTTCTCCAAGAAGGAGTCTAAATGCTCAATCGGGCTCTCCATGGGTGCACCCGAAAATTGATCCTGCTGGATCCACGTCACCAAAGATGGCTTAAGCTCGAAGCTTTGGGCCGTAATAGTTGGAGGACAGATGGCAGAGGTGGACTCGATAGACGGCATCGAGTACTCCAGCAGGGACTTGTGAGGTGAGGTGTTCTCCTCCATGGTTTCAGGATCCTCTCTTCTTCGCTTCTCGGCGGCCAAACGCCTTAGGGTGGCGTTTATCTCTGGATCAACGGGGATCAAGTCGTCGAGACTTCTTGAACTCCTGCGCTTGAAAAACAACAAACACCCGTGAAGCGAAAAGTGGGAAAGAAACAGATAAGATAAGAAACAAAAATAAAAATAAAAAGAATAAAAGGAAAAAAGAAGAATGCAAAAATTATCGTGAGGTAGGGATGAGAGCTAGACACTAGGGTTCGAAAGTTCCAAAAAATGTACAAACGCGTTGCCTCCCCGGCAACGGCGCCATAAAGCTTGACGTCCCCCCGGTTTGCCAACTTGCAAATGGCCGGTGGACCTCTGAAGGTTTAGATATTTGTAGTTCGCAAGCGCACGGTGTTGTAGTGTGGCTTGGGGGTCGAACACAGGGGAGGCGTGGTTGTGCTTGCTATGGCTAGGGAGTCAACCGCCAAGTTTATTCCCCCTTGGCCCGACGGTCAAAGGCGGTCTTTTTCCCGCCGATGACAATAAAACGCCCCGCGTAACCGGTAGATTCCTAATCCCTATCGATTTCCTAGTCCTATGGACGCATCGGGAAGAGCCCACGAAGGGGTTTCCACCGGAATCCCAAATTTGGGATCTACTCACAAATATTCATTAAAAAGCGATCTAAATGAAAATGGACCGTCAAAATCATAATCAGACAATAGAAATGCAATGGTAGTAAAGCAATTAAGATAATACTAAAGTTTGACAAAGATCTGAAAACTTACAAAAACTAGGAAATTACAGCCGTCACAAAATGAAGAAAACTGTAAAAAATGAATAGCTCTCGTTTTTGGAAACCTAGGGGTTCTATGTATAGAAAACGACATCACCCGATCGGTTGACAAGTCAACCGATCGGGTGAACCGCTTCACAGAATTACAGCGCGATGCGAAACTTCACCCGGTCACCTTCACCCGGTCGGTTGACATATGAATGTGACTGGTTGGATCTTGGTGCCGTCGGGTGAGGAGGCCGGTTGAGCTGACCGTGTCTTGCCTTTGAGATTCAGCTACAGATGAACCGATCGGGTGAAGGTCACCTGATCGGTTGGCAATCAGCTTCGATTTCCAGAGAGTTTGAGCTTATGACCCGGTCACTGAACCGACCGGGTGACTTCTTGTGAGCTCCAAGCTGCGTCCGGGTGGTGCACGCGTGCATCACCCGATCGGTTGAAGACGACCAACCGATGGGTGAGGGGCTGAAAGATGATATCATCGCCGTTTGACCCCCTGGGTCACGCGTGACTACTCCCGTTGCTCCGAGGACTTATGATATCTTCATTAAATGTCCCCTATGCGGACAATCTCCTGCAAACATGGAAAACAAAGAAAAGTGAAAGAAAACGAGAAAATACGAGAAACGGGTACGAGACGACGGAAAATAACGGAAAAACACAAAAGAAAACGTGGTTGAACATATGAAATATGAACGCACGTCAGCGGGGGAGAACAAAATTGGGAAGATGAGAGAGAGAAGGGAGAGGAAAATGAGAAAGAAAAAAGGGTTTTAGGATTTAAATGCAAGGCTCTTCTGCACTCTTCTACATACCTCTTCTTCTTGTCTTTTTCTTCCATTTCTTTTCTTTTTTCCTTTCTCTTTAATCCATTCTTATCTTCATGTTGGAAAAGTCCAACTCTTATGCACACACACCAATCCTTATGCACACACCCCATCTTAAAATACTAAAAACACACTACCTTACACACTCCCTCTTACACTACACACATCCCTCTCTAATAAATATTACATACATGCCATCCACACATAATTAAGGAGACATCCTTACTACAAATACACATATTATAATCAATACAACCAATACAACAACATAAGTACGTACTGTACACCCTACTACACAAACATACTATTATTACTGTACTATATGCACTGCAATTACTACCCTAGCCACTGCTCTATTCAACTCACCAATCAATATGAATTATATTCAACCGATAGCACTACATATCATATTAACACTATCTCAATCCAATTACACCACCAAATAGTAGAATGCTATACACACTACATATATACTATACACACTAACACGTATATACAAGCACATATACAATATATATTACACAAAAAGATACATCCTACTGTATCTGGCACTAGGGGCCATTACATTCTACCTACTTTAAAAATAAAGTCCGTCTTCGGACTTTCCAACTAAGGATCTAACTAAGGGTGGACAGACCTGGACCTTAAGGTCACTCTACCCTAGGCATACATACACTATAATAAAAAGTAAGGCATACTCATGTACATGGACTTACATATATATTAAGCAGTCACACGTATACTGACACTCTTATATACATACATATTTACACACATACTCCTGCTTACACTATTACACACTTCATATCTACATAAAAATATAGACATACATACTATATGTACACACAAGTATACACAAACATGGTACTTCGCATAAGCTAGTATACTACTACATATACACATCTATACATAAATATAAACATAGAACCATGTATACCTCCTAGTATACATCCAAACACATGCACATATATCAATATATACATAACACCCACTGTACATACCCTTACTAACATACCAATACAAGCATAGACAAGTACACCCAAATATGTATACACCCCTAGTAGGTAGCCATACACCAATTCTAATATACACAGATATCCATATAATGATATAGCTATCCACGCACATGTATAAGCATAGCCGCTTACAACCATGCATATAACCATATACATTTCACGTATATCACCACATTTTTGTATCCAACACAATAGACAAATATAATATACTAATATACCAAGAGTATGCTCACTCATACATAAGTGGGACACAGAGATCCACACATGGATCCACACACACGCTATATATATATATATATATATATATATATATATATATATATATATATATATATATATATATATATATATATATATATATATATATAGACACACACACACACACACACACACACTACATACACATCAATTAATACAAATAGATCTACTATACATATACCTCACAGTTCAACCAAATACTAACACAGATATGTAGTCATACAAATAATTATAATAGTAGTCTATATATTGATATAGCTACAGATGCACACAAATATCACACAGATATACATAACAATAGACATATAATACTTGTACCTCTATGCAAACATATAGCCATACATACATATACAGATGGGAAATCGAATCCCACCCTAAGTGGTTTGGATGATGAGCACACCAAATGATGTTAGTATACTAACTACATTACAAGTGTGCAGGTTATATGACAAACGGTGACTTTACACATACTCTGATCGCACCCGGATATACACCCGGAAAACGACAGTAGTCTTACCGCAAGCGCACGGTGAAGTGGCGAGCGGGTATCGAACACAGGGAGGACAAATGACAGTACTCTATCTTGATCACCTAGCTATTGATGGAATAATGGAATGGTTTTGGAAATGTTGTCACAGTCGTTCAAATAACAAATAGAATTCAATATAATAAAAGTGTCTAGGGCTAGGAAATCCCCACTACGGACCATCACTTATCCTTGTGGATCATGAATTTCAATGTTGCAAAGCTTGAATTAAGGTGAACTAGTTGTAATTGAATATAGAACCAAGCTCACGCTCTCGCGCTATTGCCGGTCTATAGCAACCTAGATTAAGGCCCACTCTCGTGCAAACCCTAACCTAAGCCACTAGCATGAAGATCGACATCATCGTCCAATCGCACCTCGAGCCCACTCTCGTGCAAACTCGAGCTACGATCTGGGTTATGATAGTTTGTATTCGTCCAATCTCTTGCAAACAAATATTAGTATATATTTATAATAAAAATCCTAACTTTGGTCCAATCTCTTGCAAACCAAATCTAGAGAATCTCGATTATAAACCTAAATCGAATATCTAGGTCTTCACATCGATTGAGATCCAATCTCTTGCAAACTCCAATCGATAGAAATTCTTAGCTACTCGTAATAAATCAATCACAACCTAACCTTTTATCAATCCTAGCAACAATTCAATTCATTCATCACAATTCTAAGATCGGGACCATATGGTTCATCCACATACCCTAGAACGACGAAACTACTCACAATTCATCATAGAAATCTCAGAATTAACAAATAAAATCATAGCACAATTCATTACAGAGAGAAAACAATTCATAAAAACTAGAAATTTAGACAAAAAGAACAAATCAAATTGCACATTTTTGATCTCCAGCTGAGAATTACAATAAGAATACCCGTCAAAATTAACTTCAAGTCCCTCCTAAAACTAGGAATAAAACTAGCCTTAAATACAAGTCAAAGTAGTCCAGAAATTCCAGACAGATTTGCCCCTGGTACAGCCAAAAACCCTAATTCGTGACACAGTCGGACTGCTGTACTCGGCCGAGTGGAACATGTCATTTGGCCGAGTGACAAACCCAAAGAAAAACAGAGTAATAAGGGGTTTCGGGGGTCTGTCGCCTTGTCACACTCGGGCGAGTGGACTTCTTCATTCGACCGAGTGAGCTTTCTTGCTCGGCCGAGTGGATCTTCTCCAAATTCCAGTAACTCAGATGATTTTCGGGAGAAAAACACTGTTCCACTCGGGCAAATGGGCTTCTACATTCGGTCGAGTGGGTTTTCTTGGTCGGCCGAGTGAACTTTGAAGATCGACAGTCATGTATCCGTTTCACTCGGCCGAATGCTCTCCTTCACTCTGCCGTGAACACTCTGGTCGGCCGAGTGAGCTGTTTCTGGGCTCTTTTCTTCTCCTCCTCGCTTCCTCGTCCATTCTATCGAGCTTCTTCCTCTTCCGCCCATCATTTAGCGCTGCTAGCTCCCCAATAAGGCCGTGGGCGATGCTCCGATGCGCGTGAAAGTCCTTTAATCTCATTTTTGCTCCAGATCGCTCCATATTTCCTGAAATCCGACAAAAACAAGAAATAGTGAAAAGCAACGTGATATCGTCGAATAATCGTGAAAAACGCAATATGGGAGATCGAAATGACATGAAAACATGCAGAAAAAAGGTGTAAAATAAGGAGCGATCAAAATCTCCCAAGCTTACCTCTTACTTGTTCTCGAAGAAGATGAGTAAAAAGGCGAACCCGGTGGGTAAAAATAAGGGAAAAGGAAAAAGAAGATAGAAAAGAAAACGAAGGAGGAGGTACAAGATCATTTTCTCAGGACGTGGAGATGTTTACTCAAATAGCATACGATGAATAAAAACATGCCAAAGACTTTTATCTCGATATCATAATCATATGTAAATGTGCATTCGATATAGAAACCCAAGAATATCAAAACAATATGAAATATGAAATCATTCTAGAATTAGTATCGTCTGAGGCATTCAAAGTAATATACATAATCATAGATTGCACACTTTTCAATCGATCGCTTTCTATTTGGAGTATAAGAAGTATCACACAAAATGGAGCAATAAGAATAGAAAGGAGTGGTTTTCATGAAATGCATACCAAATTTCAACTTGTGGACTTCGTAATACTTCTAGTAATCTCCCTGAGTATAGAAAATTACCTAGCTTAGGTTGTCATGCACAGACAAGTAGTCACTCTCTCACACATCATTGGATCCTCTCCTCCAAGCTTATCTATAAGCGTGGTGGCATCAAATGGAACAATACAACCTTTCCTCATTTTTGAAGCTCCAAGAAAAATAAAAATAAAAGAGGGAAGAAAGAAAGAAAGAAATAGGATTGTGTATAAACTTCTTTTTCTTTTTTTTTTTTTTTCTTTTTTTTCTCTTTCTCTCCCTTTTCTTTTTCTTCTCTTTTTTTTGGAACTCATATACACAATAACAATCCCAAATCAAAAGATAGAGAGATATACATGTATTTTTTTCTTTTTGATTTTGGGGTGTTGGAGCATGGAATTTATAGCAGGGGGAAGATGCCAATATAAGATTTGCTAAAGGGAGATTCACCAATGATTTTAAAGTATAGAAATGATGTTCAAGATATGTGGAGAAAGAAAAATATGCAACGCTCAGTTCACTCTTTAGAATGTGCATGACAACTTTCAGCAGAGTAACGTAATCTACTCAGTTTGATTTAAGAAAGCAAACTAATCCAGACATATCAAAATGGCATACATTCAATCAACCTGAAAGTCAAGCGTATAATTTTCATGCAAAAAGAAGTGATAGCAAACAACAAAGCAGTACTCCAAATATATGCAATCAATGCGTGAAGCATGGTGTGTTTTCTATGAAAAGTATACAATATAAATCATCAGACTCAGCAAATGGTAGGATTTCATTCACATTCAGATAATGAAGGTGCAGGTTACTATTCCGAATGCATAGCAAAGTATAGCATATGATATCTGAAATAAAAGCGATGGCATGACAAGAGAATATGCATATAAAAGTAAACTAGCTCCAAGTCATCGTCATCACAGAAAATTCATCTCTAGCAAAAAGGATAAAAGAAAAAAAGATGAAGGAAAAAATAAGAATTATACATATGCAGCACACACAAAAATAAGAAAACGTGATGCATGAGGAATAAAAATGAAAAAGTGGGTGAAAACAAGTGGAAAATAAATAAAGGTGGGAAAATAAAAGTAAGAATGAAGAAAATGTAAAGACCGTGAGACACTCACTCCCCCAAGCTAAACTGCACAGTGTCCTCAATGTGCTAGTGTGGCACACGGAGAAATATGATATGGGTGGGGTGGGTGGGGATGCATCATGATAAAGTTTGAAAATAAAAATAAATGAGATGGAAATGCATATGATGCGTGCAGAGATCAAGATGGTGCAATATAACTGGCTCTAAAATACCTCCTCTCTCCTAAGATGATATAGACAAATATGAACCAAAAGTGACCAAAATGTGTGTGGAGGAGGGGTGCAAAATTAGCAGAAAAGATAGCATCAATCATATCAGCAGCAAAAATATGGGAGGCATCAAGTGTGTGCATAGGCAGGTGGTGGAGCACCAGCACCGTACTGTGGTGGAGAAGGAGGTGGTGGAGGCTGCTGTGAAGTGGGACGGGTAGCAGCAGGTGGTGGCTGTGACAGTCGCGCAAGAATCTGGTTCAGGCTAGCCTGAATACCAGGGAGTAGAGCGACACGAGATTGCACATCACTAACGATAGCGGACAGGGCCCTAAAATCTCCTCTAAGCCCATTGACAGCCCCCTCAAGAGCATGCAGGTGCTAAACTAGGGTGTCGGGAGGAGGTGGGGCAAAGGGTCAAACAGGTGGGGATCGGGGCTGCCTTGCGCGGCCACCGTAGACTAGTGGTGCCACTACGGGTTAGGGTTGTGGTGCTGTGCTCACTAAAAGACACTCAGCCTCTGTGTGAGGCTGAGACGTAGGAATGCTCTCAGATGTGTGAGCAGCAGCAGAATCAGAAGCTGTGATAGAGGGAGAGAAGGGCAGAGAGGTCGCTGACACAGAAATGGGGACAGACGTCACGACACTTTCGGTGAAGACAGCTGCAGCAGAGACGGTAGCGTCGACGACTGGGGAGGCTGTGAAGTCAACAGAGAATGACTCCCCAGGGGTCGAGAAATATAGAGTGGACAGGGTCTCGACTGCGGAAATAAAAGAAGGCTCGCCTATCTCAAGAACAGTGGTGGGGGCTCTCTCAAAACTCACATATGAAATGGAATCAATGGCCATCGGCACAGAGGTGGTGGTGGTGGACTCAGCAAGTGTGCTCCGGACACTGACAGAAGTGTCGAAAGGAGCGGTCAAATCAGGTGCAGGATGAGGGATCTTCGGGTCCAGAGGTGGAAGGAGGGGCTCCTGCTGAGCGCCATCAGGCTCTAGCACGTATGCAGCTGGGATGAGGAGATCCATCGCTGGAATCCACACCCCTCATGCGGGTCCAATATGGGTCTGAGTGGGGCTCTGAAGCACCATGTAATCTGTGCCAAATGGACCATGCAGCCAGACCCAGTGGTGCTGACCATGAGGACGCAACATCCGCATGCGGGCCATAACATCAATGAAAAGGGAAGTGGGGCCCGGGGGTCGTAGCAAGCCAGCTGGGAGGTCTACTCTGCATATAGGAGCCAGAAGGGTAATCAGACCACCGCAACAGATAGGCGTCCTGGCGCCGACAGAGATAATGATGCGGTCTAAGTACAAACTAGCAATTTCAATCTGAACGACGGGGAGTAAGACATCTCCACCAACCTCGAAGGCTATCGCTCGAGTCATCGCGTAGAGCATGTAGAGCTCAGGCGTTGACATCGTCCCCGACTCATACCTCGCTAGGAAAGTGGTCGCCATAAGGCGCTGTGCAATGCCAAGGCATGGATGGAGGATAGCGGAGGCCTTGGCCCGGTTAGGGTCAAAGGTAAGAGGTGATCCCGTGATACGTGTCTAGAAGGTGTGAGTATCGAATGACGGTGGGGGGAAGTGCGTGGGACTATAGACTCGGTCGGGGCTCAGGACGGGGGGCCACTGAAAATAGGCCCGAAGATGTCAAGGGTGACCTCGCATTCACGATCCATCAATCAAAATGAGCAACCCTCAGGATTCCTACGAATGGAACTAAGGACCTCGAGCGTCAGCCGGACGTAGGTGTCTGCCGACACCGACAAGAAATCACACCACCCTACGTTGTCATACAACCGGAGCAGGCCCTCAAAAACCCCTAGGCGCTCAAAATCTGCAATATACGCAAACCTAGAGGGTACGATCGAACGATGGAAGATTCTCTCAAATCGGACGTGTTGCGCGTCGTCTCGAAAAGTGATCCCCATCATGTCGAAAGCGGGGACGGCATGTGCCGGTGGAGGCGGAATGGGTTCGGTGGGAGGTGGAAGTGTGGGTCGAGGTGGGCTAGGTGGCGGGGACTTTGCTCTAGCAGAGGAGGAGCCAGGATCGCTAGTCCTCTTCCGCTTCGAGACGGGAGCACGCGAGCGCGACCTAGTGCGTGGCGGCATTTGTGCCGTGAAACGTGCCCCTACCAACGCGAAGTGCTATAGAAAAGGAGCGAATGTACCTGAGCAAGATGTGAATGCAAGTAGTGGATGTGAGCAGAGAAACGCCTCCTCTGAGAAGCTCCAAATCTGCCCTTGATTCTCCCCCAAGCTGTCCTAAAACACAAATTGACAAATTAGCAATGAATATCAATAAATTTGGGGTAAAATCAAGAGTAATAGATGTATATAAAGTTTAATCTCGATTCGGGGCTGAATTGGGCTTAGGAAATGGAGAAATGGAGAAAAGGGGAGAAATTGGGCAAAACAGCGGACGAACGTCGATGGGTGGAGCGGCGCCGGTGGTGGCTGGTCGGAGTGGAGATCGGCGTGGGGTCGTCGCTTGGGCACGGGGTCCGTGAGGCTCGGGAGAAGGGAGAAGCGGTTCGGGTGATTTAAGGGAGAAGTCGAAGGCTCGGGCAACGAATTGGGAATTTTTGGGATTATGGGGAATTGAGCCGCGATATGTTAAGTTATAGTGTAGGTCACTCAGCCGAGTGGCATGACCGCTCGCCCGAGTGGCTCAGATTTTTAAATTTTCAAAATTTTCCTTAAAAGTACCGACTCGGGCGAGTATCACTTCCCACTCAGGTTAGTAGACAAAAGTCACTCGCCTCAGTGGCAAGGCCACTTAGAGCTTTTCAAGTGCTGAAAGTGTCTGATTCACTCGGGCGAGTGACAAAGTCACTCGG
This sequence comes from Scilla litardierei, assembly GCA_030789695.1. Taxonomy (NCBI): domain Eukaryota; kingdom Viridiplantae; phylum Streptophyta; class Magnoliopsida; order Asparagales; family Asparagaceae; genus Scilla; species Scilla litardierei. The sequence continues at coordinate 154,343,984 of CM061142.1, forward strand.
CCGAGTGGCATATAAATGACAGAGAGGGGTTTTCGAATCTTCCCTGATCAGTACTCTGCTCGACAGAGCAGGGTCTTCACTTGGCCGAATGAAAATTTCACTCGGCCAGTGGGCTGCTAATTTAAGCTCCAAATCTCTGTTTTTGCTCCACTTACTGATTTTCTTCTCCCCGTCAGTTTCTTCCTTCTCTTGAAGCCTGAGAGCATTCCTGAAGCGATCTCCTTTGCCATGGTCATTCTCAATTCATATGGTTACCTATTTTCCATCTCCTGCAATGAAAATTATTGCACACTGTCAGGTTTCTTTTCGACAATTGACTCGAAACACTAATAAAGATCTAAAACAAAAAATAAAAGTAAAAATTCAACTAAAAATAAGATAAAACCGTCGGGTTGCCTCCCAACAAGCGCTCGTTTAAGGTCTTGAGCTCGACCCCTTAAGATACGCGTTTAAAGATCGATCTTCGGCGCATGTGAGATGCGCGTGTCAAACTTGCAGGGAAGGCCGCTTGGATTTAGTTGTTGATTTTCATCGGTGTTCCTCAGCTCCCCTTCATCATGGGTAGTAGTTGGGGATGAGTCCCCCAAGTTTGAGCTTTTAACATCTTTTTTCTTGGCCGGTGGCGAAGATTTGTTGTCCGGTGGGCTTTCTTTATATGCTTCGACGTAGAGAGCGTGCATAGCTCTCTAATCCTGATGACATCAGCGTCGTCCTTCTCCTCATTCGTAAGTGGTTCCGGCAGGACTCCCATCATCTCGCCATCTTGGAAAGATTGGCCCTCTTCAAGGCCGTCATCATGCTTGGCTCTGATGGCAAATGGTATGGCGCCATCAATCACCTCGTTGAGGAGGTCCACGTAGTCCACGTCCTCTTGCCGAGGCATGTGCTTCATCGCCTTTGGAATATGGAGTTCAACTTCAATATTTCCGATGTTTAAGGACAATGTTCCTTCCCTCACTTCTACAATGACTCCGACGGTGGCTAAGAAAGGGCGTCCAAGAATCAGTGACGTATCACCTTGCTCCTTAATATCCATCAGTACAAAGTCACATGGCAAGCAAAGGCCGCTCGGTACTTGTAGTGGTATGTTCTCCGTAATCCCCATCGGCCTAGTGATCCAACCGTCGATGAGTTATATCTTCATGTCTGTCGCTTTTAGGTCGGTCCCCGTATTCAATTTCTTAAACATCGTGAGGAGCATGAGGCTCACGCTTGCTCCTAAATCTACCAAAGCTTTCTGAAGTGGGACTCCTCCAAGCGTGCAAGGAATTCAAAAACTACCGGGATCTTTGAACTTGGTCGGCGCTTTCTCCCTCCTAGTAAACCATGTACTTTACTCGGCGAGCATGATCCTTTTTTTGCTTCTTTCAAGCGATCAAATCCTTTAGGAACTTCATATATGACGGGATTTTGGTAATTGCATCCAAGAATGGAATATTCAAGCCCACACCTCGCAGATACTCCAGAAATTTGACGAGCCTTTTCCCAATCATTGCCTTTGCCAACCGTTGTGTGAATGGTACCTGTGGCATGTAAGTGCGCTCCTCTTGTGGCTTATCAATTTCAGATTTTTCACCGTCATTTGGCCCTTTGGGGCCCTCCTCTTCATTGACCGGTTCCTTATCATCCGAAATTTCCTCCCTCAGCTCCTAAGTTTGAACCATGGCAGGGGTAGTGTCTTTTTCGCTTCTAGTAGTTACCATCACAACGACATTGATGTGACCGATATTGCTCCATGGGTTTTGTTCTGGTTGGATCGGCAATTGTTGATTGTTCTTGTTGAGCAATGCTAGTTGCTCCGCTAATTGTGCCACGACGGTGTTGAGGGAGTCTTGTTGGGTCGTCAATCTTGCATTGATCTTCTTTTGTTCGGCCATGAACTCTTCAACCCTTGCTTCATGTTCTGACCTTGGCGGTGCTTGCGGTGGATTGGGTGCCCTCCATCCTTGATTGTACCCCGGTGGTCTATATGGTCCGTTGCCTCGGTGGGAAGTTTTGTTGTTGGGGTGATCTTTGTTGATATTGCGGTTGTTGTGGAGGCTGGGCTTATGGTTGTTGTGGTGGTGGATTCCAGGCTCCATCATTATTTGCATATGAAAATCTGGGGTGACCCCTTGTAGCCGGGTTCACCCAATAACAGGTACTTCCCGCAACATATTGAGCTTGCTCCATGGCTCCGTCTCATTGCTCCCCTCCAACAAACATAACATGGGCTTGATTTTGCCAGTCGCTCATGCTTCCTCCTGGTGCAGGAACGGTGGGGGTTCCATGTGGCTCACTAACCAATTTTTGTAGTCTCTCCACGACTTTGTGAAGAGAGTCAAACTTAGAAGAGAGCTCCGTCACGACCTTTGCCTCATAAATACTTGTCGGCTTCAAGGATGACAAAGAATGTCCCCTTTCGTTGGCCCACTGTTGATTATTTGAGGCCATCTCCTCAAGTAAAACCGTAGTGTCGTCCGGTGTCTTCGACAAGATAGTTCCATTTGCGGTTGCATCAATTATTTGCTTCGTGCTTGGTTGCAATCCGTTATAAAAGCTATGCACAAGCTCCCATGGCTCAATACTATGATGGGGACATTGGTGTTGAAGATCCTTGAATTGCTCTCATGCCTCATATAGAGTTTCTTGAGGGCCTTGCTTGAAGGACATAAGTGCGCTCCGTATCTTGATAGTCTTGGATGGCGGGTAAAACTTGTTGACAAATGCACTTGCCAGCTCATCCCAAGTAGTGAAGATCCCCTCGGCTTGCATCCTCAACCAATACAATCCTTGTCTCAAAGAGTAAACGGGAAGGGGCGCAGTTGAATAGCGTCAGCCGGCACGCCAGGCATCTGGAAAGTTGCGCACTTAGACAATAACAATTGAAGATGGTAGTGCAGGTTTTCTTGTGAGTTCCCATGAAATGGGTCTTGTTGCATCAACACTAAAAGTCCGGTTTTAAGCTCGAAGTTCTTGTCGACCGCCAACTCCGGCATTAAAATAGAAGAGGTGGTAGAAGTGGTCTTGGGTCGTAGCCTATCTCGGATGGAGACAAGCCTAGCCATACGTGCTGCTAGCTCCTCTGGTTTATCCGGCATGGCCATATGATTTTCCTCTACAGCAAATCTCCTCCCAGCTCTAAGCCTCCTTGCCGTACACTCGATCTCAGGATCAAATAATATATCTTCTTATGACGCCTTCGATGTCGTGTACATGCATAGAAAAGAGAGCCTAGATAGACTTGTTAGCATGATAGAGGAATAAAGAGTGAAAATAAAAATAAAAAGAAATAGCTAAGTAAAGAAAATACAATACCGTCGCGTCCCCAGCAACGGTGCCAAAAACTTGATCGCGCCCGGATATACACCCGGAAAATGACAGTAGTCTTACCGCAAGCGCACGGTGAAGTGGCGAGCGGGTATCGAACACAGGGAGGACAAATGACAGTACTCTATCTTGATCACCTAGCTATTGATGGAATAATGGAATGGTTTTGGAAATGTTGTCACAGTCGTTCAAATAACAAATAGAATTCAATATAATAAAAGCGTCTAGGGCTAGGAAATCCCCACTACGGACCGTCACTTATCCTTGTGGATCATGAATTTCAATGTTACAAAACTTGAATTAAGGTGAACTAGTAGTAACTGAATATAGAACCAAGCTCACGCTCTCGCGCTATTGCCGGTCTATAGCAACCTAGATTAGGGCCTACTCTTGTGCAAACCTTAACCTAAGCCACTAGCATGAAGATCGACATCATCGTCCAATCGCACCTCGAACCCACTCTCGTGCAAACTCGAGCTACGATCTAGGTTATGATAGTTCGTATTCATCCAATCTCTTGCAAACGAATATTAGTATAGATTTATAATAAAAATCCTAGCTTTGGTCCAATCTCTTATAAAACAAATCTAGAGAATCTCGAGTATAAACCTAAATCGAATATCTAGGCCTTCCCATCGATTGAGATCCAATCTCTTGCAAACCCCAATCGATAAAAATTCCTAGCTACCCCTAATAAATCAATCACAACCTAATCTTTTATCAATCCTAGCAACAATTCAATTCATTCATCACAATTTTAAGATCGGGACCATAGAGTTCATCCACATGTCCTAGAACGACGAAACTACTCACAATTCATCATAGAAATCTCAGAATTAACAAATAAGATCATAGCAAAATTCATTGTAGAGAGAAAATAATTCATAAAAACTAGAAATTTAGACAAAAAGAACAAACCAAATTGCGCGTTTTTGATCTCTAGCTGAGAATTACAATAAGAATAGCCGTAAAAATTAACTTCAAGTCCCTCCTAAAACTAGGAATAAAACTAGCCTTAAATACAAGTCAATATCGTCCAGAAATTCCTGACAGATTTGCCCCTGGCGCAGCCAAAAACCCTAATTCGCGACACAGTCGGACTGCACTACCGGCCGAGTGTAACATGTCACTCGGTCGAGTGACAAACCCAAAGAAAAACAGAGAAATAATGGGTTTCGGGGGTCTGTCGCCCTGTTACACTCGGGCGAGTGTACTTCTTCATTCGGCCGAGTGAGCTTTCTTGCTCGGTCGAGTGCATCTTCTCCAAATTCCAGTAACTCAGATGATTTTCGGGAGAAAAACCCTGTTCCACTCAGGCGAGTGGGCTTCTCCATTCGACCAAGTGGGTTTTCTTGGTCGGCCGAGTGGACTTTGAAGATCGACAGTCATGTATTCGTTTCACTCGGCCGAACGCTCTCCTTCACTCGACCGAGTGAAACACTCTGGTCGGCCGAGTGAGCTGTTTCTGGACTCTTTTCCTCTCCTCCTCGATTCCTCGTCCATTCTATCGAGCTTCTTCCTCTTCTATCCACCATCTAGCACTGCTAGCTCCCCAATAAGGCTGTGGGCGATGTAACGATCTGTTTTCATTGTACTTTGTTCGTGCACGTGCTTTTGACCGTGCACGTATTTATTTTAGACTTTATCTGTTTGTGAACACTTTGGTGTGATATGTCGTTGTGAACGTCTCTGAGAGTATTAAATTGTGGCACTAATTTGGAACGACATTTCTCGGGTCGTTTCCCCACGATTTAATCTTATTCGAAGAGACGTTGTGATTTTCACTTTTGACGTGAGACGTTTCTATTTTTACTTTCGTCGTCCGACGTTGAAATTAAGATCTGTCTTCTTAGTCTTCTTTCTCTCGTCGTCCCGATCACCCCAATATTTATTTTACAATTTTTGGAGTTTATTTGACCTATTTTACATTTTTAGCAAAGCTTATAATATTTTTAATAACTAAGTTTTAATGTATTTTTAGCCAAATAAAATTTTTATTAGATTATGATACTTCAAACTATTTTTGAGCCAAATCCTAGCTCATCTTGGCCGCAACCCAAGCCATGCGTGGGTTAGAGAGGGTGAGTTTTGAGTTTTAATTATTTTTAAATCCTAATCCTATTAGAATTAGCCCTAGACCAGGTCAACCCCTCTATACTATATAAACAACCCTTAGGCTACCATATTTTCGCAAGCAATCAACCCTAGCCGTCACAAAAACCCCCCGTTCTCGCTTGCGACGTTCGTCGCAACAGCAGCCGCAGCCGCCCGTGCCCGACCAAGAGAATTCCTCTTTTTCTCTCGGTCTGACCGAAGATCTCGCCCGCACCGCCGCTCCGCTCCACATCGCACAGCTGTCGCCCCGCCTGACCGAGAGACCCCATCGGTCTGACCGGTCACCCCGCCCGCTCCGCACAGCCGCTCTGCATCCGCTGTAGCCCAAGAGCACGACCGACCCGCCCGCTGTGTCCGACCGAAGACTTTGCCCGCATCGCCCGCTCCGTTGTAGCTTGCAACGGTGCAGCCCCCGCCCAAGCGCCCGACCGAAGACTTTCCTCACACCGGCCCGCTCTGACCGAGAGCCCCTGCTCCGCATCGCACCCTACAGCGCTGCACAGCTGCCCGCCGTGTCTAACCGAGCCAAATCCTCGCAGCGGCCTGTGTTTGACCGAGCGACGTTCGTCGCAACATTGCAACTTTCGCAACGCTTGCCACCGTGGGCCCCCAAGTTCTCCAGAGGTGTTGTGGGTCCCCCATTAGCCCCTAGCACTATTGTGGGTCCCACTTAGGTATCTCTTCTTTGTGGATTTGCCGTTTACGACGTTACGATACGTCGTAGGCCGTTGTCGCACGTTCTAGCTTTGGAATCTTGGTTCGTTGCTCCGGTTGCTGCCCAGATCATTCGAGCGAGGAATCTATTCTGGAATCTGGACTTGGAGCACGATCTTTTTATTCCAACCCCTGGCGTCGCTACCCGATGCTAGTGTAGCTTTCGCGTCGTGTTGAGGTAACGCTTTGCACCCTTAGGACCCCACCCTCAGACTGATAATTAAGACTAAAAATTGATGTTTTAAATTGTTTTAAATTCACTAATCAAAGATTAATAAAATGGGAATGTAGGCCGGTGGACTTGTGCACGTAGGTAGAATTGGAATTTGGACTCTTTGGACGGTGTATTCAAACGTTTGACTTACAGGCAAGTGAAACTTGCCAACTTTTGCTTAGGGCCATGTTTTAGGCCACTTCATTGTTTTTAGCGTAAAAGAGACTAGACAGTGAAATGATAGCTGTCTAGACGCAACTTTAAGATCTGGCTTGACAACGAAGCTAGATCTGTCACACTGCCATGTCACTCATGCATTGATATCTGCCATGTTTAAATTCCTTATCTGTACGCACTTAAACTGTTATCTGACATGCATTGCATCTTACATGTCATTCAAGTTGAATGTTGCATTCGTAGCACACGCTACATTACTTGTACATCCTTGTTCAGGCTAGGTGCACCCCTATGCCATCATGAAAAACACTTCCTGGCTCGTGATCCAGAAGCGGGCCTCATGTGTTGGTCAAAAGCCAATGCCCGATACACGTGGATGGGTAGGGATAAGCGATCACTTGAGCTTAGGAGTTGGCCGCGCAGCCACTCTAGCCAAAAGGTGTAATCTATGTGCACGAGTAGCTTACTAGACTTGTCTTTGTACTTGTGATTGTTCATGTAAAACTTGACATCCATGCCATGTTTCAAATGCCATGCTCGTACTTTACTTTACTTTACCTTACTTGTTGCACTCATGTTATAACTGCCATGTCATTGCATCATGCTAGAACTTCTAGGTTGTTCACTTTACTTTTAGTTCCTTGCACAAGTCTCTTGTAGACTTGCTGACATGTGCCCCTTGCTCTTTTGGGTGACACATGTTAGACCCTGAGCCAGAGACCGTAGCTGAGGACGATGTGTTTGTTGACGCTGAGCCGGAGCCTACGTTTGACGAGGAGTTGGTGGACACCGGAGACCAGTCTTAGAAACTGATTGAGTTGCTTTTACTTTAGGTTGCTGTTAGTTGTCGGTGCGTAGCACCATTACTTTGCTTTTGTACTTTGTACTTTTGTTGGCCATGCTGGGGCCTCTTTTTAGACTCTTTTTCCTTTTAGCCTGGTGGCTTTTCTGCGATGTTGGAGTTTATTATTTTGGATATTCTGAGATTTCTCTTTTGTCTTATTTCCTTATTATTATCTTTGTTTCGTTTCGCGTTGCAAGGACCTGCCATTTAATGTTGATTGACGCTTATCGGACTTGCAGCTTTGCAGCTTCAAGTCTGAGCGGACCTTCTCACGCTTCGCCTCCATATTTTTGGGAAGCGGGGCGTGACAGGCGATGCTCCGGTGCGCGTGAAAGTCCCTTGATCTCATTTTTACTCCAGATCGCTCTATATTCCCTGAAATCCGACAAAAACAAGAAATAGTGAAAATCAACGCGATATCGTCGAATAATCGTGAAAAACGTAATATGGACGATCGAAACGACATGAAAACATGCAGAAAAAAGGTGTAAAATAAGGAGCGATCAATACTCCGAAGAAACTCAAACACACTCGAGACAAAGACGAATTTGCTAGTTCTACATCAACCACAAGATGAATCCGTGCTCAAGCTTAAATGAAGAAGGAACTCAAATTCAAGAGAAGCAAGCTTCCACCAAACCAGCTTCCCGAAGGTCCTGTCTTAGTATAGTGTGTGAGTTCTTAGGATGATGTTAAAGCCAAAGTAGATATAGCATGCACACATAAATGATTTCGAAAACAAATGTTTTAAATGTTTTAAAACCATTTTAAACTCTTGAGAGCAATTGCTAGCCTTTTCATATCCTAGTAGTCAATCTCCATTACACCCAAGAGTTGACTGCACTCTGTGCTAGCTAAGTTTCAGAAGAAATTGCTCTGGGAGTCGACTACCAAAGGAGGGAGTCGACTACCAGCTGGAATCAAATTTTCCAATGAAACACTCTGGGAGTCGACTACCACTCCTAGGGAGTCGACTACCAGCTGGCAAATTTCAATGATTTGACTTGCTGATTTCACTCTTCATCCTTAATTTTTGAGACAAAAGTCAAACCTCATTTGAAATTTGAATCCTCTTCTTTTCACTATAAATAGAGGACTCTGTGAGATTTTTATATAACAATTATATTATCATCAATTCAAAAAATCTCTCTTGTGCTAAAATTCTCAGATCTCGTATTTATTCTGCTCTCATTATTCTTTAGCCAAATCTGTTTTAATTTTTGATCTCCCAATCATTTTCAAAGTTATTATTTCTGAGATCAATTTTATTTGGCATTAAAAAATTTGCTTTTTAATAATCCGTGTTCTTTATTCTTTTATCTATTGAAAGGATTTTTGAAAGCAAACGATCTAGATCACAAAGACTCATTCTATATCTTTGTGTGATCTAAAGATCGATTTGAATTCTTTTAGCCACATAATACACTTGTTATATTTTACTTTGGCTATAGAATTTCGGGTGTAAATCCAAACTCCACTAATTCTTGTGGTGAGTTGGAAATCGTTTTTATTTGTGATTTCCCCTTTGTTGAAAGGGAGTTGGAAATCCTAGACAAGTCTAGGTAGTCGGAAATCCTGATCAAGGCTAGGTGTTTGGAAAAATCCTAACGAGTGAAGTTAGGTGCTTGTATTGCTTAGGCAATAGTGGAAAATCTCGTACCAGATTGGTCGAGGACTGGACGTATCCAAGTTGCGGGGAATCAGGATAAAAATCTTTGTGTTTGCGTTTGCATTCTTCTGCAATTGTTTATACTTGTTCTTGCACTCTTTATCTGCTAACAGATTATTTGTTCATATTATTGCAAGTTAATTCTTTTGTTTATATTCGCTGTGTAAACATCAATACCTATTTGTATAAAGATATCTGTTAGTAATCCTAGCATGAAGCTATCAATTCATTTGTACCACTGCCTGGGTGACTACTTCGACCCGTACAACGATTTCTTCAACCTGCATACCAAAGTCTGTTTTCCTTCAACTCTGAACCCCTCAGGCTACTGCATATGGATTTCCTCATCAAGGTCTCCATGCAGAAAGGCGGTCTTCACATCTAGTTGCTCCAACTCCATGTCCATGCTAGCAACTGGCGCCAACAACACACGAATCGATGTGTGTCGCACAAGCTGCGAGAATATCTCATTGTAGTCTTCTCCCTTCCTTTGTGCAAATACCTTGGCTACCAATCTTGCCTTATACCTGACATTGTTCCCATCTTAAGTTGAACTTTCCTTGACCTTGTATATCCAACGACAACCAATGGCACGCTTCTCGCTAGGTAACGGCACCAAATCCCAAGTGTCGTTCCGGTGAAGAGACTACATCTCCTCCTCCATAGCTCCTTGCTATTGAGCGGCATCTCCTGAGACTATGGCTCCACCATATGTCGCTGGCTCCTCGTGCTCTGATTGAGTGCATAAGCCACCATATCATCGAAAGAATATCACGCATAATCCCATGCTCCAAATCTTTCTGGTGCTTTCTTCACCCTCTTCGATCTCCACGTTCCATCATTACCTACATAGGTGTTAATGCGTACCTGAGATGTACCGGGTGTCTGCACTTGGTCCTCGGCATGGACCTCATCATCTCCCTCAACTGGAGCTTCGACCATCAACTCCTTGCCTGGTCGTTGAGTGGGCTGGACCAGAAGATTGACTTTCTCCGTCAAAATCACCTCGGCGGACATGTCCTCTTTTGAATGAGAATGCTCTGCCCTGAGAATTGCATCCTCATCAAAAGTGACATGTCGGCTCACTATCTCTTTCTGACCCTCTGGATCCCACAAATGATAGCTCTTGACGCCGTGGCCATATGCAAGGAAGATACACTTCTTTGCTCTTAGATCCAATTTATCGCCCATATATTGCACATATGCCAGGCAACCCACAATGCGCAAGTATGAATAATCTCTAGCTTCACCACTCCACATCTCCTCAGGGATCTTGTAGCCAATCGCTGTTGAAGGAACTCTATTCAAAATGTGCACATCAGTCGTGAGTATCACACCCCAGAACTCCTTCCCTAAACCGGCTGAGTGACTCAAACACCACACTCTCTCCAATAATGTACGATTCATCCGCTCTACCACCCCATTCGACTGTGGATCTCTGGGTGTGCTAAAATGTCTGCAGATCCCATGGAGTTTGTAGAAATTTCTAAACTCCCTTAAGGTAAACTCCCCTTCATTGTCAGATCTAAGCACCTTCACGTGCCTTCCGGTTTGCTTCTCCACCATGGTCTTCCACTCTCGAAACATATCAAAAGTCTGATCCTTCGACTTCATTAATACATCCAGACTTTGCGAGAGTAGTCATCAATAAACTAGACAAAATACCTAGCTCCTCCTCTTGACTGCTCTGGGCACGGTCCCCACACATCGATGTGTACATAGTCAAGTGGTCCTTTGCTAGTATGCTTCCCCATGTTGAACTACAAATTTGTCTTCTTCCCATACACACATGATTCGCAGAGTTCTACACTCTCATTAGAGGCTTCAATCAACTTTCTTCTTTCAGAGTACATCGAGGGTCTTGTCACATGGATGACCCAAGCGAAAATGCCATAATTTGGCCGAATCTCCAGGAACTGCGCTTGTAGTGCTTACGTCTGCTTCACCTTCAACTGTGGTACCTTGAAGGGCATATAGGTTTCCCACCTTCTTTTCCTTCATCACAACCATGGCTCCTTTCGAAACTCGAAGTTGGTCCTTTTCAAAGACCAATTACATCTGGCATTGTCCAATACGCTTATGGAGATTAGACTCTTTCGCAGATATGGGACATTCCTCACATCGGTAATTGTACGCACTATACCGTCATGCATCTTTATCCGAACGGTTCCAATACCCGCAGTCTTACACACTGTATTGTTCTCCATGAGAATTGAACCTGCATCCTCCTTGGAACGGTATGTCGAGAACAAACTCCTATGAGGAGTAATATGGTAGGAGCATCCATTGTCCATGAGCCATGCCAAATTTGCTTCTCCTGTAATACCTGCGACAAACATCTCGGTAACTCTACCTTCATCATGAACCTGCTCACCATCAATCCCTAAAGATGCCAAACCGGAATCCTTCTCGGTTTCCTTACCTTTCTTCCTAAACTTGTTAGGGCAAGGGCTCGAATAATGACCCTTCTTCTGGCAATTGTAACATGTGATGTTCGCAAACCTATCGTACGAATGTCTCGACTTGGAGCGGTCATTGTTCTTCTTGAAGCCTCCTCTCCTTTCCTGTCGACGCCTCACATGCAATGCCTCCTCACGGTTACTCACATGATCTTTACCTTGAACCTTGCCACATAGCTGCTCTGTGTGAAGGGTTGCCTTCACCTCTTCCATGGTGAGAGTAGTTTGGTTATAAATCATCGACCGAACAAACTGATTATACTCTTCAGGCAATGAATACAGCAAGATAACCACTTGCTGTTCATCTTCAATCTTCACATCCATACCACGTAACTTTAGCACAATCCAATTCAATTCATCCATGTGATCCTTCACCGTGGATCCAGACTTCATCTTGAGAGTATACAACTGCTGAAGCAAATATAGGCGACTTGTTAATGATTTCTTCATATATAGTCCCTCAAGCTTCTTCCACATATCAGATGTCGTAGCCTCATCTAAGACTTCCCTCATAACGTTATCTGATAACGACAACTGAATCGCGCTGTACGCCTTCCTCCCTATATCCGCCTTAGCGGATTCCTTCACCTCCTTATCGATATTCAATACATCGAATACGATCTGATAACATCCCGTCTGCATAAGAACATTCTTCACCTTCGTCTGCCAAATCCGAAAATCATTCCGGACGGTGAACTTCTCAATGTTCAAAGTTGTCAAAGACACCATCTTTCTTTCGCCACTAACTTCCTTTGTAATAAAACCACAAGCTTTGATACCACTTGTTTTTCTAGGTTTAAACACCTTGGGCTTGGGCTCCACTTTGGTAAGATATTGTCCGCTCTGGGTCAGAACTGGTACCCTCACGGTTTTATACACGGGGCTTTCCCCCAAAAGGCATCTTACCAATGGAATACCCACAACCACTATTAAACCCCCCAAGACCCCCAATCCTTCCGATGTGGGACTATTCGAATCCCAACAATCCTCCCCTCGAACTAAGACCACATCATGAGCCTCCCCTCAAAGGATCATCCAAACCGCTACCCTAACTGAGCTCCAAGCAAGCGAAGTCCATTCTGGCTACCTCCCAATGAGCTAGGGAGGTCCATCCTTCTGATGGCATCGAGCCACATCAACTTGCAACACACTCTGCCATACTGCTAAGAGTTCCCCTTCATCAATGACAGGTCGTGCCCGAGCTCTCTCCGCTTGGCACATGAGTCCGCTCTGCCCTGAGCATTGCGAACTCCTACTGTATAATCCAACAGTGTACGCCGACACATCTGATGTTTCATTATATTCCACATTTTATCTATTTGATTACACGTCAAAATGGTTGCTCATTTACATATTTCATACGCTTTTACGCTATTATTTGGAACAATATGACTTTCGGAGCGTTTATGTCCATTTCAGGGATTTTGGAGCGATTCGGGACTCATTTTGGATATGGACACATCCGACAAGCCTCTGAGCCTGTTGGCAAAGCTCTATAGGAGTTCGTCGAGTTTTGAAAGCCCATTGGAGGAGTGGAGGAGAGAGCAAAGAGAGAAGAGAAGCTACAGGAAATCTTCCCAGGCGACTCGACCGAGCAGAGCAGCTGCTCGGTCGAGCAGATGCAAAATAAAGGAGAAGAGCTGATATATAGGCTGCTCGGACCGAGTACCCATGATGCTCGGTCGAGCAGCACCAATCTTTCGAAGCACGATCAACCCTTGCACAGCCCGAGCAAAGCTTTTGGCGACCGAGTCAGCCGTCTGCTCGACCGAGCAGAGTTGACTCGGGCCGAGCAGACGGAGTGGCATATTTTGGAGAAGAACGAATTATTGTTGTGCTCAGTCGAGCAGTACATTTGCTCGGACTGAACAGCCGACTGAGCAACATCCTGCTCGACCGAGTCACTTACTCGGTCGACTACGATGAAGGCCCAGATTTTCAGACAGCCATCCACTCTTTTCAAATCTGCTATCACCTAGGATTTTTCAGTATTTTTCAGATATTTTTCCCAGATAGTAAACTTCCATATGGTTCCAACGCCACAAATAATGCATCAATTGGAAGTTGGATTAGCTCTGGAAAATTTCTGCAAGATGGTGCTGCAGTGCTAAAATATGCACTCGGCCGAGTGTTGTTCCTACTCGGTCCATGTGCTGATGGGGCCCACCAATAAGTTGCGGCCAGAAGCAGATTTGGGCTGAATTGGAGAGTTTTTAGGGTTATTTTCTAGGTTTTAGAGGGGGATATATATTGTTTTGTAGCCGTCATTTTTGGGGGGACATCGGAGAGTTTTTTAAGTTAGATCTATCAAGTTTTGGGAGACGATCTTTTTGGGAGTTAGGCTATGTCATAGGCCCCTCCTCTTGTATCAAGCTAAGTATTTTATCTTCTTAATTTTATTTTAGTTCTTATTATTGTTCTTATATGGTGCTAGCAATGATCTCTATTATTTTCATAATATTTTCTATGCTTGAATAATCTTTTCTAGGGCTAAGGAATTAGCCCTAGGATTTTAGGATCTAGATGCAAAGATAGGATTTTTATGATGTGTTGGGTATAAAAGGGGTTGTATTTTGGTTGATCTAGCAAAATCCCTAGGAGAAACTCGTACTGAGATCGTGCCCACGGTCGGTGGAATCGATTAGCTTAAGGAGTATCTTACGGATTTAATTAGGGAGTTAGTGGATTTAACCAAGGCTCGTGACCATGCCCGGCTCGTGCTTTGAGGGGATCCACCGACAAACTATATTACTACATTGACAGCTACCGCCATTGCGTCAATAAGATACCATTCCCATAAATCCAATGCGACTTAAGAGTTCTAGCTTAGCGTCGATATCCGACGATCCTAGTGGTGAGTCCTAAAGCCCTAGTCTTTTATATTTTATTTATTTCTTTATTTGTGTGGAACCCCTCGTTTGTGACGTTGAGTGACACAACCTTCGCATCCACCACCATTACGACCCTCCATACTCCACTTCCACCAGTAAACCAGCAAGTCTAACTCAACCTAGGAGTAGATAGGTAGTATAGCACCGCTTCGCCGTGTTCGATACCCGCTTGCCACTATACCGTGCGCTTGCGGTAGATGACATCGTTTCGGAGTTAATTCCGGGCCGATCAAGTTTATGGCACCGTTGCCGGGGAGGCGTTCTGCCATACTATCTATTTACCACAATTAGGTTGATCAGATTGCGTTAAAAAACTAAAACTAAAACTAAAACTAAAAAAACAAAAAAAATATATTAAAAACAAAGAGATATATTTTCCCTGCCACCTGCTTTATTATTATCTCTTTTTCTTGTACCACTGATATCTTTTCTAGGTTGTTGTTTTTGACTATTCAGGTACAATGGATCAATCTTGGAATTATTCAGGCAATGATTATTCAGCAAAGTATGAGGCTCCAATGGGAGAATGCAAATATTATTCACAGGACCCATACTATCAGATGGAAGGATATGATCAATATTCAGAGAGCTATGCCTACTGCGAGTCTTGTGACAAGGAGGGACACATGCCCTACGAAAGCCGCGTCTGTCTCTTGAGTCCTGACCATCCTCTTAATTTGATACTCAATGCATTTATGGCACAGGTAGAGGAGAGCACGGCTGTCAGCGCTATGCTGAATGAGTCACATGATCGATGGCAGAAAGAGATGGCCGAAATCAACAAGTGCCTTTCATATTACGAGCTCAATGGCGAGACTGAGGACAGTGATACTTCCATATCTGAGGAGACAGCGGCAGACATACACGATGCATCCGAGGGCGACACATTCACTTCCATACCCATGGAGCCAGAGCTTGTCACTGAGGAGGTCATGCATTGGGATGAGGACACAGATATTCATAAGGATCCCGAGTGTTGCCCACCTTCAATTGAGCTCCCGCAGCCACCCCATCCTTCCATTGACAACGATAAGGATTTGCCTGATGAGACCCATACTTATATGCCAGAACTGCCTGAAGAGCCTGAGACGAACGACAAGGAACTGCCTGTCGTGGTACATGAGAGCGGAGATATATTTTCAAGGAAGTATCATCTACCTATTTTTACTTTCCATATTTCTTTTGACTATCTTCTTTGGAAAACTTTTATTGTAGGGAAAAAATTTCCACATCAGATTGATGCGATTTATCTCTTTCAGGGTAGAGTCCTTGGAGAGATGATGGAAGCCGCATTGCTGGAATCTGATGAAGCCCATGGAGATACGCACTTGGCGGAGCCACAGAAAGTGCAGATAGAGCAGCTGCCTGCACCGGCAAAGATACTGGATCCGCCTTTTGCTACAGGTGGTACCAATCTAGTAGTGTAGTATTTTATGCTTTCAATAATCATGAATCCTCTCGACAGCGAGAATATAGTACTTTATATGCTTCCTTAGTTTAATAAATTCACCCCATATGATGGCTCAATTATCTTCACCACCCAACCCACTATTTATCATCTATGCCCACCCTTATATTTGGTGCTTATTTCTCTCCTCTCCCCAATTTTTATGTGATGTTTTAAGCTTGAGGGAGAGAAACTATTTTGTTGAGTGGCCCCCTTTCTTGTCGTTGTCCTCTATTTATATCATACACACATTGAGGACAATGCGATGTTTAAGGTTGGGGGAGTGCATAGTGCACACACTTTGCTTCATCTATTTATATCTCTATATGAACCATGTCACTTCTATATTTATGTCTCATATGCTTCATTTTCTATGAAATATCGTGGATTTATTTTTTTATGAACTCTGATATCTGTTAGATTAGAGTTTGATTCTTTGATTAATGTATCTTTGTTAATATGCTTTTTCATAGTTGAATCCATAGTTCCACAACCATATTCTCTAAACAGTTAAGTTAAAAATGAATGAATCAACTCTGAAAATTATTTGACACATGCGTGATTTGATTGATAATTCTATTGCTTCATGAATGTTTAGTGATTCAAAAGAGATAGGATAACCCCACGACAACCAAAGTAGTGATGATTAGGATTCCTGAAACCGAGCCATGTCTAGATTCTATGATTTTTCTTTTTCTTTTGTGAATAGCCAATAAATGATCTTTGATCATGTTTTGCATTCCATCGTGTTTACGTGAGTTTGCAAAAATCCCAAAAATTCAAAAATTAAACAAATATCCTAAATAAAAGGCCCTAGGGGTTCTTCATAACCCAATGCCCTAAGACCGTCTGGTCTGGGATGCATAGGCCGCTTTTTGTATATATTGAGTTATCTCGTGTATATAAAGAAAGAAAAATACATATGAAATATTCATGTAGCCAAAAATAATATAAAATTACAAAATCCCATATCCTCGCCTCCATTTCTATATAGAACAAAGACATGGCAAAGTTGATGGGTTCTAGGAGTCTTGAAATGGTCGTAATGTGGTGATGCCTTGCCTTGATTGAATTTGCTAAATTCATTCCATGAAGTATAACAAAATACCACATATGCTTGAAAACTTGATCATGACATATTATACTGCTTAGAGAATGAGTTGTGAAAATTGGATTCATTTCTGTGAACTTAGTATATTGCATGATAAACTATGATATGATATAACTCTACTCTCATTTTATCACTTATCAAGTTCATTACATTTATCGAAATCCACGTTATTTTAATTCGAGCGAGATTTAAGTATTTGTTGTGTATATGTGTTCTAATTTCATATTGACGTGTTTTCACAAGATCTTGCATACCTTGGGTTCTTATATTTTCTAAATTTAAGATCGAACCCATTGTCTCCATTACACGCCACCGCCTCGCATCTCCATTGTATCCCTCTCCCGTGTTCGCTTCTAACTAGTCTTCCTCGATGACGAGTAAGAGGTAAGCTTGGGGTAATTTTGATGTGTCATTATATTCCACATTTTATCTATTTGATTACACATCAAAATGGTTGCTTATTTACATATTTCATACCCTTTTACGCTATTATTTTGAACAATATGACTTTCGGAGCGTTTGTGTCCATTTCAGGGATTTTGGAGCGATTCGGGACTCATTTTGGATATGGACACATCCGGCATGCCTCTGAGCTCATTGGCGCAGCTCTACAGGAGTTCGTCAAGTTTTGAAAGCCCATGGGAGGAGTGGAGAAGAGAGCAAAGAGAGAAGAGAATCTACATGAAATCTTCCCAGGTGACTCGACCGAGCAGAGCAGCTGCTCGGTCGAGCAGATGCAAAATGAAGGAGGAGAGCTGATACACAGGCTGCTCAGACCAAGCACCCATGGTGCTCGGTCGAGCAACGCTAATCTTCCGAAGCACGATCAACCCCTGCACGGCCCGAGCGGAGCTTTTGGCGACCGAGTCAGCCGTCTGCTCGATCGAGCAGAGTTGACTCGGGCCGAGCAGACAGAGTGGCATATTTTGGAGGAGCATGAATTATGGTTGTGCTCGGTCGAGCAGTACATCTGCTCAGACTGAGCAGCCGACCGAGCAACATCCTGCTCGACCAAGTCACTGGCTCGGTCGACTACGCTAAAGGCCCAGATTTTCAGATAGTCATCCACTCTTTTCAAATCTGCTATTACCTGGGATTTTTCGGTATTTTTCAGAAATTTTTCCCTGATAGTAGACTTCCCGGTGGTTCCAACGCCACTAAGAACGCGTCAATCGGAGGTCGGATGTGCTCTAGAAAATTTCTGTAAGATGTTGCTGCAGTACTGAAATCTGCACTCGGCCGAGGGCTGACCCTACTCGGTCCGAGTGCTGATGGGGCCCACCAATAAGTTACGACCAGAAGCAGATTTTGTTGAGTATTGGACTTCTCTGTACTTGGTGTTAATAATGAGCAAACATAAATACTTGTGACTAATCCCCTATTTTGCAGTTAATCCATTGCCTAAGCTTATTATGAAGATCTACTTGTAATGGATGATACTCAAAGTTGATTGAAGGCAAATGATATGGATTGGATGATCGTAGATTATGACTGAAGCTCCATGAAGTCTTCAAGCTCATACGATGGATAGAAGAGAGAATTAGTCAATGTAATTTTCTTTTATCTCTTCTAGTATGTAGCTTAAAAGTAGAACATTGATGGAGCACTCACACACATCTTCATTCCAGTCTTAGGACATCATTAGATCATTTGTCCTTTGACCCCAATTCATTTCTTTAGTTTTTTTGCATGGATTGTTTATAACAGTCGACTGCTGAACGTTTTACAGTCGTCTGTCTCAAAAACAGTCGACTGTGTTTTGTTCTACAGTCGCCTGCTATGCACAAACTTTTACAATCTAGTTTTGGGCCTCTCTGTTTATTTCGCACAGGCTACTGATGAACGATTCACAGGTGCCTGTCCAAGTGACAGTCGACTGTGTTTTGTAAATAAGTCAACAGTCTATCCCTCTGCCCAAACTTTGTTGATCTGCCTTTTACGGCCAGTCGACTTATGTTGAATATACAGTCGACTGTCCCTTGGATCAGTCGACTGTGTATGCTGCAACAGTCGTCTGTTTGTGAGCCAATTTAATGACTCAGCTCTCTGGAAATTCTCAGGATATTTGACAGCCGTCTGTTTAATGATTTACAGTCACATGTTCAGATTAACAGTCGACTGTATTATCCTCTTCAGTCGTCTGTCTTGTTATCTTACAGGATTTCCAGATTTCATTTAACTTACCCATCTCTCGGCCATTCGCATGTCGAAGGATTTACAGTCGCATGTTGGTTCAATAGTTGACTCTCTTAGCTTTATCAGTCGACTGTCCACGTGGTAAGTTACCGTTATGAATTCTTACCTACCCTTGCTGACTGTGCAACAGTCGACTGTGGTTTCTTCAACAGTCGACTGTAGCGAGTTCAATTTCTATCCGTTGAGAATTTTCTCACAGATTCCAAAATGGGTTTTTGCCTAAACTGTTTTGTGGATTTGAGAAACCTATAAATGGGTCTTCTACTTTTCCATTGAAAGGTTACCTAAGCTATTGCAAAATCTCTTAAGCTTTCATTTCTAAAGTTTAAAGCTCTCAAATCCAAAGCCCTAAGAATTTCAATTTTTGATCTCTTGCTCTTCAACCTAGAACCAAAGAGTGATACTCTATGTGTTTGGTACAGTCAAGAGAAAGGGCTTTCTCCTCTCTTCCAAGAGAGTCTACAACACACATCACACTTCTCCTTCAAGTTCTACTTCAAGGCATAGGTGATTGTAAGTGGTGCTTTCATTATTTCATTACTTTTGTAATTTGAATTTGCTCTCGGGTTGTGAGAGCAGTTTGCTTGCTCCCAAGTTGTGGGAGTCAAGGACATCGATTGTATTCGATTTCACTTGTAGGGTTACTACAAGTGGGTTTTATGGAAACCTCAAGTTAGAATTCTAACTTGAGTATCCGGAGGTATCCGGGTGGAAGGGACGTAGGATTACCGGAAACAAGTCGGAAAGTGACTCGGGTAATCTGAACCCTAGAAACATAATTGTGTTTGCTTTTGTTTCTTATTTGGGTTTGATTCTAATTCTGCACTATATTGTTGGTTAGCATTTTAATTTGGTGTAACTATCGTTTTAAATTGCTTAAACACTATTCAACCCCCCTTCTAGTGTTTTCTCCATAGACAGGATCCTTACAAGTGGTATCAGAGTGCAAGGTTATAGCTATGGCATCCAACAACAACAACGTTCCTCCACCGACTTCGGACAACAATCACGATCGTGATGGAGCGTCCACACTTTTCGAAGGTCAATCTACGGTACGTCCTCCATGTTTCAATGGCACTAACTTTGGCTATTGGAAGTATAGGATGGAGACGTTCTTTAGGAGTGCTTCACTTTGGAGAACCCTCCACAAGGAGTATGTCGAGTACACTGAAGAGGATTTCGAGAAATGGACGTCTTCCGAGAAATCCGCCGAAGTCAACAACGCAAAAGTAATGAATGCTCTTCATTGTGCATTGGACCCGAATGACTTCAACAAGATATGCACATGTAAGAGTGCATATCAAATTTGGAACCATCTCATCGTTACCCATGAGGGAACGAACAAGGTAAAACTTTCTAAGTTTTATGTTGCCGTGCAAACCTTCGATTTGTTTCATAGCAGGAAAATGAGAGCATTGCGTCCATGTACGGACGTTTTTACCGACATCACAAATGAATTGGAAGCCATTGGCCAAACATACACCGAACCTGAAAAGGTAAGGAAGATCATCATGGGAATGACCTCCAAATGGGAAAGGAGAGCGATCGCCATTGAGGAAGTCAATGATTTGAAGAATTACACAGTTGTGAATCTTATCGGGACTCACATGTCTTATGAGGTAAGACGAGAGAACCGATTAAAGATTCGAGCTATGATAAATCATTCGGAGGCCAAGAAGAAGGCTTTGGCATTCAACGCCAATTAATCATCCTCCGATAGTGAAGATTCGGAAGATGAGATGGATTTGGGTGAAATGGACCAAATGGCGAAGAAGTTCCAACGCTTCTTTCGCAAAGGTAAATTTTCAACCAACAAACGTTTTGAGTCTATGAATGCTACTTCCTCTTTTTGCTTTAAGTGCAATAAGCCAGGGCACATCAAGAAGGATTGCCCAATGCTAAAGAACAAAGAGAAGTGGAAAGCTCCGAAGTACCACAAGTCCGACAAGAACAAGAGAGACAAGAAGAAAGGACTCGTAGGTACATTCAATGACTCAAGTGAAGAATCATCAAGTGATTTCGATGATGAGAAGGGTGAGAGCGCTCACATGTGCTTCATGGCCCGAGAGGATCCACTCTCCGATGAGAGTGATCCCAACACGGATGAAACCGAGGTAACAATGAATGAACTTCGTATTGCTAATGAAGAATTATTTGCTAAATATCAATCTTTAATGCTTAGATACACTAGCTTAAAGAAATCAAATGTTAGCAAGTCATCCATTCCATGCATTATCAACAATGACACCATTGTTGATACTTTAACTCTTGAGAAGGCAAACTTAGCTTCTAAAAATGTCACCTTGAGAGATGAGGTGAATAACCTCAAATCTCAACTAGATCAAACACATCCAACAGATAATAGTGATCTAGTCACACGTCACACACAATTGGGTTTAGAGAATAATTCTCTTAAAACCCAAGTGCACGAGCTCAAAGCACGGGTGTCCACCTTGGATACCAACATTTCTTCTCTAAATGAGAAATATGAGCCCATGTCCTCCCGTATTGTGAGATTCAATAAGGGAAAAGGACAATTGGATGATTTGCTAGAAACCAACATATCACTCTCGTATGTCATATGCAAATCCACCACCTCATGTTTATGCTAGAAACCATGTTCCTAAGAAGCATGCACCACATAGAAATTCAACAAGTATGCATGCAACTAGGAAAAGGACTCCCAAAATATACACCATTTGGGGTCCTAAGAACACTAGCCTAATGATAGGAATGCTTATGTTGATTCCTATTTTCATGACGTGATTAGGAATAGTAATTATGTTGGTAAGCGAAAGTCCACTTGGACTTGGATTCCAAAGGGCTAATCCCTTTGGACCCAACAAACATTGGGTACCATGAGCTTATGGTATATTATATAGGTACCCAAGAGAAAGAAGAAGAGCAATAAAGGTCAAACTAGCTCTAAAGGAAAAGGATGGATTCTCGATAGTGGTTGCTCCAAACATATGACGGGAGATCCCTCATTGCTCTCCGAAGTGATTAGCATCAAGGATGGTGCAACGGTCACTTTTGGAGGTAATCAAAAGGGAACCATCATTGGAGTAGGTATCGTTGGTAATCCTTCCAAACTCTTAATTACTAATGTATTTTTTGTTAGTGGTTTGTGTCACAATCTCATTTCCATTAGTCAACTTTGTGACAAAGGTTACAAGATTAACTTTGGACAAGGATTGTGTACTATTGTTGATTGTGATTCAAATGTTTTATTTTCCGGTATTAGGCGAAAAAATATTTATTATTTGAGCTTGCCTAAAACCGTAGAACATTGCTTAGTTGCTAACACAAGTGAACAACTATTATGGCATCGCCGTTTTGGTCATGTCCACCTTAAGCACTTAAATAAGTTAGCTAAGTATGATCTAGTCAAAGGTTTTCCTAAAATTGCTTTTAATAAGAAAAACTTTTACGATTCATGTCAAAGAGGTAAACTTAGTAAATCATCTTTTAAGCTTAAAGAAGGGATTACTTCTAAGAGGCCACTAGAACTTCTTCATTTAGATTTGTTTGGGACAACTAGAACCGCTTCTTTAGGCAATGCTCATTATGGATTAGTTGTCGTAGACGACTTCTCTAGATTTACTTGGGTTTCATTCTTAACTAATAAGAATGAAGCTTATGAAGAGTTTGCCAAATTTGCAAAGAAGATTCAGAATATCTTAGGATCCACCATTATCACTATCCGTAGTGATCATGGAGGAGAATTTGAGAATGAATCTTTTACTAAGTTTTGTGGTGACACCGGGATAACTCATAATTTTTCCTTCCCTCGGACACCACCACAAAATGGTGTTGTAGAGAGAAAGAATAGGACTCTTATTGAGTGTGCACGCACTATGCCCCATGATAGTCATCTAGGACTACAATTTTGGGCAGAGGTAGTGCACACGGCATGTTATGTGCTCAATAGGATCCTAGTGAGACCCCGAACGAACAAAACTTGTTTTGAGTTGTTTTATGACAAAAAGCATCAAGTAAAATATTTTCGTGTTTTTGGTTCAAAATGTTTTATCAAGAACACTTTCGGTAATCTAGATAAATTTGAGTCAAGATCCAATGAAGGAATTTTTGTTGGATATTCCACACATAGCAAAGCCTACAGGATATACAACAAAACTTCTTCAACGATTGAGGAATCACTACATGGTTCATTTAATGAAGATTTTGATTTTTCTCGTGTTGATGATGATAATGTAGATGTTATTTGTGATACTCTTAGTAATGTTAAGATTAATGATTCGATTATTGAGATTAACAATACTAACGAAATTGTTGAAGATGTTCCTAGTGATGCAGGAATACCCAAAGCTTATCCGACCGTTCGTAATCATCCCCATAACCAAATTATTGGAGATATTGGTGTGGGTGTTCGAACGAGGTCAAGGATTGAAGAATTCTCTCATTGCGTATTTGTCTCTACCATTGAGCCAAAGAACATCCAAGAAGCTTGTGAGGATAGCTCTTGGATAGTGGCAATGGAAGAAGAAGAAATGCAATTTGAGAGAAATGAAGTTTGGGAACTCGTTCCTCTTCTAAGTGGTCACGAAGTCATTGGGTCCAAATGGATCTTCAAGAACAAGACTGAGGAGAACGAGGTAATTACAAGGAATAAAGCAAGGTTAGTAGTTCAAGGCTACCGGCAAGAGGAAGGTATTGATTTCGAAGAATCTTTTGCCCCCGTAGCTAGATTAGAAGCTATTAGGTTGCTTTTATCTTTTACATCCCATAAGAATTTTAAACTATTTCAAATGGATGTTAAAAGTGTATTTTTAAATGGGATTGTCAATGAAGAAGTATATGTTTCCCAACCTCCCGGTTTTATTCATGAAAAATATCCAAACCATGTTTTCAAACTTAAGAAAGCGTTGTATAGGTTGAGACAAGCTCCTAGAGCTTGGTATGATCGACTTAAGACCTTTCTTTTGAATTTAGGTTTTAAAATGGGAGAAGTTGATTCTACACTCTTCATTAAAGATTATGAAAATGACATTCTCTTGATTCAAGTTTATGTAGACGATATAATTTTTAGTTCTACTAACTTTAATCTTTGTCAAGAATTTTCTAAGTCAATGAAGGATGAATTCAAGATGAGCCACATGGGAGAGCTCACTTATTTCCTTGGACTGGAAATTCGACAAATAGAGAATGACACATTCATACATCAGACAAAGTACACAGGGGAGCTTATAAAGCGATTCGGGATGGAATCGTCTTCAAGCAAACGGACTCCTATGAGTACTACTACCCATCTGCACAAGGATGAAAGCGAAAAAGATGTAGACGTTCGTCTATATCGAGGTATGATCGGTAGCTTACTTTACTTAACCGCTAGTAGGCCCGATATCATGTTTTCCGTATACTTGTGTGCTAGATATCAAGCTAGACCTAAGGAGTCACACTTGATTGCGGTTAAACGAATATTTCATTATCTCAATCAATCTCTAGATTATGGTTTACTTTATCCTAAATCTTGCACATATGAGTTAATCTCATATAGTGATGCCGACTTTTCCAGATGCAAGTCCGAGGAAAAGTACTAGTGGCACTTGCCATTTTCTAGGAAATTCCCTAGTTTCTTGGTTTTTTAAAAAACAGAATTCGGTGTCATTGTCCACGACTGAAGCGGAATATATTGCCGCGGGTCTTGCATGTGCACAAGTTCTTTGGATGAGACACACTCTTATGGACTATGGTGTCAACTGTGATACTTGCCCGATCATGGTTGATAACCAAAGTGCCATATGTTTTTCCAAGAATCCGGTACACCACTCCTGTACCAAACACATAGACGTGAGACACCATTTTATAAATGATCATGTAGCTAAGAAGGACATCATCTTAGAGTACCTTGAAACCCAAAAACAAATTGCCAACATCTTCACAAAACCTCTTAAAGAAGACTCATTTGTGAGGTTGCATGGAGAATTAGGAATTATGGATGAATCTGAAATGTAGAAGCTCAACATTCATGTTATAACACCTTTTGAGCTCATGACATCATATTGTCTTTCTTGTTTTGATATATGCTATATATGTGTTTAAGAAAGGCAATTACGATTTATGTAATTTCATGATTTCTTTGAGATTGATCTTAGAGATTTGTGTTTCAATTGATTTATCGTATTACACTGTTTTTATGATGAGTTTGTGATTAGAGTATAGGTCCTAGGGTGAGTGTTCTTATTCTCTGGTTTTGTATCTCACTATGCATTTTTGGACCAGGACAGACGACTGTCTTTCCTTCGACAGTCGACTGCCCTACTATATCTCCTCAGTCTGAGAATTTGTATCTTTCACACAGACGACTGATGATTGTTTTCCAGTCGACTATTATTTTAACAGGCGACTGAATTTTACTCATCAGGCGACTGTTCTCTTTGTCGAATTTTTTACAGTGCTCTCTGTCTTTTTGATGAAGTTTATTGATTCTCAGTCAGTCGACTGATGTGTATAGTACAGTCGACTGTCCATTAGACAGACGACTGTATGTTACTCAACAGTCGAATGTCTGTCTTCCTGAAACTAATTCTTATCACTTTATCCAGTCGACTGACTATTGTTCATCAGTCGACTGTCTACTATTGTGACGGTTCACTGCTTTGATCTGATCCGTCGATTCTTTGATCCAACGGCCCAGATTTATTCCCTCTTTCATATATACCTCGAGCATGTTCACTTCGACACTTGTTTCTCTCTCTCCTCCGACTGAAATTCACTCGACTTCCTGCTCGAAATCTCCTATAGATCTCTCTTCTGATATTCTTCGTGGCAACTCTGTTTTTCCTCCCTTGTGTGGTTGCTCGTGTTTGCTCGCTTGTTGATCGTTTTCTCGCCGGAATCTTGCCTTTGCTTCCTTGACCTAATCGTCCCTTCGAGTAAGCTCATGGATGCTTTCAGTCTTCTGTTTCTTAAAGCATCTTTAGATTTCCTCAATGATCCGGCTCCTTTGTCTCAACCCGCTGATCCGGTTCCGACCTCGCCTCCATCTTTTGGAGAATTTCTTCATATCACTGTCGTGATCCCATCCCTTCTGAGAATGCTGCTGAACACACTTCTCAACCAGCTGATCATCCTCCTCGTTCTCCACCGTCTGTTCCCCTTGAGGATTTTCTTCTTGGTCGACTGTGTGATCGTGTCACCGCTCTAGAGAAAATTTCCACATCTTTGGACGTGAAGCTCAACCTTCTGTTGGAGCTTCAGTACAAATCCTTTTTGCTCCATGGATTTTCCATCCCCGCCGAGCTTCAGGTTTTGTTCTCTAAACCTGAGGATACTACCCCTATTGGTGTTCCTCCTGCTCCAGTTTTTGTGCATGTTTCCCATGTTGTCCAGACCCATGTTCCTACTCCTGCGGAATCGTCTGTCGCTCGTGCATCGTCTTCTAAGAGGAAGACTCCTACATACCCTACCTGTCGCTCTGCCAGGCTCATGTTCCGCCCCTATGGACGTCCTTCGGACACTTTTATAATTCACATTGACTGAAGTTGATGCTGTTACTTTTTGTTCACTAACCCGGAGACCTAATTTCTGTTTTGGTCTGTTTTTGTTTGGGTTAAGTGATTCATCTTGCATGATGATTGTATTATGATGTTTGGATATTTCTGATAATGATGTACGATGGTATCATGATGTATTTTTTGGATCATGATGTATGTATTTTTATTGGATATGTTGATGTCCGTATGCCGTGTACTCATCCTTTGATATATATATGTATATATATATATATGTATATATATGTCTATATATATATATATGATGTTATTGTTTATTCATGTGTCACATCTTGTATAATTGATTCTCTTTTCTATGTGATGTTTGTCATATTGTCTCCATGAATGATTTATTCTCTTATGATGTGCTTGGGAGACAATATAGGATTTGATATTGGTTTATTCATGCTATCTCTGATGTGATGCATTTTTGAAACTATTTTTGTTTCGTATATCTAAAATGTTGATATTTGACTTAAATTCCTCTATTCACATAAGTATATGAAGTGCTTTTATGATATTTTTGATTCCATGTATCTTTATACTCCTTGATTGTTGTTAGTTAGTATTTAGCACGATTATTGTTGTTATTTACTCCCACCTTTTTGGATAATGCCATAGGGGGAGAGAAATAAACATACAAGATTCATAATGAATGCGCTAAGTATGTTCTAACACTTTGAATCTAAGATTGAAGTTGCCTTAAATTCAGGGGGAGTAAGATTACATTGAATAGGGATTTTAATTCCTAGATTTCTTGAATTAAAATCATACGTATCTTACTCATTTGCTTCAATTGATATGTAGATGCCCTATTATTTGTTGACTAACTTGATTGGCATCTATGTAGGGGGAGTAAGTTTTCATAAGCACAATTATTTATCTTTTTGTTTATGTTTGTTTGTTATCATCAAAAGGGGGGAGAATGTTGAGTATTGGACTTCTCCCTACTTGGTGTTAATGATGAGCAAACATAAATACTTGTGACTAATCCCCTATTTTGCAGTTAATCCATTGCCTAAGCTTATTATGAAGATCTACTTGCAATGGATGACACTCAAAGTTGATTGAAGGCAAATGATATGGATTGGAAGATCGTAGATGATGATTGAAGCTCCATGAAGTCTTCAAGCTCATACGATGAATAGAAGAGAGAATTAGTCAATGTAATTTTCTTTTATCTCTTCTAGTATGTAGCTTAGAAGTAGAACATTGATGGAGCACTCACACACATCTTCATTTCAGTCTTAGGACATCATTAGATCATTTGTCCTTTGACCCCAATTCATTTCTTTAGTGATTATGCATGGATTGTTTATAACAGTCGACTGATGAACGTTTTACAGTCGTCTGTCTCAAAAGCAGTCGACTTTGTTTTGTTCTACAGTCGCCTGTTATGCACAAACTTTTACAATCTAGTTTTGGGCCTCTCTGTTTATTTCGCATAGGCTACTGATGAACGATTCACAGGCGCCTGTCCAAGTGACAGTCGACTGTGTTTTATTATTCAGTCACCTGTCTATCCATCTGCCCAAACTTTGTTGATCTACCTTTTACGGCCAGTCGACTTATGTTGAATATACACTCGACTGTCCCTTGGATCAGTCGACTGTGTATGCTGCAACAGTCGTTTGTTTGTGAGCCAATTTATTGACTCAGCTCTCTGGAAATTCTCAGGGTATTTGACAGCTATCTGTATAAGGATTTACAGTCGCATATTCAGATTAACAGTCGACTGTATTATCCTCTTCAGTCGTCTGTCCTGTTATCTTACAGGATTTCCAGATTTCATTCAACTTACCCATCTCTCAGCCAGTCGCCTGTAGAAGGATTTACAGTCGCATGTTGGTTCAACAGTCGACTGTTTTTGCTTCATCAGTCGACTGTCCACGTGGTAAGTTACCGTTATGAATTCTTACCTACCATTGCTGACTGTGCAACAGTCGACTGTGGTTTCTTCAACAGTCGACTGTAGCGAGTTCAGTTTCTATCCGTTGAGAATTTTCTCACGGATTCCAAAAGGGTTTTTGCCTAAACTGTTTTGTGGATTTGAGAAACCTATAAATGGGGCTTCTACTGTTCCATTGAAGGTTATCTAAGCTATTGCAAAATCTCTTAAGCTTTCATTTCTAAAGTTTAAAGCTCTCAAATCCAAAGCCCTAAGAATTCCAATCTTTGATCTCTTGCTCCAACCTAGAACCAAAGAGTGATCCTCTAGGTATTTTGTGCAGTAAAGAGAAAGGGCTTTCTCCTCTCTTCCAAGAGAGTCTATAACACATATCACACTTCTCCTTCAAGTTCTACTTCAAGGCATAGGTGATTGTAAGTGTTGCTTTCATTATTTCATTACTTTCGTAATTTGAATTTGCTCTCGGGTTGTGAGAGCGGTTTGCTTGCTCCCAAGTTGTGGGAGTCAAGGACATCGATTGTATTTGATTTCACTTATAGGGTTGCTATAAGTGGGTTTTAAGGAAACATCAAGTTAGGGTTCTAACTTGAGTATCCGGAGGTATCCGGGTGGAATGGACGTAGGATTACCAGGAACAAGTCGGGAAGTGACTTGGATAATCCGAACCCTAGAAACATAATTGTGTTTGCTTTTGTTTCTTATTTGGGTTTGATTCTAATTCCGCACTATATTGTTGGTTATCATTTTAATTCTGTGTAACTATTGTTTTAAATTGCTTAAACACTATTCAACCCCCTTCTAGCGTTTTCTCCATAGACATGATCCTTATAGATTTGGTCTGAATTGGAGAGTTTTTTTGGGGTTATTTTCTAGGTTTTAGAGGGGGATATATATTGTTTTGTAGCTGTCATTTTTGGGGGGACTTCGGAGAGTTTTTTTAGTTAGATCTATCAAGTTTTGGGAGACGATCTTTTGGGGAGTTAGGCTACGCCATAGGCCCCTCCTCTTGTATCAAGCTAAGTATTTTATCTTCTTAATTTTATTTTAGTTCTTATTATTGTTCATATATGGTGCTAGCAATGATCTCTGTTATTTTCATAATATTTGATATGCTTGAATAATCTGTTCTAGGGGTAAAGGATTAGCCCTAGGATTTTAGGATCTAGATGCAAAGATAGGATTTTTATGATGCGTTGGGTATAAAAGGGGTTGTATTTTGGTTGATCCAGTAAAATCCATAGAAGAACTCGTACTGAGATCGTGCCTACGGTCGGTGGAATCGATTAGCTTAAGGAGTATCCTACGAATTTAATTAAGGAATTAGTGGATTCAACCAAGTCTCATGTCCATGCCCGGCTCGTGCTTTGAGGGGATCCACCGACAAACTATATCACTACATTGACGGCTACCGCCATTGTGTCAATGAGAGACCATTCCCATAAATCCAATGCTACGTAAGAATTCTAGCCTAGCGTCGATATCCGACGATCCTAGTGGTGAGTCCTAAAGCCTTAGTCTTTTATATTTTATTTCTTTCTTTCTTTGTATGGAACCCCTTGTTTACGACGTTGAGTGACACAACCTTCACATCCACCACCATTACGACCCTCCATACTCCACTTTCACCAATAAACTCGCAAGTCTAACTCAACCTAGAAGTAGATAGGTAGTATAGCACCGCTTCCCCGTGTTCGATACCCGCTTGCCACTATACCGTGCGCTTGCGGTAGACGACATCGTTTCGGAGTTAATTCCGGGCCAATCAACATCCCTACTGCATAATCCAACAGTGGATCCAACTTGGGCTCACCCACATCCCACTGCATAATCCAACAGTGGATCCGATATGGGCACTCCACGGTGGACATCACACTGTTCGGCATCCAGAGTGCTCCATCCTATCTGCTCGGTACACGCCGACTTCCACACTTCGGCTCCTGAGGAAACACATCGGCACATACTGGGTCCAGAGGCAGAAGTTGCTGAGGAAGAAGTCCATTAACCTTTGTCAGGGTCATATGGTACCGAGAGTCTCCATGAGAGTCCACCTGGGAACTCGAGAATGAGTTGCGAGAGAGATACCCTCATTTGTTTGTGTAGTGGATTTTGTTGAGTATTGGACTTCTCCCTACTTGGTGTTAATGATGAGTAAACATAAATATTTGTGACTAATCCCATATTTTGCAGTTAATCCATTGCCTAAGCTATTTATGAAGATCTACTAGCAATGGATGACTCTCAAAGTTCATTGAAGGCAAATGAAAATGGATTGGGTGATTGTAGATGTTGATTGAAGCTCCATGAAGACTTCAAGCTCATGCGATGGATAGAAGAGAGATTTCGTGAATGTAAATTTCTTTTATCTCTTCAAGTATGTAGCTTAGAAGTAGAACTTTGATGGAGCACTCACACACATCTTCATTTCAGTCTTAGGACATCATTAGATCAATTGTCATTTGACCCCAATTCATTTCTTTAGTGATTGTGCTTGCTTTGTTTATAACAGTCGACTGCTGAACGTTTTACAGTCGTCTGTCTCAAAAACGGTCGACTGTGTTTTGTTCTACAGTCGCCTGTTATGCACAAACTCTTGCAGTCTAGTTTTGGGCCTTTCTGTTTATTTCGCACATGCAACTAATGAACGATTCACAGGCGCCTGTCCTAGTGACAGTCGACTGTGTTTTGTAAATCAGTCGTTTGTCTATCCTTCTGCCCAAACTTTGTTGTTCTGAATTTAACGGCCAGTCGACTAATGTTGAATATACATTCGACTGTCCCTTAGATCAGTCGACTGTGTATGCTGCAACAGTCGTCTGTCTATGAGCCAATTTATTGACTCAGCACTCTGGAAATTCTCAGGGTATTTGACAGTCGTCTGTATAAGGATTTACAGTCGCCTGTTCTGATTAACATGCGACTGTATTATCCTCATCAGTCATCTATCCTGTTATCTTATAGGATTTCCAGATTTCTTCAACTTACCATTCTTTCGGCCAGTCGCTGGTAGAAGTAATTATAGTCGCATGTTGGTTCAACAGTCGACTGTCTTTGCTTCATCAGTCGACTGTCCACGTGGTAAGTTACCGTTATGAATTCTTACCTACCCATGCTGACTGTGCAACAGTCGACTGTGGTTTCTTCAACAGTCGACTGTCGTGAGTTCAATTTCTATCAGTTGAGAATTTTCTCACGGATTCCAAAAGGGTTCTTGCCTAAACTATTTTGTGGATTTGAGAAACCTCTATAATGGGCTGCTACTATTCCATTAAAAGGTTACCTAAGCTATTGCAAAATCTCTTAAGCTTTCATTTCTAAAGTTTAAAGCTCTCAAATCCAAAGCCCTAAGAATTCCAATCTTTGATCTCTTGCTCTTCAACCTAGAACCAAAGAGTGATCCTCTAGGTATTTGGTGCAGTCAAGAGTAATGGCTTTCTCCTCTCTTCCCAGAGAGTCTACAACACACATCACACTTCTCCTTCAAGTTCTACTTCATGGCATATGTGATAGTAAGTGTTGCTTTCATATTTCATTACTTTCGTAATTTGAATTTGCTCTCGGGTTGTGAGATCGGTTTGCTTGCTCCCAAGTTGTGGGAGTCAAGGACATCGATTGTATTCGATTTCCCTTGTAGGGATGCTACAAGTGGGTTTTAAGGAAACCTCAAGTTAGGATTCTAACTTGAGTATCCAGATGTATCCGGGTGGAAGGGACGTAGGATTACCGGGAACAAGTCGGGAAGTGACTTGGGTAATCCAAACCCTAGAAACATAATTGGGTTTGCATTTGTTTCTTATTTGGGTTTAATTCTAATTCCGCACTATATTGTTGGTTAGCATTTTAATTTGGTGTAACTATCGTTTTAAATTGCTTAAACACTATTCAACCCCCCTTCTAGTGTTTTCTCCATAGACAGGATCCTTACAATTGGTATCAGAGCGCAAGGTTATAGCTATGGCATCCAACAACAACAACGTTCCTCCGCCGACTTCGTACAACAATAACGATCGTGTTGGAGCGTCCACACTTTTCGAAGGTCAATCTACGGTATGTCCTCCACGTTTCAATGGCACTAACTTTGGCTACTGGAAGTGTAGGATGGAGACGTTCTTTAGGAGTGCTTCACTTTGGAGAACCCTCCACAAGGAGTATGTCGAGTCCACCGAAGAGGATTTCGAGAAATGGACGTCTTCCGAGAAATCCGCCGAAGTCAACAACGCAAAAGCAATGAATGCTCTTCATTGTGCATTGGAACCGAATGAGTTCAACAAGATATGCACATGTAAGAGTGCATATCAAATTTTGAACCATCTCATCGTTAACCATGAGGGAACGAAAAAGGTAAAACTTTCAAAGTTTTATGTTGTCGTGCAAACCTTCGATCTGTTTCATATGCAGGAAAATGAGAGCATTGCGTCGATGTACGGACATTTTACCAACATCACAAATGAATTAGAAGCCCTTGGCCAAATATACACCAAACCTAAAAAGGTAAGGAAGATCATC
Source organism: Scilla litardierei (assembly GCA_030789695.1). Lineage (NCBI taxonomy): Eukaryota > Viridiplantae > Streptophyta > Magnoliopsida > Asparagales > Asparagaceae > Scilla > Scilla litardierei. The sequence continues at coordinate 154,377,056 of CM061142.1, forward strand.
ATGGGAATGACCTCCAAATGGGAAAGGAGAGCGATCGCCATCGAGGAGGTCAATGATTTGAAGAATTACACAGTTGTGAATCTTATCGGGACTCTCATGTCTTATGAGGTAAGACGAGAGAACCGATTAAAGATTCGAGCTTTGATAAATCATTCGGAGGCCAAGAAGAAGGCTTTGGCATTCAACGCCAATTCATCATCCTCCGATAGCGAAGATTCGGAAGATGAGATGGAATTGGGTGAAATAGCCCGAATGGCGAAGAAGTTCCAACGATTCTTTCGCAAAGGTAAATTTTCCTCCAACAAACATTTTGAGTCTACTAATGCTACTTCCTCTCTTTGCTTTAAGTGCAATAAGCCAGGGCACATTAAAAGGGATTGCCCAATGCTAAAGAACAAAGAGAAGTGGAAAGCTCCGAAGTACCACAAGTCCGACAAGAACAAGAGAGATAAGAAGAAAGGACTCTTAGGTACATTCGATGACTCAAGTGAAGAATCATCAAGTGATTCTGATGATGAGAAGGGTGAGAGCGCTCACATGTGCTTCATGGCCCGAGAGGATCCACTCTCCGATGAGAGTGATTCCGATACGGATGTTACCGAGGTAACAATGGATGAACTTCGTATTGCTAATGAAAAATTATTTGCTAAATATCAATCTTTAATGCTGAGATATACTAGCTTAAAGAAATCAAATGTTAGCAAATCATCCATTCCATGCATTATCAACAATGACACCATTGTTGATACTTTAACTCTTGAGAAAGAAAACTTAGCTTCTCAAAATGTCACCTTGAGAGATGAGGTGAATAACCTCAAATCTCAACTACATCAAACACATCCAACAGATAATAGTGATCTAGTCACACGTCACACACAATTGGGTTTAGAGAATGATTCTCTTAAAACCCTAGTGCACGAGCTCAAAGAATGGGTGTCCACCTTGGATACCAACATTCTTCTCTAAAGGAGAAATATGAGCTCTGTAGGATCTAAATAGGGCCTAGAGGGGGGTGAATAGGCCGATGACCAAATTATCGTGAGATAAAAATATTTAAGTCTAATTAAAACAAATACGTAGAAGCAATATTAAAGCAGATAACACACCAACCAGATCAAGTAGATTACACAGAGGATTTACGTGGTTCGGTCTCCCAAGACCTACATCCACCCCCAGAACAACATCACTAAAATTGTTTCTTTAAGCAGTTACAGTCACACAAGATTAAAGCCCCAACTTTAACCACTCTAACTAACCCTAGCTCACCAAAGCCCAAAAAGAATAACAATAATATGATGCTCTCCCAATCCGATATGTCCCAACAACTCGGATTACCCAAAACAATTTAGAGGAAGAAAGTGTAAAACCCAAAAAGCAACGACATATACAACAACGTATTCACAAATTATAAGATCAAGAGTTTAGAAAGCTCATTGTTGAAGATTCCTCTGGTTGTCATCTTTCAGCATGTCAGTAGCTTTGCAACGCTTCTTACGGAATGACCATCGGAGGTCTGTAGAGGAAGTAGTCGCTGTCCCCGTGAAAGTAGTCGGTAGAAGTTCCTCACTCAAAGTGATCTCATTTGCTGCCCAGGAGGAACTAGCTACTCAACTTGGTATCACTGCATCGGGGATGAAGTCACGGTCGCAACGCCTCAAACGTTGCTCAATTTGGATCTCTAGAACTCAAGTTATTGATGATTTTGTGAAGAGTGTACATGTGTATATATAGGATCAGCTTAACGGGTTGGAGCACTGTTCCACGGGATCCGCACGAGGGCGGCTTTGCAGGTCAAACCCGCATTAAATTTGCCATCCGCAAAATCGGCATGTCGGCAGCCGTTGTATAAACAGTACCGTATGTCTATTTTTCAGTGTATTTCTGACGTATTCCACCGTATTTTGGCACCAAATAATTCCCAAAAATTCTAAAAAAATTCTCAAAAATCCAAGAGCCCCAGATATACATGTAAGAATTATTTCACCTCATTTAATCACTTGTAGAAAAATTTCCTTCTTTGTATACTCTGTATTTCCTCGTATTTCCCCGTATTTTGGCTTCAAACAATTTCCATAATTCCTGAAAAAATTCCCATGATGTTTATAGCCTATGATTAACTTTAGGGTAGAGTTTCATAGCTATAATTCCTTGTTTTATCAGCTTTCGTAATTCCAAATGTAGTTTCAGCCTTGTATTTCAACGTACTTGAGTACGTACATGTGTATCCTGACCAAACCTGACTGTCACATTGCATAGGGACCTGAGATATACTTAACACACATATTAGAATAGTTCATTAGGGTTTGTTATCATCAAACATAGTCTAGGAGGCTGTTTCCAACAAGCTCATGTCCTCCCGTATTGTGAGATTCAATAAGGGAAAAGGACAATTGGATGATTTGCTAGCAAACCAATTTCCAGCCACACATCATGTTGGTCTTGGGTTTGTAAATGGGAATGCATCCAATGCTCGCACCTCCTATAGTAGTGTCACAATAGACTTTGTGAGGCCTTCCTCCTATGCATCCACAAGTGGTGTCAAAGACACTATAGGTAGCAAACCTACCAAGAAAGTCACCACTTCACCTTCGCTTACTTTTGGCAAGAAACCCACTAAGGGTGGAAACCAAAAGCAAGGCCATGCTTACATGTACACTAACACTCATCCACGTAGGAAACCTCATACTTCACAAGTGGATAATTATGCCACTTTTTATGCTCCACACCCACGGACAAGTACAAATCCACACATGAGAAATACTCATGTAAGTGCTCCTATACACCCTTATGCATATACGCATCATACTTACATGTATGCACATCATCCGCATGTCATGCATAACCCATATGCTTCATACAACATGCATGTTCCCAAGCATACATATCACTCTCGTATGTCATATGCATATCTACCATCTCATGTTTATGCTAGAAACCATGTTCCTAAGAAGCATGCACCACATAGAAAATTAACAAATATGCATGCAACTAGGAAAAGGACTCCCAAAACATACACCATTTGGGGTCCTAAGAACACTAGCCTAAATGATAGGAATGCCTATGTCGATTCCTATTTTCATGACATTATTAGGAATAGTAATTATGTTGGGAAGCGGTGTAACGGCCTATTTTCATATATATGTATTTCACGCATTATTATTAATGGGTTGATTTATTTAAATGTCTGCTTTATAATTTTATCTATTACTCTATTCCTAGCTCGGACACACGACTTAGCAATCGCGTTATTTTCTCCTCTAACTTGTGGTTGACGTTGGATGCAGGGCGTAAATCACATTAATCAAATCCCATCTTAACCCGGTCGATCAGCTTAGATTTCCTAACCCAAATGTCTTGACAGATCATCCAAATCTTAACTCTAAATGTCTTAATTAAATTGCCTCCCCAAAACTAATCTTAATTGATTTTACTAAATCCGATCTTGCCGTTATCCTAACTGAGCCGATCATCCTAAATCTAATCTTAAGTTGACTGGTTAAATCAAACTTAATACACTAATATTTCGAAATATCTTAATTATACTAATTCCAAAACAAATCTTAGTTGAATTTTTAATAAGCTTTAATACATCCTAAATAATATCCTAATATCTAAACCAACCTGTTACTCATAGTACCTTAATAAATTGCTATATCCTACTGATTAACTTAAATATCCTAAACCAGATCATGCCCACCAATCATTCTAATTTTGTTGTTAATGGGCCTTTATCGTATCAACAAGACGTTTGCGCGCCAACCTACCACTTACTCATACCACTCGCAATAACCCGACCTCCCCACGACTTGCTACAACCCCACATCCCATTGATTCGAGTTCAATATTACATATTTAGCCCCCCATTTAGCCCTATTTTGTGCTCATGTGATGCTACATTGTTCTCTTATACATACGTATTTTGTACACAATTATTTATTAGAGAAAACACTCAATTTGAGCACAAAACAGCAATTAATGGAGTGTTTCTGCACTTCTTATATTTTTCCTAGCTTGGTCTCGATCTCACGATTCCAACGACTATTTATTTGTATTTTTTTGAGACCTGTGCTAATTACTGTGAATTTTTGAATGCAGAATACCATTTATTGGAAATAAAATAAACGCGCACAAATCTTGGCGCATGCGGTGGCAGCATCGGAGCGGCTCCCGCTCAGATCAGACGGCTTGGAGAAGCGGGCGACGTGGATTTTTCTGCGCCGTTGGATCGCAATCCAACGGCCATCAGCAGCACAAATCAGAGCGACGGGCGCGCGAAATTCTGGGCGACGTGGCGCGATCTGGAACGTCGATTGAAGATCCTACGGCTATCACGAGCGGGCGGCATGGATTAATTGAGAGCGTTGGATTTCGATCCAACGGATGAGTCCATCTCCGCGCTGATCAGCGAGCGAACGAAGGCGGGGTTAAATCTCGTCCATTCGAAGAAGATCCAACGGCGGAGCCTGTTCCCCTGATGCGATCTCGGAGAGCGGAGCGGGCGAGATCTCAGCCGTTCGATACCCGCGATCGAACGGTCCAGATGAAGACCGAAGAGAACTCGGAGGCGGATGCGCACGAAAATTGATGAACACGTGGCACGTCCACGACAGATCCCGCCTCCAATCGAACGGTCAGGAGATGAAACGGGTAGCGGATAGCGGGTTTCGAACCTAATAAGGCCCTATAACCCTCAATGCCTATTATTTAAGCGTATTCTAGGGTTTTTGAGCAAAGACTGGCGTATTTTGGGCGTATTGGAGGCTCTAGGAGCCGTATTTCCCTTCTGTAAAATTCTGTAAAATTCCAGAGGATGTTCTTAGTATTTTCAGAGAGTTTTGAAGCTTATATTGGAGATTTGGTGATAGAATTCTAAACTTCTACTCCGTATTTTGGTGTTTTTTCATCGTATTATGCTATTAGATCAATTTATTTTGCTATGAACCTTGATTATTCTTGCATTATGAGTAGCTAAAACTTATTTGTGCATGGTATGGAGTAGTTAGGGGATGTGATTTGTGTTAGTTTGGTTGAATATTGTCGTGCTTGATCGCTAACGTCGCTAAAGTTGTAGTTTTTGTTATTAAATCGTCTTTTTCATCTTCCAAAAGAAGTGATTGAGTTGATGATCGCCCCAAAAGGGTGAGCTTTGATCTCTCCAAAAGAGAGTTTCATACAGTAGTTGTAAGATTATAGCTTTAGCAACGACTTTATTATTATAGTGCTTAAACCCCCAAAAGGGCATCTTCCGATGAATTGCTCCCAAAAGGAGAATTCATTGAGTTATATTGAGTATTTTCCGGTGAATTTCTCTCAAAAAGAGAATTCATTGTGTTATATTCGTCAACCAAGTTAATACGAATCATTGATCCTAACGAACCCATACCATGTGCATACTTTTTATAGATATTTTCATACACAAATTTTCTTTGTTTATATTGTTCACATGTTCACATCACCATCACCGTCATCATTGTTGAAGTGGTTAGCTTCTCTACGTTGGCTTTCTATTTGATTTGAGCTGTGGTTGCAACAGATTTTCTCTTGAGGATTCGACATCTGGACTCCCAGATTATATTACTTGTACGGACTCTTGCGCTTGAGAGAAGCACTATTTTGGGCCTACCAAGTTTTTGGCGTCGTTGCCGGGGAGGAATGGGTTGTGACTACGGTTTATTTCATTTAGAGGACCTTTGGTGAGATCTTTCCACTTTACTGTATATAAATTTTTGTTTAATTTTATTGTACATAAACTTTTATTTTTTTTAAATGGAGTATATGAATTTCTATTGCACAAACAAGCTTATGGAGTTCTTCCTAGATGGACTACGACCACAGCTGCAGGAATTCTTGGGTGTCATGACGTCGACAGAGGCGTGGGAATACATGGAGTCTCTGCAAGAAAATGAAGAAACCATGGAAGAGACTTCAGAGAGCGATTCAACGGAGCCTTCGTGCATTGATCAAGGGGGCAAAGCGTAGACGTACCTTTGCAATCCTTGAAAGAGGAAGTTTACTTGATTATTTAGACACAGGAGGCCACATCCCATCAATTCCAGGAGAATTTCCTTGCTCGGAGTCGGCAGATTCAAAAATCTATTGAAAATCTTAATTTGATTGCCACTTGCTTAGAAGAAAATAATTCTTTTGAAATTCAACTTCAAGAATCTAATACGAGTTTATCTTCTATTGCAGGAAAATCGAGCAAGCCATGTCACGTTGAAGACCCGAATAAAAATATCTACATGTCAGAAAGTGTGTGCAAAAGAGAGGACGAGCTAGCAATTTTGGATGAACAGGAGGAGGACACATCTAGGGAAAAGGGTTTTGAGATTATCGCCATGGAGCCAGAACCATTCCCTCCTCCAATTTTATCCCAAAATCATTTATCCCTCTCCCCAATAACTGAGCATCGTACCGAGAGTAGTGCATATCTTTAAGGGAGTAGTCGTCAACTCGCTTTAATTTATTTCACTTATTTTGATGACTACATTTGGAATACTTTTATTGAGAAAAATCTTAGACTGAAATGGATTGACGTGACACATCTCTTGCAGGTTACAGGTGAACATATTATAGAGATGCTGGGAGTTACGTTGCTGGGATCCAGTTTAGTCATTGGAGGAAGATTACTCGCCGAGGAGCGCAAGGAGCAAATTGAACAACTTCATCCACAATTAAAGATTCGGGATCCGCCATTTGATCATGGTGTGTTCTTTCCAGTAGTGTAGTTTTCAAATGCTTTCTAGGATGCTTGCTTGAATAAACTCGTGCCCCTTTCGACATTGAGGACAATGTCCATCTTTAGTTGGGGGTGTGTATGAGACCTTAGGATTTTTTTTGAGAAGAATAAATCACCAAATCTCATCATTTAAAACTCCTTCATATGCCACAAATACGGATGATTACGCATTAATTGAGTTCTAAAATTGTTTATAGCTTGATTAAATTATTTTTCCTTCATGGAATTACCGTTAATATACTATTCATGAAAACTTTCAATTTCCATGATTAATATCTCGAAATAGCTTGAATTTATTTCATGCATGCTAATGTGATGAAAAAGCTTAAGTATACACGATTTATTAGAAAAGTCTTCAAGTTGAAGAGGAATTTGGCCTTTGTTATTAATGTTTATGTTCGAAATTATGGGTGTTGCGTTGCTTACAAAGAAAAAAGAAAAGAAAAGAAGAAAAAAATGAATGAAAATGAATGAATAAGTATGCCACTAATAAATAACTTGGTTGGCTCGAGTAGTACAGTCCGAGGGGTCCTTCTTGGCCTAATGCCCTATTATCGTCTGATTTGGGAGCCATTGACCGGAAACTCACTCATTTGATGGAGCGATCTAAGTTATACATTTTTCTGCGAATGTTGCTTGATGCCCGTTACGCAGAACTAATAAAAGAAAAGAAGTGGCAAATAAGCTAAGCAACCTCAATGCCCATGACTTGAACGATCTTTGTGAGATGCCAATTCCTTGGAAACAAGAAGACTAGAATATAACGACGTGTTATACTTTCGCTTGCGCAAAACGATGCTTGCATGCTATTTATTCAAATTAAATTAGAGAAAATATCATGTGATTGATCTTGTGCATGGATTGTGTATATTGATAGTATAGATCATGTTGGAAAGCGTATTATTGAGCCATGCCATAAGCGATTGATAGAATTTATTGTTTTATTAATCATCCATATTGATCGCTCTTTTTGCTAGAGACTAGCAAATCGCTAGTTGGGGGGTATGATTCGGGTTCAATATTACATATTTAACCCCCCATTTAGCCCTATTTTGTGCTCATGTGATGCTACATTTTTCTCTTATACATACGTATTTTGTACACAATTATTTATTAGAGAAAACACACAATTTGAGCACAAAACAGCAATTAATGGAGTATTTCTGCACTTCTTATATTTTTCCTAGCTTGGTCTCGATCTCACGATTCCAACGACTATTTATTTGTATTTGTTTTAGACCTGTGCTAATTACTGTGAATTTTTGAATGCAGAATACCATTTATTGGAAATAAAATAAACGCGCACGAATCTTGGCGCATGCGGTGGCAGCATCGGAGCGGCTCCCGCTCAGATCGGACGGCTTGGAGAAGCGGGCGACGTGGATTTTTCTGCGCCGTTGGATCACAATCCAACGGCCATCAGCAGTGCAAATCAGAGCGACGGGCGCGCAAAATTCTGGTCGACGTGACGTGATCTGGAGCGTCGATTGAAGATCCTACGGCTATCACGAGCGGGCGGCGTGGATTAATTGAGAGCGTTGGATTTCGATCCAACGGATGAGTCCATCTCCGCGCTGAGCAGCGAGCGAACGAAGGCGGGGTTAAATCTCGTCCATTCGAAGAAGATCCAACGGCGGAGCCTGTTCCCCCGATGCGATCTCGGAGAGCGGAGCGGGCGAGATCTCAGCCGTTCGATACCCACGATCGAACGGTCCAGATGAAGACCGAAGAGAAGTCGGAGGCGGATGCGCACGAAAATTGATGAACATGTGGCACGTCCACGACAGATCCCGCCTCCGATCGAATGGTCAGGAGATGAAGCAGGTAGCGGATAGCGGGGTTCGAACCCAATAAGGCCCTATAACCCGCAATGCCTATTATTTAAGCGTATTCTAGGGTTTTTGAGCAAAGACTGACGTATTTTGGGCGTATTGGAGGCTCTAGGAGCCGTATTTCCCTTCTGTAAAATTCCAGAGGCTGTTCTTAGTATTTCCAGAGAGTTTTGAAGCTTATATTGGAGATTTGGTGATAGAATTATAAACTTCTACTCCGTATTTTTGTGTTTTTCATCGTATTTTGCTATTAGATCAATGTATTTTGCTATGAACCTTGATTATTCTTGCATTATGAGTAGCTAAAACTTATTTATGCATGGTATGGAGTAGTTAGGGGTGTGATTTGTGTTAGTTTGGTTGAATATCGTCGTGCTTGATCGCTAACGTCGCTAAAGTTGTAGTTTTTGTTATTAAATCGTCTTTTTCATCTTCCAAAAGAAGTGATTGAGTTGATGATCGCCCCAAAAGGGTGAGCTTTGATCTCTCCAAAAGAGAGTTTCATACCGTAGTTGTAAGATTATAGCTTTAGCAACGACTTTATTATTATAGTGCTTGAACCCCCAAAAGGGCATCTTCCGATGAATTGCTCCCAAAAGGATAATTCATTAAGTTATATTGAGTATTTTTCGGTGAATTGCTCTCAAAAAGAGAATTCATTGTGTTATATTCGTCAACCAAGTTAATAAGAATCATTGATCCTAACGAACCCATACCATGTGCATACTTTTTATAGATATTTTCATACACGAATTTTCTTTGTTTATATTGTTCACGTGTTCACATCACCATCACCGTCATCATTGTTGAAGTGGTTAGCTTCTCTACGTTGGCTTTCTATTTGATTCGAGATGTGGTTGCAACAGATTTTCTCCTGAGGATTCGACATCTGGACTCCCAGATTATATTACTTGTATGGACTCTTGCGCTTGAAAGAAGCACTATTTTGGACCTACCACCCAGGCAATTACTCACGGCACCTCACCCCACCTCTTTCGCAACTACCCAACACCCTAGCCCCAGGCGCACGACTTGTGCATGGCTCCAACGCTCATCCCATTTCATTTGGATATCCCCCATATACACGCAACCGACCCCCTATCATCTCGCAAAACCAACCCATGCAGCTCCCCTTCATTTTACGGAACAGAGCCCTTCCCCTCTAATTTTTATACCACTTTTCTCTTTACAAATCCTAAGCCAACCCCTCTTTTTCTGCTACAAAACCCAGGCCCATCGGTGTTCTCCGTCCCTTTGTTCCAAACTCCGAGCACCATCTTACTAGCAGCCATCCCTCCGGACAACCTCGACAACGCCGACCAGTCATCCCCTCTCGAAGCCCAGGCTACTCTTCTCCTCCTCAACAAACCCCATACGTCGTTCGCCCTCCACCGCACCGAACCACCCATCCCCGTCGACCCTTCAGACACCCTCAAGGCAACCCATCCATCCCATCACCTTGCTACCCATCTCCGACCTCACGTTCGACCTCGCCTGCGATCTCATCCCCCTTTCGACCGTCGTTTCCGAAGCCTGCAAGCCTAGTGACCCCGACAGCCTCCCTTCGATCAACCGCCCCAACCTCAGCATCCACGCACATCACCGAACCCAAACACAGCTCCAGAGCCTCCATCTCATGCCAGCGCCACCCACAACTTCCCGTCCTGGCCTCTCTCCATCCACAATGCCGACAGCTTGTCAGCTCCACCTCTCCCAACTTACGCACCTCCGGTGATCTCCACCCGCTCCCAGCCATCATTCTCTGACCCACGACTTGAACCGCCCTGACCGTCCCCTCCCCTGCTTCACGAGACAAGACAGGGGAAGTTTCCCCTGCAACAACCGACAGCAGCAGCCGCCTGCAACCCGCGTCTCGTCGCAAACGGCTGTCCCGTCCCCTGTTTCATCTCAACTGCCAGTCGCCTCCGCCATTCCGATCGGAAGCCGCAACCCGCAACCATCCGCCTCCGACTCCGACTTTCTGTCTGTCGCACCTCCAACCTCGACCGATGCCCCTCCCATGTTTTCCCTTCCATCGACGACGGTCCTTCTCCCCTCAAGCCCTAGGCCCCACCGGAGCTCCGACCACCACGAACTCGCCCCTCCGACCTCCACGCAAGCCCAGCCATCTTCCCCCTCTCATCGGATCTCCCCGCTCACCTCCTCTTCTCAGATCGACGGAAGCCCCCTTCCCCGAGAGCACAGGCACCGGAGCCCTGCCCCTCACCCATCGCTCCCCCTTCTAACCACGCCGTCAGCCCTTCCGCATCCCACCGGCGACATCCTTTGCCATGGCCCCGCTCTGAGAGAACCCCGCAACCAAACCCCCTCAGATCTACACCCTCCGACACCGGCGATCGCTCCCTCCCCTCTGACACCCAGGCCGCTGCCGCATCTTTTCCCTCGTCAACACGGCGAGCTCTCCACCACCGTCACCTGGAGAGGTCCGATCCGCCGTCGGCTGGGACGACCGCCTGAAGAGATCCGATCCGTCGAAGCTCGGAGAGATCAGATCACCGCTGCCCCTCGGTTTTGGCCCGTGCCTCGCTCTGTGTGAGTGAGTCTTATTCAATAAGATGTTATATATAGGTTGTTATGATATTTTATTATTTTACATAAATTAACTGATATAGATGTCAAGTAATACATGTTATTAATGCAAGTATATACCCTATGTTATTAAACATGCAACAATGTGCTTAGGACAGTAAGTATACTTAAAACTTATACTTCATATAAGTTAGTGACAGTTTATTAATAAAACAGTGATTATATAAGTTAGCTTCAGTAATAATTCATTGAATTTAAGACTCTAGATTAATGCCACATATCCGACTTCGCTGATATTATACGCCTTTCATCGTGACCATACGGACACCCAAAATCGACTATACCAGGCAAGTGTGCATTCTTTTTACGTGTTTTAAAGTGTTGTTACATTTATTTGTCAAGCCGAGAATCACTAATGTTGTGTCATACCATAATGCCTGTCACGCTGATAACTTAACCTGCTTGTACACACTTGAGTGAATGGATATTGATGGAACGGATTGATGGAACACTTGAAATCGTGAACTTGTGAATTCTTGCGCCCAAGAGGTGAAAGTGAAATCGTGATGTCATGTGAGTTGACAAACTCGTGCTTGTAATATGAATTAGGCTGGCTCGTGTTCCAGCAGAACACTTGGGTAGGGTAGTTCAATGTAGTAGAGGCTGGAATGCTAGATTGCACTCTCGTGGTGAACTTGACCGACACCTGGCCGGGTCAGTGAGTAGAGAACCACGGGTAGCTCCCGTTGGCTTGGGTGTAATGCTGGTCACTTTCTTCCTCAGACATTGGGCTTTTAACTAGGCACACTTGAATGATTGTCATGTTCTTACTATTGAGGATTGCGTACTCTGCTGGTCACTCCTACCTTGTTCGGGTACTAATTTCATGTTTATTGTTGTACACACACTTTCCACGTTTACTGCTGTACACACCACGCTTGCCATGTTTATTGCTGTACACACACATTTGCCATGCCTATTGCTGTACACACCACACTTGCCACGTTTACTGCTGTACACACCACGCTCGCCATGTTTATTGCTGTACACACACTTGCCATGCTTATTGTTGTACACACTACACTTGCCATACTTACTGATGTACACACCACTCTTGCCATATTTACTGCTGTACACACCACGCTTGCCATGTTTATTACTGTACACACACACTTGCCATACTTATTGTTGTACACACCACACTTGCCACGTTTACTGCTGTACACACCACGCTCGCCATGTTTATTGTTGTACACACACACTTGCCATGCGTATTGCTGTACACACTACACTTGCCATACTTACTGCTGTACACACCACTCTTGCCATATTTACTGCTGTACACACCACGCTTGCCATGTTTATTGTTGTACACACACACTTGCCATGCCTATTGCTGTACACATTACACCTTGCCATGTTCGTTACTTTGTGCACTACACCTCGCCTGCTCGATGCTTTGCACACTGCACTTGCCGGTGCTCATATGTTTCTTACGCTGCCATGCTTTAACTAATGTGACTTCTTTTTTTGTTACTCATATTGTCATGTAAATGTTTTTGAAAACCTTGCCGAGGGTCAAGTTCTTTTTATCTTTTTAAATCTTGCCGAGCGACCCTCGCTGACGTATATTTCCTTGTCTTGTGAAATATACGTCAGGTATTAGACATGTTTGCAGAGGAGCGAGCCTAGAGACTAAGCAGGTTGACCAGGAGTGCCTTATCGCTAAGTTCCTTCGCTGAGAAGCAATGTATCTTCACATCATCTTTGTACTTGTTGTCTCTTTCAATACTTGTATGGGCTTTAGACCCTCCGTCCGCTTTTACTTCTTTCATTGTTGTAAATCTTTTTGAGACTTGAGATTGTAATAAATTATTTATCTGTGTTGTTTGAGTCACATGCACGAACCTGCAAGTGTTATCACAGACGCGTAATGTGCTTAAACCAAGGAGGAAAGAAAAGGAAAAAAATACCTCCTTCTTGTTTTAAGCACAAGCGGACCCGCTCGCGTCTTCGCTCCCAAGTATAATAGGAAGCGGGGCGTGATAAGCGGAAGTCCACTTGGACTTGGCTTCCAAAGGGCTAATCCCCTTGGACCTAACAAACATTGGGTACCATGAGCTTATGGTATATTATATAGGTACCCAAGAGAAAGAAGAAGAGCAATAAAAGTCATATTAGCTCTAAAGGGAAATGATGGATTCTCGATAGTGGTTACTCCAAACATATGACGGGAGATCCATCATTGCTCTCTGAGGTGATTAGAATCAAGGATGGTGCAACGGTCACTTTTGGAGGTAATCAAAAGGGAACCATCATTAGAGTAGGGATCGTTGGTAACCCTTCCAAACCCTTAATTACTATTGTATTTCTTGTTAGTGGTTTGTGTCATAATCTCATTTCCATTAATCAACTTTGTGACAAAGGTTACAAGGTTAACTTTGGAGAAGGATTGTGTACTATTGTTGATTGTGATTCAAATGTTTTATTTTCTGGTATTATGCGTAAAAATATTTATTATTTGAGCTTGCCTAAAACCATAGAACATTGCTTAGTTGCTAACACAAGTGAACAACTATTATAGCATCGCCGTTTTGGTCATGTTCACTTCAAGCACTTATATAAGTTAGCTAAGCATGATCTAGTCAAAGGTTTTCCTAAAATCGCTTTTAATAAGAAAAACTTTTGTGATTCATGTCAAAGAGGTAAACTTAGTAAATCATCTTTTAAGCTTAAAGAAGGGATTACTTCTAAGAGGCCCCTAGAACTTCTTCATTTAGATTTGTTTGGGCCAACTAGAACCGCTTCTTTAGGCAATGCTCATTATGGATTAGTTGTCGTAGACGACTTCTCTAGATTTACTTGGGTTTCATTCTTAACTAATAAGAATGAAGCTTATGAAGAGTTTACCAAATTTGCAAAGAAGATTCAGAATCTCTTAGGATCCACCATTATCACTATCCGTAGTGATCATGGAGGATAATTTGAGAATAAATCTTTTACTAAGTTTTATGATGACACCGGGATAACTCAAAATTTTTCCTTCCCTCGGGCACCACCACAAAATGGTGTTATAGAGAGAAAGAATAGGACTCTTATTGAGTGTGCATGCGGTATGCTCTACGACAGTCATCTATGACTACAATTTTGGGCAGAGACGGTGCACACGGCATGTTATGTGCTCATTAGGATCCTAGTGAGACCCCGAACGAACAAAATTTGTTTTGAGTTGTTTTATGACAAAAATCCTCAAGTAAAATATTTTCGTGTTTTTGGTTCAAAATGTTTTATCAAGAACACTTTCGGTAATCTAGATAAATTTGAGCCAAGATCCGATGAAAGAATTTTTGTTGGATATTCCACACGTAGCAAAGCCTACCGGATATACAACAAAACTTCTTCAACGATTGAGGAATCACTACACGTTTCATTTAATGAAGATTTTGATTTTCCTCGTGTTGATGATTGATGATAATGTAGATGTTATTTGTGATACTCTTAGTAATGTTAAGCTTAATGATTCGATTATTGAGATTAACAATACTAACGAAATTGTTGAAGATGTTCCTAGTGATGCAGGATTACCCAAAGCTTATCCGACCGTTCGCAACCATCCCCATAACCAAATTATTGGAGATATTAGTGTGGGTGTTTGAACGAGGTCGAGGATTGAAGAATTCTCTCATTACGCATTTGTCTCTACCATTGAGCCAGAGAACACCCAAGAAGCTTGTGAGGATAGCTCTTGGATAGTGGGAATGGAAGAAGATCTAATGCAATTCGAGAGAAATAAAGTTTGGGAACTCGTTCCTCTTCCAAGTGGTCAACAAGTTATTGGGACCAAATGGATCTTCAAGAACAAGACGGATGAGAACGAGGTAATCACAAGGAACAAAGCAAGGTTAGTAGCTCAAGGCTACCGGCAAGAGGAAGGTATTGATTTCGAAGAATCTTTTAACCCCGTAGCTAGATTAGAAGCTATTAGATTACTTTTATCTTTTGCATCCCATAAGAATTTTAAACTATTTCAAATGGATGTTAAAAGTGCATTTTTAAATGGGATTGTCAATGAATAAGTATATTTTTCTCAACCTCCCGGTTTTATTCATGAAAAATTTCCAAACCATGTTTTCAAACTTAAGAAAGCGTTGTATGGGTTGAGACAAGCTCCTAGAGCTTGGTATGATCGACTTAAGACCTTTCTTTTGAATTTAGGTTTTAAAATGGGAGAAGTTGATTCTACACTCTTCATTAAAGATTATGAAAATGACATTCTCTTGATTCAAGTTTATGTAGACGATATAATTTTTGGTTCTACTAACTTTAATCTTTGTCAAGAATTTTCTAAGTCAATGAAGGATGAGTTCGAAATGAGTCACATGGGAGAGCTCACTTATTTCCTTGGACTGCAAATTCGACAAATGGAGAATGACATCTTCATACATCAGACAACGCACACAGGGGAGCTTATAAAGCGATTCGGGATGGAATCGTCTTCAAGCAAAAGGGCTCCCATGAGTACAACTACCCATCTTCATAAAGATGAAAGCGGAAAAGATGTAGACGTTCATCTATATCGAGGTATGATCGGTAGCTTACTTTACTTAACCGCTAGTAGGCCCGATATCATGTTTTTCGTATGCTTGTGTGCTAGATATCAAGCTAGACCTATGTAATGCCCTACAAGCTACTGCACAAGTACTAGAGGGGTGGTGAATAATACTTTAAAAATAACAAGGAGTATAATTTCAAATTATAGTGCAAACAACTACCAAAACAATTTGCGGAAGCTTAAATTGAATGACAACAACAAAATTAACAATGCTAACAAGAGATGTTAATGGGTTCGGATCCACCCAAGTCTCCCCGACTTGTTCTCGATGATCCTACATCCCAACCACCCGGATCCCCTCCGGATACTTAGGTTAGAAACCCTAACCCAAGATTTCCACTATGATATCTTGTGAAAAACCTTCACAAGATCAAATCATACATGCAATGGCAATAGTGAATCCCACAACCCGGGATCACAACCTTCTCTCACAACCGAGAGAATCAATAAGCAATATAAACAAGTTTATAATGAAATAAACAATCTTACCACAAAATCCTATACCTTGAGTTTTTCTTACCAAATAGGTGAAAGGAAGGATTTGAGGAAGATGAAGTCACCAAGACCTAGCACCAAGGAAATGACCAGTAATAGGTGCCTAGGAGTGATTTGGAGACTTGAATCAAGCAAGAGCTTGAAGAGCTCACCAAGAACAAGCTTCTCTCAATATGGATTCTAGATCTAGAAAGTGAGAGAATGGGTTTCTTGTGAGGAAGAGAGCTTTAGAAATGAGTGAGAATGGCTATCTCTTTCTATCTCAATGAATCTTTTAATGGCAGCTCTAACCTAGAGAGAAATGACCTAGGTTCGTATTTATAGGGTCCCATAAAAACAAGTTAGGTCAATTCCCAACGGATAGAAATCTGAGGCAACTAGTCGGTCAAAGAACAACCACTGATCGACTAGTTCATCAACTAGTCGGTCAGTCAAACAACATGGACTGACTAAGAGAGGAACTGAGAAGAGATAGAAATTCAGACCTAGAAATCTAGTCGGTCCAAGAAGACATTCTGACCGACTAGTTTCACAACTAGTCGGTCAGTCAGTGAACGTAGACCGACTAAGAGGCAAAGTGAAATAGTCTGAATACAAATTGATTTAGTCGGTCCAAGAACAAAAGTTGACCGACTAGATTGTCAACTAGTCGGTCACCAAACGTTCTTAGACCGACTAACGATAAACAGTAGCTTAGGAGAAATTTAGCATGTACAGTAAATCACAACTAGTCGGTCAAAGAAGCATCACTGACCGACTAGTTCACAAACTAGTCGGTCGGTGAGTCAACGTAGACCGACTAACTGTAAACAGTAAGGTGCAAGAAATTAAGGAAGCAAACTAGTCGGTCCAAGAAGCTCTTCTGACCGACTAGATCACCATCTAGTCGGTCAGTACTTCTTCTTGTACCAACTAATATGCACAAACAAGTCCGAATCGAAGCGCGACGCTTCGAGGAAGTTAGAATGAACTTGTACTAAGATCCTAGAGCTACGATATGAGCGTTATGAAGATAGAATCGTAAGATATACTCAAGGCTTAACATTCTATAGATCGAAGCTAAAAGACTATAAATAAAACCTTAATGAACGGTCTTCGAAAGCTTCGATTAATTCTTCATGACTTCCAAAACGGTCCAAGAGCTTCAACGAAGCTTTAGGCAATGAATACGTGCTTTGAGAAGTCTTGAGATGTCGCTTTGATTGTTCTCGTGAATTTGGCGACGATCTCCAATACTGCGCTCACAAATTGTTAGTTCATGAATTATTTATGTTTGCTCATCATCCAAAACCAAATCCGGGGAGTCCAATATTCAACATTCTCCCCCTTTTTGGTGATGACAAACCAACATAAATAATAATCAAAAATAATGATTCAAATGAAAAATACTTACTCCCCCTGCATTGATGACGCGTTAATTCCAAAATGAATATATATGAATTGCATCAATCAGACGAGTAAGATATATAAAGAGAATCGATTTTTGAAATATCGGATTTTGAAAATCCTTATATATATCTTAACTCCCCCTGAATCTAACATATCAAACTAGATTCTTGGAAATTGAGTTAAATTTTCATTTGCCCTATTTATCATCATTATCTCTCCCCCTTTGGCATTATCCCAAAAATGGGGGGCATACAACGACAACAACTAGAGAAATTAAAATCCAACACCGGGAGTCGTAGATGTTGATGATGGACCCAATTGACACCAATGGAAAAACGATAAAATAAAATCAAGGTGTGCCAAATTGTCCATCATCTAAAAGTGAAAATTAAAATCATCAAAAAAAACCAAATATTACTTCATTTATTGAGTAAAGGAACATACTCTCCAATATTCAATATTCTTGGTTAAATTTGTGCATGGAAAACAATTCTATACAATCATAGAAATATAATCTATTTAACCAAGTTTTCAAGCGTCGAGCGACGAATTCACATATCATATGCGTTGAACAAATAGTAAAAGTGCACGACGAATAAAATAAGGAGAACATCGATGTATATATATATAAAAACATCATGAGTACATCCAAAAAGATATCACATCGAGTACATCAAAATACAAACGACCATGGATATCAACCAAAAATGTAAATACATCATACATCAACTAACCATCAGCATCATCCAAAGTACATCAAAATACAACACCGACATCCATAAAAATCAAAATACATCAAGATAACCCTCAAACTCCATCCTAACCCAAAATACTCTCAAGAAGATGCATCATCCAATGACCAGTGGAGAGTCCTCGATACTGACGATCACGAGGGAGTGGCTGGATCAGCAGTCTCCATGGGTCCAGTCGATGGAGTGGACTCAGGCTCTGCTGGGAGGAGAGGCGTGTCAACAGACGGGATCGTCGGGGCAGGAGTAGAAACGACGACGTCGGGCTCAACAGCAGGGGTCTCAACAGGAGTAACAGCAGGCATGACAGGAGCAGGGTCGTCAACAGGAGCAGCAGTAGCCTCAGAAGTCTGAACTACTGGTGCAGAAGTCTTTGGAGCACCGGAAGAGGTGCCATCTCCAGGAGCAGATGTGGTAGCAGCAGTGGCCTCATCGCCACGAGCCAAGGAAGTGACAAGATCGTCAATATCCTCATCGTCCATCTCCTCGTCCTCAGACACGGAAGGAGGAAGCTCAATGCCCATCATACGAGCCATACGGCAAACTACCTCCTCGGTACGAGCCAAACGCGACTCGTGCCGACGAAGTAGGCGTACGACATCATCTAATGTGGCAGAAGGAGTGGGGGCTGCAGCAGCTGAGGGAGTGGCCTGGGAAGCAGATGTGGTTGACCTCTGCACGTGACGAAGCGCCGCAAGAGATTTCTTAATGGCCGTCGCGTTCAGAGGAGGACCCAAGGGACGCTCATCATCAGGAGGGAGGGGAACACCGAAACGACGGAAAACCAAGGTCAACAGACATGGATATGGGATATGCGCAGATTTAGTGGTCTTGCGTATACACTCGAAAGAGTCCATCTTATCGAGTATAATGCGAGCCCAATTAATCTCGCTACCCATAAACAAAGCGTAAATCAGTTTCAAAAACGGCTGAGATGGAAGAGATGAAGATCCATACTTGGGAAAAAGGCAGGACTTCAAGATCAGGTTAATCACCCAAGCATTCGGCTTGAATGATTTGGAAGGGACTCCTATGAATGCTGGGGGGATAACCTGGAAGATTTTGCCTAGGGTCCGCTGATCTAAGGAGGAGATATCGTCGACAGAGATGTCAGACGGGAGGAGGCCACACGACGAGCAACCAATCAACTCCCCCAAGATTTCTGCCGTGAGGACTATCGGAGTCTCCAAAACAGAAGTCTCAATGGAGTGGGTCTCGCCGTACTGACCCCGGACACGGTTGGCATAGAATAATTTGACCAGGCGAGGATATGGTCTAGGGTTCGCCTTAGCGTCAAATCGAAGGTAGTCCAAAAGGCCACTATAGGAGAGAAGATCAGCAAGGCCAAGGAAATCAGAAAACTGAACGTAATGCTCTAACAGCAGTGGGCAGTGCTCTATACAGTTGTACGCTGCGAGACACTGAGGGTCGTCGCGGCACAACAATATATCGACACCGCCGACTGGCATAGGAGCTTTACCCTTAGCCTTACGGGACTTAGGAGGAGGTGGAGGAGGGGGTGGAGTAGGTGCCTTCTCGGGATGTTCAGGAGTGTATTCGTCATCGGAATCATCCTCTGAATCACTATCCGAACGCTCATCGGGAGGGGTGGGAGCACGGAACTTTTTAGGTTTAGGTTTTGGCTTGGACGATTGGCCGGTAGGTTTAGGCTTGGACGTCCTCTTCCTCTTCAACGGAGTTGAAGACGAAGAGGGGGGTCGAGTGGACTTGGCCCTACGTTTGGGAGGGGTCGAAGCGGTAGCACCCTCTACGAGCATATGGGATGCCCCAGATGATGTAATCGGGATTCGCGTTCGTGCCATGATCGTGGCACAACGAGTACAATCACGCGATGAAGATAGGATCAAACACCCTAGCTCAAACCTAAAAACTGAGATCAAGCAAGCACCAAACCCTAAAACTAGAACTTAGAAACCCTAGAACACCTAGAAGTGAAATCGGCCAAGATCGAACCCTAGAATAGGAAAACGACCTAGGAGGAGGAGGGAGATACCTAGGGGAGCGATCGGCGGGGGGCGGATGGACGGAAAACTGGCCGGAGATCGAGGGAAGACGAAGAGACACGATCGGGTTTAGGTGGTTTTCGAGCTGGAGGGACTTAGAATACCGACTAAAACAAAAATTAGTCGGATAGAAGTGATTTAAGTCGGTTGAGAATGCGAAAAGACGCGTTTGCCCTAACGCACTTAGTCGGTCACAGTTCAAGCACTGACCGACTAGATTACGATCTAGTCGGTCGGTCAATGAGCTTGAACCGACTAAGTCGAAACAGAGGCAAACAGAAATTTCTAGGGCTAGAGTTAGTCGGTCACAGTATAATCACTGACCGACTAGTTTTCAATCTAGTCGGTCGGTAAGAGTACTATGACCGACTAAAAGAAGTCAATGACAGGAGAAAGTTAAAAGCTTGATCTAGTCGGTCTGAGTTCACTAGCTGACCGACTAGATGAGCATCTAGTCGGTTGACTAATGAACTGAAACCGACTAGAAGAGTCCAAAAATTGATAAATGAGTTCTCTTCATAAACCGCTTGGATGAAACATCTTAACCCGCTCATTAGTCATCTAAACTACCCCATAAAACATCGAAATCTTAAATATGATGTTCAAATAAGAATTCGAGCAAAAATTCAAACATATCGCATAAAATCCCCAAAAATCCAATAATTCTAGCATGGACGAAATATCGCGAAATATAAAAGCATGCAAGATAATTGAATGAAACATGAATCCTATATCTCGGATTCACCCATAATCCCCAATTCTCGACGCAACCGCACAAAGGAGTCCTCCTTTAGGGGTTTCGTGAAAATATCGGCGATTTGCTTTTGGGTTTCAACGTACACTAATATGATGTCCTTTTTAACAACATGATCATCTAAAAAGTGGTGTCGGACATCTATGTGTTTTGATCGGGAATGGTGCACCGGATTCTTTGAAAGACAGATAGCACTTTGGTTATCCACCATAATAGGGCTAGTATCACAATGAATACCAAAATCCTTCATTGTGTGTCTCATCCAAAGAACCTGGGCACAAGCGGCACCGGCGGCAATGTATTCCGCCTCGGTGGTTGAAAGTGATACGGAATTTTGCTTCTTGGAAAACCAAGAGACAAGAGAATTTCCTAGAAAATGTCAAGTGCCACTAGTACTTTTCCTGTCGGATTTGCATCCCGCATAATCGGCATCACTATATGAGACTAACTCATACGTGCTAGATTTTGGATAAAGTAATCCAAAATCAAGTGTATAACTTAGATAACGGAAAATACGTTTTACCGCTACTAAGTGAGACTCCTTAGGTTGAGACTGATAACGAGCACATATGCATACGGCAAACATAATGTCGGTCCTACTTGCGGTAAGATAAAGTAAACTACCTATCATACCTCGATATAGACGAATGTCTACATCCTTACCGCCCGTATCCTTGTCAAGATGCGTAGTCGTGCTCATTGGAGTCTTTTTCCCGGAAGCACTCTCCATTCCAAATCGCTTAAGCAACTCCACCGTATACTTTGTTTGGTGGATGAAGATTGCATCGTTCAATTGGCGAATTTGGAGACCTAAGAAATATTTGAGTTCGCCCATGTGGCTCATCTCAAATTGTTCCTTCATACCATTAGAAAACTCTTCGCAAAGAGTGAAGTTAGTAGCACCGAAAATGATATCATCAACATAAATTTGAACTAATAAAATATCATTATTCACATGCTTAACAAAAAGTGTAGAATCGGCTTCGCCCATTTTAAAATTCAAATCCAAAAGAAAATTCTTTAGGCGATCATACCAAGCTCGAGGAGCTTGTCTCAAACCATAAAGAGCTTTCTTTAGTTTTAAAACAAGATTTGGAAATTTTTCATTTATGAAGCCCGGAGGTTGAGAAACGTAAACTTCCTCAACAACATCTCCGTTTAAAAATGCACTTTTAACATCCATTTGAAATAACTTAAAATTGTTATGGCATGCATAAGACAATAATAGTCTAATTGATTCTAATCTAGCTACCGGAGCGAAGGATTCTTCGAAATCGATACCTTCCTCTTGGCGATAGCCTTGAGCAACTAACCGAGCTTTGTTCCGGACGACGACTTGGTTTTCGTCGGTTTTGTTCTTGAAGATCCACTTTGTCCCTATGATGGTGTGGTTCTTCGATGGCAAAGGAACAAGCTCACATACCTCATTCCTCTCGAATTGAATGAGTTCCTCCTCCATGGCAAGGATCCAAGCACTATCTTCGCACGCTTCAACTATATTCTTTGGCTCTATCAATGAGGCAAAGGCACAATTGGCGAAGTGGTGGACTTGCGATCTCGTCCTGACACTATCATGAATATTGCCAATGACTTGCTCATGGGGATGGTCGCGAACGGTATGAAGCCGCTTGGGAATACCTTGATCACTAGGCACATTCTCAACAACTTCATTAGTCGGGTTAGTATCAATAGAATCAATTGAATCAATGAACTTAGAATTTTCAAACGAAACACATAAAACGTCCATAGAATCATCATCATTTGAAATTCTAGAAGTAGTAAAATTCTCATTAAAAGAGACATGAAGTGATTCCTCGATCGTAGAGGATCTTTTGTTGTATATCCGGTAGGCTTTGCTACGTGAGGAATACCCAACAAATATCCCCTCATCCGATCTCGGATCAAACTTGTCCAAATTATCATATGTGTTTTTAATAAAACATTTTGCGCCGAAAACACGAAAATGTTTAACTTGAGGCAATCTACCAAACAACAATTCATAGCAAGTTTGTTTGGTGTCGGGCCTCAAAAGTATTCTATTAAACACATAACAAGCGGTGTGTACTGCTTCCGCCCAAAATTGATAACCAAGATGACTATCTTCGAGCATAGTGCGAGCACACTCCACAAGCGTTCTATTCTTCCTCTCAACAACACCATTTTGAGGAGGTGCGCGAGGGAAAGAAAACGTGTGAGTAATTCCAAGATCATCACAAAAATTTGAGAAAGACTCATTCTCAAATTCACCCCCATGATCACTACGAATAGTGACAATGGTAGTTTCGATGAGATTTTGTACTTTCTTCACAAATATTGTGAAGTTTTCAAAAGCTTCATTTTTATTACATAAGAAAAATACCCATGTAAATCTTGAATAATCATCAACGATGACTAGTCCATATCTTGCATTTCCTAAGGAAGCAACTCTAGTTGGCCCAAATAAATCTAGATGCAATAGCTCTAGTGGCCGTTTAGTAGAAATGCTTTTCTTAGGTTTAAATGAAGATTTAGGAAGCTTGCCACGTTGACAAGAATCGCAAAAACTTTTCTTTTCAAAAACGAGCTTCGGAAAACCTTTAATGGAATTTAATTTTGAAAGCTTATAAAGTGTTCCAAAGTTAACATGTCCAAAGCGTCGATGCCATAAGTGTTGTTCACTTGTGTTGGCAACGAGACATTGTTCATATGACTTGGGAAGATCCAAAATATAAATATCTTTATGGCGTGTGCCGGAAAATAATAACTTATTATTATCATTTGAAATATGACATAATCCTTTCGCAAATCTAACTTTGTAACCTTTGTCACAAAGTTGGCTTATTGAAATAAGATTATGATTTAAACCATTAACTAGATAAACATCACTAATTAAGGGTTTAGATGGGTTACCCACTTTACCAACACCGACGATTGTTCCACTCTCGTTGCCTCCAAATACGACGTGATTTCCATTTGCAATGGGAATCACTCCGGAGAGCAATTGAGCGTCACCCGTCATGTGTTTTGAACACCCGCTATCGAGTATCCAATTCCCTTTGGAGCTTAATTTAAATTTGTTGCTCCTCTCCTTTTTCTTTTCCTTGAGTACCTAAATATAGAAACTTTCATATCATGGTACCCAAGGTCATTGGGTCCTTAAAGGTTAGACCTTTGGAAGCCAAGTCCAATTGGACTTAGACTTCCCCACATAATTTCTACTATGCACAACATCCGAAAAATAAGCATTCATATACACTTGTTTTTCATCCATGCTTGTGTCCTTTGGGCTCCAAATAGTGAAAATCTTGGGAGCCCTCATCCTATTGGGTGCATGCATGCGACGTTGATTTCTACATGATGCATGTTGTGGATAGGCATACGGAACATGATGGAATGGTGCACGACGAGAATTATTCATATGATGAGGTGGGTGAACATATGCATGTGTGGGAACACGTGCGTGATGGTGTCTCACATGGTGTGCACGTGCCCGAGAATGTGTTGCATAAAAATCATCATATGTGTGAGACGGTGGAGTAGGACGTGTGTTCCTATGTGGCATGGTATTGGTGTACATATAAGCATGCCCCTTCTTTGGAGGTCCACCCAAAGTGGGTTTCTTTCCAAAAGAAGGTGTGGACAATGTGGAAGCACCATTGGTAGATGAACTACCAATAGAGTGTTTGCTACCACTCGTAGAGTCACCGGAAGTTGGCCTAACAAAAGTAGTGGCCGCTTTGGATGGACATCCCATCGTATACCCCAAACCAATGTGGTGATTGACCGGAAGTAAGTCACGTAGGATTTTATCCAGATGGTCCTTACCCTTATTGAATTTATTAATTCGGCCTAATGTGTTCTCATATTTCTCTTTGAGAGAACGCATAGAAGTATCCAAGTTTGATACTTGCGATGTGAGCACATAAACACGAGATTTAAGATTCTCATTATCAATACTCAAAGTCGAGTTTTGAGAAGTCAAATCCGCTATCCTATGTTCTTCCGGATCTTCAATGCTAACATGTTCAAGTTTAGATTTGAGATTGACAATCTCATTTCTTAACTCTTCAACAACGGTGTCGTTGTTGGTGATGATAGTCTTAGGCGAGGTTTGAATGCTAGCTAGGTCATCTTTTACTTTAGTATATCTATTTACTAATTTATTGTATTTAGACCATAAATGAGAGTTAGCATCCCTAAGATCATTGATCGCTCCGGAATGTAGCCCAAAGAACGGTTGTAGTTTTACCGCAAGCGCACGGTATAGCGGCGAGCGGGTTATCGAACACAGGGAGGACGAATGACCGTGCTTGTTCTAATCAACCTGGCTATTTAAGAAGAGAGAAATTTTCCTTTGGCGATCCTGTCACAATCGTCAGACAAAGTACGGAAATATCAAATCAAATAAAGAACGTCTAGGGAATGGGGAATTCCCGCTACTCACCGTATCTCGTCAATGTGGTTCATCGGTATCAAAATTGCTAGAATAAGATTTTGGATGAACTAGTTGCAACTGAATGTAGAACCAAGCTCACGCTCTCGCGCTGTTGCCGGTCTATAGCTATCCTAGGTTCGGGTCCAATCTCTTGCAAACCCTAGCCTAGGGAAGCTAGCATTAGGATCAACATCATCATTCAATCGCGCACCGAGCCCAATCTCTTGCAAACTCGGCCCACGACCTAGGTTGGGATAGTTCCTACCCGTCCAATCTCTTGCAAACGGGTATCGGCACGGAATTGCAACCGGGAACCCTAGTATCGGTCCAATCTCTTGCAAACCGATACTACGGAAATTCGATTCCAACCCAATTCGGATTTCTAGGGTTTCCTATCGAATTGGGATCCAATCTCTTGCAAATCCCAATCGATATGAACTCCTAGCTATCCGTAGTAAATCGCTCCCAAACTAATCCCTAATAACAATTCCAGCAAAATTTCTACCAATTCATCACAAATATGAAATTGGGTTTGTAGGGTTCATCCCCACGCCCCAAGACGTGGAGACTACTCACAATTCATAGCACAAACACAAAAATAATCAATGAAATTAACAAGAGAATTCATCACAATATTGAGATAAGCAATAAAAATAGAATTTTTAGGAGAGAGAGACACAAACCAATGGAGTTCTTCAAATAATCCAACAAAAATCAACTTTTGTCTCCTCTCCAATCACAAGAATAAAGCTAAAAAGTTGATCTAAAAAGCTGCAAAAAATCTAAGAGAAAGCTCTCCAAAACTAGGGTAAAAACAGGGGTTAAATACCCCCCAAAATCGTCCAAAAACTGTGACCAAAATACCCCTGCGCAGCCTGAAATCCGCAATTTTCGCTACAGGCAGCGCGTCGCACTCGGCCGAGTGACAAAAGTCGCTCGGCCGAGTGAGAAACCCTGTAAATTTCCAGTAAGTCTTGATCTTCAGGGGTCTTCACTTCGGGGGCGGCTCGGCCGAGTGAGTTGTCGTCACTCGGCCGATGGCTTCTTGGTACTCGGGCGGTCGGGATTATCCACTCGGCCGAGTGGGTCTTCTGAAGCTCAGGCAGCCGAAAAACAGTAAGTTGGCGATTTTTGAATGGCTTCGTCTGGGCGCCACTCAGGCAGACGGGATCTCGTCACTCGGCCGATGTGGTCTCCGTCGCTCGGCCGAGTGCACGTATGAAACGTATCCGATCTGGTCGACCGAGCGGTGTCTCGCTGGTCGGCCGAGTGACTCCTTCACTCGGCCGAGTGGGACACCAAAAATGCCCAAACAGCTTGTTTTGGCCTCCTCGTCGCTCCTGCGACGTCCTTTCTTCTTCCGCTCCTCTCCAACAGCAAAATACCCCTCAGGGAGGTCGTCGGTGACACTCTGGAGTAGGCGTATCTCGAGATCACTCCAAATCGCTCCAAATCACCTGAAATGCGACAAAAACAACAAATCGTGAAAAGCATCGCAATATCGTCGATATATCGTGAAAAACATGATTTGGGCGATCTAAATGGCATGCAAACATGCGGGAAAAAAGTGTAAAATAAGGAGTGATCAAAATCCCCCAAGCTTACCTCTTACTCGTCCTCGAGGAAGATAAGTAAAAGGCGAACCCGGTGGATTCAGAAAACGAAAACGGCGAAAGATGAAAAATGAAAAGCGGAGAAGAATGAAAAACGAAATAAAAACAAAGAAGAAAGAAAGAAGCGAAGAGGTAAGCTGCTAGATCATTTTCTCAGGACGTGGGTTTCGCTTACTCATATAGCATGCTCCGAATGAAAAATACATGTCAAAGAGTTTTATTTTGATATCATAGTATAATAGTGCAAATAGAAATAGAAAACCCACGAACAACGATATAATCATGAAAAACGGAATAATTTTAGAATTAACATCGTCTGAATCATTTAAAGCGGTATACACATCGCAGATCACACACTTTTCAATTGAATGCTTTCTATGAGGAGTATAAGAGTATCACACAATAGAATAGAGAGAATAGAAAAGTGTGGATTTCATGATATGAATGCTAGGCTTAGATTTCTGGATTTCGTAAAGCTAGAAATAATCACACCGAGTATAGAATATTACTTAGCCTAGGTTGTCGTGCAACGTCAAGTAGTCACTCTCTCACACATCAATGGATTCCCTCCCCCAAGCTTATCTATGAGCATGGTGGCATAAAAAAAATTAACATCCCCATTTTTATAAAGCTCCAAAAGTAATAAAAATGAACACGAAAAGAGAGAAGAAAGAAAGAAAGTGAGATGGGATCTTTTATTGAGGATTTTTCCTCTTTTCTTTTTCCTTTTGCTCTTTTTTTTCTTTTGTTTTTTTTAAACATATATACACAATGATCCTAACTCAAAGAGAGATAATGATATACAAGAATATTTTCTCTTTTTTTTGGTTTGGGAAATTTGGAGCTAGGAATTAGTAGCGGGGGAAATGCCATATAATAGAATCGCTAAGGGGAGATTCACCAATGATTTTAAAAGTATAGAAATGATGTTCAAGATTTGTGGAGAAAGAAATAAATATATCTCTCGGTTCACTCTATAAGACATGCACGACAACTTCAGCAGGGTAATCTAATCTACTCAGTTTCGATCACAAAAAAGCTAACTAATCCAGATTTATCATAGCTAACATCATTCAATCATCCTGAAGTGAAATGTACAATTCATGCATATAGAAGTGATATAGGAAAAGAAATCGGTACTCCAGATATAAGCATTCAATGCGTGAATCTTGGTGTGTTTTCTGCGATAGCATACATATGAATATTCAGACTCAGCTAATAATAAAATTTCATCCATTTTCGTGTGGAAAAAGTGTGGGTTACTATCTCTAGATGCAAGGCAAGTCATAGCATATGATATCAGAAATAAAGTCTACGACATGACAAATATAGCATGCATACAGAGTAAGCTAACTCCACGTCATCATCATCATAGAAAAGTCATCTCTAGCATGAGATGAAAAAAAAGAAAAAAGGAAATAAAGATAAAGGGAAAATAGAACTATTTACAATGCGGCACACAGAAAAATAAGAAAAATGTGATGCATGGTAAAATAAAAAGAAAAATGATGAAAATAAGTGCAAAAGCGGAAAATGGTGTTAAAAACTAAAAATAAAGGTGGCAAATCGAAAAAGAACGTGAGAACTCACTCCCCCCAAGCTAAATGGCACAGTGTCCTCAATGTGCAAAGTGTGGCACACCGAGAGACAAGTAATGTGAGGGGTAAGTGAGGATGCATGCATGATGAAAGGAAAAAAAGGAAAAATAATGAAACGAAAAAAAATGATGCGGACATGATGCATGCAGAAATAGGAGTGATGCAGATATAAAGATGTGACACCAAAAACTCTCCCTCTCTCCCCAAAAAAAAAGATATATGAAGATATATATAGAAAATGCGTATCATAGAAACAGTGAGGGGAGGGGGTGGACAAAAGTGCATCAGGACCTAGCAGAGACGGGCAGCACAACGGCAAAAAGAAGCGATGGCATCAAGAGTGCCTAAGAAGGTGGGGCTGCGCCGGCTCCGTCCTGAGGCGGAGGTGGTGGTGGTGGTAGTGGCTGCTGAGCGGGGGTGGGTGTGGGAGTGGAAGCAGGCTGAGTGTGTGTGGGAGTGTGGGTGGGAACCTGCTGGGTAGGTACAGGTACGCGGGGGAGACGCTCCAGGACCTGGGTAAGGCAGTAGTGAATCTGCGGGAGCAGGTCAAAGCGGCCAGCCATCGCGGAGACGGTGGAGGACAGGGTCCCAAGGTCGCCTCTGAGGCCACTCACCGCCCCCCTCGAGAGCACGAATGCTCTGAAGTACAGTGTCAGGGGGAGGTGGTGCAGAGGGACGCACCGGTCGGGGCTGGGCAGGTCGGGGCTGGCGTACTCTGGTGGCGTAGGTGACAGGCTCAGCAGGCAAGGGAACAAAAGGGGCTGCGCTCGCAAGTGGGGGCTTGGCCTCAGTGCGAGGCTGGGCAGGACGGTGAGAAGTGGAGGCAGCCGCAGCGAAAGAAGAATACAAAAGTGGCAGCGAGGCGGCCAGAGAGGTCGGTGGCACAGAAGTGTGGACAGACGCCACGACACTCTTGGAAAATACAGCAGCGGTGGAGACAGAGGCGGAGACTACGGTCTCTGCAGGGGTGGCAAAAGAGGGCTCTCCGTACTCAACTATGGTCAGCGGGCGCTCGGGTGGGGCAGAGGAAACGGGCTCAGCAGACAGAGGGCCAGTGGTGGTGGTGACAGGCTCGGAAGCAGTGGAAGTGGGCTCAGCTAAGGTACTCCCGACACCGACAGCAGTGTGGACAGAGGTGTCTGGAGCATCGGAAACATCGGGGATAGGCTGAGGGGCCACGGGGTCAACAGGGGCAGCAGGCTCGGCAGGTGCAACAGGGTCAGCGGGGGCAGCGTGTGCCTGCTCGGCCTCCTCGGCCTCGAGCACGTAAGCGGCTGGGATGAGAACATCCATCGCAGGGAGCCAGTCCACATGGGCCGGTGCAATCTGAGTCCGAGCTGGGCTCGGAAGAATCATGTAATCGGCACCGTAAGGGCCGTGCAGCCAGACCCAGTGTCGCTCACCGTGCGGACGAAGCATCTTCATCCGGGCCATAACATCAATCGACAGAGAAGTGGGGCCCGGTGCTCGTCGCAGGTCGTCAGGGAAGTCCTCGCCGGTCATAAGGCCAAGCAAGGTGATCAGGCCGCCGCAGCATATCGGTGAGCGAGCGCCCACCGATACAATGATGCGGTCCAAAAACCAAGCCGCGACATCAATCACGACGGCGGGGACCAGCTCATCGCCCTCCCTAGATAGAGCTCTGGGCCATGTCATCGCGTAGAGCATGTAGAGCTCTGGCATGGACATCGTGCCCGGCTCATATCTGGCCAAAAAGGTCATCGCCATAAGGCGCTGAGCTATACGGAGGCAGGGATGGACAATGGCCGAGGCCTTGGCCCTACCAGGGTCAAAGGCGGCGTGAAGACCCGTAATCCGGGCCCAAAAGGCACCGGTGTCGAAGGAAGGTGGGGGGATATGGGTTGGGGCGTAACCTCGATCGGCCCCAGGGACATCGGGCCACGAGAAAAAGGCTCTCATCATACCGAGAGTGACCTGGCACTCCCGGTCCATGAACCGAAACGAGCATCCCTCGTTGGTCCGGGCGATCGAACTAAGTACCTCAAGTGTCGGACGGATAAACATGTCCGCCGACACCTGAAAGAAATCTCGCCAGCCCACGTTATCGTACAACGTGAGCATCCCCTCTAGTACCCCCAGGCGTCCTAGGTCGGCAAGGTGTGCAAACCTGGAGGGTACGATCGAGCGCTGGGAAATACGCTCGAAAGCGACGCGGTGTGCGTCGTCTCGGAACGTAATCCCGAGCGGCCCGATGAGTGGAGCCAGAGGTGGTGGTTGTGGAGCGGCAGGGAGTGGCTGTGCGGGCTGTGCGGGCGCTGCAGGCTGTGCGGAGTCTGCGGGGCCTGCAGGCTGTGCTGGGTGGGTGGTGTGTGTGGGGTGTGGTGGAGAAGGCGGAGGAGAGTCCTCCAACTCGTGGGAGGGGCCGGCATCATCTGACCGCTTCCGCTTGGCGGAAGCTCTCTTCGACCGCGGCCATGTCCGGGGCGGCATATGGGCCCCGAGCGCGTGCCGAAAAACGTAAAAAGTGTGGCGTGCGTAAAATAAAGGAAAGAGTGTACCACGACACGCCGCGAGTGCAAAGCAATGGAAGCGTGCGAAGACGACGCCTCCACGTA
This sequence comes from Scilla litardierei, assembly GCA_030789695.1. Lineage (NCBI taxonomy): Eukaryota > Viridiplantae > Streptophyta > Magnoliopsida > Asparagales > Asparagaceae > Scilla > Scilla litardierei. Next base: position 154,408,401 of record CM061142.1, read on the forward strand.
GCCCAAATCAGTCCCGAGAAGCTCCCCTGGGCTCCCCTAAGCTCCCAAAAATGACATGTGCATGAAATGGAGATATCAGCGGGTAATATTCAAAACGTATGGGGCATTAGGGATATAATAGATGGAAATATAAATCAATTTGGGTTTGGGGTTCGTTAAGCACATGGATCCTCGAAAAACACACAAAAGAGGAGAAAAAGGCGAAAATTGGGGTTACCGGAGGTGGCCGGAGTGGTGGCCGCCGGCGGCGACTCGGGCGAGGCGCGGCGGGGCTCGGCTGGCGGTGGCTGGCTGAGCGGCGGCACGAGGGTCGACGGTCAGGCGAGTGAGGGGAGCGGGCGAGGGGAATGCGAAGGGTCGGGCGAATTCGAATATTTCGTTTCGAAAAACGCGCCCCCCTCGACCCTTTATATAGCAAAAGTTACGACTCGGCCGAGTGACTAGGTCACTCAGCCGAGTGAGATCAATGGAAAATTCCTCCCCGCTTACGCTTCGGTCGAGTGGCCTTGCCACCCTCGGCCGAGTGGAGTAAGTCCACTCGGCCGAGTGGCTCAAGCTACTCGACAAGACTCGCCCTAGGAGCGTATCCGTTTTACTCGGCCGAGTGAAAATATATACTCGGCCGAGTAGCAGTTATACTGAAATCAGGAAATTAAACAGAGAGTTGGGTACAGCAGACTTCCCTCGTTCGTGAGCGGCTCGGCCGGACGAACTTGTGTACTCGGCCGAGTGACTAGTATACTCGGCCGAGTGAGCCTTGTGTTCTGCTGTTTGTCTTCGTTTTGGCTCTAAACTCCGTCTTTCTTCCTCCAGTCGATTTCATCTTCCTCCTAAGCATCGAGCGCCTTCCTGGGGTGCTCCTCCTCGTCTCGTGCATCCTCCTAAAGATAGGTACCTCATTCCCCTCTCCTGTCAGGAAAAATAGGACCCGTTATCACAAAATTTTTGGGCGAACGACTCAAAACACTAAAAATTTCTAAAACAAAAATAAAGAAAAAGTAAAAATAAAGCAATAACCGTCGGGTTGCCTCCTGACAAGCGCTCGTTTAAGGTCGTGAGCTCGACCCCCTATGATTTTCAATTAATGCGGGATGTTTGGTGCATATGAGATGCACCCATCAAACTTTCCGGGGAGAACGCTTGGATTCGAAAGTTGCGGCGGCGTGTTCTCCCTCGGTGGTCTCCCGTCTCGAATAGTGTTGGGGGGAGGCTCCCCCAAGCTAGCGTTTTCTCCGATCAACGGCTTCACCGGTGACGCCGATTTCCGTATCGGCGGAGCTTTCTTCGGAGACTTCAATTTCGAGAGCTTGCAGAGCTCTCGAATCCTTGCGACATCAGCGTCGCCTTCATCATTTTCAGCGGAGAGGTCGGGGGAATCAATTTTCTTCTCATCTTGGCCTAAATCCAGGCCTTCCTCAAAATCCTCGTCGAATAGAGCGCCAATTGAGTGAGGGATCGCCTCTTCTATTACCTCATCAAGGAGGTCCGAAAGATCATCCGGCCGTCCCTTAAGCAAATATATTCTATTGGTTTCGCCCGTCGGGACTCCCTCGGAATAGTGTTTGAGCCTCTGACCATTTACTTTGAATGTGGAACCGTCCTTGCTTTCCAACTCAAAAGCTCCTCCCGGTTGTATGTGCTTGATGGTGAAAGGTCCGGACCAACGTGACCTCAACTTACCGGGAAATAGTCGGAGCCGGGAATTATAGAGCAAGACCTTGTCTCCCACCTTGAAGTCTGTGACGGTTATGCGGGCATCGTGGAGAATCTTGGTCCTTTCTTTGTAAATTCTCGAGCTCTCATAGGCGTCTCTTCTTATCTCATCAAGCTCGTTGATGTCTAAGAGTCGCCTTACCGCCGCACTCTTGTAATCATAATTAAAGGTCTTAATGGCCCAATATGCGCGATGTTCCAATTCTACCGGCAAGTGGCAAGCTTTCCCATAAACAAGTCAGAACGGTGTGGTGCCGATGGGAGTGCGAAAGGCCGTACGATATACCCATAGAGCATCGTTTAGCTTCATTGACCAATCCTTTCTAGATCGATCCACTGTCTTCTCAAGAATTTGCTTGATCTCTCTATTTGAGACTTCCACTTGGCCGCTTGTCTGGGGGTGATATGCCATGCCAACTCTATGGTTTACCCCGTACTTCTTTAGCATGGCTTCAAACTTGTTTTCTATGAAATGGCTTCCCCCGTCGCTTATCAAGGTACGAGGCACTCCGAAGCGCGGGAAGATATTTTGCTTGAAGAACTTGGAGACGACCCTTGCATCATTAGTAGGGGTGGCGATTGCTTCTACCCATTTGGAGACATAGTCAACGGCCAATAGGATATATTTATTACCATTGCTTGACGGAAATGGTCCCATGAAGTCTACTCCCCAACAATCAAAAAGCTCAATTTCTTGGATGGGTCTCATTGGCATCTCATTGCGCTTGGAGATATTCCCGGTCCGTTGGCATCGATCGCACCCCTTTACAAAAGCGTGGGTGTCCCTAAATATTGTTGGCCAGAAGAATCCACTCTGCAAGATCTTAGCGGTTGTTTTAGAGGCGGCATGATGTCCTCCGCATGGTAGACCGTGGCAATACAAAATGATAGACGTTGCCTCCTCTTTAGAAACACACCTACGAATGACACTATCTTTGCATATCTTGAAAAGGTATGGATCTTCCCAAAAATAGCTACGGACCTCATGCAGAAATCTCCTCTTTTGATGCGTGGGCATCCCATGCGGTTTGATTCCACAAGCCAAGTAGTTGACGAAGTCCGCGTACCAAGGAACTTCACCGATCCTTATGGCATATAGCTTCTCATCCACGAATGTGTCGTCGATAGGCAAACTCTCATCCTCCTTGTCGCGAATGAGCCTAGACAAATGATCCGCCACGACATTGTCTGTACCTTTCTTGTCTCTGATCTCCAAATCAAATTCTTGCAACAAGAGTATCCACCTAATCAACCGAGGTTTGGCTTCCTTCTTGTTCAAAAGATACTTCAACGCCACATGGTCGGTGTGGACAATCACCTTGGAACCTAGGAGGTAGGAGCGAAACTTCTCGATGGAATAGACGACTGCTAGAAGCTCTTTTTCGGTAGTTGTGTAGTTTTTCTGCGCGTCATCCAATGTCTTGCTCGCGTAGTATATCGCATGAAGCTTCCTATCTTTTCTTTGTCCCAATACCGCTCCAATGGCTTGGTCACTAGCATCACACATTAGCTCAAAGGGAAGGCTCCAATCCGGTGGTTGTATGATGGGCGCGGAAACTAGTGCTTCCTTCAAGGTGTTGAAGGCTTGCAAGCATTCCCCTGAAAAAAATAAAAGGAGTGTCTTTAGCGAGCAAGGAAGTAAGTGGTCGGGCAATCGAGGCAAAATCCTTGATGAAGCGACGGTAAAACCCTGCATGACCAAGGAAGCCTCTAATGCCCTTGACATTAATAGGAGGAGGAAGTTTTTCGATTACCTCAATCTTTGCTTTATCTACCTCAATTCCTCTCGAGGAAACAAGGTGCCCAAGGACTATACCTTCCGTGACCATAAAGTGACACTTCTCCCAATTTAGAGTGAGATTATTTTGTTGGCACCTTTTAAGGACTTTAGTAAGATTGGCCAAACAAGGTCAAACTCACTCCCATAAACCGAAAAATCATCCATAAAAACTTCCATAATATTTTCAATGTAATCGAAAAATATGGATGTCATACACCTCTGAAAAGTGGCGGGAGCATTACAAAGACCAAACGGCATCCTACGGTAGGCATAGGTACCGTAGGGACAAGTAAAAGTGGTCTTTTCTTGGTCGTCTTCGTGCAAAGGGATTTGGAAGAATCCCGAATACCCATCTAGATAGCAAAAGTATTTATGTTTTGCTAGGCGTTCAAGCATTTGATCAATGAAGGGCAATGGGTAATGGTCCTTTCGGGTGGCTTTATTGAGTTTCCTATAGTCAATGCACATTCGCCATCCCGTGACGGTGCGTGTAGATATGGGCTCGCCTCTTTCATTTTTTATGACTGGCATCCCCCCTTTCTTGGGGACGACATAAACGGGGCTAACCCACCTACTGTCTGATATAGGATAAATAATACCGGCGTCTAGCAATTTTAGGATTTCCTTTTTAACCACCTCCTTCATGTTCGGGTTTAACCGCCTTTGAGGCTCTATGGAGGTGGCGTCGGTATCCTCCAAATGGATCCTATGCGTGCAAAGCCTAGGGCTTATCCCTTTTAGATCAGAGATAGTGTATCCCAGGACATCTTTGTGGCTCCTAAGAACGTCTAGGAGTTTTTCAAGTTGATCTTGCGTGAGGTGGGAATTGACTATCACCGGGAAAGTTAATTTATTACCCAAAAAGGCATACCTTAGATTCGGAGGTAACTGTTTAAGTTCTACCTCAAGAGGCGCTGCTCCTTCCACTTCATCAACTCGCATGAGCTTGGCTTCTTCCTTGTCATCCGGGTTTAGCTCATGTTCAGGTGGTGCGCTCTCTTGTGACGAGTCAGACTCACTACTTAGTGAGGACGATGCATCGAAATAGGCGCTCTCCGATTCTATGCTAGCATCGTCAAAACCTTCACTCTGTTCTGGTTCGTGCCTGGAATCAAGAAACACATCAGATGATTCATAAAAGCAAGAGTGAGCGTCATATAGTGCAACTCCCTGAATGTCGGTTTGCTCGAAGGATTCTTCGGGAGTATAGTGTTCTTCGACATTTGTTCTACCGTCTTCGAAATATAATTTGTCGTCGATCACGTCAACTCTGACATTGCCCCCGATAGTCCCCTCTGGGGAGATCTGGTCCATCACAAAACTAGCAAACAGTTGTTCGTCGGGGTCCTTGACATCGATAGCGAAAGCTCCGGTAGCGTGGACCTCGTCGACAAGCTCCTTAAGGAGGTCTGTGAAGGAGTCATAGTCTTCCTGACTGAGTTCTATTATTGACATTGCATCCTCCATTCTCCCTGTTAAGATCTTATGCAAAATACGGGGAGAACATGCAAATAGGGCTGCGAACAAAGTTACAACAAGATATAGAAGAAAGTAAAGAAAGAGAGAAAGAAGAAATAACCGGGTGGTCGATGCCGAACACCGTCAAAATGCCTTCCCCGGTAACGGCGCCAAAAACTTGATCGCTCCGGAATGTAGCCCAAAGAACGGTTGTAGTTTTACCGCAAGCGCACGGTATAGCGGCGAGCGGGTTATCGAACATAGGGAGGACGAATGACCGTGCTTGTTCTAATCAACCTGGCTATTTAAGAAGAGAGAAATTTGCCTTTGGCGATCCTGTCATAATCGTCAGACAAAGTACGGAAATATCAAATCAAATAAAGAACGTCTAGGGAATGGGGAATTCCCGCTACTCACCGTATCTCGTCAATGTGGTTCATCGGTATCAAAATTGCTAGAATAAGATTTTGGATGAACTAGTTGCAACTGAATGTAGAACCAAGCTCACACTCTCGCGCTGTTGCCGGTCTATAGCTATCCTAGGTTCGGGTCCAATCTCTTGCAAACCCTAGCCTAGGGAAGCTAGCATTAGGATCAACATCATCGTTCAATCGCGCACCGAGCCCAATCTCTTGCAAACTCGGCCCACGACCTAGGTTGGGATAGTTCCTACCCGTCCAATCTCTTACAAACGGGTATCGGCACGGAATTGCAACCGGGAACCCTAGTATCGGTACAATCTCTTGCAAACCGATACTACGGAAATTCGATTCCAATCCAATTCGGATTTCTAGGGTTTCCTATCGAATTGGGATCCAATCTCTTGCAAATCCCAATCGATATGAACTCCTAGCTATCCGTAGTAAATCGCTCCCAAACTAATCCCTAATAACAATTCCAGCAAAATTTCTACCAATTCATCACAAATATGAAATTGGGCTTGTAGGGTTCATCTCCACGGCCCAAGACGTGGAGACTACTCACAATTCATAGCACAAACACAAAAATAATCAATGAAATTAACAAGAAAATTCATCACAATATTGAGATAAGCAATAAAAATAGAATTTTTAGGAGAGAGAGACACAAACCAATGGAGTTCTTCAAATAATCCAACAAAAATCAACTTTTGTCTCCTCTCCAATCACAAGAATAAAGCTAAAAAGTTAATCTAAAAAGCTGCAAAAAATCTAAGAGAAAGCTCTCCAAAACTAGGGTAAAAACAGGGGTTAAATACCCCCCAAAATCGTCCAAAAACTGTGACCAAAATACCCCTGCGCAGCCTGAAATCCGCAATTTTCGCTACAGGCAGCGCGTCGCACTCAGCCGAGTGACAAAAGTCGCTCGGCCGAGTGAGAAACCCTGTAAATTTCCAGTAAGTCTTGATCTTCAGGGGTCTTCACTTCGGGGGCGGCTCGGCCGAGTGAGTTGTCGTCACTCGGCCGATGGCTTCTTGGTACTCGGGCGGTCGGGATTATCCACTCGGCCGAGTGGGTCTTCTGAAGCTCAGGCAGTCGAAAAACAGTAAGTTGGCGATTTTTGAATGGCTTCGTCTGGGCGCCACTCGGGCGGACGGGATCTCATCACTCGGCCGATGTGGTCTCCGTCGCTCGGCCGAGTGCACGTATGAAACGTATCCGATCTGGTCGGCCGAGCGGTGTCTCGCTGGTCGGCCGAGTGAATCCTTCACTCGGCCGAGTGGGACACCAAAAATGCCCAAACAGCTTGTTTTGGCCTCCTCGTCGCTCCTGCGATGTCCTTTCTTCTTCCGCTCCTCTCCAACAGCAAAATACCCCACGGGGAGGTCGTCGGTGACACTCTGGAGTAGGCGTATCTCGAGATCACTCCAAATCGCTCCAAATCACCTGAAATGCGACAAAAACAACAAATCGTGAAAAGCATCGCAATATCGTCGATATATCGTGAAAAACATGATTTGGGCGATCTAAATGGCATGCAAACATGCGGGAAAAAAGTGTAAAATAAGGAGTGATCAATCATCCATAGTTACCTCATCGCCTTCGTCGTCGCTATCATCGGAGGAGGAAGATCCTTGATCATGCTCCTCTCTTGCCATGAAGCACATGTGCGCTTGCTCCACTTTCTCATCGTCCGACTCTCCGCTTGAGGAATCCTTGGAGTCGGTGAATGTTGCTCCGACAAGTCCCTTTTTGTACCCCTTTTTGTACTTCTTCGACTTGTCGAACTTCGGCGCCTTCCACTTCTCCTTTTGCTTGTTTTGAGGACAATCCGCTTTGATGTGTCCTGGCTTATTGCATTTAAAGCACAAAGGTGGAGAGGCGTTAGTAGAAGTAAATTTAGATTTTTGTTTGAAGTTACCCTTTCGGAAGAAGCGATTGAACTTCTTTGCCATGAGTGCAATGGATTCCATGTCCATTTCTTCTTCCGAGTCCTCATCATCGGTAGAGGTGGATGAAGCCGCCTTGAATGCAATTGCCTTTTTCTTAGGCACGTCTTGGTTCAAATAGGACTTCCTCTTTTCTTGTAACTTCACCTTGCTATCTTTGCGCACCTCGTATGACATCAAAGTACCCATCAATTGAACTACGGTATACTTATTCATGTCATTACCTTCCTCGATGGCGAAGCTACGTTTCTCCCAAGAAGAAGGAAGTCCTTCGATAAGCTTCGAGCACTTCTCCTTTTGGGTGTAGGATTTGCCGAGGGCCTCTAACTCGTTTATTATGTCAACGAAGCGAGCGTAATATGCCTTCATCTTCTCGCCCTGTTGCATATGAAACATTTCGTAATCTTTGTTTACAACTACGAGTTTAGAGTCTCTTACCCTACTCGTCCCTTCATGTAGAATGAGGAGGGAGTTCCAAATTTGATATGCACTCTTACATGTGCATATCTTATTGAAGTCCTCGGGCTCCAGTGCGCATTGCAAGGCGTTCATTGCCTTGGCATTGCTTACCTCCGCGACGATCTCCGCGGTAGTCCATTTCTCAAAGTCTTCTTCTTCGGGCTCGATGTATTCCTTCATTGTGGTCCTCCATAGAGATGCACTCCGGAGGAAGGTTTCCATCCGGCATTTCCAGTACCCGTAGTTGGTACCGTTGAAGAACGGAGGCCTCGTAGAGGAATGTCCTTCCATCACCGAAGATGCTCCTTCACGGTTCCTGAAGGTGTCATAGTTGGAAGGTGGACGCACGGTCTTGTTGTCGTTGGCAGACATAGCTAAGTATCTGGCTCTGATACCAAATGTAATGCCCTACAAGCTACTGCACAAGTACTAGAGGGGGGGTGAATAGTACTTTAAAAATAACAAGGAGTATAATTCCAAATTATAGTGCAAACAACTACCAAAACAATTTGCGGAAGCTTAAATTGAATGACAACAACAAAATTAACAATGCTAACAAGAGATGTTAATGGGTTCGGATCCACCCAAGTCTCCCCGACTTGTTCCCGGTGATCCTACGTCCCAACCACCCGGATCCCCTCCGGATACTTAGGTTAGAAACCCTAACCCAAGATTTCCACTATGATATCTTGTGAAAAACCTTCACAAGATCAAATCATACATGCAATGGCAATAGTGAATCCCACAACCCGGGATCACAACCTTCTCTCACAACCGAGAGAATCAATAAGCAATATAAACAAGTTTATAATGAAATAAACAATCTTACCACAAAATCCTATACCTTGAGTTTTTCTTACCAAATAGGTGAAAGGAAGGATTTGAGGAAGATGAAGTCACCAAGACCTAGCACCAAGGAAATGACCAGCAATAGGTGCCTAGGAGTGATTTGGAGACTTGAATCAAGCAAGAGCTTGAAGAGCTCACCAAGAACAAGCTTCTCTCAATATGGATTCTAGATCTAGAAAGTGAGAGAATGGGTTTCTTGTGAGGAAGAGAGCTTTAGAAATGAGTGAGAATGGCTATCTCTTTCTATCTCAATGAATCTTTTAATGGCAGCTCTAACCTAGAGAGAAATGACCTAGGTTTGTATTTATAGGGTCCCATAAAAACAAGTTAGGTCAATTCCCAACGGATAGAAATCTGAGGCAACTAGTCGGTCAAAGAACAACCACTGACCGACTAGTTCATCAACTAGTCGGTCAGTCAAACAACATGGACCGACTAAGAGAGGAACTGAGAAGAGATAGAAATTCAGACCTAGAAATCTAGTCGGTGCAAGAAGACATTCTGACCGACTAGTTTCACAACTAGTCGGTCAGTCAGTGAACGTAAACCGACTAAGAGGCAAAGTGAAATAGTCTGAATACAAATTGACTTAGTCGGTCCAAGAACAAAAGTTGACCGACTAGATTGTCAACTAGTCGGTCACCAAACGTTCTTAGACCGACTAACGATAAACAGTAGCTTAGGAGAAATTTAGCATGTACAGTAAATCACAACTAGTCGGTCAAAGAAGCATCACTGACCGACTAGTTCACAAACTAGTCGGTCGGTGAGTCAACGTAGACCGACTAACTGTAAACAGTAAGGTGCAAGAAATTAAGGAAGCAAACTAGTCGGTCCAAGAAGCTCTTCTGACCGACTAGATCACCATCTAGTCGGTCAGTACTTCTTCTTGTACCAACTAATATGCACAAACAAGTCCGAATCGAAGCGCGACGCTTCGAGGAAGTTAGAATGAACTTGTACTAAGATCCTAGAGCTACGATATGAGCGTTATGAAGATAGAATCGTAAGATATACTCAAGGCTTAACATTCTATAGATCGAAGCTAAAAGACTATAAATAAAACCTTAATGAACGGTCTTCGAAAGCTTCGATTAATTCTTCATGACTTCCAAAACGGTCCAAGAGCTTCAACGAAGCTTTAGGCAATGAATACGTGCTTTGAGAAGTCTTGAGATGTCGCTTTGATTGTTCTCGTGAATTTGGCGACGATCTCCAATACTGCGCTCACAAATTGTTAGTTCATGAATTATTTATGTTTGCTCATCATCCAAAACCAAATCCGGGGAGTCCAATATTCAACAACCTAAGGAGTCACACTTGATTGCGGTTAAACGAATATTTAGTTATCTCAATCAATCTCTAGATTATGGGTTACTTTACCCTAAATCTAGCACATATGAGTTAATCTCATATAGTGATGCCGACTTTGCCGGATGCAAGTCTGACAAGAAAAGTACTAGTGGCACTTACCATTTTCTAGGAAATTCCTTAGTTTCTTGGTTTTCTAAGAAACAGAATTCGGTGTCATTGTCCATAACTTAAGCGGAATATATTGCCGCGGGTCTTGCATGTGCACAAGTTCTTTGGATGAGACACACTCTTATGGACTATGGTGTCAACTGTGATACTTGCCCGATCATGGTTGATAACCAAAGTGCCATATGTCTTTCCATGAATCCGGTACACCACTCCTGTACCAAACACATAGACGTGAGACACCATTTTATAAATGATCATGTAGCTAAGAAGGACATCATCTTAGAGTACATTGAAACCCAAAAACAAATTGCCGACATCTTCACAAAACCTCTTTTAGAAGATTCATTTGTGAGGTTGCGTGGAGAATTAGGAATTATGGATGAATCTGAAATTTAGAAGCTCAACATTCTTGTTATAACACCTTTTGAGCTCATGTCATCATATTATCTTTCTTCTTTTGATATATGCTATATATGTGTTTAAGAAAGGACATTGAGACTTATGTGATTTCATGATTTCTTTGAGATTGATTTTAGAGATTTGTGTTTCAATTGATTTATCGTATTATATTGTTTTTATGATGAGTTTGTGATTAGAGTATAGGTCCTAGGTTAAGTGCTCTTATTCTCTAGATTTGTATCTCACTGTGCATTTTTGGACCAGGACAGACGACTGTCTTTCCTTCGACAGTCGACTGCCCTACTCTATCTCCTCAGTCTGAGAATTTGTATCTTTCGCACAGATGACAGATGACTGTTTTCCAGTCGACTGTTATTTTAACAGGCGACTGAATTTTAGTCATCAGGCTACTGTTCTCTTTGTCGAAATTTTACAGTGCTCTCTGTCTTTTTGATGAAGTTTGTCGATTCTCGGTCAGTCGACTGATGTGTACAGTACAGTCGACTGTCCATTGGACAGACGACTGTATGTTACTCAACAGTCGACTGTCTGTCATCCTTAGCTTAATTCTTATCACTTCATCAAGTCGACTGAATTTTTTTCATCAGTCGACTGTCTACTGTTGTGACGGTTCACTGTTTCGATCTGAGCCATCGATTCTTTGATCCAACATCCCAGATTTATTCACTCTTTCATATATACTTCGAGACGATTCAGATCCCCCTCGTCGTTTCTCTCTCCTCAGACTGAAATTCACTCGACTACCCGCTCGAAATCTCCTGTAGATCTCTCTTCTGATCTTCTTCATGGCAACTCTGTTTTCCTCCCTCGTGTGGTTGCTCGTGTTTGCTCGCTTGTTGATCTTTTTTTCGTCGAAATCTTGCCTTTGCTTACTTGACCTAATCGTCCGTTCGGGTAAGCTCATGGATCCTTTCAGTCATCTATTTCCTAAATGATCCTTCGATTTCCTCGATGATCCAGCTCCTTCGTCTCAACCCGCTGATCCGGTTCCGACCTCGCCTCCATCTTCTGGCGATTTTCTTCATGTCATAGTCGGTGACCCATCCCTTCTGAGATTGCTGCTGAACACACTTCTCAACCAGCTGATTATCCTCCTCGTTCTCCACCTTCCGTTCCCCTCGAGGATTTTCTTCTTGGTCGACTGTGTGATCGTGTCACCGCTCTAGAGAAATTTTCCACTTCTATGGACGAGAAGCTCAATCTTATTTTGGAGCTTCAGTACAAATCCTTTTTGCGTCATGGATTTCCCATCCCCACCGAGCTTTAGGCTCTGGTTTCCAAATTTGAGGACATTGCCCCCGTTAGTGTTCCTCCTCCTATAGGCTTTGTGCCTGTATCTTCTTGGGTCCAGACCCCTGTTGTCCAGACCCATGTTCCTGCTTTTGCGCAATCGTCTGCCGCTCGTGCATCGTCTTCCAAGAGGAAGACGTCTGCTTACCCTACCCGACGCTCTGCCAGGCTCATGTTCCGCTCCTCTGGACGTCCTTCGGACCCATCCATCATTCACATTGACTGAAGTTGCTGCTGTTACTTTTTGTTCACTCACCCGGAGACCTAGTTTCTGTTTTGGTCTGTTTTTGTTTGGGTTGAGTGATTCATCTGTGTGATGGTTATTTGATGCTGGTGTACGATGATGTCATGATGTATTTTTTTTGATATCATGTTGTATGTATTTTGGTTGGACATGTTGATGTCCACATGTATATGTACTAACATCGACTTTAATACACACACACACACACACACACACACACACACACACACACACACACACACACACACACATATATATATATGATGTTACTGTTTAATCATCTGTCACACCTTGTATAATTGATTATCTTATCTATGTGATGTTTGTCATATTGTCTCCATGAATGATTTATTCTCTTATGATGTGCTTGTGAGACAATATAGGATTTGATATTGGTTTATTCATGCTATCTCTGATGTGATGTATTTTTGAAACTATTTTTGTTTCGTATATCTAAAATGTTGATATTGGACTTCAATTCCTCTATTCACATAAGTATATGATGTGCTTTTATGAGTTTTTGATTCCATATATCTTTATACTCCTTGATTGTTGTTAGTTAGTATTTATCACGATTATTGTTGTTGTTATTTACTCCCACCTTTTTGGATAATGCCATAAGGGGAGAGAAATAAACATACAAGATTCATAATGAATGTGCAAAGTATGTTCTAACACTTTGAATCTAAGATTGAATTTGCCTTAGATTCAGGGGGAGTAAGATAACAATGAATAAGGATTTTAATTCCTAGATCTTTTGAATTAAATTCATGTGTATCTTACTCATTTTCTTCAATTGATATGTAGATGCCCTATTATTTGTTGACTAACTTGATTGGCATCTATGTAGGGGGAGTAAGTTTTCATTACGCACAATTATTTATCTTTTTGTTTTTGTTTGTTTGTCATCATCAAAAAGGGGGAGAATGTTGAGTATTGGACTTCTCCCTACTTGGTGTTAATGATGAGCAAACATAAATATTTGTGACTAATCCCCTATTTTGCAGTTAATCCATTGCCTAAGCTATTTATGAAGATCTACTAGCAATGGATGACTCTCAAAGTTCATTGAAGGCAAATGAAAATGGATTGGGTGATTGTAGATGTTGATTGAAGCTCCATGAAGACTTCAAGCTCATGCGATGGATAGAAGAGAGATTTCGTGAATGTAAATTTCTTTTATCTCTTCTAGTATGTAGCTTAGAAGTAGAACTTTGATGGAGCACTCACACACATCTTCATTTCAGTCTTAGGACATCATTAGATCAATTGTCCTTTGACCCCAATTCATTTCTTTAGTGATTGTGCTTGGTTTGTTTATAACAGTCGACTGCTGAACGTTTTGCAGTAGTCTATCTCAAAAACAGCCGACCGTGTTTTGTTCTACAGTCACCTGTTATGCACAAACTCTTACAATCTAGTTTTGGGCCTTTTTGTTTATTTCGCACAGGCAACTGATGAACGATTCACAGGCGCCTGTCCTAGTGACAGTCGACTGTGTTTTGTAAATCAGTCGTCTGTCTATCCTTCTGTCCAAACTTTGTTGTTCTGGCTTTTACGGCCAGTCGACTAATGTTGAATATACAGTCGACTGTCCCTTGGATCAGTCAACTGTGTATGCTGCAACAGTCGTCTGTCTGTGAGCCAATTTATTGACTAGCTCTCTTGAGATTCTCAGGGTATTTGACAGTCGTCTGTATAAGGATTTACAATCGCCTGTTCTGATTAACAGTCGACTGTATTATCCTCATTAGTTGTCTGTCCTGTTATCTTACAGGATTTCCAGATTTCTTCAACTTACCATTCTTTCGGCCAGTCGCCTGTAGAAGTAATTACAGTCGCCTGTTGATTCAACAGTCGACTGTTTTTGCTTCATCCGTCGACTGTCCACGTGGTAAGTTACCATTATGAATTCTTACCTACCCATGCTGACTGTGCAACAGTCGACTGTGGTTTCTTCAACAGTCGACTGTCGCGAGTTCAGTTTCTATCAGTTGAGAATTTTCTCACGGATTTCAAAAGGGTTTTTGCCTAAACTGTTTCGTGGATTTGAGAAACCTATATAATGGGCTGCTACTGTTCCATTGAAAGGTTACCTAAGCTATTGCAAAATCTCTTAAGCTTTCATTTCTAAAGTTTAAAGCTCTCAAATCCAAAGCCCTAAGAATTCCAATCTTTGATCTCTTGCTCTCCAACCTAGAATCAAAGAGTGATCCTCTAGGTGTTTGGTGTAGTCAAGAGAAAGGTGTAAGGATCGCCTTACCCTTGCAATACTAACAACACACACTAGAGTGGGGTGAATAGTGTAATGGCAATAAAATTGTCCAATTAAAATTTAACTTGCAAATGTGGAATTATAAATGCAAGAGGAATTAAAAGGCATAATCAATCCAAACGCAAACACAAAGTTTTACCTTGGTTCCCCAAACTTGGGTACATCCAGCCACACCAATATTCGCTATATTCCGACACAGAGAAGTGAATACAAATCTCACAAGGAGATACCCCCACAAAGAGGATTTATGCCCTACACAAGGACCCACCCAATCCTACACGAGGATCAAGACTCCCACACAGAGAATCACTAACTCCCACTCAGAGAATTAGGGTTAGCCCTACACTAGGACACTAAACTCCCACAAAGAGAGTTACTCCCACAAAGAGAGTTTCCTAAGTCCCACAAAGAGACAACCTCCCACAAAGAGAGAACCTCCCACAAAGAGAGAAAGTTCTAATTCCCACAAATAGAATTAGAGACACAAATTATACCAAGTAAAATAAATACTCTTATATATGCCTTGAGATGCTTACTCATGAATGGATGCAAGGCATTGAGGAGGATCACCAAGTGTTGAGATATGCTTGAGAGCACTTGGATGATTTCCCTTGAGCTGGACTTCAATGCATGAAGAGGAATGAGTGCTCAATAGAGGGAAATGAGGGAGCTTGAGAGTTGCTTATAGATCTCTTGAGATTTTGTCACGACCCGCTTCCTTAAAATGGAGCGTGAGAAGGTCCGCTCAGACGTGGAGCTGTGAAGCTGCACGCCTGATAAGCGTAAATTTAGTATAAGCAGGTCCCTGTAATTGCAAACGAAACAACAACAATAACAATAATAAGGTGAGACGGATATGAAATACCAATCCCACAGTTTGTCCACAAAACATTCAACATCACAGAAAAGCCACCAGGCTAAAAGAAAGAGTCTAAAGGCCCAGAACAAGGCCAAACAAAAGACAAATATAACAGAGTATCAAACTAGGCGCCACGCACCGACAACCCAAAAGATCTAACAAAACTAGACGTAGACACTAAGACTGATCTCCAGTGTCTACGAAGTCCTCGTCCAACACGGGCGCAAGCTCGGCGTTCGCAAACACCTCACCCTCAGCAAGTAACTCGGGCTCAAGGTCTAACATGCGTCACCCAAAAGAGAAAGGGGCACATGTCAGCAAGTCTAAAAGACTTGAGCAAGGAAACTAAAAGCAACTAACAACCTAGCACTTATAATATTAAGCAATGACATGGCAGTTAAGTATGATGCAACAGTTTAAAAGAGAGGCAAACACGCACTATGTAGCCAAAGCTACCAATTCACTAATCACATTTCGCTTATCACTGTTTATCACTTAGTGCATAGAGAGTCCACCTGCTGGCCAGCTCGTGGCTCAGGCCGCTTATCTCTATCACTATTAATCACTTGTACACTAGAGATTTCGCCTGCTGGCCGGAGTGGCGGATCAGGCCAACTCGGGGCTCAGGTGGCCGCTTATCTCTTACCCCACCCATATGTGTCGAGCGTTAGGGTTTCCAACTACAGGGCTCGCTTCTGGAACACTAGCCAGGAAAATAATAGTATTGTAGCGTGTGCTACGCAATCACGATGACAAATCAATATGCAATGCCAGGAACATATATTTGCGTACCGTTAATTGAATTTAAACGTGACAGGCAAAATGCAATGACATGAACATATTCGCGTACCGTTAATTTAAAGTAAATGTGACATACAAGCATGATGAGGGTGACGGACCAAGCTTCGTTGTCAAGCTAGGTCAAAGGCGTCTAGACGGCTATCCTTTCACCGTCTAGTCTCTTTTACGCTAAGGCAAGGGAAATGGCCTAAGACATGGCCCAATTCAAGAGATGCAAGTTTCACTTGCCTGATACCGGGGTTGACGAGCAATGAAGATCGTCACAAGCTAACTACGGAATAGATCGCTGTTATGGCAAAATAATCATTAGAACAATGATTCTAAATCGATTTCTTATTAGAATCCTAACTTTCTAATAATCCATTTTATTAGGGTTTCACACATGTCAATGGGGGTTATGCTAAAACTAAAGGAATTGAGTATTACCGTGAAGAGGCGGAGGAGCGATGCCGAGCAACCACGGCAACGGAAGAACGATCCGGCTCAGATCTGGAAATGAGGGAAAAATCTGGAGAAATGGGTTTGGAGGTGGATTTTGGGGGTTTGATGAAGGTTTGGGGAAGATGAGAGATGGGTGGTGACAAGGGAGGGTTTGGATGATGGAGGATGAGCTTGGGATGAAGGATTAATGGCTTGAGGAAGATGGGGGCTCAATGGGGAAGAAATTAGGGTTTTAGGTCGTGAGGGAGAAGAGGAAAACGTTTAGAGGGGTATTTATAGAGTTTGGTGGCGGCTAGGGCAAAACTAGGGTTTACAGCACTGGTTAGTCGGTCAAAGAACAACCATTGACCGACTAGTTTGGGAACTAGTCGGTCGGTCGACCAACGTAGACCGACTAGGTGTAAACAGTAGCTTCTGAACAAAAATAGGATTTAGATTTAGTCGGTTGATGAACAACTACTGACCGACTAGTTTGACATCTAGTCAGTTGGTGAACGTTCTTAGACCGACTAAGAGTGAACAGTATTGATACCAAAAATTAGTTGAAGAGTTAGTCGGTTAAAGAAGCATTGCTGACCGACTAGTTTACAACCTAGTCGGTCAACCAACGTTCTTAGACCGACTAACGATAAACAGTAACTCCTGAATAATTTAGAAAGCCAACTAGTCGGTTCAAGAAGGATTGCCGACCGACTGGATCGTCATCTAGTCGGTCGGTGCCCCTTCTTACACCGGCTAATAAGCACCAAAAGTTCCGATACGGAGCGCGGAGCTCCGGGATCGATTCCTAAGACTCCTAGGCTTGATCTAACAGTAAGATACGACCGTTATGAAGCCCGTCACGAATGACTTACTCCGAAATCGACAATCCTAAAGAAGAAACGAGAAAACACGACGAAACGATCGAAAATGAAAGTTACGGAGACGGAAACCACACATGAGGAGAAAATCCACCAAAACATATATTATAATATAATAAATCCAGATACATGAAAACCAGTCGTTACAGATTTTCAAATGTATCAAGAAGAATCAAGAGGGATCAAAAAGAATCAAGAGATGGCAGCACACTCATATATATAGGAACCTCATATCAAGCCCCAAAACCCAAGGAAACAGCCAAAGAAACAATTCTGCAACAGCTAGAAACCGGACAAAAACGACAGGAACAGTCGACTGATGATCAAAAGACAGTCGACTAATCAACGGCTAGAAAATATCCAACGGCTATATTCTGAGCCAGGACAGACGACTGATGAAGACAATACAATCGACTGACAAACAGGACATGCGCATTTTAATCCTTCAGCAGACGACTGCTGCAGGGGATGGATCGAAACAGAGAGCTGCACTCTTTCTCCAGTTAATCGCACAGGCGACTGATGTCAATAATACAGTCGACTATCTATTAGCCAGGCGACTGTAAAACCTTAATCAGTGGTCTTCTGTATAAGATGGAGAAACAACAGAGAGATGCAGAGAATGCACTTACGCTATACAGGCGACTGATGACCAATCTCCAGGTGACTGTAAACTGATCGATAAACGACTGTGCGTAAAGCTCAAGTTTGAGTCAATTGAAATGTTGACTTGAGCTGTCCATGTCAGGCGACTGTAGAAGGATCTACAAGCAACTGGAAATCACCCAGTCGACTGAGTTTCCTTCAGCAGGCGACTAACGGAAACCCAGAGACTCCAAATGAGTCTTTGGACAAAGTGAACCTATTGGGTTGGATTCTATGATAATCCTAAGGCTCACTATGATGGTTATATGCAAATGCATGAATGAGTAAACCATCCAACAAGGCATTACATTAACCCTAGACTCAAAAGAGAGAGAAAGCAATAAAGTAAATTACATGGATTACAATGCTTTCCTTAGAGTCTAAGTCTTCAATCTTGATGCCTTGATTGCTCTCCATCATCTCCAATCTTTGGCACTCCTTGAGTCCAAGCTTTGGCTCTTCTCCGCTTGATGTCCATCCTTGCACCAAGTGATTAGTCTCCAAGAAAGATATTCTTGAGATAAAACTGAGAGACTAAAACATGAGAGTCATTAGCAACAACATAATGTTGTGATCATCATCAAAATAAGATTAGTATGAAACACAAATACTCAACAATCTCCCCCTTTTAGATGATGACACACATTATGTAAAATACAAAGTATTAAAGCACAATGCTAATGAGCTCCCCCTACTTATATGCAACAAATAAACAATGAGCTACACAAAGGTAAATACTCATAATACCAACTGAAATCAAGGTGGCATATAATAGGCATGGATTGCATAAACCAATTGTAAACCAATTGTAAAATACAATATCATGCAAACATGCAAGGTTTATCTAAACACATATATCTCTCCCTATAGATATATCTCTCCCATATGCATATGAATATACCCCCCATATATATTTAAATAATGCATATATCTCTCCCCCTTGACATCGTCAAAAAGGTGGACATCAAAAATATCCCCCTTTGTCATCTTAACCAAGATGTGACAATATGCAAGAAAAGAAAGATATGTATGATACCAAATTTAAAAATTTAGTGTGTATCAATTTGTCACTCCCCGCTTCCCAAAAATGTGGAGGCGAGACGTGAGAAGGTCCGCTCAGACTTGAAGCTGCAAAGCTCCAAGCCCGATAAGCGTCAATCAACAATAAATTGGCAGGTCCTTGCAACGCAATACGAAACAACGCTAAGAATAATGAAGTGAGACAATAAGCAATTTATTCAATCTCAGAATATCCATAAAATAAATTACAATATCACAGAAAAGCCACCAGGCTCAAAAGGAAAAGCTAAGGCCCAAACATGGCCAACAAGGTACAACATACAAGTAAGGGTGCCACGCACCAACAACTAACAGCAAACCTAAACAAGGAAGAGAACACAAGCGACCTCTAAGACTGGTCACCAATGACCACAAACTCCTCCTCAGCAACCACTGGCTCAGCGCCAGCAAACACTACATCCTCTGCAACGGCCTCTAGCTCAGGATCTAACATGTGTCACCCAAAAGAGTAAGGGGGCACATGTCAGCAAGTCTAAAAAGACTTGGGCAAGGAAACTGAAAGGAAAGTAAACTAACAACCTAGCAGTTATAGTATGATGCATGGCATGACAAGTTTAGTATGTGAGTAACAAGTAAGGTAAGGTGAAAGTAACAAGTAGCAAGTATGGCATGGATGACAAGTTTTACAAGTATAACATGGACAAGTACAAGTCAAGTAAATCACGTCAAGTAAACACGTCGTGCACAAGTAAGACATGGTGTAACAATAAGTGCAAGAGAACAATTATCATGACATGTCAAGAGTAGCCAAGCTACTAACAATCTCAATCTTTTCACTAGTCACGTTTTCAAGTTATTTGTAGATGTTTACGCCTTACAGATGAACTGTTGGACATTCACACTGAGTGGCCGCTTAACACTACCCCAATCCCAGAGTTTACGCCTTACAACTGATGTTGCTGATCGGGCAGACTCCCAGTTGAATGGCCGCTTAACCCTTACCCCTCCCACATGTAACAAGCCAGGGTCCCTGCACACGATGCTCAGTAAATGATCCAGGGTTGCCCCGCACAAGAGCTTGTTTTTAGGTTCACAATTTGGCGTAGGATTGTGCCCGCTAAAAGCAGGTGCCTAGCCGGAAACTAGTAGATCGGGCATTGGCTATCAACCAACACACGTGGCCCGCTTCTGGAACATGAGCCAGGAAACACAAGTATTGTAGCGTGTGCTACGAATGCGACATTCAACATGGATAGCATGGCAAGTAGTAAGGCGTACAGGCAAGGAATTAAACATGGCAGTTTAATATGCATGAACAACAAGTTAAAATGGTTGGACCTAGCTTCGTTGTCAAGCTAGATCAATTGAGGTGACAGATCTAGTTTCGTTGTCAAACTAGATCAAATAGGCGTCTAGGCAGCTATCATTTCACTGTCTAGTCTCTTTTACGCTACGGTACAAAAGTGGCCTAAACATGGCCTAAAACCCTAGGAGGCAAGTTTCACTTGCCTAGCACCGAGGATGACGATCAACGAGGCACGTCGCACAAAAGCTAATCTACGGGAATGGAATCGCTGCCATGGCAAAACAACATTAGAACAATATCTCCAACATCCATTTTTATTAGGGTTTCGATAAAATCACAAAGAGGGTTATGAGAATATTAAAGGATCGAACACTACCGTATAGAAGTAGAAGATCGATGCCGAGCAAGCACGGCGACGGAAGAACGATCCGAAGAACTACGGCTCAGATCTGGAAATGGGGAGAAAATCTGAAGAAATGGGATTTTAGGGGTTTTGAAGAGGAGATTGAAGCTTGGCCTATGGAGGTGAGATGGAGCTTGGGATGGTGGAGATAGGCTTGAGATGAAGGAGGAAGGGTTTGGGGGAGATCAGAGGTCTAGGGGAAGGGAAATGGCCAGGAGAAATGAAAGAAGGAAAAGAAAACGATCGGGCGTATTTATAGGAATGAACCGGCGGCTGCCCAGAAATTAGGGTTTCGACACTGATTAGTCGGTCAAAGAGCAACCACTGACCGACTAGTTTGGGAACTAGTCGGTCGGTTGACCAACGCAGACCGACTAAGTGTAAACAGTAACTCCTGACGAAAAATAGGATTTAGATTTAGTCTGTCAAAGAACAACTACTGACTGACTAGTTTCTCATCTAGTCGGTCGACGAACGTTCTTAGACCGACTAAGAATGAATAGTACTTGGTATCAAAAATGATCATAGAGCTAGTCGGTTAAAGAACGATTTCTGACCGACTAGTTTCTCATCTAGTCGGTCGACAAATGTTCTTAGACTGACTAACGATAAACAGTAACTCCTGAATAATTGATTCAATGAACTAGTCGGTTTGAGAAGAGTTCCTGACCGACTAGATTGGTCCAATCTAGTCGGTTGGTTCTCCTTCTTGAACCAACTAAAGTGCACTAAAAGTGCTGAATCGAAGCGCGAAGCTTCGGGAAGATTCCTACGGCTTCTGAGATCAACCTACCTCTAAGATATGAGCAATCTGAAGTTCGTCATGAGCGACTTACTCCAAGATCGACGATTCTAAGGAAGAAGCTAGGAAATCACAACGAAACGAACGAAAGTGAAGGCTACGGAGACGGAAATCACACGCAAGGAGAAAATCCACCAAGTCATATATATATATATATATATCGATAACACTAATATAGAAAAACCAGTCGTTACATCCTACCCACATTAGAATAAAGTCCGTCCTCGGACTTTCTAACATATCTAGTCGCTCTGGTAACTACCCTCAATCATATCACATTCAATCAGGTATAGTTATTACAAGTGCTTATATTCGCACTAGGTAATCAAACATTAACACTACCAACATGTATACATATATATATATATTCACGCACATCATACACTTATTCCTATCATAGTCAGTCAAAAGCATACACGTATTTCCATCATACACACATATACACATACATCCCTTATATAGCTATTACTTACCTAGCACCAAACATTAGTCCATATACTCACAACCAATTAAATAGTTCACACTAGTAAATACCATCATAACACTCTACGTTAGGTAGCTACCTAAGAACAAGGCAATAAGAATACACTACTCACTATATCTCCTAGTATACATCCAATACCAAACACGTCAACACACTTAATCACACTACACCATTCTAAACTCAAGTTATTATATTTAATATACTTCCACCATCATTATAATTTCACAATTTATAGCCATTCCAATACATGCAAATATTTCACTATAACTTCACATCACAAACGGCCCTATAAGTATACCCACGACACGCCACACATATTATAGTCACCAAAACTTATAACTAAGCACATACTTACCCGTGCATGGTGCACACCCACACACGCTAACATTTCATTCATATTTACCAATCATACGATTATAAACTCAGTACATCGACACGCTTAGTTTTAGCTAGTACATATATATATATTCACGCAGGCAAGCCCCTAATAAGTAACTATATCACAAGACCGACGCATATAACTATATACTGGTTTAGTGACCCACAATCATGTGCGTAACACAATCGGACATAAACAATCCAAACATTTTACATACATCATCCATCATTATACACCAACCACATACAAATACACCAACGTACATAGAGTATACCCACTCAAGCTTGAGTGAGACTCAAAATCATAGCAGAATAATTCCATATACATAACACAGCATCCATACATATACCAATACTATCTAATGCATACACGTCTACCAATATAACCATATACATATCAAATTGTCAAACACCCTTAATATCTAATCAGGTAATATCACATATTTCAATCACTTCATATACCATGATATTATTACAAACATCAGCACACTTATAATTTCAATACTCTCCCTAATAAATGCAGTCATCGTATAGTCACATACAAGTGTCATATATTCATACCATATCCATCCATTTATAATTGGTACATCAATACATTTACTTCATCCATTAGTTAAGATGTGCAGTAGTCGGGTATACCTCATGGTATACACACATACGACATCTCATAAAAACAAGTAATACCAATCAAACAATTATAATCCTACTATCATATGTATATCACACTTATACTCATGCAGCTAATACATAACTACCTACACACAACATACCAATACCAACCACAAACAACTTCATATGCATCATGAAATTTAATACACTACGACGACACAACAAATTACACTAATGGGGCACACCAAACTATATTAAGGTTGACACGGACGACGACAAGCTCTATTGGCTAGACAAAAGGAAAGCAACTGAAATCAAAAGCGTAACGAATAGAAGGATCGAAAAGCATGAGAACGGTCGTGTAATGATGTAATGATGCTCCATAGGATACATGGAATATAGTGTGTAAAAGATATAAGTTAAAACGAAGAGTACGAAACTGGTCGATAAAATGAGTCGTTCGAAATAAGTTTGAGTCGTATACACATATAACAAGAGGAAATGGTTTATTTAGCTTATATAAAGCTATCACGAGTAAAAGTAAATCATTCACATGAACATTAAGGACATAGGCTAGAAAAATATTATGCGGCAGTAGTTTAAAAATTTTGGAAAAGTTTCGAGATTCAAGGAATGAAATCAGATCAAATATAGTGTGGGGAATTTAAGCTCATGCCAAATGTTTTTCCAAGTCTTAAAACTGAAGAGAAATTCCAATAAACCGTATTGAAAGTACTTTTTAGAGAATCCAGGTTCGCCAGTAGAAACTGATTTATACAAGGGTCTTAACACACGAGCACAACGAACATAGTACTGATATATAAAAATAATTGTAGTTCTATTCTAGAAATCATTTTTAGAAATATGTATGATGAATGGAAAGGTAGTAACATCTTAGTAGTATGGAAGTAAGTGGGAGGATATACATATATAGAATTATTAATTTGGTAATAAAGCTTTAAAACCGAATTATGGAGGGTCTAAATCAGGAAATGGTTTCGAAAAGTAATTTTACAAAAATCTGAACTAGGGAAAACGTTGAGCATAAAATCGACTTGCTGAAAGCTGAAGTCCCATGCGACTTGAAAGGTATATAAGAAGTAGGCACGATGCGGTATTCGAATAAGTTTTAATGGCATAAGTAAGAAAAGAAAATTATAATTCAGGTTAGGAAAAACAGAAGTACGGTTCAGAATAAAATTGGTATATGAAAAGGGGCAAGACATTTATATCGATATGAAAATCTAGGCTGGAAAATATTATAAACTAATAATCAAAATCTCGACAAAAGTTTCAACATTTAGAAAAGAA
Source organism: Scilla litardierei (assembly GCA_030789695.1). Taxonomy (NCBI): domain Eukaryota; kingdom Viridiplantae; phylum Streptophyta; class Magnoliopsida; order Asparagales; family Asparagaceae; genus Scilla; species Scilla litardierei. The sequence continues at coordinate 154,432,658 of CM061142.1, forward strand.
CAAATAAATTTAAGTCGCGAAAGAGTATGAAATCTAATATATATATTAAAAGTTTGCGAACAAATTTTAAACTTAGCGAAAGAGGAACAGCGAAAATACTTTTAGGGGAAACAAGGATTTGCCACAAGAACGGGTTGGTATAAAGACTTGAAGTACGGGTACGACAACTTATAATTAGTATATATTCATAAATTAATTGGAGTTCTATTTATCTTGAAAGAAGTACTTTAAAGTACGTATGTTAAATAGCTAAAATGAATTTCGCAATATTAGAAAAGGTGGTATATCGAATTATCGAAATAATAATAAAGTTTAAAATCAAGTGTGGACGATATATGTTAGTAAAATAGTTCGAGATAGTAATTTAAAATTACGACCAAATAGTCTTCAAAATCTAAGAATGACTTTTAGCTCAAACGGAAGTAATGGAAATATACTGAAAGAAGGTTTAAAACAAAATTTAAATCGAGTGGAAACTTTTAATAAGGAAAATTTGAAAACGGCTTTGGAAGAATCAAGATTTGCAACGTGAAAGATTTGAAGGGTCAACGATAATAGTAAGGAGGGGGTCATGTGAATCGAGGGCAATGAATGTGGTTGTGTGAGGCATGCACCCAAATTACGATTCAAGAAAACTACGGCGAAAACCTACGGTCAGTAACACCGAAGTGTAGTGACCAGGAAAAGATTGAACCAGAGAGTCCTAATCATCGATTGACTAAAGGCCAAGAAAAACTTAACACTAAGGCTTCCTAATGGCTAGAGTATATTAGAGGCCTCAGGGAAGGTTCTAAGAGAATCGAGATCATGTTATGTTGGGCCCGAAATCGATGAACCCAAGCGAATGGCTAAAGAAATCCTAGGAATCTATCATGGTCAGAGCTAGACAGGAACCACTAAGGTAACTCTTAAGACTATCATATCAATCACTAGCATGGAGTCTAACAAACAATCAGGGGCCTCTAACTAGCAAGCATAAACTCCTAACTAAATCTCACTATAGTCCTGACCTAATGGATTTCCTATCAAGCTGGGCCAGGTGCTCTAACACGTCTACTAGCCACCTAAGACATAGGAACGCTAAAAACCTAGACTCCAGGCTTATAATTTGGATGTTCTAATTTATTTAATGGACATTCTATAATTATTATCGTTGTTCTGATAGCTCGCATTTGCAAATGGACCTGCATGGGCCACCAATAAAACCTGTCACGCCCCGCTTCCCAAAAATGTGGAGGTGAGACGTGAGAAGGTCTGCTCAGACTTGAAGCTGCAAAGCTCCAAGCCCGATAAGCGTCAATCAACAATAAATTGGCAGGTCCTTGCAACGCAATACGAAACAACGATAAGAATAATGAAGTGAGACAATAAGCAATTTATTCAATCTCAGAATATCCATAAAATAAATTACAATATCACAGAAAAGCCACCAGGCTCAAAAGTAAAAGCTAAGGCCCAAACATGGCCAACAAGGTACAACATACAAGCAAGGGTGCCACGCACCAACAACTAACAGCAAACCTAAACAAGGAAGAGAACACAAGCGACCTCTAAGACTGGTCACCAATGACCACAAACTCCTCCTCAGCAACCACTGGCTCAGCGCCAGCAAACACTACGTCCTCTGCAACGGCCTCTAGCTCAGGATCTAACATGTGTCACCCAAAAGATTAAGGGGGCACATGTCAGCAAGTCTAAAAAGACTTAGGCAAGGAAACTGAAAGGAAAGTAAACTAACAACCTAGCAGTTATAGTATGATGCATGGCATGACAAGTTTAGTATGTGAGTAACAAGTAAGGTAATGTGCAAGTAACAAGTAGCAAGTATGGCATGGATGACAAGTTTTACAAGTATAACACGGACAAGTACAAGTCAAGTAAATCACGTCAAGTAAACACGTCGTGCACAAGTAAGACATGGTGTAACAATAAGTGCAAGAGAACAATTATCATGACATGTCAAGAGTAGCCAAGCTACTAACAATCTCAATCTTTTCACTAGTCACGTTTTCAAGTTATTTGTAGATGTTTACGCCTTACAGATGAACTGTTGGACATTCACACTGAGTGGCCGCTTAACACTACCCCAATCCCAGAGTTTACGCCTTACAACTGAAGTTACTGATCGGGCAGACTCCCAGTTGAATGGCCGCTTAACCCTTACCCCTCCCACATGTAACAAGACAGGGTCCCTGCACACGATGCTCAGTAAATGATCCAGGGTTGCCCCGCACAAGAGCTTGTTTTTAGGTTCACAATTTGGCGTAGGATTGTGCCCGCTAAAAGCAGGTGCCTAGCCGGAAACTAGTAGATCGGGCATTGGCTATCAACCAACACACGTGGCCCGCTTCTGGAACACGAGCCAGGAAACACAAGTATTGTAGCGTGTGCTACGAATGCGACATTCAACATGGATAGCATGGCAAGTAGTAAGGCGTACAGGCAAGGAATTAAACATTGCAGTTTAATATGCATGAACAACAAGTTAAAAGGGTTGGACCTAGCTTCGTTGTCAAGCTAGATCAATTGAGGTGACGGATCTAGTTTCGTTGTCAAACTAAATCAAATAGGCGTCCAGGCAGCTATCATTTCACTGTCTAGTCTCTTTTACGCTACGGTACAAAAGTGGCCTAAACATGGCCTAAAACCCTAGGAGGCAAGTTTCACTTGCCTAGCACCGAGGATGACGATCAACGAGGCACGTCGCACAAAAGCTAATCTACGGGAATGGAATCGCTGCCATGGCAAAACAACATTAGAACAATATCTCTAACATCCATTTTTATTAGGGTTTCGATAAAATCACAAAGAGGGTTATGAGAATATTAAAGGATCGAACACTACCGTATAGAAGTAGAAGATCGATGCCGAGCAAGCACGGCGACGGAAGAAGGATCCGAAGAACTACGGCTCAGATCTGGAAATGGGGAGAAAATCTGGAGAAATGGGATTTTAGGGGGTTTGAAGAGGAGATTGAAGCTTGGCCTATGGAGGTGAGATGGAGCTTGGGATGGTGGAGATAGGCTTGAGATGAAGGAGGAAGGGTTTGGGGGAGATCAGAGGTCTAGGGGAAGGGAAATGGCCAGGAGAAATGAAAGAAGGAAAAGAAAACGATCGGGCGTATTTATAGGAATGAACCGGCGGCTGCCCAGAAATTAGGGTTTCGACACTGATTAGTCGGTCAAAGAGCAACCACTGACCGACTAGTTTGGGAACTAGTCGGTCGGTTGACCAACGCAGACCGACTAAGTGTAAACAGTAACTCCTGACGAAAAATAGGATTTAGATTTAGTCTGTCAAAGAACAACTACTGACTGACTAGTTTCTCATCTAGTCGGTCGACGAACGTTCTTAGACCGACTAAGAATGAATAGTACTTGGTATCAAAAATGATCATAGAGCTAGTCGGTTAAAGAACGATTTCTGACCGACTAGTTTCTCATCTAGTCGGTCGACAAATGTTCTTACACCGACTAACGATAAACAGTAACTCCTGAATAATTGATTCAATGAACTAGTCGATTTGAGAAGAGTTCCTGACCGACTAGATTGGAATCTAGTCGGTTGGTTCTCCTTCTTGAACCAACTAAAGTGTACTAAAAGTGCCGAATCGAAGCGCGAAGCTTTGGGAAGATTCCTATGGCTTCTAAGATCAACCTACCTCTAAGATATGAGCGATCTGAAGTTCGTCATGAGCGACTTACTCCAAGATCGACGATTCTAAGGAAGAAGCTGGGAAATCACAACGAAACGAACGAAAGTGAAGGCTACGGAGACGGAAATCACACGCAAGGAGAAAATCCACCAAGACATATATATATATATATATATATATATATATATATATATATATATATATATATATATATCGATAACACTAATATAGAAAAACCCGTCGTTACACAATTCACTATCACATGCTCCCCCTAGATCATAGAAATGGTCAACTTTTGACTTCTATGATCTAATACCAATTATACAAATATTGGAGCCATGGGCCTAAACATGTATCAAAGCAAAGATATGGAAAAAAAATCAAGCTTTAATGATACACAAAGAATATTGCCAAAACAAAAATGTCACGCCCCGCTTCCCATTAGACTTGAGAGCGAGGACGTGAACGGGCCCGCTTGTGCAAGTCAAGAGGAGGTACTTTTGCTTTTCTTTCCCCTTGACTTATCACAATAAGCGTCTGTGTAAAAACTGCATGTTCTTGCTTGCATTACTCAAAAACAACACAGATAAATGAAACATTATTACAATCTCAAACTTCCCAACGGAATTACAACAAATGAAGAAAGAAGAGTGGGTCGTATGACCCGTACAACAATGAAAGGAAGTGCAATGAAATTTCACTAGTCCAACAAGTCTTGGTCCACTAGTCCAGCTAACTCAACTAGCCCTCCTGGTACTATAGCTCGGGATCTGACATACATCCAAAAACATGAATGTATGTCAGCAAGGGTCTGCAAGTAGATGTTAGAACCCAAGGCAATGTATACAAATTTTATACTAAATTTAAGAGGCAATTATAAATTAAACAAGATAACAATAAAGTTTAGACATGCAGTAATTAAACGTGATAATGACAACAAGTTTAAACATGCTGATTAAGAATAATGAAGTAAAGTAAATCACTTCCTAGCATGCAGTTCTAAGCAGTTTAACAAGTAAGGCGAGCAGTTATAACGAAGTAAAAAGTAACACTATAACATGGCAATCCTGATGTGCAAGCAAGTAACACGATTTTTACAATTACAATGCAATGCTTTTTATCATGCATATGGTTCTCGCCTTTAGGACGTGATAAGTGGGTCGTTCTTCACACGGGGGCTTACCGTGCTTGGCGCTAACCCACCGCATACGGGTAGTGCCCTTGAAGAGAGTACCCCGTCATACGCCTAGTAGCCGCTCAACCCTAACCCCACCCCAAAATGTGCTGGAACACGAGCCAGCCTAATGCACGAATTTCAAGCACGATTTATCAACTCACATGACATCACGAAAGTCACGATTTCGCCTTCGAGGCGCACGATTTCACCTTCGAGGCGCACGATTTCACACATTTGATAATTATTCTAAGGCATGCAGCAATTTAATGATGAGAACATTTACTTTTATACAGCATTTTCCATGGTTACGAGAGTATCGAGCAACATTTACAACAATTTAACAAAAGTGCCGAGTATGAGAATTTAACAAGTACGACATGGAAACTGATTTTCTTCGCTGATGTTCTGAAATAAGATATATCCGGACTGAAAACTAGTGATCTGTTAGGATAAAATGTTAAGTTTGTTTGCGCGCTCCGTTCGGGCATAGTCGTTACAAATTATATGCCGCTGGATCACATTTTAGTCACGGATGTCGTGGTGGTGTTTTCACGCGTCATTTCACGTGCAGGTTTTGAGTTATACAGCTTTACATGCAAGAGGCTAAAAGAGTATCTACATTCAAAAATTCAATATAAATTGCACACTTGCCTGATTTCGATGATTTTGGTGCCGTTGGGTTCGTCTTGACGGGTACTACGTGTTGGTACGTCCGGTTTTCTGTTTCGGTTAAACAAATCAATGAATTAGATTTTTCGTGAATGAACACAATATTAAAATAATTCCTAACTTGGGTTCGTCTGATTTTATCAGGTCCTCTTGCTAGGGTGATGTTTATATTATGTTAAATTAACTTGATACGCCTCCTTTTATTCTAATTATTAACCTAACGTTGTTTAACAATTATTAACGTGATGGAATTATAACAAGTTAATGTTCAAATTAATATAATACCCTATTAATAACAATCTTACCTTAAGCTAATGGTGTGGTTAACATTATGTCTAATATTACATTCAATACCCAATAGCAATGATGCCCCAAAACCCAATAATCTTAAAACCCAAAGGCCATACCCAATCCAATAAGAAACTAAACCCAATAGGAGTTAAAACCCAAATAAAATAACTTTAAACCCAAACCCAATAAGAAACTTTATACCTCTCTCTCCCACTCTTTTAAACCTCTCTTAACTTCTCTTTCTCTATCTGTTTCATGTCTCCTCATTTATTTCCTCTGTTCTTTCTTTTTTTTTCATTTGCTTCAAAGTTTTGCAGCAGGAGCACTCACGCAACCAGGGGAACAAGGAACGACGCACGCGAAAGAGGAGGGCTCGACGGTGCGGCGGCTCCCCGGCGGCAGCAGGCGGCGCGGCCTTTGGCCTGGCGGCGGCGGTCAGCGACCAAGGCGGCGCCGTTGGCCGGCGTGCGGCGGCAGGGAGGTGCGCGCGCGTGAGGGTGCCCAGGTGAGGGGGGTCTCGGGAAGAAGAGGGAGGAGATTGGAGATGGATCTGAGGTTGTTTTTGGGTTTATTTTGGAAATCTGAAATCGATTTTCAGATCTGAATTTGCTTTAGATCTCAAGTTGTTTTGTCTTTGATTTCAGTTGAGTTTATGGTTTGGGAAATAGGTTGGTTTTGGGAAGAATTTGATGGAGAAACTTATTTGTTTCTGATCTTGATAAATTTGGATGGGTGATTTCTGAAGTTTGAGTCTGATTTTTGTGTTGATGTAATGCTGAAATTGGGTTTGGATTTTTGTTATTTGGTTGAATGGTTTAATTTGGTCTGAAATTGGCTCTGGCTTATGAATTTGGTTTGAAATGAAATTGTTGCGGATTGGGAGGTGGAGGAGATGATGGCTGCTCTTTTTTTGCTGAAGGAAGATGGGACTGATTTGGATTTGGCTTTGAAGGGTTTGCATGGAAGAGAAGGGTTTGCAGACGTTCCCCTTGTGTTGATGGTGTTGCAGTATTTGTTTTGCAGGAGGGGAAAACGTTGGCTGATCCTCAAGAAGATTAACAGGGGAATAGCTTGATTAGAGGGAGCTGGAAGTGGGGGAGGGAAGTGAAGGCACGGTTGGATCTCAACTGCCTATTCGGTGGGATTGAAGGGGGTGGTTGTCTGTTTGATTAAGGGGGTAGATCCACTGTATAGGTGGGTGAGTGATTAGGGTTAAAGTTAATTAGTAAAGTAATTTAGTAAATGGTAAAAGTAGTAACTAGAAGTAATTAGTAATTGGTAAAAATAATTAGTGAATAGTAAAACTATTTAGTAAAAATAGTTAGTAAATGTAATTAGTAAAAATAATTAGTAGGTGGTAGAAAGGTAAACGTGATTAGGGAAGAGTCATTAATATTATTATGTAAACATTGAAATACTGATTTTTACAACCTACTCCGAAAATTACGAAAATGCTACGGGTTCGTATCGTCGCGAGAAGCACGAATACGAAGTCCATTCTAAGATTTAAGCGATGATAAAAACAAGAAAAATATCATTTACGCTGAATTCGTTTAAATAGTTTTGAACACAAAAATCGCACACCACGAAAACAGGTCGTTACAAAAAATAACATGAAGAAGTTGGCAATAGACAAGAGGTTTGGTTTGAGATTAAAAACAACCAAATGTGAATAATGATCTCAAATAACCTCCGAAATGAGAGTTAAAATATGTCTTAAAATCCTTTAAACATATAACATATTAACTCCACCATTGACAAACACATAGATCACAAATGCATGCATGTCAATAAACCCCAAGGTCCTCATTTTCATGAAAAAAAATAAGTTTGAAAAATATTTTCAAAATCATGAAACACACACAAACAATGGGTATGCTAAAAATAAACATTCGAGCACAATACCCATGCAATATGCATATGTGTGAGGAACCTAAACATTAGGCAACCAAGCCCAAGAGGAGTTTGATTTCCTAATGTAATCACATGAGGTGATCGCATACCTAACTAGAGAGGTGATGTAGCTATCCATCTCTTGCACACTAACCTTAGTGAGAATCCATAATCTCAAGGATTTCCTAGGCAAGGGTTTTGCCTTTGCAAGAGGGGGGGGATGTTGCATGCTTAGGTGTAGAAACGAATTTCTTGGCATGCAAAGAATGAGGATTTTGCTTCTTAGCAAAAAAAAAGGAAGATTTTTCATTCTTCCTCATTACCTCGTGATCTACATACTTCTTGTTGATGTTATTGTTGTACAAGAAAGTATGGTGATTCTTCTTAGGTGCTTTAGCAATATTTCTTGTATTTGCACCATAAGAAGAATTAGAGGTGGGTTTGGGTACCACATTTTGAATATAACCCAAACCTCCTCTATGATTTGCCGGATGTTGTTTTTTCAACAAGTCGTGGAGTGAATCCCTAGAATACACAAATCTTATGAGCTTATGGGATTCCTCTTCACATTTCAACATAAGTTGTTGAATGTGAGACTCTAAACTAAGTTTTTGAGCAACAAGTTTTTCATTTGTAAGGCTCAATTCCTTAACTTGAGAGAGAAGTGTGTCTCTCTCACTAGTGTCATAAGCATGCCTTTCATCATGAATTACACTAGTAATATCTAGTTCATGCAATCTACTCTTAGCAATCTTATATTTTGCTTTTAATATATGGTAAGAGTTGATGCACTTACTAGACTTTTCGGAGACCAAGTCGAAATTGTTCTTGAGCTCCTCATATGAGATCTTTTCTTCCTCGATCTCAACCTCATCATCATCCTTGATAGAGCTTGATGATGACTTCTCCTCCATAGGCATGAGGCACGAATCCTCATAGGAGTTGTAGGCGTCGAGCCAAGCATCCAACTCTTCTTCATTTAAACCGGAGGGGATTGGAGTAGGACCATCAATGGTACAAAGCATGCGTGAGCATCCTCCTTTGCATCCTCTTGCTCATCTTCTTCACTAGGAGCTTCTCGAAGGAATTTCCTCCTCCACTTGATTGGCTCCTCCTTGGCATGGAATGCAACCCCTTTTTGCTTCTCCGGCTTCTCGGGCTTCGATGGTTGAATCTCCTTCTTGTGTTGAAGCTTCACTCATATGCCATGAGATTACCAATGCACTCCTCAACGGTGTATTTGGACGTGTCACATGACTCCAAAATTCTGTTGGCCTTTGACTCCCAATGAGGTGTGTGTGAGTCAAGGATCTTATCTACACGATCCTCTTGGGAAATCATCTTCCCGAGTCCCTCCAAAGCGTTCACGATATCAGTGAACCTTGTGAACATCTCTGAAATGCTTTCACCTTCCTGCATCTTAAACATTTCATATTTAGATCTAAACACAGTTTGTTTAGATTTCTTTACCTTCGTAGTCCCTTCATGACAAATCTCCAAGAAATATCGTTGGCCGTTTTGCACATGGAGATGAGGTTGAACTCATTTGCTGAGAGAGCGCAATGTAATGCGTTCATAGCTCTCACATTGAACTTGATCGAGTCCTTCTCTGCCTTTGTCTTAGAAGCCGCAGGAGTAGTGGGCTTCTCAAATGGCACCTCCGTAATGTCCCATAGGTCTTGGCCCTCCATGTAGATCATCGTTCTGATCTTCCAACTAGGGTAGTTGGTTCCGTTGAAGAGCGGAGGTCGAACGGTTGAGTGACCTTCTTCACGAGACGCGGATGAGGCGTTGAATGCCATTGTTATAGTATGATATAACCTCGCTCTGATATCAATTGTAAGGATCACCTTACCCTTGCAATACTAACAACACACACTAGAGGGGGGTGAATAGTGTAATGGCAATAAAATTGTCCAATTAAAATTTAACTTGCAAATGCGGAATTATAAATGCAAGAGGAATTAAAAGGCACAATCATCTAAACGCAAACACAAAGTTTTACCCTGGTTCCCCAAACTTGGGTACATCCAACCACACCAATATTCACTATATTCCCACACAGAGAAGTGAATACAAATCTCACAAGGAGATACCCCACAAAGAGGATTTATGCCCTACACAAGGACCCAACTAATACTACACGAGGATCAAGACTCCCACACAGAGAATCACTAACTCCCACTCAGAGAATTAGGGTTAGCCCTACACTAGGACACTAAACTCCCACAAAGAGAGTTACTCCCACAAAGAGAGTTTCCTAAGTCCCACAAAGAGACAACCTCCCACAAAGAGAGAAAGTTCTAATTCACACAGAGAGAATTAGAGACACAAATTACACCAAGTAAAATAAATACTCTTACATATGCCTTGAGATGCTTACTCATAAATGGATGCAAGGAATGGAAGAGGATCTCCAAGTGTTGAGATATGCTTGAGAGCACTTGGATGATTTCCCTTGAGCTGGACTTCAATGCATGAAAAGGAATGAATGCTCAATAGAGGGAAATCAGGGAGCTTGAGAGTTGCTTATAGATCTCTTGAGATTTTCAAATGTATCAAGAAGAATCAAGAGGGATCAAGAAGAATCAAGAGATGGTAGCACACTCATATATATAGGAACCTCATATCAAACCCCAAAACCCAAGGAAACAGCCAAAGAAACAATTCTGCAACGGCTAGAAATGGGCGAAAACGACAGGAACAGTCGACTGATGATCAAAAGACAGTCGACTGATCAACGGCTAGAAAATATACAACGGCTATATTCTGAGCCAGGACAGTCGACTGATGAAGACAATACAGTCGACTGACAAACAGGACAGGCGCCTGTTAATCCTTCAGCAGACGACTGCTGCAGGGGATGGATCAAAACAGAGAGCTGCACTCTTTCTCCAGTTAATCGCACAGGCGACTGATGTCAATAATACAGTCGATTTTCTATTAGCTAGGCGACTGTAAGACCTTAATCAGTCGGCTGCTGTATAAGATGGAGAAACAACAGAGAGATGCAGAGAATGCACTTACGCTATACATGCGACTGATGACCAATCTCCAGGGGACTGTAATAATACAGGCGACTGTAAACTGATCGACAGACGACTATACGTAAAGCTCAAGTTTGAGTCAATTGAAATGTTGACTTGAGCTGTGCATGTCAGGCGACTGTAGAAGGATCTACAGGCGACTGGAAATCACCCAGTCGACTGAGTTTCCTTCAGCAGGCGACTGACGGAAAGCCAGAGACTCCAAATGAGCTTTGGACAGAGTCGGGGCCAAACGACATCTCCGACCTAGACACGGCTAATTTCTGTGGTTTTAGTTAGATTTGACGAAATTAAAGCATGTAAAGCATATCCTACAGTGAACCTATTGGGTTGGATTCTATGATAATCCTAAGGCTCACTAAGATGGTTATATGCAAATGCATGAATGAGTAAACCATCTAACAAGGCATTACATTAACCCTAGACTCAAAAGAGAGAGAAAGCAATAAAGTAAATTACATGGATTACAATGCTTTCCTTAGAGTCTAAGTCTTCAATCTTGATGCCTTGATTGCTTTCCATCATCTCCAAGCTTTGGCACTCCTTGAGTCCAAGCTTTGGCTCTTCTCCACTTAATGTACATCCTTGCACCAAGTGATTAATCTCCAAGAAAGATATTCTTGAGATAAAACTGAGAGACTAAAACATGAGAGTCATTAGCAACACCATAATGATGTGATCATCATCAAAATAAGATTGGTATGAAACACCAATACTCAACAAAAGGGCTTTCTCCTCTCTTCCAAGAGAGCCTACAACACACATCACACTTCTCCTTCAAGTTCTACTTCAAGGCATAGGTGATTGTAAGTGTTGCTTTCATATTTCATTACTTTCGTAATTTGAATTTGCTCTCGGGTTGTGAGAGCGGTTTGCTTTCTCCCAAGTTATGGGAGTCAAGGACATCGATTGTATTCGATTTCATTTGTAGGGTTGCTACAAGTGGGTTTTAAGGGAACCTCAAGTTAGGGTTCTAACTTGAGTATCCGGAGGTATCCGGGTGGAAGGGACGTAGGATTACCGGGAACAAGTCGGGAAGTGACTTGTGTAATCCGTACCCTAGAAACATAATTGTGTTTGCATTTGTGTCTTATTTGGGTTTAATTCTAATTCCGCACTATATTGTTGGTTAGCATTTTAATTTGGTGTAACTATCGTTTTAAATTGCTTAAACACTATTCAACCCCATTCTAGTGTTTTCTCCATAGACAGGATCCTTACAGATTTTGTTTTATTGTACAAATGTTTTGGTTTAATGTATAGAAGTATCATTTCTTTATAGTTTTGTTTTGAAATTCTGAGGACAGAATTTGTTTTAAGGAGGGTAGGATGCAACTACATATTTCAGATATGCGAAATATTGTACTGTGTGTTTGATCGTATTTGATACGCGTATATTTTTAATATATTTTGGGGATTTTTCTATAATTTTAAACCATTATAATAATATTGATTCTTATGTTTATTCATTTTTAAATAAACATAATATGTATCTTTCTTATATACTACATGATATACTAGTTTGATACTACATGGTATTAAATTAAATACTTGTATTAATATTTTTTTTCTAAAAAATAAATCCTATTTTTTTCTCCATTGCCTCATCATTATCCATGTGTCATCACCCTACTTAATCCCGCCGCCGCCGCCGCCACCACCATCTCCCATGTTCCTCCCTTGGCCGGTCGCACCTTTACCCTCGCTCTTTGGGGTGACTTAAAGATAGAAGACGGTAGAAACATTACAAGAACAAAGGAGGCAAAGATTATAGAAAGAGGAGAAGCTTCATAAGGTAGGAACTCACAACCTTATGTGTAGGATCATGTTGTATTTCTCAAGCCATGTTTAATATGTTGAATATTATATCTCCCAATGTGGTTTTGATGATAAACAAACATAATCGATTATGACTAATCCACATGTTTAGTAGAAGAGCATTATCACTATGGACAAAGTCACATCAGATAAAGATGATGACTCAAAGCTTGAACATCAATCAATGAAGCATGAGAATCATGGAATGATTACAAGGAAGTCAAAGCATTGAAATCAACAAAGCTCTTTGGTCATCAAAGAGTGATACCAAGGAAGTCAAATCGTTGGACTTCACAAGCTCAATGGAAGTCTTCAAGGCATTCAATGGGAAATAAAGAGGATTAATATGTAAATATTTCTTACTTTACTTCTTAGTTGAATTAGCATGTTAAGCCTTAAATAGACTCATTAGAATACCACGCATAACACTCGCGAATCATATTAGATCGTATATCATTGAGTGTCATAGGGTTAGACCTAGCATAAACTCAAAAAGGAGTTTTTTCAGCCTTCAACAGGCGCTTGGTGCTTGGCCTCTAGACGCCTGGTGCTCATATGCATATAGTTCTCCAAAGCCCTATTTGGAACAAACGTATGAAGTTCTAATTCTAGAAATTTGAACAATTCGTCAGACGCCTGGATGATGAATATCAGACGTCTGTTTAATTCAAGCCGAAAAGACAGTAACTCGACCCTCTCTAACTTACGGAAAACAGACGCATGATGTTGTATTACCAGAAGTCTGGAACCGTTGACCAGACATCTGGATGATGAACATCAGACGCCTGGTTAGTCGAACCAATTATTCCAATAGACGACTGAACAGTCGGTTAGACTCCATTTAATTACATCAGGCGATTGGTTGCTTGTGCTCTTTGGCCAATGTCTTGATTTGAGATCTAAGCATATAAGGCCAATACACTTTCAAGCGGCTCAAGCTCTAAACGTCAACTTGTCTCCAAAGCTTTCAAGATTAGCTTCTAACATTCATTACTACTCATCTTGAGACAAGTTAGTAAGTGCTCTCACTCTCATCATTTAGAGCACTTCTCAAACACCTTAATTGCCTCATTCTTAAGAGTATTATTCAAGGCATAAGTTGTGAACTTGTTTTATATTTCGATTCAATATTTTCTCTTGATATTTGAGAAGTCTTCTCAGGTGTGAGAGAAGTCCATTTCCGGTTTGTGGAAAGTGGAAGAAAGGTGCCTCTCGGTTGTGAGAGTAGTCCATTCTCGGTTAGTGAGAAGTGGAAGAAAGTCGTATTGTTGTGCACTTGTCAAGTTTGTCCAGTGGACATTAGTGGAAACACTAATCACTAGCGGGTTTGCTAGTGAGTTGCTGGAGTAAGATTCAAAGGAGTCGGGGAGACTCGGTGAATCCGAACCAGGGTATATTTCTTATTTGCGTTTGGATTCTTGTGTTGTTGCTCTATTTCTCTATTCTACACTTAGGTTGAATACGGGTTATTTAATTTGGCATAATTTCCTTATTAAGTTGTATAAAGCACTATTCACCCCTAGTGTTTTACCATATAGTTTCAGATCCTACATAATATGCTTCATGCTTTCATATTTAGTATGATGCATATCATGTTTAATTGGGTTAGTATGTTTAGCATGTATTATATTAAGGAAATTACTCCATGCTTCTATCCATAGTAGGTTTCATGTCATGTTTAATATGTTTCATGCTTTCATATTTAGTATGCTACATATCATGCTTTAGTATGTTTAGCATGTATATTGTGTTAAGGAAATTACTCCATGCTTCTATGTGTAGAAGGTTTCATGTCATGTTTAATATGGTTCATGATTCCATATTTGGTATACTACATATCATGTTTAATAGGATTATTGTGTTCTTTTTTGTGTAATAGGTTCCATGTCATATTTAATATGTTTCATGATTCCATATTTAGTATGCTACATATCATGTTTAATACGATTAGTATGTTTAGTATGTGTTATGTCAACGAAATTACTCCATGCTTCTATGTGTAGTATGTCTCATGCCATGTTTAATATGTTTCATGTCAAAGAATTATTTCATGCTTCAAGTCATGTTCTATTAAATCAAGTTTAATAGTCATTATGTTATAATGCCATGTTTAGTATGTTTCATGTTGAGAAAATTACGCTATGTCATGTTTATTAATCCATGATATGTTTTGCGACCTTGTAATTTTTCTTGTGCATGTAATGGTGCCATAATGAGAGTATGCTAGTTCATGCCAAGATTATGTCATTTCTTTAAGCTGAACAATTTTATGTAATGCAATGAAGGTCGTGTAAGCTGTAGAATTGACGTGACAATGATGACATATGAAATGATGTGCAACATTGGTTATGATCGCATAAATATTGAGATGATGGACCTGATCAATTTTATTTGAGTGAGAACATGAGAGTATCGTAATAACTTGGAAGTTTTGATCTACCTCGAGGAAGGTGAGTTATTCCAGAAACGAGGTTTGGGGGAAACTCGAGTAAAGTGTATACATAAGGAACTAGACTAGACTGGAATTGTATCTCACATGTACGCTCGAAACATGAGAATTATGTAGAGTTGGAGAGGCACATGAGTGTATTCGTGATGCACCATGATGTATATGATGTGTATTATATTCTCACTCCCAAAACATGGGAGTTACGAGAGGCCACGTTTCATAGTGCTTATGTCCACTAGCGGGGTAACATTTTCCACCCACCCTGGGTGCGGTCCAAAGCCTTATGTCTTACATCTTACATGAGATTCCAAAAGGTTAGTGCAATAACAACCAGAAACAACAACATGAATGGTGAATGATAATCCTTTCCTTTTATCGCAATACTTTATTTTCTTTCATGCATGTGATAATCGCATGTTTCCTTTTCTACTTAGAATTATAAATTATTTCAATGTCCTTTAAATTTTACCAATATAGAAATTGATGACATAGCTGTAAACAATGTTAACTATGATGTTCCACACCTAGAGTTGTGTAGTTTCTACTGGGCACGTCTTGATGTGTCCATCCACAGGAGTGGTTTTCGTCGTGGCTTTCATTTTTGACAAACTTCTCCGATCTCATGCAAATAAATTGCCAGTGGTTACCAAGTAGTGCTTTCGTTAAACAGTTGTATTTGAGCTCAGTCGTATTCTAAAGGAGAGGTTGACGACTGCCCCTATTCTTGTTGTGCCTGATCGCAGCGGTGGATTTGAGATCTTTTGCGATGCTTCTGGCAAGGGTCTTGGTTGTGTGTTGCATCAGCATGGACACGTTGTAGCGTATGCGTCTCGTCAGCTTAAGGTTCATGAGAAGAATTAATCCCCCTTTTCCAGGCTAGAGCCAGAGACCACAGAGCAGATTCTCCCCCAGTAGACTGTACATCACATTGAGCTAAAGGTTGAGCTCTCCAAGGGTGATTTCATGGAGTTGGCTACTTATGGCTAGAATAAGGAGTGTGGTGTACTTGGGTTGTGGACACTGGTTTAGGGTTTGGGAGTCTTACACATTTTGTTCCCTCATGTATCCAATTGTGTAGTTATCAAATGTACCTTTGTAATGGTCAGATATAAATATATGTATATAATTTTGTAACTCTGTGATGTGACTATGCGATTTTTCAGTATTGGAGCATGTACTGTTATTCCTTATCTGTTGTCTGTACTGTTCCAGCATTCGCAGTGACATGCAATAATGTATGATGTCATAACCATGCTAGGTAATATTGTCACGCACCGCTTCCTATTTTTACCAGGAGCGAGAACGCGAACGGGCCCATGATGTGCTTAAAACAAGGAGGGGTATATAAATTTTTTCTTTAAATAAATCTTTTCTTTCCTCATTGGTCTAAACACAATGCCGTGTCTGTGAATAAAAACGATAGGATCCTGCATGCTTATAAGAAATAGTATATATGACATTATTACAATACGAAAGTGTCTAAAAGTAAAGTACAATATAGGTCTAGTATGGCCGAAACATCATAGTACACACCTTACATTATTCCGAATTTAGCAGTGCAGTCGCGAAGGTGATCGTCTAGTCTTCAGTAGGCAGTTACTCCACGTACTCTTCTAGCGCTGACTTGTCTTCTGCAGCAGTGTCTTCTACGAACTCACTGTAAATACCCGACGAACATTTCATAAAACAACAAAATGTAATACCCGTCAGCGATGTTTACTCGGCAAATAATCTCCATAACAGAAAGGTTAAGTAATTTAATTAATACAAGCTAAAATTAAGATATCACCATAATCAATGTTTGCATTACTGATAATTGGCATTCTAACATTGATCCACACAAACGGGCTTAGTCAGGTTTGGCCAAGCAGGTTACGATCCCCGTAGGATGATCCAAACTTGGGCACAAACGATTCTAGTTGGCTCAGGGCCCAATAATAAGAACACCAATTAACAATTTATGCTCCATCGGTTCATTCAAAACTTTACAGACGAGCTTGGTGTGAGTACATAGACTCAAGTAACAAGTTTAAATTTGTAAGATGCAGCAATTAAACATTTGATAACAATTTGCAACATGTAAGGAGAAGAATGTACTAGATGTTAAAACAATATTTGATAATCAACTTTTCTAGTGCTAAGTACATGTCCACGAGTATGAAATATGACTAAAATGTGCCACATCATGGGAGCTACCCGTAAAGCTACTTGCCGACCCCATAGGGCGACGGTCAGGTTACTAACCTCTATGAGTGTTATATGTATTTGTCAGGTGGATCTAGTCACTCCGTATCACATGTAACCATAAACTACCCTAATCCCATGGGTCAAGCCACGTGTCAGGTCAAGACGCGTCCTATCTATTGATATTACAGGTATAAATATTTAAGTTCCATCACTCGTTCAGCAGTTCAGTCGTTTTTGTTCAATTGCATCGTATCAGATGCATACAACATGTCCACGGTGTATTATGAGTCCATACAAAAGTTCCACATGACTTTCACAATTTTATAATCGCAATTTATAATTTTACAATATGATACAACATGCAGTTATGTTAAGAAATGCACACAGAAATAATTAAAACTTAGCAGATGAGTATCAATAATCATGAAATATTTTTCTAAGGTTAACATGCATTTTTCAGAATTTTAAAATAATTATTAGTCATTATCTT
Source organism: Scilla litardierei (assembly GCA_030789695.1). NCBI lineage: Eukaryota > Viridiplantae > Streptophyta > Magnoliopsida > Asparagales > Asparagaceae > Scilla > Scilla litardierei. The sequence continues at coordinate 154,450,334 of CM061142.1, forward strand.
AATTTAAATAGCCAAAAACTAATTTTTAAATTAAGAAAATGATATTTTCAATATTTTCAATGATTTATTTAGAGCAAAATATATGTCAGAAGTCTTTAAATAAGGTGTCAAAATGATCGTCTCATCTAGTACCACAACATATAATTTTTGGGTGTATCAGTGTATGTGAAAAATTAATGATATTAATTTTTACGTGAAAAATAGTATAATTAGGTTTTAACTTTGAAAAATCACTGCAGTAGATATACTTTCCTTTTTGCAATGAAACTAGTCTCAATGCGTCCGTTGCGTCGTGTTAGATTTTTTGGCACTTTCCTGTATTTTCCTGATGCCTATACAATTTAATATGAATTTAATACAATTTCTTCTTATAAAATATATATGTATATACGTATAAAATACGGAAGTTATGGTGCATTCCTCACCGTATAAAACACAATTAATGTTCACGTGTTCGTGTTCTCACACTGCGAGGTGGCTGCACGACGATTGGGGGTAAGGGGTGGGGCGGTAGGCATCGGAAGCAGCGGCGAACCCGGGGAGGTCGGCGGCGGTGACCATAGCGCGCGAGCGGCGACGGTGCGACGAGAAAACACCGTAGACGATGTGAGCTCTTTACGGTGGGCTATGAGCTTCGACGGGCTGTGTTCGTCGAGGTTGGTGCACGACGAGGTGGCGGCCGTTGGGGCTGCCTCGACGGCGACGGCGGCGGCGCGACAGCGGCGCGGACGGAGCATCGACGAGAGGGAGAGGAAGGAGAGAGGAAGAAATAACAGCAGTGTGGGTTTCTGTGAGTTAACGGGAGGGGAGATTAGAGGGTTATTTATAATAATTAGTATATATTATAATATTTTTTATTAAGATGGGCAATTAATAGTGTAGATGGGGGTTAAGGGGGATGAACGTGGATTACCACGTTTTCTCCCTGGGCTGCTGGGTTAGGGGGTAGCTTAAGGTAATTTAGTAATTTGTTAATTAGTAACTTGTAATTAGGAAATGTAATTGGTAAATTATTATTATTATATTATTATATTAATATTAAAGTACCAATTTATCACATATGACTCGGAAAAATTCCAAAAAAATGTCACGTGTTTGTATCGATGTTAGGATCAATAAAATGAAGTCCATTTCGGATTTTGAGCTATGAAAATACAAGTTTCGGGTCAAAACGTTTGGAGTGTGGGTTTGCAGGTTCTAGGTCAATTTGACTCCAGAAAAATACACAAAAAATATTGGAAGTACTAAATGACCATAGAATCACATTGTAAAGGTTTGAAACCATTTTGATAACGTTTATATAAAAAAATAATTAATAAGGCTATTCTGGTGATATTTAAATAGAAAATATCACATAAACTATAAAAATAATTATTTGATGATACTCGAAATTACTAAAACATGCCATAACTATTTTGATAATATAAAATATTTTTTATAATTGATTTGAAACTATTTTTGATATTATACTCCTGACAAACCATTTTAATAATCATATAAACTCATTAAAAATATTATTGGAATTATTATATTATAAAAATAAGTATGGATGGAATCAGTCCGTTAGAAATATTTAGGCACAAAGGGTTAAATCCTTGGATCTGAATACTAACACGGCCTTGTCTCTTTCCATTCCCTAGATGATCTTGGGAAATTTTCGTATTTCCTAGTCATTGTAGATAATGGGGCATGACAATCATTCCATATATCAGAACATATAGATACATGACCATCAATACGTTTTAAAAATTTAATTAAATCTTTTTTTATTTTTGTTAATATTGAAAAGTGTACGTGTGAGTGTAGTTCTTGGAATATGACATGCTTATGGATTTAGTGCGTTATGAACATCATTCATAAAACCAACTTTTTCACCAAAACTAAAAGATAAATGTTCAACTGCAACCATTCTTACTAACTCTTCTCTATTAGTAGTATCAGAATATTGAAATAGCTAATTGGTAGAAGTAATTTACCTTGCAATTTGAGATTGAGAAGATGAATGACCTAATTTGCTTGGATGTTTACTTTTTAAATACGTCCAAATATGTTCCATTACATCCGACGTACTCCAAGAATATTCAACGTTGCAATAATTACATTTTACAGTTAATTTTTCCCTCGGGCACATTAACTTTCTTCATATTGACTTTGAACAAATCCAATGGGTTGCGCTTGCTCTCTTGTCCGCTAACATCAATTTTTCCATCAGGATTTTCTACATCGCTGGGAATTTCATAGTAAGCAAATTAATTTCATAGTAAGCAAATTGAACATTAGCATTAGAAGATTGAGATGATCCATCAATATGGATTGCATGATTGGAAAAGCTTTTGGAAATTGGTAAACTAGAATAATGAGGAAATTTTTTGATATTGATAAAGCTCAAATTGATTATAATTAATCATCATCAAAATCATTGATATTGACCGATTTTTTTTACTTTTATTTGATTTTGAGAAACCACTTGCCATTGAGAAAAAAAATGAGAGAAAAACACTTGAATAATTTACAGAATAAAAATTCAAAGAAAATTAAATAAAATGATAAAAATTAGTATAATGGAATAAGTGAAGATTGAAGGTTGATAGTTGAGACTTGAGAGTTGAGAGTTGAGAGAAGAATAGTGTGAAGAGTTTGAAAGCGTGGACTTGTATTTATAGGGATTTTGGGGAAGGAGGGATGTGGATGATGGGTGCAAAAACCAATTTTTTTGTGGGGAGGGGGTGGAGAGTGAAAAAAAGGGAACACGTAGATGTTGCCCCTTTAATTTTAAATTTGAAGGGGCAACGACTAAATGTTGCACTTTGATCCTCGGCCAAGTCAAGGCGTCGAATACAACTGAACCGAACTCTCGATTCGGTTGCCCGATTCCGGAACCGAGAAACCAAATTGGGGAACCTTCGGTTCTGATTTGGCTCTGCAGAAATGCAAACCGAAACCGAACTGACTTGACCTCATTTCAGTTTCAGTTCTTAAAACCGTCTGTCTAGTCTCAAATGAGATTCGAATCTCAGGGCCTGTTCTTTTCAGGTTAAGTGAGTGGGATTCCACTCAGTTGGTGGGCCCCCCGTGCACTGTGCGCTGCTTTTTTCGATTCGTTTTCACTCCGTTTCTTCTCGTGTGTTCATCTGGGGAAATGGGAATCTCAGGGTTTTGATTTCTCGCTGCGACGACAGTCGCTCTGGCGGAGCAACTCGATTTCGGGGTTTCTTGGGGGGATTCTCCGAAGGTGGGGCCACTTGCGCATGTGCTCACCTCCTCCTTCTTCTCCACACCTCTGAAAGCTTCGCTCAAACCCTAAAAATGGTTTGTCTCCTCCCTCTGTCGGGTTGATCTGAGGTCATCCATGGCTGTCGAATGAGATCTAGGTGTTTGATCTACTCGGGGGTGCCATTGATGACCTTCTAGTGTTGTTCGCCATCGTTACAGCTCGGGGTTGCCACCTCCATGGCTGCCGACTGAAGATCTAGGGCTTGGACTTTGGGGGTTTGTTTGGAAAAGGTTGAGGCATCTTTCTTCTTGCTCCGCGATCCTCTCTCTGTGATATTAGCGAGGTATAAATTCTGCAACACTAAAAACTTTACCTATTTGCTGAGATATATGATGGTTGGATGTGATTTGGTGGCTGGCGATGATGATCTAAGCTGAGCTATATGAGTATATGATGAATGTGGGTCTAACGTTGGGATTTTACTCTTGAAAATCAGTATCTCTATGCTGATCTTTAATGATATGATGATTTGGTTATAGATGTTGTCAAAAATATACTCATTCAATGGGTTTGCAACTTCAAACTGCCCATAAGCATTTCAGACATCAGTGTGCAGCTAGGATACAGTAATCAACATCACAATGAAGCAAAAAAAAAATACATTTTCAATGTGTTTGCTTTCATACATCCATGTTGCATCAGCCCTATGCACACCAAGCAAGCTGAGCCCTACTATTTATTCAGACCCAGGTGAATAATTGCTCCAAGATGAATCAAAAGGAAATAGTTGTAGCGGAATCATGCAGGGCTTGGGATGGCATTGCTGGATGTTGCAACATGGTGTATTATTTGAAGTGAAAAGTTGTTATATGCGAGCCCAATGATGACACAAAATCAATGCGGGACGGATGATTAATTGAGATATTATTAATACTGATTCCGGCTGGCTTGAAGGCACCTTCATTACATTTAAATGATATCGGAAGTTGGTTTGGGTATAATGTGAAGGAGCAACTGCCAGGCCGTGAAAATGATGAACAGACATAGTCTGAGGGCCATGAAAAATCCACAATGAAAATGTACGGATTTTTTCTTAATTGTTTTATTTCCTAAAGTTATCCTAGCTGCACAATGATGTCTGAAATGCTTCGGGGCAGGTTGAATTGCAAACAAATTGAAAATGTAATTTTTTTGCTTCATTGTGTTGTTGATCACATTATCCTACTTGCACACTGATGGCTGAAAATGATTAGGGGCAGTTTGAAGTGCAAACCCATTGAAACTGTATTTTTTTTCTGCATTGTGTTGGTGATCCCAGTATCCTAGCTGCACACTTTATGTCTGAAATGCTTCGGGGCAGTTTGAATTGCAAACACATTGAAAATGTATTTTTTTTTACATTTCTACATTCATGTTGCATATGCCCTATGCAGACCAAGTAAGCTGAGCCCTACTATTTATTGAGCCCCGTGTGAATAATTGCTACATGATCCTAGCAACAGTAAATAAAGGTAGCGGAATCATGCATGGCTTGGCGTGGCATTGATGGTAGTTGCAACATGGTGTATGAAATGAAGTGAAAAGTTTTTCCCGTTCTTAAAGGAGCTTTGATTTTTCTAGAAATAAGAAACGATTTGTTTTATGCGAGCCCAATGATGACACAAAATGAATGCGGGACGGATGATTATTTGAGATATTATTAATATCAATGAACGGCTGGCTTGATGGCACCTTCATTACCTAAAACAGTTTTCACCTGGATGTATATTCAAAGGGATTTAGGGGAAAATTTGTGTACTCAGGTTTTATGGTGGTTGATTATTTGAATCATGCATGTTGTACTTGAATACATTGGAGTCCGAATGGGTTATTTGATTATATGGGTATAATGTGAAGGAGCAACTGCCAGGCCGTCATGAGGGAATATGAAAAATATACATAGTCTGAGGGCCATGAAAACTCCTTATGAATTTTTTTTATGAATGAACATGTATATTATCTTAGGGGTGTGGCAACATATGCATGAATTTATGGTTGATTAATGTATGATATAGATGGATGAAAATGGAGAAATGTCGGGGCATCAAATATGTTGCGCAGCTGCGGCTACTGTAGTTTTTATCGTCATACAATTTCTTTTACTCTACGATGATGTTGTGTCTACACGTATACCTAGAGAGCCTTCTGTTATGCGTGATTTGCATAGGAAATCCCACATGCGTAGAATCCTCCATGGGAGTGAGACGAGTTGTTTACACTACTTAAGAATGCGGACCCCTGCATTCATGAACCTGGCAAGTTTAATGAGAACTGGGAATATTCTCAAAGACACGGTCAATGTGTCCATTGAGGAGCAGTTGGCAATGTTTCTACATATCGTCGGTCACAAGTCAAAGAACAGAGTGATGCAAGTTGATTTTATACGATCTGGAGCCACTGTTAGTCGTTACTTTAACCAAGTACTGCAAGCAGTGTGTGCCTTGCGGGATACGTACATGAAGCAAGCTCCAAATGAGACTCCGCCTGAGATTCTGAATAATCCAAGGTGGTTTCCATATTTCAAGGTACGTGATGTTTCTTGCATATATGGCAGCATTATCTATTGATCGAAGATGAGTTAAACATTTTTGTTGGTTGACTGTGATGTAGGATTGCATTGGTCTGATTGATGGGACCCATATCGATGCCATGCTCCCCGCCAATCTCGTCCCCCGATTTAGAGGCCGTAAGGGGGTGACACAAAATGTGCTGGCGGCTGCAACACCAAATAAACGATTCACTTACGTCATGGCAGGGTGGGAAGGATCAGCAAATGATTTTACTGTCCTTAAAGATGCGTTGTCATTACCCCCTCCCAACGGTCTTCGAGTTTATGAAGGTAATAGGCGTACTATAATCTCCATGAAATATACACATTGTAACGGCCGGTATTTTCTAGGCGTATTTTTGTGTGTGCCCGTATTTTCGTTTGAACCATCCGGATGTTTTCGTGCGCGAGTTCTATGTTCATGCGTCGACGCGAGCACGTATCCGTTTTTCGTTTACCGTATCATCATTAACCGACTATCAATTTTAACTAATTACCTTAACTTAATTATCTCACTAATTACAAAATTGCTAATCACTTTAACTTTCACTAATTACTTCGTTTATTTTTTAATAATCACCTTTTCGTAATTACTTAATTTTTTTAATTAAAAGTTAATTGCTGATTAACTTATTACCGGTGCCTGAAAATCAATTCCCTAAATTAACTAAGTTATCTTTACCCTAACCCTACAGCATTTCTTCCCACCAAATTGTTGGTGAGATCCAACATGAAATTGAAGCCCCACCCACATCCAGCTCCTCCCCCATCAATTGTCTCCTCCACGGTTGTTATAACATTATCACTGTCATCAAGCTAGGAGCAACAACCTGCAAGTCTTCTCCTGCCCTGCAATTCCTCTTCTCCTGCAAACAAAACAAACCAGATACAACCCAAAACAAATCAACCAGCGATACAATTCCTCTTCCCTGCAATCCATCAACCCAATTCCAAACACCAGTCCCAAAATCTGTTCACCATTCCAAATCCAGAAATCAAACCAAGTTCTTCCCAAATCTCCCGACTCCCCTCAAACAATACAGCCCAAATCCTCCATCAAACTTCATCAACCCATCAACCCACAAATTTCAGCAAACAAAATCAGAAACCCAAATTCAAACCAAATCAGAGGAAAGGAGGAATCAGATTAAACTTCACAGATCTGAAATCTAATGTCAGATCAACACAAAAACCCCCAAAATCAACCCTATTTGAAACCCTATTTCAGAAATCAAGGCGTAGATCTTCCGAGCCGTGACCCTCCAGGAGCCGCCCGCCGCCGCTGCGTCGGAGGAAGCCGCCCGCCGCCTGGCCGGAGGACCCCGCCCGCGCCGCCGGCCTCTCCCTCTCGCGCAGCCGCCGCGCGACGCCCAGGCCGCCGGAGAAGCCGCCCGCCGCCAGAGACCGCCCTCTCCTCTTCCTCCGTGCGTGGGTGAGTGTCTCTTCCCTTTTGATGGTGTGGACTCCTTCCCATGGCCTGCAACTCGAAATGAAAATGAAAAAAAGAAGAAGAAAAAGAACGGACAGAAGAAGAAAGAGAGAAAGTGACAGAGGAGAAGATAGGGAGCCTATGAGATAATAAGATGGGTTATTAAATAATGATATAAAGAGAGGAGATGACAGAATAATGAAGGGTGATAGCCTGGATATGTTAAAAAGTTGAGAGAGAGTTTAAAAGGAGAGAAGTTTAGATAAGAATGGGTTTATAATATTAAAGTATGTAGGAGTAGGTGATACTATTAAATGTCATCCTAACCTTATATTAACTTTATAATTAGCTGGTATTAGGTTAGTATTGATTAGGAGTTGTTAGTATTAAATTTAGACGTTAATTTGTTAGTGTTATTAATTTCAGCTTGTAATAATTGTAAAATAATGTTGGGATAACAATATCAGGATAAAATGGGGCGTATCATGTTAGTGTAGCATAATATAACACAATATAGGCATCACCCTAGCCAAGACAATCCGATAAAATTAGACGAACCCAATTCGGGGATTTACCCGATAGTTTGATTATCTCGCAATATATCTAATTTGGTGATTTGTTTAACTAAAACAGAGAACCAATATCACCGACATGTAGTACCCGTCGGGACGAACCCAACGGCCCTAAAATCACCGAAATCAGGCAAGTATGCAATTTATAGTGAATTTGTGAATGTTAACGCTCTTTAGTTTTCTGCATGCAAAGTTCCATAACTCAGTTTACATGTCGTACTTGTAAAATCTCACACCCAGTACTTCTGTTAAATTGTTGTATAAAGATAACTGGTCTTGTTATTTAATTGCTGCATGCCTTGAAATAATTAACTTGAGACATCGTGAAATCGTGCGCCTCGAAGGCGAAATCGTGATCTTCGTGATGTCATGTGAGTTGACAAATTCGTGCTTGTAATTCGTGAATTAGGCTGGCTCGTGTTCCGGCACAAATCTTGGGTGGGGTAAGGGTTGAGCGGCTGCTAGGCGTATGAACGGGTACTCTCTTCAAGGGCACCACCCGTATGCGGTGGGTTAGCGCCAATCACGGTAAGCCCCCGTGAGAAGAACGACTCACTCATCACGTCCTAAAGGCGAGAACCCTATTATAGACGTGACATGCTAACTATCGTGAAATGCTAACTTGAAACTTGCAAAGTGAAATTGTTATCTCAGTGAAATTGACATGCTTTACTTTACTTTTCAGATTGTTTAGAACTGCATGATAGGATGTATTTACTTTAAAATCAGCTTTAAAATCAGAATGCTTAAACTTTCTTTGCTATCTCGTTTAATACATAATTGCTTCTTAAATTCAGTGTAAATTTGTATATCTTGCCTTGGGTTCTAACTCTACTTGCAGACCCTTGCTGACATACATTCATGTTTTTGGATGTATGTCAGATCCCGAGCCATAGCACCAGGAGGACTAGTTGCGATAGCTGAACCAGTAGGCCAAGGATCGTTGACTAGTGAACCGTCATTGTAATTCACTCATTACCCCCTCCCAACGGTCTTCGAGTATATGAAGGTAATAGGCGTACTATAATCTCCATGAAATATACACATATTTATGAAGTCATGTGATTATAAGGTGGGTGTACGATACTGATTGCAGGGAAATATTACCTGTGCGATGCTGGGTATACTACCATGCCTGGGTTCATATCTCCATACAGGGGCGTTAGATACCATCTGAAGGACCATACTGATCGAGTTCCTCGCAATCGCAAAGAGCTATTCAATCTGCGTCATTCTTCGTTAAGAACAAAGATCGAGTCGACTTTTGGCATCCTTAAGAACAAGTTTAAGATATTGTCGGCCAATCAGCATTATCCCTTCCCAATTCAGGTCGATACCGTGTTGGCGTGCACGGTTTTGCATAATTATATCCAAGTAGCAGATCCACATGACCCACATCTACTTGAGGATGTGGATGTGCTTGAGGAGGAGGGTGATGGTATCGATGATCAAGATGAGTCGATTATGGATCTGTCACAACAGGTGAATAGACGTGACGAAACCTAACAACGGGACCAATGGAAACTTCGTAGGGATCAAATATCTTGGGATATATATGAGCCTTAGGACATGAATGATGCATGTGGTGCAACAAACTTTTATTACTTGAATGAAGCATGTGTGTTTTATGTAAGATTTTTCTCTATTAACTCCTTTTTGTTGTAGGCATGGAAGGTTCATCGGACCACGGTCATTGGAGTGAAAGTATGAGTCAAAGGGGGGAAGATGAAAGGCAAAATGAGAATACTCCGTTGCGGCCTACGGCGCATAGGATGGGAGACTATCAATATCCTATGCAAGGCTTCCAAGGTGTTGTGCCTAGTATGTCGTATCAACTGTCACGCCCCGCTTCCCAAAAATATGGAGGCGAAGTATGTCTTGAAGTCACGTGCACGAACATCGTATAACGAAAAGTGGTCGTTACATCAACCGGGCTATATACCAATGCCAATGCCAATGCCCGCCTCTCCCGGTTATATGCAAATGCTACATGGAGGGATGATGGGGCAAGGTGTGGGGAGCTTCCACGGAGTGGGAATGGGTGAAGGTGGCCATATGCAAAGGCACAATCCGCCGGGGGATATGCAAATGATACATGGGGGGATGATGGCCCTAGGGGTGGGTAGCTTCCAAGGGGGTGGAATGGGAGACTGTGGGAGATTGGGAGGGAATTCTTCGGGGGGAGGGAATGACCCGAGGAGGGGGGAGCGACTCTTCTAGGAAGTCAAGTCGTCGCGATGAATCGGAGGATGCTTCGGTGTCAAGCCTAAGCAAAAAAGGCGAAGAAGCAAGCACAACCCAAAGGGCCTACGAACAAATATTGGACATGGGAGGAGGATATGGTCCTTATCCCTTTCCTTGCGGAACAAATAAAGGAAGGGCATAAATCCGATAAGTCGTTCAAAGCTTGCGCCTTCAACGCTGCTGCGGCCCACATAAATGTGCAATTTAACAGGAACTACACCGGCGCCAATGTGAAGAATCACCTCAAAGTCCTACGGACTCGCCTCAAAGATGTGAAAGCTTGCATCGCAATTAGTGGCGTCGGGTGGTGTGATGAGGAGCAAATGGTGATAATGGAGCCGGAAGTTTATGAAACATTTGCAGCGGTATGTCCTTCACCGTTTTATAGTTGCCGTCATCCTCTACTTGAAATTTTAAATGCAAGACGTATAATCATATGCCGTATTCGTGTAGGCAAACCCAAGACGCAAAGACTATGTGAATAAGCCCCTCCCGTGGTTTGCTAATCTCCAAATGATCGTAGGAGATGACGAGGCTATGGGGAATTATAGGAGGGTTGTGTACGAACCATTTGGAGCCCACACCTCGGATGGCGAAGGCGAGCATCATGCAAATGAGCCTTCGGAAGATGCATCAATAGATAACGAGGTATCTCCTACAATCCCCCCGGCTACACCTACGGGTCATACTCCCCATGCTAGCCCCCCATCAGTGGGGAAAAAGAAATCCCGCAAACAACGCATATCGGACGTGCCATCCATAATGCTTAAGATGGTAAATTCTGTTGACAATGTCGCCGATGCGATAGGTCGTTCTCTCGGCCATTGGCATAAGGAATTGGGCGAAACAGTTTTTTCCCATCAAGAGTATCCGCTCGATATGTTGTCTAAGGTGTATGAACATTTGGCCGATCGCGAGCATGCCGGAAGGAAGTTTCTAGGTATGCCTAGGATAGCTAGAGATATGAAGATAAAGATGATCATCGAGGAGCTTGCGACGGCACGCGGGGAAGGTAATGATGATGATGATGCTACCGATTCCATTGGGTAGTAAGTGAGTAGTGGTCAATGAAGAAAATGTTGGTGGTTTTTGTAATATGTCTTGATACACTCTAATTATGTATGTTTTGGATGTGTGATGAATGGTCGGTATGTGCGAGGGGCAGAGTCATGTTGGTGTATGTCATATTATGATGATGGTAGGAGGGGGCATGAACAATTTAGTAACATGTATTATAATGTGTGAGTTAGGCTAGTAAGGACAATTTCAGCTTGAAGGGGTTATGGGCAGTATCAAGAGCAGGTGACAATGATTATGTATTATTTTGGGATGGATGAAATGCTCACTGAAGGGGGTATGGGGTTATGGGCATTATGAAGGGGTTATGGGCAGTATGAAGGGTAGCTTGAAGGGGTTATGGGGTTAGTAACATGTATTTTTTTGGATGGACACTTCCCTACTTGCTCACTGATGGATGAAATGCTTATGGCTGCTTTTTGTTGCTGATCACATTATCCTACTTGCACACTGAAGACTGAAATGCTTAGGGGAAGGTTGAATTGAACACATATTGAAAATGTATGTTTTTTTGCTTCATTTTGTTGGTGCTCCTAGTATCCTAACTGCTCACTGATGGATGAAATGCTTAGGGGCAGGCTGAAGTGCAAACAAATTGAAATTGTATTTTGTTGGCTTCATTGTTTTATATATCACATAGTCCTAGCTGCACACTGCTGTATGAAGTGCTTGGGGGCTGAGTGAAGTGGAAACACCTAATCCTAGCTGCACACTCCACACTGCACGTTGGTGCTCTCAGTATGTATTTTGTTCGCTTCATTGTTTTATATATCACATAATCCTAGCTGCACACTGCTGTATGAAGTGTTTGGGGGCTGAGTGAAGTGGAAACACCTAAGCCTAGCTGCACACTGCACACTGCATAATTCCTTTTTGCTGCATTCTGATGGGGAGTATGAATTGCATATGGCTGATTTTTGTTGCTGTTCACATTATCCTACTTGCACACTTTAGACTGAAATGCTTAGGGGAAGGTTGAATTGATCACATATTGAAAATGTATGTTTTTTAGTTTCATTTTGTTGGTGCTCTTAGTATCCTACTTGCTCACTGATGGATGAAATGCTTAGGGGCAGGCTGAAGTGCAAACAAATTGAAATTGTATTTTGTTCGCTTCATTGTTTTATATATCACATAATTCTAGCTGCACACTACTGTATGAAGTGCTTGGGGGCTGAGTGAAGTGGAAACACCTAAGCCTAGCTGCACACTGCACACTGCACACTGCATAATTCCTTTTTGCTGCATTCTGATGGGGAGTATGAATTGCATATGGCTAATTTTTGTTGCTGTTCACATTATCCTACTTGCACACTTTAGACTGAAATGCTTAGGGGAAGGTTGAATTGATCACATATTGAAAATGTAAGTTTGTTTGCTTCATTTTGTTGGTGCGCTCAGTCTCCTACTTGCTCAATGATGGATGAAATGCTTAGGGGCAGGCTGAAGTGCAAACAAATTGAAATTGTATTTTTGTTGGCTTCATTGTTTTATATATCACATAATCCTAGCTGCACACTGCAATATGAAGTTCTTGGGGGCTTATTGAAGTGGAAACACCAAATCCTACTTGCACACTGCACACTTCACACTTCACACTTCATATTTTTTTCTGCATAATGATGTTTCTCACACTAGCCTAGCTCCACACTGATGGCTGAAATCCGTAGGGTCAGTTTGAAGTGTAAACAATATGAAAATGTTTTTTTATGCTTCAATGTGTTGTTGATCACAGTATCATAGCTGACACTGAAGTCTGAAATGCTTAGGGGAAGCTTGTAGGCAGTTTGAATTGCAATCACATTGAAAATGATTTTTTTGCCTGCATTCTGATGGTTCTCACACTATCCTAGCTGCACACTGATGGCTGAAATGCGTAGGGGCAGTTTGAATTGAAAACAAATTGAAAATGTTTTTGGTGGTTCAATGTGTTGTTGATCACATTATCCTAGCTGACACTGAATTCTGAAATGCTTAGGTGAAGCATGTTGGCTGTTTGAATTGCAATCACTTTGCATATGTTTTTTTGGCTGCTTTGTGTTGGTGATCCCAGTATCCTAGCTGCACACTGATAGCTGAAATGCTTAGGTGCTGTTTGAAGTGATAACCCAATTGAAAATTTATTTTTTTGCTGCTTTTTGTTGGTGATCCCATTATCCTAGCTGCATACTGAAGGCTGAAATTTTTGAATAGCATGTTTAAGTGCAAAGCCAATTGAAAATGTATTTTTTTGCTGCTTTGTGTTGTTGATCACATTATCCTAGCTGCACACTCATGACTGAAATGGTTAGGGGCAGATTGAAGTTTAAACCTAGGGAAAATGTATTTTTTTCCTTCTTTGTGTTTCTGATCCCAGTAGCCTAGCTGCACACTTTAAGTCTGAAATGCATCTGGGCAGTTTGAATTGCAATAACATTGAAAATGTATTATTTTGGCTGCATTGTGTTGGTGATCCCATTATCCCAGCTGCCCACTTATGGCTGAACTGCTTAGGGGCAGTTTGAAGTTCAATACACTTGTTGCTGATTCCATTGAGTTGCAAACTAAATGATAATGTATTTTTTTTAGCTTCACTGTGTTGTTGATTCCAGTATCCTATCTGCAAACTTTATGTCTTAAATGCTTATGGGCAGATTGAAGTTTAATTATTTTTGGGATTGTATTTTTTTTCCTTCTTTGTGATGGATATCACATTTTCCTACTTTCACACTGATGGCTGAAATGCTTAAGGCCAGTTTAAATGTGAAAACCCAGTGAAATTGTATATTTTTTGCTTCTTTGTTTTGGTGATCCCAGTCTCCTTGCTGCACAATTTATGTCTGAAATGCATATGGGCAGTTTGATGAGCAATCAAGTTTTTGGCTTTTACTATCGCTTTTACTATTTTTGGTATTACTTTTACAATGCTGATTTGTGCGTGATGTCGGCACCATTTACACCGTCATCCTTTATAATCGATCCTAGGTATGCCCTCAACACATACTTCTCTTTACATATCTCCGTATCCTAACTACTTACATTATACTTATTCATTGTGTGTATCTCTTTGCTTTTCTAGATAACGATGAGTGCAGGATCAAGCGGATCATTTCGCTCCTGCCATCAGGCTTCACCTGATGCTGATGAATTTATGGACATTTCCAAGGTGTGCCACTGTGGCCTGAGTTCGCCATTGATGACATCTAGGACCCCACCAACCCCGGTAGGCGATTTTGGGGTTGTCCAGCTCGTGGCAAAAAATGTGATTTCTTCGTCTGGAAGGACCCACAACCGGTCATTGCTGCGATAGCTAGAGGGGCCAGGGCACGAGGAGATATTTCTGCAGTTCATTTGTCTGATAGGCACTTGTTAGAGATAGATGGTAGGTTGGATCATGTAGTAGGAGTACTTGGGAGAATAACGTTTTTGTTGTGTTGTCTGGTTGTTCTAATGGTTTTAGGGTTATTGTTGATGTATTTAAAGCTCGACTGAGTGACATGTATGATACGCTATGCGCAGTATGTAACTCAACATTGTCTGTTACGCTTTTTGTGTATTGCGGTCGACAACAGTACTCTCATTATATGGGTTTGTGTTTTTATTGGTTTAATCATTCATTTTTTCGCAGTTGCAGTGTGTTTTTATTGAGGCTGTCACTGTTTCGCAAAATAAAAATGTAATTTTCATAAATCATTGTGCTTGTGTTATCTCTCCTCTTGCTGCACACTAATTTCGTATCTGCTTCTGGTCAATTTGGGTTCCATCCACAATGAATCAGTAATTTTTTGCTTCATGTGGGGAGGGGGGGACTTAACCTATACTCACCCCCTCCCTACCATACTCCACTTTCCCACTTTCCCTCATCAACTTCCCCAACCCAAAAGAACACAAGAAAGTTGGTTGGGCCCCACCATCCACTACCATTTCCACTTTCCCAACTAACTTTCCTATCAGGGCCTGTTTCTTTCGTGAGAAAGAGGGGGGGGGGGGAAAGTGAAAAAGTGACACTATTCACGCGTCGATTCACAACTGTTCACATACTTTCCTCTTTCGCTTTCCTTCGGGCTGTTCGTTCCTCGTCTTCTCCTCGCGAACTCGATGTCGCCGATTCTCCGACGTGGCTGCCCAACTTTCTCGGCCTGAAATCCCCGTGAATCGCGGCGATTTCGCTGAGAATCCTCGTTCTGGGTCCCACACGGTCAGAAATTGGTTCCCCTCACCCTCGTTTGCGTAGGATTCGGTTGGGGATTTCCAAACCCTAGCCCCTATTTTCGGTCTCCGGCTGTTCTTCAAGCTTCCATTGCTTGCGATCTGGGTTGGTGGCTTTGATTTCTTGGTAGGCACTGAAGGAGGGGGTGTGCCTAGCTTCTTGGGATCGTCGGTGAAGCTCAGAGCAAAACCCTACCTTCGGTCGTCAGGATCTCTCTCTAATTTTGGGATTTTAACGCTCAGGTATAAGCTGATGCCCTCTATAAATTTTTAAATGCTGTGATGAATCTAGGGTTTACCTGTGTTTGCTAATTTGTGATGTTGGTTTGCTGGGCATGGTTGCTTGCGGAAATTCCTTAGAATCATGTGTTGTTGGATGTTGTTGGTTGTTGGTCTGTTGTTGTGATTTCTTAGAAGCTTGAGGCAATTTAGGAATTGGCTGATGTTTGTTGTTGGGTTGCTTGCGGGGATTGCATATAAATTAATTAACCTTTGGTGCAGCTGTTTGTTGTTAGCCTAGTTTCAAATTTTGGTTGTTTCATTGCACACTGGTGCAGCTGTGAACTTTGAGAAACACATCTGATTTTTGACAAGTTTCAAATTTTTTGTGGGGCAGTGCACATTGGTGCAGCTGTGGACAGGGAGAAACAAATGGATTATTTTACCTAGTGTCAAGTTGTTGATGTTTCAAGTTTAAATTTATGATGGTTCAATGAACATTGGTGCAGCAGTGCAATGGGAGAACCAAATTTGATTTTTTGACTAGCTTCAATTGTTGGTTTTTTCATTGCACATAGGTGCAGCTGTGAAGTTTGATATACACATGTGATTTTTGCCCAGTGTAAATTTTTTTTTGGGTCAGTTCACATAGGTGCAGCAGTGCACTTTGAGATACAAATGTGATTTATTACCTAGTTTCTAGTTTTTGCTGTTTTGTTGCACATTGGTGCAGATGTGAACTTTGTGATACACATGTGAGTTTTAATCAAGGTTCAAGGGTTTGGTTGGTTCTATGAACATTGGTGCAGCTGTGGACAGGGAGATACAAATGTGAGATTTTACCTAGTGTCAAGTTTTTGTTGTTTCATTGCACATTGGTGCAGATGTGAACTTAGAGATACACAAGTGATTTTTTTCCCCAGTTTCAATTTTTTTGTTGGTGCAATGAACATTGGTTCAGCAGTGCAATGGGAGAAACAAATGTGATTTTTTGCGTAGCTTAAATTTTTGGGTGTTTCAGTGCACATTGGTGCAGATGGGAACTCTGAGATACACATGTGATTTATGAGAAGTGCCAATTTTTTTTGGGTCAGTGCACATTGGTGCAGCAGTCCAATATGAGATACAAATGTGATTTTTTGCCCAGGTTCAAGTTTTTGTATTTGCATTGCACATTGGTGCAGATGTGAAATGTGAGATTCACAGGTGATTTTTTGCCAAGTTACATTTTTTTGGTTTTTTCATTGAACATTGGTGCAGATGTGGAAAGTTAGATACAAATGTGAATTTTTTACCAAGTTTCAAGTTTTTGTTGTTTAATTGCACATTGGTGCAGCTGTGATCTTTGAGATACACAAGTGATAGTTTTGCCCAGTTTCAATTTTTTTGTTGCCTCAATGAACATTGATTCAGCAATGCACTGGGAGCAACAATTGTGATTTTTTTCCTTGCTTCAATTTTTGGTTGTTTCATTGCAGATTGGAGCAGGTGTGAACTTTGAGATACACATGTGATTTTTTATTTTGGACCCAGTTACAATTTTGGGGGGGCATGCACAGTGGTGCAGCTGGGCACTGGGAGTAACAAATGTGATTTTTTTGCATAGTTTCAATTTTTAGCCCAATGATGATGATAGATACAATATCCATTTGGGAATTGGATATGGAAAAAATATGTGGATATAGGCTGGATGGTTCCACTATCTCGCGTGTGTGATATGTGAAGGAGCAACTGCTTATGACCACCATGATTTATTGGTAACGTAACTTTCTTCCTGAGGGCTTATTAATCACTTATGTATCTCACAGTGCACAGCAGCACCAATGTGCAATGAACCCAAACAAAAATTGAAACTAAGAAAAAAATCACATTTGTATCAGCCCAATGATGAAGAACATATATTGATCACTTTGTCCCTCGGTTAAGTAGAAAAAGTTGTATGAGGTGTGAAGGTTCATTCATAATGAGCAACCGCCTAATACATAATGAATGCTTTAAAAAATGTATACCTGAGGGCTGAGATACACATGTGAATTTTTTACCTAGTTTCAAGTTTTTGATGATTCATTGCACATTGGTCCAGATGTGAACTTTGAGATACACATGTGATTGGTAATTTTTTACCCAGTTTCAATTTTGGCTGGGTCAATGCACATTGGTGCAGCTAGGCAATGGGAGTAACAAATGTGAGTTTTTGCCTAGTTTCAATTTTTTGCCCAATGATGATGATAGTTACATTATACATTTGTGCAGTGGATATGGAAAAAATGTGGATATAGGCTGGCTGGTTTCACTATCTCTGCGTGTGTGATATGTGATGGAGCAACTTCTTATGATCACCATGATTTATTGTTAACTTAACTTTCTTCCTGAGGGCTTATAAAATCACTTATGTATCTCAAAGTGCACAGCAGCACCACTGTGCAATGAACCCAAAAAAAATTGAAACCGGGCAAAAAATCACATTTGTATCAGCCCTATGATGAAGAACATATATTGATCAATTTGTCCCTCAGTGAAGAAGAAAAAGTTGTATGAGGTGTGAAGGTTCACTCATAATGAGCAACCGCCTAATACATAATGAATGCTTTAAAAAATGTATACCTGAGGGCTGAGATACAAATGTGATTTTTTAACCTAGTTTCAAGTGTTTTCTTTAGTCATTGCCCATGGGTGCTGCTGTGAACAATGAGATACATATTTGATTTTTATCCAGGTTCAATTTTTTGGTAAATTTCACATTGGTGAATCTGTTCACTGTGACATACATAAGTGATTTTTTGCCAAGTTTCTGTTTTTGTTGGCTCATTGCACATTAGCTGTGCACTGTGAGATACATCTGTGTTTTTGCCCTGTTTCAATTTTTGTTGTGTCAATGCAAATTGGTGCAGCTGTGCACTGTGAGGGAAATTTGTGATTTTTGACCAGTTTCAATTTTATGTTGGGTCCATTGCACATTGGTGCAGCTTTGTTTCAGATTTTTTACTTCATGTCAACTTGTTGAATTTGGGGTTTTTCTTATGCTATTATAGCCTCAAAGATGAGTGTTGCTTTTTGGGATTTTTCTTTGGTAATTTTGGCTATCTTTATACAATGGTTGGTGCATGCCTCCAAGCTTATAGAAGCTGTTTTGGGTTGTTATCTCCATGGTTACTCATATGTAGCATGGTAGGTATATAATTAACAGTAAATATATGTGTTATTCAATTAAGGGTGACATGGATACACAAGGAGACCATTCGGGGTGTGATTTATGTACCGCCGCCGCAGCCACAATAACGTTTGTCGTACTTGCCTTACAATTGGACAATTCCGCTAGGCCCGACCATATACCCAGAGAGCCCTCAGCTATGCGGGATCTGCATAGAAAATCCCACATGCGGAGAATTTTGTGGGGGTCTGAAAGTAGTTGTTTGCACTACCTACGTATGCGCAGACATGCTTTCATGAATCTTGCAGCATTAATGCGCCAGCGTGATCTTCTCAAGGACACTATTCATGTATCCGTAGAGGAGCAGGTGGCCATGTTCCTGCATATGGTAGGGCACAAGTCAAAGAATAGAGTAATGCAAGTGGATTTCATAAGGGGAGGGGGGACAGTTAGCCGTTATTTTAACAAAGTAATGGCGGGACTGTGTGCACTGCGGGATATGTTCGTGAAGCAAGCCCCGAATGAGACGCCGCCGGAGATACTCAATAATCCAAATTGGTTCCCTTATTTAAAGGTACGTGTGAGTATATGTATATGTGGCAGTCTAATAAGGATCGCTTTTGGAATTGCACAATGGTCACATTTAATATGTTGTAGGACTGCATTGGGCTCATTGATGGGACGCACATAGATGCCACGCTACCAGCAAGGCTCGTACCCCGCTTTAGAGGGCGAAAGGGGGTGACGCAAAATGTGCTTGCAGCTGTTACACCAAACAAAAGATTCACATACGTACTGGCCGGGTGGGAAGGATCCGCAAATGATTTTACGGTCTTGAAAGATGCATTGTCTTTACCCCCCCCACTGGGGCTGCGAGTGTATGAAGGTAATATCGAGGGTGCGGTAACTGTCTGTAGGTACGCTGCTTCCCCCATTTTTCATGTCATTGTTATATCTCTGTAAATCATTATTCACGCTAATATATGTTATTTCTTGCAAGGTTAAAATGAGCACCGGTTCCAGCTCTTTTATTCAATCCAGACCCAGATTTGCTGCAGGCGGGGAGTTGGCGGCTGATGATGATGACTCCAAGATTTGCTACTGTCGTCTCAAGGTTGCCAGGCGGACATCATGGACCCGAAAAAATCCCGGCAGGCGCTTTTGGAGCTGTCCATCCCGCGTTAATGGATGCAACTTCTACGAATGGAAGGATCCACCACACTCCGACTGGTCAACCTATGTGATACTTTAGTTGCTGGATGAGATTGAAAGAGGCCCCACCAATGCTCCCTCTTCCACATCGTTCTCGGATCGGCGGCTTTTAGAGATAGAGGGTAGGTTGGCCTCGCTCGTGGGGCGATTTGAGCGAACAACGGTGCGAATGGACACCGTGAAGTGGGTTTTGTTTACGTTCCTAGGGTTGATGTTAGTTGTGTTATTGTTGATTATACACAAGAGCGGTTGATGATGGGTTGGGTACAATGTTACTCTTTATAACTGGTTGTTTGTTCTGCACAATGAGACTGTAATATGTTTACTATAAGTATTTTGTATATTTCTGATGTTCATGGGTTATGTTACCTACGAAAGTGATTTCGGTTGTATGCTTTCGCTGCAACTCATTTGTACTTTTTACATTTTATGACTGGTGGAAATGCAATGGACTACCCCATTCGGGTGCTTATAAACTAATTACTGCCATCGTTTGTATTTAATTGACCAGTAATGAAATTAATTAATTCTTTTTTTATTTAAATTCGGTAATTTAATATTTATTTTTGCTACATTCGATATAATTATTCGTATTTAGTAGATATTTACTTAATAGTTAATAGTTAGTTAATTAATAGTTATTAGTTTAATTTAATAGAAGAGTTTCTACTTGGGAGATACATAGGGGGTTATTCTCACCTCATAACACCATAACCAACTACCAACAATCCTCATCCAACTTTCCCAAACACACAATTTACCAAAGAAACACAAAACTTTACTATGGGCCCCACATACAAATCCCAAAACAACTTTCCCACACACTTTCCTTCCAAAGAAACACAACACTCTATTTTTCTCTCCTCAGGAATCCACCATGGATTTACTATTCACAACAGTAAATCCCAAACAACTTTCAACCAAAGAAACAAGCCTTCAAAAGAACACAAAACCAACTTTTTCTCTCTCTTAGATTCCTCCATCCCTGAACTTTCCCAATTCCCCCTTCCAACCAAAAGAACAGGCCCTCGTTCGATTCCTCGGTTCGAACCGTGATTGGATCTACTCGCCATGCAGCCATCCTGTGTTGGCCCATACAGAGTTGGTATCATCCATGTGGAACATTACCCATAAATCCTGTTGGTCACCGGTCTATCACGAGCCAATGACGTGTCCTTTCGGTCACCTGGCCCTAACCATGCCACGTGTCTTGCGCGCGTTAGCCGTTTCCCCCAGGTTACACTCATTCGTCTTCTCCCGTCGAGTTCTCCTGCATTTGCTCCAGAAATCCCAATGGCGCTCCTCCTGAAGAAGGTTTGGGGATCCGTCCTCAACCGATCTGGATCGACGTCGACCCGGAGCTCGTCGGATCTCTCGCCGGGGATCTCGTCCCTGGGTGCGTTCGATCAGCTCCCAATCGATATCTTGATGCAGATCCTTAGGTTGGCTGGGCCTAAGGATGCGGCAAGGATGAGCGTTCTGTGTAAATCTTGGAGAATTTTGGTGTCGGATAAAATGCTTTGGATTTTATTTCTCATGAACGGGAGAGACGAGTTCGATTCTGTGGTATTCGCCGAGACTCACTTGAGATTGGGGTTCTCTTGTCTGTAAGCAACATTTAAACATTTTGATTCTAACTTTTGGATCTTGTTGGTTAATTCCTTTAATTCTCTGTATTCCTAGGATTATCATTTGATGGACGGGGATTTGGTTAAAATATAGAGATTTAAAATAATTTAATATAAGTATTAGCTCATTCAAGTTGAGAATTTAGCTGAAATTTGGGGTTGGATTCCAAATTAGGGCCTGGGTTTTAGGATAATATTATGTTTTGGTTTTCTCATGTTGGTATCTGTTGATGCAAGGATGTCACACACGTCATTAATCCGAGAAACTTCACAGGAGAGGAGCCTGGCAGGGTTTCGCCGGGTCGAGATGCTCATCCGGTGCCCGATACAAATAGGAAGAATGTCATAGGAAACCGAGCGGGTAGCCCTCCGATTCGACTTTGATGCTTGAGTCAGTTCCAAACTGGAGGAGGGAGGTTTAAGTGAAAGTTTGTTTGCATATCCCAAGAAGGAGATGACATGTTGTTTTTGTAGAATTGGGGGGTCGGTTACGTCATGTCAGGAGAGTTTTTAGGATCCACTATCCCAGCGTGGTTGGTTCCCCTAGATAAGGCCATCAGTTACGTAAGCATTGAATGAGTATAAATGTCAGTATGTTGGTAATTATCTGGAGAGATGGTGTCATGCCTCTTTGAGATCGCGTCGCCTTGATCCGCGGACTGATATTGCCAGGCGAGCAGGTGCTTGGGTCATGAAGTTGAATGTGCCGACCTCGGTTGCCGGGGTCGTCTTTGTAGGAGTCTGCCGTTAAAGAGCCGACTTTGGGTGTCGAGATCGTTCTTGTAAAGGGCCACTGTTTATGGGCCGACCTCGGGTACTGTGGTCATCCTTGTGAGCGTAGCTGCTAAGGAGCCGACATCGGTTGCTGAGTTCGTTCTTGTGGAGTGTAGCCACTAAGAAGCCAACCTCAAGTGTCGATGTCATCCTTGTAAAGTGATGTTGGGGCTTGGTCAGGCTGGCCTCTTAGTCTAAGGTCAGGTGGTCCCTGAGGATGCGGGTGATTCATGGTGGGTCCCTTCTATCGAGCTCAACTGGGCACTATCCGTGAGCTATAATCAAAGCATCATCTATAATGATCTCTCATCTTCTAGATTGACACTGTCGACCCGAGCCGCGCCTCTAAGGTCGGACGTGGAGAAACGAGTAGACTAAAACTAAAGAGAAGCTAAAGTGTCAAGAGACAATGGCTAGCCTTATTTGATTGTACCATCTCACCTTGAGCATGTGGTGCCCAAGTTGAATAGTGGCACCTAGGTGAAGGTGCCCTCATTATGCCATGCAGACGTAGCCCTCTCATCCCGGTGCTTGAAAAGATAGGGCTGATGCGACCGTATCTCTTCGCAGAACCCAAAGAGACAAGCCCGTGTGCCGAAGAACGTCTCTGTTGACGCGGCAGAGCCTGATTGGCAGGCTGCATGACATGCGAAAGTTGTTTAATCCCGGAGATCGAACGGTTGGGATTGGCTGGGTGCGATCGTGGGCACCACTGAATTGCCATGATCAGCACCCACCGATTCTCCCTTAGGGTAGGTAGAGTAGGACAAGGGAGGCTAGCAATTAGCCGTACTTGCATTCAAAACCAATGTCTTCTTTTGCTGCTGTGCTCTTGAGTTCTTAACTTCCTTGGTGATCGTCGTTGCTGCGTCGAAAAGGTAAATCTCCTTTCCTAGCCCTCTGCATTTTCCTTATTTCTTTCTTTCGTCACGTTCTCTAAAAATCATGTCAGATGGCACCGATTCTTAAGCGACCCTCTCTGAGAACTATGCGTCATCGCCGGAGTATGCGCTATCTCCTGACGCGGTCTCCCCTAGTAGAGGGTTCCCATCCAATCGATGGGATGTGAGAGAATGTTGTCAACTCCAGTGTTAGGAGGTCTTGCAAGCCTCGCAACCCCTCATTTGTGACGGGGAGGCTGTCGGTCTGTTGCTGTCACGTCCGGGCTCGTAGAGCTGCGTTGCTTTATCCTCCTCGACCTATTGCTCCGGTTGAAACGTGCCTTCAAGTGGCGTCTGTCCAGCCTCTGGTGGACCCATCTTCTGGTCCTTGTGCTCCTGAGGGCTACCATAGTCTTCTTCCTCCCAAGATTTGGATGCCCTCGATGCAGCCAGAATTGTTGACATCTGAGATAAGGGAGGTAAGATAGTTCAGGAGTGATTGCCACACCTTCGAGCTCAAGAGTTCGGATCTAAGATGTGTACGGCCTTCGGTAAAATTGCTTCTTACCCGTGAGCTGGAGGGAACACCTGACCGACCTCATCAGGGAATAATAGTGTTGAGCTTTGTGCACTTGGAGGCATGGCTCTGCCTCTTGTTCAACTGCCTGACTCAACGCTTTCTTTACCTCTCCATCCTGACGTCGTGTCAGCTAGCTCCCAACAGTTTCATGAGCTTAATTGTTTGGGCTACGATGTTTGCCTCCCAGGGCAAGGGATGACTGATGCATGCGGTGTCCAAGGTGAAACAGACCAAAGACATCCAATACTATCTTAGCATCCAAGCTCGAGCCCCAAGGATTTTCGATGAGAAGCCGTCAGGAAACAAGAACTGGAAGGAGAAGTGATTTTGGGCCACATAGAGCTAGACGAGCTCTGAGGAGGGCACTGTCGTTGTCAAAGAGCAGGTGCCATGTCGATTTGGGTGGCCCAGCAGTGGGACCTCGACGTCATCATGAAGATGGCTAGGAAGAATGAGCTGGGCTGGTGCGTATGGATGGCCACTCGACCTGTCGCTGTGAGGTCTTGCAACATGCTGTTGAGAGAACCGAAGATTCAAGCATCGCAGGCAATGCCTGCTGAGGATAACTGGGAGTTCGGTCAAGCTCATTGCATTGCTGGCGAGTACTAGCCTAAATGAGGTCGCAAGTTTTAGACTTCTCACCTTATTTCTGACTTTTCTTCTTATTTCGTAGAGATGGGATGCTTTAATTTGAATCCTGTCTAAAAGGAACATGCCTACTAGACCGTCTGCAAGCGAAACATCACCGCCCGACCTGAGGGAGCAGCAAGTAAGACCTTGGCTGCTGCCCTTAGGGGCAGAGCTCTTAGCTCTCCCAGTTGCGCAAATGCTCTTGCCGAGCCCATCTCCGTCACTACTTTTGGTGTTGGTCCCCATGGAGAGGAGCCCACTCCTGCCCTAGCTTTGGAGGCTAAAGGCAAAGTCGTGGGGCTCTCCCAGTGATCGACGTCATCTCAAGGGACGAGGACGGTGACAACAACGTTCACATGTCAAAGAGGCTGAAGCGGAAGTAGAGGAAAGAAGCAGCTCCCGAGCTGTTGTGCTGGGAGTCTGCTCTCCCTAAAGCCACTAAACCCCATTAGAAGAAGGCTAAGGCTACGATTGCTCAGCAGGAGGCTGACCAATCCTCAAGCTCCCCTCACATTGAGGCATGACCAGCGAGAGTTTCTGAGCCTGATGATTGCTCGAGAATGAGGTCGGGCGTATGGGGAGGACATTCATCCTCATGGTCGAAGAGACCAGAAAGGAGAGCTGTCTTCTCGACATCAATGCTGAAGGGTTCGTCGAGGCTTTGACACAAATGAGTCAGATAAGCTCTTCCTTTGTAAAATGTAGCAAGATTCTGAGCTCAGGCTTTAAATTCTTCTTTGTTTTTGTCTCTTGCCCAGTCTCAAGAAGTGTTGGGCCCACAGTTATATTCTGTTCAAAAATGCGAGCCCATGCTATGGCTCAGGAGATCAATCCACTGCAGGAACTGACCATGACGGGAGCAGATGTCGACGGTCTGAAGGGAATGGACGCTCTTTGTGTGAGGGCCCTACGGTGTTGAGGAGATCGAGAGGTTGAGGTAGGAGCTCCATAGAGTGCAGGAAGAAGAGGTGGGGCTGATGAGGCTGGCTGAGTGAGCCTGCTCCTTAGACCTTAAACTCATGGACGCAAGGGTTCAGTTGCAGTGGGTTGAAGAGGAGGCTGAGTTGAGGAATGCGTGCTGCAAGTTTGCAGAGGCCCTCTCTCGCCTCAAACAGTATATGGAGGAGAGCAATGATCGGGTCTCCAAGCTGTAGGGGAAGCTGAAGAAGACCAGGCAGAGCTTCTAGGAACATGCAGCTAGGCGGCCAATACGATCGAGGCTCACAACATTGAACTGACGAAAGTTCAAGTCCATGCAGCTAAGGCGGCCATGGCTAATCGCATCAAGCTGTTGGTAGTGGAAGCTGGGGTCGACGTCTCATTCGAAGCCAGAATGTAGTATGTGATGGATGCATTTCTAGAGATGCACCCCACCCATGTCGACCTTCCGTCGTTTTTGACTGTTGACCCTGCTACCTTCGTGACTGAGACATCTGTTGCGACTGACCTGCAGAAATCCCTCTCGTTGGAGCATCCCCATTTTTGAGAAGTCTGTTGAGAGATCTGCCTTATGGTAAAATATGTAGCTTTGCTCTTCTTTTTTTCTTTTCTTTGCTTGTATGCCGTATGAAGCGATCGAACTTTGTAGGTCTTTTTTGAAATGAATAAAGAACTTTTTGAAACGAAGAAATTAGGATGAAATTTGTGTCCAACCTCCTTACTTCTTTACTTCTGTCTCGAAATTCTGACTAGGATTGCTGCTTGATGAACTGTTGTCTTTGCTGACTTGTTGATCTCGATCTCAAACTCAAGAGACTAACATTGGAGTCACTGCATACCACTGCACACACTGTTGAGCATGCGCTACTGAGTGTATACTGGCCTCTTGGTCTACCGAGTAAAGAGAGTCGTAGCTCTGGACTTTGGCGGCTTTAGTTTAGAGTCTTAAGATCAAACCATGTAAACTCCCATTTGTGTTGAAGACTTGTTTTCTGACTCAGCATCTGAGCATGGAGCTTGTAGTTGCAGCATCAAGGGCCCCATTTTGGGCTGGGAGCTTTGCCAAGGGCAACACTATCAAAGCCAAGCATTGTGGCTTTATTGGAGACAACACGATCTGAGTTGAGAGTTGCTTGCATGTGCTGGGACCTTGGAGTCAGACCAGCGGGGGCCTAAGCCTGCTGAGGGCAAAGTTTAAACGTGACACGACCGAGGGTCGAGTGCCAGAGGTCGGTGTTGGGACCCTCTGGGGAGTCTCACCAACAGACAATGGAAGTCGACGCTTGGACCCTTTGGGGAGTCTTGCCAATGGAGTTTGGACATGGTACAACCGTGGGTCGAGTACTAAAAGTTAGCCGTATGACACTTTAGGGAGTCTCGCTAGCAGGGGCACCGACTTGGGCTTGGGGCTTTGTTTCAGCATGACTTAGGTTGAGTGCTGATTGACATCGCTGTGACCAATGTGTCTGACCAGCAAGGGTCTCAGCCTGGGTTGGGGACTAGGCAAGAAGAATGCACAACTTTTTAAGCTTGGAAAGGAGATGCTTCTATTGATCTTAAGTTGTGTACATTGGAAATGGTACCTTTTTGAGATCGACACTTTGCAGATGATCAAGGATAGTACTTCCGGAGGTATTCATCATTCCATGTCAATGCTATCACCGGTCCGCACTGGGTGAAAGTTTGCGACCTTGTGGACTAGGGGCATGCACTCACTGGCTTGACTGGATTCCTTCAAGCATGCCAACTCCGTGAATAGTGGAGTCCTTCATCAGAAGATGGTAGGCGGAGGTCACTGCCTGTATGATGTCAAATGTTGGATGCCCAATGATAACATTAAAAGCTTAGGATATTTGACCACCAGGAAGTGGATGTTCCGCACCTGATGGCAATGTGGTGTGTCAAACTCCACTTGAAGGGAGACCATCCCCTCTGAGACTACCTGGGTTCGTGTGAAATCAGAGAGATTAGTGTGCACGGGCTGCATGATGTCACCAAGTATCCACAGCTTCTGGAACGTGTCCAGGTACAGGATGTCGACCACGCTTCCATTATTGATCAAGACATGTTAAACCATGCGATTAGCAATCCACAGGTTGATCACAATGGCATCATTGTTGGGCTGATGAATTCGTCTCGCCTCGGTCTCTATAAAGAGTAGAGGCCCATTGGAGATCTTGATTTGCTTTGAGGCTCGCTCTGCGATGGCAGAGTTGAGGTCAGCTGGATGGATATGGTTTGAGCAAGATTCCTTCGTGCGTGGTTGGATTGCTGGGCCATGTTGCAGCCTGTAACGTCCCGCTCCCCGGGTGCTGTCACAATTGAAACAAGTGTGCAGGTCTCGCATGTGCCAGTGAAGTTAATGTGGAGTAATACAGAAAGTAAGGAAATATTCATAACAAAGCAGGTAAGAACAGTAAAAACTACACTACTGCTGAAATGTAAATAGAGCACTCACCTGTCGCTGGCTCAAGTTTCAAAAAGTCCTGCATCGGAAGTCTGACTTCACGTGCTCAAGCGTCACTATATGATCCTGTGCATCGTACCAGTGGGCAAAAGAGGTCGCACCACGCTCAGTAGAGTAGACAATATCTAAATAAGAGACAGAAAAGTAAGGGTGCACCAAAAGATGATAGGACAACCACAGATGTGATAGTATTGAATAAATAAGTAACATGGTATGATAATTAAATGTCCACAATTACTGTAAGATGGTACTTACTAAAGTAAACCAATTCTAGGTCGCGACTTATGAAGTGGAGCACATTGTGCAACTGGAAGCTACCTGGACCGCGAGGATGCGACCCCAGGCCGAGTCCAAAAGAAGAAACTACCGTACTGTAAGAGCTGTAACACTGTGACCTATGACAGGGGCTCCAGGACCCATTAGGATGGCCGTCCCTGTCTGCCTCCGGACTCAGGACCCATCTAAATGATGGACGTCCCACCTAACGTGGGGGTTGTAGATCAGGTCCCATGCGCTCCCGCACTCCCTCAATCATAAGTTTTCCGAAACCCGATGAGTCAAACAGAAATTAACCTCTTATTAATTTTAGTGTCGTACCGTGTGTCAAGTTTATACTAGCTAAATTGTGTAGTCAAGTCATGAGTCAACTTGTCATGAGTCAAGAAAGTCCACTTCCATAGTATCCTGTCACGTCAAGAGTCAACCCCAAGATAGTCCACTATCGTACATATAATAACCTAGGGACTACACAATTTAATCACAATATTAAACTTCATGGTACTAGCAAGCTCAATAGATAATGAAATGAAAGCTAGTATGTGATAAAGCATGGATGTTCCTCATGGCATGATATTCCAAACTGAACTGATATGTGTGTGTATATATATAAGAACAATCCACCAACTCATTCATGCAATGAACCAAGAGACAACAAAAAAACAAAACAAAACTTGAAAGTCAAACTCACGATGACACTAGAGGGTTTAGGCCAGAGGGATCAGATTTGGGGGTCTTCTCATCACGTAGTGGGGGGTACCCGTGCCTACGGCAAAATCCACGGGGCTTCTAGTAAGGGACTAAGGGCCACTGGTCAAAATAACAGGGGAACGTGGCTCATATCCCAAGTAAACCTCAACAACCCAAAACATCGAGCAAACCCGTAGCCAAACCCAAACAACAGTAGGAAACATCCATCCACAACTACAGTCAGTAAGGGGCCACAGACCGCAAGTAATAGGATGCCGCAAACATCAAGCAAACCCACCGAACCCAAAACAACAAGGAGGGAAGCCATCGAACCCCAAAACCGCAAGCAAGATGCCCAACCGAACCTTAAAACAACAAGCATTGAGACCCTGTGACCCCACACAAGCAGGCAAGGGAATCCCACCCCACTAGATACACGTAGGAAAATCAAACCCAACTCCAATCACCCAAATCATCCTCTCCCACGTAAAATTGAAATCAAAATTGAAGTAAAAGAGATAGAGTCTACCGTAAGTATGCCGATAATCAGAAAATTAAGAACCCAGACATCCACAACAAGATTCCATGGAAATCAACTCAGCGAAGCCACAGAAATCAGTCGATAAAGCTTCGAAAATAGTGGAGAAATACTTACAGAGCTCGTAGAAGAAGATGGAGGAGAAGAGGGGGTTTAATAGGAGTTGGAGGAGCCCTGCAGAGGAGGACGAAGGCTGCCGTAGCTTCGGAAAAGCCCCAGTAGGGCATATGAGAGGAGAGGGGGGCATGGCGAGTAGAGGCATGGTGTCGCAGGCATCGTACGAGAGAGGTACAAGAGCGGATAGGGGCCATCGTGTTGCCTTAGGGTTTGACCGATCGAATCAAATCGATCGAGATACAAGAGGGGCGAGCGCGTCGGAGAAGCCCACGAGGGCTTGGTGTCGCTGCGAATAGAGAGAGATGGATGCAATCGAAGCCCACGAGGGCTCCTCTTCTGTGAGAGAGAGAGAGAGAGAGAGAGAGAGAGAGAGAGAGAGAGAGAGAGCATTGGGAAATCAAAAAGAGCCCATCGGCTTCTAGGCTTTGTGCCTGAACGAGCTGAGAATAAAAATAAAAGGGAAATAAAGAGAGGGTGGATGAGACTTGGCCGGTACATCCACTGTAGTGACGGGCCCGAAGATTACATTAATGACATTGGACGAGCTGGTGATGCCTTTGCCTTTGTTCTGAGATCTTTCGGTATCGCCCCTCTTTGGGACTTTGAATTTCAGTATGCGCCTCTCTTTGGATGAGGTGCTTGGTTTGATCCCTGAGGATCATGCAGTTATCAATGACATAGGCATACCTCTGGTAGAAGTCACAGTATTTGGACTTGTCCATTTTGGGGTGATCTGGCAAAGAGCATGGATGATTGAACTCCTTTTTCGCTTTGGCCAAGATCCCAGACGGTATAACCGACAGAGTGGTCTAGACCCGCACTTCAGGGGACTTGAGTCTTATGTTGCTTGCCCGAGGGTGCTCAAGTTGCTCAACACACTTCTCAGATCTGGGACGCTTGCTGGGAGTAGTGCAGTCGAGGTCGGCCCTCCTCTGAGAAAACCCATGGCTGTCAGTTGATCATCCGTAGGCCTCCTCTGCAGCTATGAATATTTTGACATGACTCACCAAGTGAGCGAAGGTCGGAGACCACTGCTTGTAGATTTCAAATGTCAGGTCGGATCCGTCCCGAAATCCCGCCTGAAGGGCCATCTTGGCGATGTCAGGACAGATGTCGACGACCATATGAGCTCGGTTGAAGCAAGCTAGGAAAGTCTTGTTGTAATCATCCAATCCCTGCTTGATGGATGCAAGGGACTCAGGGTACCTCTTCGTCATTTTCTGAGTAGCAAAGTGAGAGAGGAACTCTCTTTGGAAGTCGGCGAAAGAAACGACCGACCCCTTAGTCATATGTTTAGTGCATTGATCTTCAAGTGAAGTCCAAATGACAATATCAAAGATATCAATTTCATCTATCTCCAAGTTGTGCTGAATAATATCTAAGGGGATAAAACCAATAGATCAAGGTAGTATAATTCGATTATGGCCCAAAACTAAATTACAAAATACATTTTCAATCTAGTTCATGTCTTAGTCTTTCATGTCATTGTTGATTAAATCATTATTTACATATCATGATTATTGCTTTTTGTGTTATTGATTATTGACTATTGATTATTCTCAAAATGAAGTCATCATCGAATATATAGTTTCCAAGTCTAATACCAACCAACCTTGGAACGGGATAAGGCCCATCGAACTCGGGCATGAGCCCCTAATAAAATCATGGTCGGACCCAAGGCCCATGGGGGTTACATGGTCAGCCATGCAAGCCCACAAGCCTAACTAGAAACAAGCCAAGCCAGAGAAAGAGAAAAAGGTCAGTCGACACCAGCTTAGGATACGGGGAGGCAAGCCAGTAAACATGAAGGGCAAGGTCACAAGCCATCAATAAGGCATAGACCATGCAGCGCATGGCCAGAGACAAGCTGCAAGTCAGGGTTAGCGGGTGAAAACTAGGACAAGGGCAAAGACAGAGGGGACAAGGAGTGGAACTGTATACCAATCGCAGTTACACTCAACAGAATTATGCTCAGCTGAATCATCATAGCAATATAAGAAAAAATAATCAACGCTAAAGGGGAAAGAACCCCATAAATTCCCATGGCAAATTGGGTCAAAACTCTAACCCAAGAATCCACGTCAAAACCAGACATTAAGAGAGAGAATGACTGAGTTTGTCGAGGCCAAAAACAAGATCAAGGGACCTATGATCATTGGAACTGAAAGGGGAAACTATTGATCGCTGTAGGGGGTCTCGTTGCCTCACTGTCGCTGTGCGGTCATGGCTGTCTCTACGAGAGGATTATGGGCCTGTATGGGGTCGGAGGAAGTAGAGAGAGGAAAGATGAACTCTGGCAAATGAGATGAGAGAGATCATGGTAATTTTCGTCCGAGAGAATTAGGGCTAGTGTCTGGGGGAATTAGGGCAAGAGGGGGGAAAGAGATGAAGAGGCATGGCTGGCAGGGGATGTATCCGACGCTCATGTCGCTGTGCTACTACGATGCTTGCGAGTGTAAATGAATGATGCGAGCAACTGATGTGAGAGGGCGATTGGGGGGTGTCGGGGGAAACGAGAAAGATATAGAGAAAGAAATTAGGAGAGAGGAGAGAGAATTATATAAGGCGGGTTGGGTTCGGGTTTGGGTTAAAACCCGTTTTGGATTTTAATTTTAAACATGTTTTGGGTTCAATTGTAGAAAAATTCATTTGCATTTTAAACTATTTTTAGTGCTTAAAAACCACACGAGGATGGGTAATGGATATTATAGGTTAGGGGGGTTGTTGATATTAATGAAGTTGTATGCGGTCGACGACAGTGGATGTGATGTTGATGGAGATCGATAGACCGATAAACGTGAATGTGGTGGTGGTGGTCTATATTTGAGGGTGTTGATGCTGTTATGCTAATAGAGGGTGTGATGATGTTTGTGGTGTTGTTAGTAGTGATGTAGAAGGAGATGTGTTCTAGGCTAGGGTTTGATTGATGTTTTAGGAAAGAGGATGAACATTGATTGGTGATGAAATTTTGGGGGTTTTCATATGTTGCAAACTGATACAAAAAGATGTATTTTATCAAAATCTAAAACTTCAAAATATAACTGAAATGGAAGAAGAAAAAACGTTGGAAAGATCGATGAGAAAATTTAGGAATTTTAGTTCTGATATCAAAATTGATGCAGAACGGAAAGACTTGAAAGATATGATAGATGAAATTTAGGAAAAACTAATTAAGAATTTGTAAAGGTAAATGATAAATAGGTTTTAGGCATCACCATGGAAATCAAACTATCATTGACTTCAACGCCATGCACACAAAAATTTCTCCAGAGCTCTCCACCTAGGTAATTTCGCACTCACTCTCGCACCTCTTTTTAAAGCTGCAAACATAGTTTATAAAGATTCAATTTTATATTCAATTGACCATTCTCTCCATATGTTTGATTACATACTCATATTTATAAGCGAAGAAACATACTGCTAGGCTAACTTATACTCATACTCCTAATAAGACTCAAAACTCCTAAATAATCGAAACAAATTAAAATAGATGATTCTTCCTTCAAATAAGAAACTTTAAAAGACCCTAAAAAAGAAACCCAAAGAGACTTAAATAACAAAATATAAAAAGGACTCAAATATTATAAAGACTAAATCGACGCAAACTCTAAAATACTAATATGAATCCAAGGTAAATTCCCATAACTAACACTATAAAGATAGTAATCACATGTTTCTAGCCATTAATGTCTACGTTTTCTTCTATTTGTTTACCTATTTTGAAAGCAAGCTTCATTTTAATTATTTTCTTCTCTATTCACCATACTTATTGTAACCCAATTCTAATGATCCAATCTATATCTGGATGCAGGATGTATTTTGAGTATGCCACACAATTATCTTTTATGAATATTTATGCACAGCGAGAGAAAGTGCCAGGATCTGTTATAATTGATGGTAAGACTTGTATGATTTCCCATTGTACAATTGTAAACTTGGTTATTGAATCAACATAAGATATTGTTTGTCTCAGACATCCTTCAGTCAGTGGATTTAAGCTTTTCATTGCTGGTAGCTTTAGTGTGATTCACATGATTCCTCTCATCATGTTTATGGATTGCTGCAACTGTAAATGTACATCAGTACATGTAAACAGCTTTTGGTCACTTTTGACCATAAGTGGCTGATTTTTTCTCACTTAATTATCTTCTATATCATTATGTTGGTTGTCAAGTGAGCCTGGAAACATACGCTCAAACCCACTCATCACACCCCAGCACAACCAAAATGAAGTCGGGCCCCCCCTTTCTCCCCCCCCCCCCCCCCCCCAAAAAAAAAAAAAACCCCAAAACAAGAAGAAGAAGAAGGAAGAGGAGGAGGAGGGCATTTAGGCCTCCAATTGGATCTTGTAATAAGCAGTATTATAGCAAAATGATTATAAGTTAAAAAACAGTCCAGGTTGGTTCTGAGATTTAATTTGAGTGACTCACTGATGAAATAAATTTTGGTTATCATGGAAAAGAGATGTCAGTGTATGGAATACTGAGATGTTGAATCTACAGACCACTGAAAGTGTTATAACTCTGTATAACCTGATCACCTTTATTTTGTTAATAATTTTTCTTGCAAAGATGAAAGGTTTATGAAAATATTCAGTCAGAAATCTAAGAGGGCAAACACATGTGTGACCTCTAAGAAGGGGAGAGTTGCACAAAGCAGCTTATCTATATAGATTTAAAAGTCTTGATGGAGAATCAATAAATTGTAAGGTAGTAAGTTTTTATAATAACTGCCTAACCATTGTGGAAGTTTTGCAGTCTTAGTCACTTAACTATTGGACTTGAGACACAATCAACAAGTTAGGGTTATCTGATTCTAGATGTTGCTTTTGAATCTCCCGTCAAAATACAAGGAGGTTCCAAGTGTAGTGATTGCGAAATTTGAGGGCATAATAAGTAGAAGCACAAAAGCAAACTCTTTTGTAGAACAACCTGATTGGCCTGCCGGCCCATCAAATGACCTGCGGGCTTACACCCGCAGGAAGGGGGTGCGGGCCCAGGCCCGCACCGCACCCCCTATGCCCTAGGCGCCCTTTTTTGTTGGCCGGCCCCCTCCCTAGCCGCATGCATCCCCTTGCCCTAGTTGTTAATTATAAATAGGGGTGCGTAGCCGCTTGTTTACCTATGCTATTTTGATAATTGATATTTGGAGACTCTTAGGGTAAACGAGTGCGGACGTCCTCTAGGCGTCTTGGGAGGAGGGCTCACCTCTTTTGTGCCCAATTATCTTTCTATTTGCTATTGTTTTTCCTAATAAAAATTTCATCTTTGTTAGATCCTAACAATTTGGTATCAGAGCTCGTTGGACGCAAAATTTGAGGCGTTGGAGGCAAAATTCACGGGCGAGATCGAAGCAATCAAAAAGTCGTTGGCGGGGAACGACGAATCCATGGCAAAATTGACTACTTCCCTCTCCCAATTGGCGTCAAATCAAGCAAAGCACGACGATCAATTCGCACAATTGATGGGAGCCCTAAATCAATTGGCGACAAACTCCAAAGGCGACTGGAGTCCTAATCCGGCCCCAAAGGCGGCACCTTTGAAGAAGGAGAAGGAAAAAGAGGAGATTCCGCCCCAAAATCAACCCTATTACGTGGATGAATTGGATGCGGATGATGACGAGGAGCCATGGAGGGTGGACTACCGCGAGGATGTCCGACGGAAGGCGGTGGAGGACCAAAAGGGGGGCGGAGGCCCTAGCCGCCAAAATTGGGGACGCCACACTCACGAGGGGAGCCGGCCGAACCCCCACAGCAGCCGTGGGGTTCGGCCAGCAGCGGACAGAGGCGGGGGGCTGTCCCCCGCCTGCGCCGGGCCCCGACAGGGGGCCCCAGGCCCTGCCGGGGCTCGGCAGGGTCTGGCGACACTGTCGGACCTCCGGCAGGGCCCGCCGGCCCTGTCAGAGGCCCGACAGGGCCTGCCGCCCCTCCGGGGTTACCGGAGGGGCCCTGCGGAAGATTTGAGGGGGCCGGAGCCCCCCTGGCAGCCGCCGGGGGATGTACACAGCAGGGCCGGCCAGGGGCAAGGGCCTCCCTGGCAGCAGCCCGAAGGCGGGAGAGCACGCGGACAGCCACCTGACGTGATTTTTGAGCCCCCTGGGCGGCGGACAGCGTACGAGGAGGGTTACGGGCGGAGTTCGGGAGATTACTTTGACCCTCCGGAGCGTCGACCAGCAGCAGAGGACCCGTTCTACGGTGACGGACGCGGGAGAGATTATTATTCTGACGGTAGGGGTGGCTACGAGGTAGAGTTCGGCGACGATGCAGGTTGGGACGATTTTGAGGGGCGGCGTGGAGATCGCCGTGGAGACTACGGGGGCCGCGGAGGAGGGCCACCTAGGCGCTACGAGACACTGGACGAGAGGCGTCAGTATTACCGTCCGCAGCACAGAGAGGAGGGGAGGCCCGAGCAGGGGCGTTTTGGGGGAGATTGCCGCGTCCGGAAGCTGAAGATGCCGCTTTTTTCCGGGGAGGACCCACACGCCTGGTTATTTACCGCAGAGAGATACTTCACGGCACATCACATGACCGAGGCCCAGAAGCTGGAGGCGGCAGCGATTTGCATGGAGGGGCGTGCCTTGGGATGGTACCAGTGGACGGAGAGGCGGCAGCAGATCAGGAGCTGGGAGGAGCTGAAGGACATGGTGCTGGAGAAGTTTAGAGACCCCCGTCTGGGGAACCTACACGAGCAGCTGTACGCCTTCAGGCAGGAGGGGCCAGTGCGGGATTACATTGAGAGATTTGAGACACTGGCAGGGCGAGTACATGGGGTGTCTGACGAGTCATTGGAGGGCACTTTTCTGAAGGGGCTGCGCCCCAATCTGAGAGCAGCAGTGAGACCCTACAAGCCCAGGGGGCTTTCAGAGGTCATAGAGATGGCCCAGATGGTGGAGGACGCACAGACCGAGGATAGGCGGGTCCGGAGTAGCTACAGCAGTCAGATTTCGAGAGGCACCCCATCTGGGGCTGGAGGAGCAGGTACCACTGCAGGGGTGACCCAGACGAGCCGGGAGAAGACTGGGGAGAAGAGTAGCACGCCAGTGACTGGGGGGCAGTTTAGACGCATGACGGACGCGGAGATGAGGGAAAAGCGGCAGAAGGGCTTATGTTTCCGGTGCGATGAGCGGTTTTCGCCAGGCCACCGGTGTGCGGGGCGCAAGCTCCAGGTGATCCCGTTGGAGGACGACGATGGCGAGTCTGATGTCGAGGAGGAGGCCGCTGAGGCAGAGGAGGAGTTGGAGGGCCAGCAGTTGGACATGGCGGAGGTGTCCCTCAACTCCGTGGTAGGGTTCACACCGAACCATACCATGAAGCTGAGGGGAGAGGTCGGCGACCAGGAGATGATTGTGCTGATTAATAGTGGGGCCACCCACAATTTCATTTCCAGGAGGGTGGTGACACATCTTGGGCTTCAGCTGACAGATTGCGGCAGCTTTAGTGTGATGATGGGGGACATGGAAGAAGGAGAGCAGCCCCGGAGTTTGCAGGGGATTGGTGCTGACCATGCAGGGGATACAGATTATTGCAGATTTTTTACCTCTAGACTTGGGGAGCACCGACGTCATCCTCGGCATGACATGGCTACAGACTTTAGGAGAGATGATCATAAATTGGAAGCTGCTACGGATGGAGTTTCGGGAGTCAGGGAGAGCAGTTACACTCCAGGGAGACCCTAGTCTCTGCAGAGTTTTAGTTTCTCTGAAGACCATGTTTAGGACCCATCCAGACAGAGGGAGGCGGATACCTAGTAGAGCTGCACTCTTTGACAGGTGAGGGAGGCACAGAGGCCAGTACAGAGTAGTCCATTCCAGGGGAGGTTCAGCAGTTGATGGACCAGTTTGAGGAGATCTTCCAGGAGCCTCGGGGTCTTCCACCACCACGGGACCACGAGCACGCCATTGTTCT
Organism: Scilla litardierei; assembly: GCA_030789695.1. NCBI lineage: Eukaryota > Viridiplantae > Streptophyta > Magnoliopsida > Asparagales > Asparagaceae > Scilla > Scilla litardierei. Next base: position 154,487,650 of record CM061142.1, read on the forward strand.
ACGAGAGGGTGTTTCCCCCATTAGCGTGCGGCCCTACCGATACCCTTAGCATCAGAAGTACGAGATAGAGAGGATGGTTTTAGAGATGGTGCAGGCAGGGGCGATCCAGCCGAGCGTGAGCCTGTTCTCCAGCCCAGTGTTATTGGTGAAGAAGAAGGATGGTAGTTGGCGGTTTTGCGTAGACTACCGGGCGCTGAACAAGGAGATGGTCCCTGATAAATTCCATATACCTGTGATTGATGAGCTCTTGGATGAGCTACACGGAGCAGCCTGGTTCAGCAAGCTAGATCTTAAGTCAGGCTATCATCAGATACGGATGCGACGAGAGGATGTGCCCAAGACGGCGTTCAGGACGCATGAGGGCCACTACGAGTTCCTGATCATGCCCTTTGGGTTGACCAACGCCCCGGCCACCTTTCAGGCTCTCATGAATAAGGTATTCCGTCCCTTTCTCAGGCGATTTGTACTAGTCTTTTTCGACGATATTTTGGTGTACAGTCGTACTCTGGAGGAGCATTTGGACCACCTGCAGGTGGTCTTCCAGGAGCTGCAGTACCACCAGCTATATTTGAACAGAAAGAAGTGCCTATTCGGGCAGGCACAGGTGGAGTATTTGGGGCACGTGGTATCAGCAGGAGGGGTGGCCGCCTACAGAGCGAAGATAGCGGCCATGCTGGACTGGCCGCGCCCTACTACTCTCAGAGGGCTACTGGGCTTCTTGGGCCTTACAGGGTACTACCGCAGATTCGTAGAGGGATATGTGACGATTGCCTGGCCATTGACAGAATTACTGCAGAAGGATCAGTTCCACTGGGGGGAGGAGGCGACGACAGCTTTTAAGGCCCTGAAAAGGGCAATGACCACTGTGCCAGTATTGGTGTTGCCTGACTTCACCAGACCATTCGTAGTAGAGGCGGACACATCCGGACACGGGTTGGGAGCAGTACTTATGCAGGAGCTGCGACCTATAGCTTTCTACAGCTAGGTGTTGACGACAAGGGCTGCGATCGGTATATGAGAGGGAGCTGATGGCGATAGTGTTTTCCATCCAGAAGTGGAGGCCATATTTGTTGGGACGGAGCTTCATAGTGCGCACGGATCAGCGGAGCCTGAAGTACATACTAGAGCAGCGGATGGTAGCGGAGGAGCATCAGAAGTGATTGCGGAAGTTGATGGGGTACAGGTTCGAGATAGAGTACCGTCCGGGATTGGAGAATAAGGCAGCTGATGCATTATCCCGGCGGGAGGAGGAGACAGAGTTAGCAGCGCTCACCGTATCCATCCTGGAGGATTGGGGCCCACTGCAGCAGGAGGTTGAGACGGACCCGGATTTGACGGCTATACGAGAGGCCTTGTTACAGGGGTCGAATGAGTACCCGGGGTATTCTTTACAGGAGGGGCGGTTACTTTACTGGGGCAGGCTGGTGATACCGAGGACTTCTACTTTTATACCGACCATCTTCAAGGAGTTCCACGGCAGTGCTATAGGAGGACATTCTGGAGTCCTCAAGACCTACCAGCGGCTTTCACGGGAGGTCTATTGGAAGGGGAAGAAGAAGGATGTGGCCAGGATGGTGGCAGAGTGTGACGTGTGCCAGCGTCACAAATATCAGGTCATGTCTCCAGGAGGTCTACTACAGCCGCTATCTTTACCAGACAGAGTTTGGGAGGGCCTCTCTATGGACTTCATCGATGGATTGCCAAAGTCGGGTGGTTACAGCGTCATTTTTGTTGTGGTAGACCGCCTCAGCATTTTATCCCGCTTAAGCATCCCTACAGCGCCGTTTCAGTTGCAGAGATTTTTGTGAGAGAGGTCATTCGTTTGCATGGTCCGTCGAAGTCCATAGTCTCGGATAGAGACAAGGTATTCCAGAGCAAATTTTGGCAGGAGTTGTTCAGATTGCAGAGGACGGCCTTGAAGAGGAGCACAGCTTATCATCCCCAGACCGACGGTCAGACGGAGGTCGTAAATAGGAATGTGGAGACTTACCTGCGATGTTTCATTTCAGAGAATCCTAAGGAGTGGGCACGTTGGCTACCGTGGGCGGAATACAGGTACAACACTTCTTCCCACACGACGGCTCAGACTACACCCTTCAGGATTTTATATGGCAGAGACCCTCCGCACTTACTTCATTATGGCCATGAGGCGACCCCGGTTTCTGATGTGGAGCAGTACCTGACAGAGCGGGACCGGATTCTAGATGAGCTGAAGCTCCACTTGGCGAGGGCTCAGCAGGTGATGAAGGCACGGGCAGACCTCCATCGTCGCGATGTGCACTTTGAGGTTGGTGACATGGTATATCTGAAGCTGAGGCCCTACAGGCAGATGTCGGTAGCTCATAGGAGGAATGAAGCTGGCTCCGCGGTATTTTGGACCTTTTGAGGTCGAGGCAAGGATATGACTAGTGGCCTACAGATTACGCTTACCTTCAGGATCTACCATTCACCCTGTTTTCCATGTGTCACAGTTGCGCCAGGCCATTGGCGACCATACCCCTTCCCCTACTTTACCTGAGACCCTTACAGAGGATATGGAGGTGAGGATGGAGCCCGAATTGCTGAAGGGAGTTCGTCAGAGCGACACAGGCGGACGACAGGTGCTGTTGCAGTGGAGAGGCTTACCGGAGCACGACAACACGTGGGAGGACATGGAGGACATGACGGCGCGCTTTCCAGACTTCCACCTTGAGGACAAGGTGGCTCTTTGGGAGGGGAGTATTGATGGGCCTGCCGGCCCATCAAATGACCTGCGGGTTTACACCCGCAGGAAGGGGGTGCGGGCCCAGGCCCGCACCGCATCCCCTATGCCCTAGGCGCCCTTTTTTGTTGGCCGCCCCCCTCTCTAGCCGCATGCATCCCCTTGCCCTAGTTGTTAATTATAAATAGGGGGCGTAGCCGCTTGTTTACCTATGCTATTTTGATAATTGATATTTGGAGACTCTTAGGGTAAACGAGTGCGGACGTCCTCTAGGCGTCTTGGGAGGAGGGCACATCTCTTTTGTGCCCAATTATCTTTCTATTTGCTATTGTTTTTCCTAATATAAATTTCATCTTTGTTAGATCCTAATACAACCCTTGCCTCTCTTTTTCTTAGTCTCTTGTGTCCTAGCATTGCCACTATGGTGTTCATTTGAGTTATTAGTGCACCAAGAAAAGGATCCAGGCGCAAGCTTGCATATTTGCAATAGAGCACACACATAGGTTGGGTTTCTTTTTTATTATATTTACAATCAACCATTCATGCTGATAAGTAGGAACATAAGTACTTAGGTATCTAGATGTCATACATGTGATTAAGCTTGTCAATAGGCCGGGTTTTGGGAGGGGTCCAGCAATTCCCAGCCCTATACTTGTTTAAAAATTCTATGTCCATACTTGTCAAATATACTGACGGGTCTATCATCCATGGAACCATACATGTCTCATTTATTCAAGTAACCAACCTTGTTTACCCAACCAAACCCATTATCCATCAATCTTTTTTCCTTTTCCTTTTCTTTTCTCTTTTGCTTTTTATTTGTTGAGGGCCACCATGTTAATAATCAAATACATAACCAAAATCTAAATCTTGACAAGTAATAATTGAAAAATATGCACATCATTCAAAAAATGATTAAAACATTCCAACAATATAAATAAATTCAAAAATAATAAGGTTAGCATTTAAATCATCATATTCACAATTGATGGCCACTTAAGTTCAAGCCTTCAAAACACTATGTAAGTTTAGTTGTATATCATCCAAAAGAATAACAATATAAATATAAAAGGATAGCTGTCGGATAGTAAGTTATTTAAGAATAATTCATTAAAGATAACAAAGATGTCTAAACTACATAGCTTAATTACGATCTATTTAAGTATGATATCAGTCTAATGGTCAAAATTGCATTTACATAATATGATTTAAATAATATATATTAGTTAGACATATTATAATCTAAACGGGTTGAGGTAGTTATATTTATATTCGTACCACTTAATCTCTGTTAAACGGGTTTGGGTCTTATGCGGGGTGGCACATATAAAATCTTTACCAGACCTTACTAACTGGGACTGGTAGCTGGGACTGGTAGCTGGTGGGTCTAGGTCTTAACTGGACCCATTTACAGGCTTACATGCTTACAGGTGATCAGGTGATACGCTTTTGTAAATGTTTATGGTTTTGGTGGGGAGAAGATCGTGCAACAGCCGCACTTATAATTTTCCTTTTCCTTTTCCTTTTCCTTTCTCTTTTCCTTTTTATTTATCGAGGTCCTCCATTTTAAAAAACAAATACGTAACCAAAATCTAAATCTTGACAATTGTAATAATTAAAAAAATCATCACACCATTCAAAAAATGATCAAAACATTCAAACAATATATTTAAATTCAAAAATAATTAGTTCTGTAGCATTTAAATATCATATTCACAAGTGATAACCAATTAAGTTCAAGCCTTCAAAACAATATGTAAGTTTAGCGATGTATAACATCCAAAATAATAACAATATAAATATAAAAGGATAGCTTTTGAAAAGTAATTTACTTAAGAATAATCCCTTGAAAATAACAAAGATGTCTAAACCACATAGCTTAATTAAGATCTATATAAGTATGATATCAGTCTAACTGTCAAAATTGCCTTTACATAATATGTTAGAAATAATATATATTAGTTCGACTGTCACGCCCCGCAACCCAGGGTCGCAACATGTTTCACAAACAGTGGCATGTTCTGCAATTAATCAGTGAAAACAATCTAGACACGCCAAGAAATGCATCAAAATGCTTAAGGAAAATTTCATTCATTCATATATATATATATATATATATATGCGACTTTACAAAATCATATACGTCATATAATCCACATACTAACAAAATATATCTAAGAGGTACAACTACTCAAGATTAGAAATCAGTGATCTCCATCGCAAAGTCTGTAATCCTCTAACACCGGAGCCTCCTTTGTCTCTGTCTCAGCACCTGACGATGCAACAAAACGAAGAACTGCCAGTCAATGATAAATCACAATAATTATAGAACTTTGGAATTAAAACATGGTAGCATGTGTAAAACTAACAAGTAATCAGGAACTAGGAGAAGGTAACAGATTAGTTAATACCATGTAACAAGCATCCATTGACAATTACGATAGGCATGTAACCCAGTTAATAATGTATGTAACGCCTCATGTCCAGGTGCTGTTACATTTTTCATTACTTATATTGGTCCTGCAAGTACCAATGAAAGTAATATAAAACGAAACAGAAAATTTTATAAATGGAATAATCTTTATTCATCCTTCTAGAGGGTACAAAAACATAACTAAAAAGGATCTAATAGTCTCTCACTCTAATAATAAAAGAAAACAAGCTAAAAATGTAAATAACACACCCCTTACCAATCTGGTCTCAAAAATCAGCACGCTCTACTGGATACTCTAACCCCTCGAACACTGGAGCCTTCTCGTAAGCTGATTCGTCACTTGTTAAAAAACATTTCAAAAGAGACAATGAAGTAGACAATATTTACTATAAACAAACGATTATAACTTTTAAATGCAACCCTACTCCTAATAGGACTAACAAATAAACACTAATCTATATCTATCTAACTAAAATATTTTATTATTAATTTACTCACAATGTAAAGGGAATGATCGAACTGAACAACCTCTCCGGTCTTCAGGCGAGCTCATATGTGCCTTAATTCCATGGTCCAAATAAGTCGGTAGGAGACCCAGTCAAATCGGTACTAATCAGTCAATGAGCGTGGTCTTCGCCACTCTTCCCATATTTAATTATGAGTTCCTAAACCCTATGTGTCATTCTATATATTTCAATTTCAATTTCATTTATCCTCTAGTTCTGTACTCTAAACTATGTAAAAAGAATCGAGCACAAAATTGTAGTGTCTATAGCAGTAGGTCCAATGTATCAATATTCCACAAACACTAACGTTATTTGCACAATTCTAATTACATAATTTTATCTTCAAACTATAAAAATTCTATCATTTGATTTCAATAGTAAAGGAAAACGCTATTCAATGTACTCCAAAAACATCTTCAAACAATTATGTCTTTCGAACAATTAAAATTGAAATAAATCATTTTTGAAAGTATTGAGACATCTGTAGGATCAGATTCATATTTATTAGACGTCCAAGAAATAGGTTTCTAGGGTTTACCAGCTCGAGGGAAATTCCAAAAAATTCTGAGATCATGAACATTTAGAGATATTAGGTTGCGCTTAAATCCAACAAAATTAGTACTATATGCTATAGTAACATTCTGAAACGAAGCCCGTAGGAAATGAACCATCACACAACAGACTGTTTACCCAAAGAAAACAAACATTCGACAGAAACTCTCAATAGACTGTTTATCCAAAGAAAACAAACATTCGACAAAAACTCTCAAGAGAAAAGCAGTCGTCTGGAAATCCCAGGAGAAAAGCATAGCCGTCAGGAAACTTCAGAGGAAAAGCCAACTGCGGGAGGAAAGCATATCAGCCAGGAAACTTTAGAGGAAAAGCACAGCGGGTTGAAACCTCAAGAGAAAAGGAACCGCAACAGCCGACAGCCTGCATAAGGAGGAAAATGATGCATCTAGGGCTATTTGTGGGGATAAAGGTCGGATTTTTAGGGTTGTGGACTAATAAAAATAGGATTTTTATATGGAAAAACAGATCTGAAATTAGAATATAATTGCAAGAATAAAGATCTAGGGCTAAATTAATCTACGAAAGCAAGATAAAGCAATTTGTAAATTAATATAAGATCTAAGGGAAATAACTCACAATTCAATTCTCCGGTAAAGCTCCTTAGGGCCGGCCCTCACTTTAGGGGGGATTAGCGAAATAGGAAATTAACAAACAATCCCCCTTCGTAGTTACGAAACTACAAGTTCGACACCGGACCCGTGGTGGACCCGAGTCACCTTCTCCTTTGATAGACCCGAACCGGCCTGCCCCCTCAATTTCCCGCGTCCCATCTAGTTCACGCCGCGCCGCATAACTACTCACCCCAAAAGTGCCACCTTGTCCTCAAGGTAGAAGTCTGGAAATTGGTCTCATATCACCACACGGGGCTCCCAGGTAGTATCATAGTTCGGCAGTCCTCTCCATCTGATCAGCACTTCTTGTGTCCCATCTGCTGCATGTCGAACACCAGTCAGCTCCTGTGGCCCAAGCAGCATCTCAATATCATCTGTCAGGGTGGGAGGCAGTGTATGCGATAGAGTATGGTCCCCAATGGCTCGCTGCAGCTGTGAAACATAGAAGACGGGGTGAATGGTGGATGTAGAGGGTAACTGCAGAAGGTACACCACCTTCCCTATTTGAGCGGTAATCTCGAATGGCCCATAGTAGCGGGCCGCTAGCTCTTCATTGCTCCGATGGGCCAAAGTCTTCTGTCTGTAAGGCCGGAGCTTAGGGTAAACCCGATCGCCCACGGCAAACTGCACATCTCTCCTGTGTTCATCAGCTTTAGCTTTCATGATCTGTTGGACCCGCAACAAATGTTTCTTCGATTCCTCCAAATACTTGCCCGCTCCCCAAGATGCTCCTCTACCTGTGACAGGGGTGGTACCTCTACTGTAGTGGATCAACTGTGGCAGGTCCCACCCATACAAAATCAGAAAAGAAGTACTCTGAGCTGTCGAGTGGTAAGATGTGTTGTATCAGTATTCTGTCGATGCTAACCACCTGGCACACTGCTTCGGTAAATCTGAAGCAAAACACCTTAAGTAGGTCTCCACACTCCTATTCACCACATCAGTCTGACCATCTGTCTGGGGGTGATAGGCTGTGCTCCTCCTCAGTTTGGTCTCCTGAATCTTGAACAGCTCATGCCAAAAACTACTCATGAATACTTTGTCTCGATCGGATACTAGGAGGCATGGAAACCATGCGTGTGGACCACCTCCCGCATAAAAGCTGTAGCTACTGTCACGGTCGTATATGGGTGTCTTAACGGCACGAAGTGGGCATACTTGCTGAGTCGATCCACCACCACTAATATGGAATTGTAGCCATCTGATCGTAGTAGCCCCTTAATGATGCTGATAACCTTCCAAACTCTCCCAGGAAGGGCCAATGGCTGTAGAAGTCCCGCTGGTGCCATTGCTATGTACTTGTGACGCTAGCAGACGTCACACTCCGATATCATCCTAGCAATGTCTTTCTTCATGTCGGGCCAGTCCAGCTCTCTAGACATCCTCCTGCAGGTCTGCTGTATCCCTGAATGTCCTCCAATAGAGCTGTCGTGAACTCCTAAAATATCAACGGAATATGTGTGGATCCCTGGGAATCACCAGTCTCCCCTGGTAAAGTAGTCGATGTCCACTCATGGTGTACCCCGAAAATTCCGCTGATCCATGACGAGCACAATATTTATGGAGGGATCGAACTGTTGGAAGAGAAGGTGGAGAAGCTTGAGAGCAAAATTAACAAGGGATTTAGCAAGGTGAAAGGAAGCGGCAGAGAGCAATTCTCAGTTGAAGGAGTTCATCCAACGAAGCGCCGAGGAGAATAGAACTCAGATGATGGACACAACGATGATGATCGTGAATATAAATCCAAAGAGAGATCCAAGCCCAAAGGAGCCGCATTTATTGACGAGGAAAGGAAAAATCTGATTTTTAACGAAAGGGTTCCTGAAAATGTTGAAGACGAAGGCCTATACCCTCACGACCAGCGAAACGTAGCAGATCCAGAGGATTGGAAGGCCTTCCCAGCAACTTCACCGTCACGGGGAGGATCGTCGACCATCGGGGCACCCCCGACAGTACATGGGGCTCCGTCGAACCCCCAGGAGGGGTAGCAGGTGCTGCCTGCCCCTCCTGGGCCCTCGGCGGCCTCCTGGGCCCTCGGCGGCCCCCTGGGGCAGCGGCGGAGGCCTGTCGGCCCAAAACTGGGGCAGGCAGGCACCGCTGCCTACTTGGGGGCTTCGCCCGCCCCTTGCGCCCCTTTCCGTGGGCCGCACGACCACCAAGGAGGCCCGCCGACTTTCCGGGGGGCCGACAGCCCCCGACCTCATCAGCATCACATGGGGCCCAGTATGGGGGCCCGAACAACTCCTACACCATTGGTGGGTTCCGGAGCAGGTTTTTAGCAGCCTGGAGGGTAACATCAGCATTTTGGAGGTCCATCAGCTCAGCCTCCACCTTTCGGGGTGTGACATGAGATTGGAGAGGGTTTCAAGGCACCTCTAGAGACCATCAGGAGGATTATGTGCACCCACCGGGAGATAAGAGAGGAGACTGGCAGTGGGATGGAGCAAACGAAGGCGCATGAGATCCGGTAGTGGGTTACATTCCTGAAAGACCACCGGCTTTTCAGCCGAGTCGTTAGGATCAGCCACAGGAGAGAGGATGCTTTGCTGGGAAGAGCCGGCTGAGGAAGTTGAAGATGCGCATCTTTGAGGCCGGTGACCTTGATGACTGGTTGTACCGCGTGGAGAGGTACTTTGAGGTGTCAGCTGTACCAGGAGAGGATTGGCCCCGAGCGGTAGGAGTCTGCTGAGAGAGAGAGAGGCATTGGGTTGGTTCAGGTGGACACATCAGCAACAGCCTTTTCGGACGTGGGAGGAGTTCAGCTCTTTACTGGTGGAGCGGTTTGGCACAGTACAGTCTGGGGGAGTCTATGAGCGGCTATACTCATTGAAGCAGGACGAGAGCGTGGGAGAGTACATCAAGAAGTTTGAGTCGCTTTGCCACCGAGTTCGAGGAGTCTCAGGTAAATCTTTAGAGGGTTGCTTTATTAAAGGGCTGAAGCCCACTGTTAGGTCCGGGCCGAGACAGCTGAAGGCCGTGGGCCTGCGAGAGATGATGACCTCAGCTAGGATGGTGGATGACTATCAGGAGACTGAGAGGAGAGCCCGTGGGGCGTGGGAAGGCACCGTTTTTCGTGGACAGGCTCTCGTGGGAGGACAGAGAGCCGCTCCTACCTAGAGAGCTAAGGCAGTTGCCACATGCAATATGGACAGGAGACCAGAGCCACGGCTAGGGGCAAGTACGGAGGATGACTAAGGCGGAGATTCGGAAAAAGCAGGCGAAGGGACTATGTTTCAAGTGTGATGAGAGATTTACTCCAGGACACCGCTGTGGGGATCAGACTCTTCAGATATTGATAGTGAACGACGATAAGGAGGACAATGTAGTAGTACTAGAGGTTGGAGAGGATGAGGAGGAGCCTGAGCATCAGCACTTGGATTTGGCAGAGGTATCCCTCAATTTCGTGGTGGGGTTCACACTGAACCACACCATGAAATTGGTGGGACAGGTGGACGGTCAGGATGTGACCGTTTTAGTAGACAGTGGGGCCACCCACAATTTCATCTCCAGTAGATTGATGGGGAGCAGCGACTGCAGCTGAGTGACACAGGGATGTATGGAGGCTGGGTACAGGACGGGTGACACACAGTAGCGACGTCTGTCGAGTTGTGATCGTGACGATACGAGGGGTGCAGATGGTTACGGATTTGGCGACGTTCATTGTGTGCACGGGTTATTTCTAGTTTATTTATAAGTGTGGGTATCATACAAATGATATTGGAAATTAAGGTTATACTGTTATGGTTCTATCAGTTATGCCAAGCATAGGCTGCGAAATATTGGAGAGTACAATTAGCAACCAGAAGTCCACCTCATAACACGAGGGTGCTCTCCTGCACCAGGCCCAAAGCAGGAACAAGAGAGGTCATGAGTTTAAAAGAGTAACATGGTGAGACTCAACAATTAAGTCTGAGATACCAATAGGGGTCTATCGGATTCATGATATGACATGGCCGAACACCTGATGCGGCCATGTCTATAGGAGCATGGCTCCAGTCGCTTCCGCACTCTCACTAATATGGTTTACCCCAAAACCTAGTGAGTTTGAAGTACCAAGTATACGTTAAGTGTACATATCCCAGTGCCTCAATGATATAGTCCATGTGTAGTTCTAAGTTGGTAATACTTATTAGGAATATGATTTTGGAAGTAAGCTTCTGATTAGGTTTAGAATCACATTGAAACTAGTTCATATGTTGGTGTGCTGTCATTTCAGATCCAATCATGTTTTCAAGATTATATTCCATCAAGGTATTTTAACAGTGTGTTTCAACAGAATAGTAACGTTACATTTCAGTGATATTCCAATTCCATTTGGTTCTCATAGCAACTCAACATATCAAAATTTTCAATGTCATGACATTATGTGCTATGGTTAATAAAGACAGGAACATGTGACATGTAGTACTTGAAACGATAAAACATATAGAATGCAACATATGTTGAAATAATTTAAGCATGTATTATAGAGAACATGTGTGGCAGGTAACAAGTACAATATTCTAAGCATGCTAGAAAGTCTAAATCTGAGACATAAGTGGTAAGTTCAAACTAACCTGAATGTGAAGTAGCGATCAGTGCAACAATTAATAATACGGAGGAAATGGACAATGTGGGAGAGATACCTGTGGTGATCTATCTCATCATTGATCATTTTACAAGACTTAATCATATGTTTATGGTTTTTAGATGATCCTTCAGGCAGTAATCTATAATCTCACAGGAGGTAAATTTATGGTCCAACGGTCTCAAGTGGCCAAACCCTCATTTACAATCATAAGATAACTCCAAATATGATACAGAAGGCAAAGCCGAGTTCTAACTTCATCATGTACAACCAGTATGCCAAATCAACTTCCAAGCTAACCAACCATCACAATATAACAAAACACCAAAGAATCTCCAAAACAGCAAGCCACCCACATCACATAGTCACGACAAGCGACAAAACCCTCAAACAGTCACATCCCAGGGTATGGTGTCCAAAATTAGTCACGGTCGGGCCACAAGGAGTCATGGCGAGGGTTAGGAGACCCCGAAGATCACGGTTAAGGGCAAGGGACCTAAAGGACGTCACATTAGCTTCGGCAGAGGGTTGAAAGCCCTAATTTAGCTCACGACAGTAGTGATTTTTCCCAGGACAGGTCACGGCTAAGACATGATAACATGGGACAACCACGACAAAGGCATGTGAGATAATGGGGATCACCGCCAAGTCCCGAAGATACCCGAGATTGCTCAGGTTCATCATCCCAAACATTGCAAATGAAAATCACAAATTTTAAACCAAAAATTCAAGAATTAAAGTGATTTCCCAAAAATTGAAGACCTACGGTGAATCCAAACCTCGTCGTGGGTGGCTACAGCTGCTCGGTAAGTGAAGGAGATGAAAACCGTTTGCCAAACCCCAACTCGAAGAGAGAATTTGAAATTTCTTTTGAAAAGATTGAAAACAAAAAATCCTAAGCTCATCTGAGCTTTTCTAGAAGGAAAAAAGACGTGATGTTCATGGAAGCCGTAGATTTTCCACGAATATAATTGGTGTCGGAAATATGGGGCTTCGTGTCGAAACCACATGAAATTAGGACGTGGATAAATGGTGAGACCATGACATGTGTTCGTGGGTGGAGAGAGGGAGAGGGGCCTCGGGTTGATGCGTTTCTTTTTTCTTCTTGCCAAAGGAAGCTCGAGAGAAAGATAGAGAGATCGAGTCGGGTTGCCGCCGCCTCAGAGAGATTGAGAAAAAGAGGGATTGAGAGAGGGAGGGGGGCACGTGCTGGGCTCGTGAGGGGAGTGGGTGGGGGTCTTTTAGCTAGCGGGTGGGCCAAGCGAACGGGCCGGGAGAGCGGGTTGTGAAAAACAAAAAGAAAAAGAAAAAGAAAAAGAAAAGAAAGAAAGAAGAGAGAGAGATTGGGCCGGATAAAAAAATGGGCTTTTACATCGACATATTATAATATAAACGGTTGTGTATCTTAGGCGGGGTTGGGACAGCTATACCCATATTCAAACCACTTAACAATCTCTGGTAAATGGGTTTGGGTCCTATGCTGGGTGGCACTTATAAAATCTTTACCAGACCTGACTAACTGGGTCTGCTTGCTGGCGGGTCCAGGTCTTAAACGAACCCATTTACAGGCATACATGTGACCAGGTGATATGCTTTTATAAATGTTTATGGTTTATGTGGAGAGAAGACTGGGCAGCAACTGCACTTATAATTTTTTCTGTTTTACAGCATAAAGGCAGTAATGTTAATATGCATAAAGCCAATAGACTGGCTGTTCTATGCTACCAATTATTGTTAGTGGCTGAGCTATACCACCAATTGATTGTTTTTATTTGTTTAGATTGAGTGCATGGAAGTACTACTACTATGATTGGCAATTTCTTTTATGGATCTCTGGCAGTGATGATAGCATCTGCAACCACACCCTGAATGCCAGAGCAGTGCATGATGGAGTTATTGTTCAAATAAGATAGTCTTGCATCTGCTGCCAATTGTATGCATTTATGTGTGCATTTATAGTAAACATTATGTCATGTAGGTAAAGTTCATGGACATCGTAATTTCTCGTGAAATTTGAAATTTTAACTGTATATTCTGAATGGACAATGTGTAGGTGGATCAGGCTACTGTAAATATGGCTGGAGCAAGTATGATGCTCCATCCGGCCGCTGTGCAACATTTTTGGTGAGGTTTGCTCGTATTTCTCATAAACATCAACATTTAAAAGAAATATCAATAATTGTAAAGATGCACTTCTATAGAAGTAGTTACTGTTTTATCTTTATCATTTTATTCTTTCCAATGTTGTCGACCATTTAAGTTTGCATGTGGTTTAATGTTTTATGCTTTCTAAAGTCTGAGTTATTAGCAGGAATTTGGTAACATTGAATCTCCAATGTACTCAAAGCTTCGGCACTTTTTCTCGACAATCTATACAAGGTCCTATTTATCCTCTTTTATTTCTTTTCTTGTTCACTGCATATTGCAAATTTGATTTTTCCGTGTCTTGTTGATTCATTTCTACTAGTTTTCAGTTCACATGAGTTTGTTTTTGTGATTGGTTTAGTCATGCACTAGTTCCATTTGAAGTCATATTCTTGTTATATGGTTGTTGTAGATTATGCTGAAGAAGATTCACAGATTTGTAATTACATACATACATGTGGGTGTGGGTGATGTGAATTCAACTGGGATTCGAATTAGACTTTTAATGTTTGAGTCAATTTTGTATTTGTCTTTGAGCTCTTTTTAGAATTCTAGTATTTGAGCTTTTTAGAGTTTCATTTTCAAAAGAATTTCGGTCTTTTTTGAGTTTAGTCTTCTAAGGAACTCTTTTATTTTATATTTAAGTTTTTATTTGGGTCTTTTTAAGAGTTTGAGTACGGGTCGAATTAATCTTTTATTTTGTTTATAAACATGACCTTGTATTCAATTTTTAGTTATAAGAGAGTAAACAAAATTTAAAGTTGTGTAAATTTTTGTTTACCATTTGAAAATCTAAAGCACAAGAGGCATCAGAGTCCGCTTGGTTGCTGGGGCATAAGGTTCGAAAAATCTCCACGTGCGAGGCATGTGAGTCGGTGATCATTAGATCTTCAGTGTGCCAGGCTCGAAATCATATCAAATCCTTAAATTAGTTCTTCCCCAATTTCCCACCATATCTTTACCCCTTCTGTTTCATATCAATTTGGTATCAGAGCTAAAGCATCTTATTTTTCATCATTTTCATCTTCGTTCTTCATCATCTTATTCTTTTCTTTTTAGATTAGTTATATTGAAAAATATTGAATATTGAATCATCCCAATATATTCTTTGATGATTAGCAAACATATTTATGTGCTAATAATCTATCGAGACAGAAATAAAGAAAAAGAACAAAGCTAAGAGTAGATGATTAATGCTAAAGAATAAAGCATTTGAAGAATCAAAGACAAGAGCTTGAAGTTCAAAGCATACATTAAGAAGTTTACAAAGCAAAATTATATTTTTGGTGTATTTATTTTCTTGTCATTAATTTGAATGTTAAAAGCCTTGATGAAGCACTTCACACACTTATAAATACTTAGAAAAGTTTTTGAATTTTTTTTAAAAATATTCAATTTCGTTTTCTTAAGTTTTTAAAGCCAAAACAATGCATTTTTGTGTCCATTAATTGTAATACCGGACCATAGTCAACTAATTGAACAGGGAAACAATGGCTTATCAGCATGTCAAATTAATTGAACAATGTTACCTATTTAATTGACTAATAGCGTCTTTAGTCGATAATGTATGAACATCAGTCGACTAATATAAAATAGAGAGTTTTGCAGTTTCCGAACATGACTAACCAGTCGAATAGTGCCTTGTGATTAGTCGTAACGGTCATTAGTCGACTAACAGATATGCACTAGTCGATTAATGATATTATCGTTGTCCAGAATAGAATTTACGCAACTAGCCGTTTTCTTGCCGTTTTATGGGTATTTTAGGGAATCTATTTTATGGATTTTTGGGTCTATAAACTGATTTTTCGAGGAGTTTTACTTTTAAGAATGATCATTATTTTTTGAAGAAAAATATGTTCTGTGCAACAGCTTTCAAGAAAAATCTCTTCTCTTTGGCCTTCATACTCAAAGCTTTCAAATTGATTACTTAGCCAAGAAATATATGTTGTGTGCAAAAAGCTTTCAAGAAAAATCCCTTCTTTTTGGCCTTCATTCTCAAAGCTTTCAACTTGATACTTGGCCAAAATTCTAGATCTCTAATCCATAATTTCCATATCCTAAGTTAGAGATCCGATCCTAATAGCCACGACTACACTTTGTGCTTCATTGAAGCCTATAAGAAATTGTTCATCATCTTCAAAGGTCGTAAGTATTTCTCTCTTAGGTTTTAAGAGGGAAAGAGTTTACTTTCGTGTTACAGAAACGGGCACTCTCACTTATGAGAGGGTTTACATTCGAGGTTTGTTCGAGTGAGTTTCCTTGGACCGGATTGTGGTGTAGAGAGATGTTGTATTATTCTTTCGGTTTGCAAGTTATAGTGGAAATCTCAAGCGGTAGTTGCTTGAGTACTGGAGGTAGGTCGGGAATTGGTCGGGAATTGACCGAACTAGTATAAAATCGATTATGTTTGTGATAGTTATTTTGATTGATTTTATTCCTGCAATTGTTGTTTTCCAATTCTGCTGCTTCCTCTTATACTTGTAAGAATCTATTATTGTAAGAATCATTTTGGTAATACAAACTGAACCCTTAGGTAGAAAATATTAGAATTTTTATAAAGATTTTTTAAACACTATTCATTACTCTTTAATATTTTCTACTTGCCATCTCAGGATCCCTAACACGAAAAAAACTTCTTTGTTAGTGTTATATAAGAACAAACAAAAATAGAATTCTTTGTTGGTTATAAAGAAAAAAGAAAGGAACAAAAAATAAAAAAAAGAGGGAACTATTCTTCGTCTTCTTTCTCGTCACCATCACCTCCATTAAACTTCATCATTTGCATCATCCCATCCATCATATTCACCCAACAAACGAAACAACCCAAAACACAAATCCTAATTCACAAAATCCCAAACCATTCCCACCTCCTTCATCGTTGTCCTTATCATCCCCTACATCCACAAAATTCCCCAAAATCACGATCCAAAAACCCCAAATTTAAAACCATAAGCCTATCTCAATTTCTCATCATCATAATCAAAATTCTTGTTGAAGCAAATGTTGATGTCAACGACCTCGTCGAAGCCACATTGTCGTTGTCATCCTCTTCATCATCAATTACCGCTACCGTCATCGTCAAGATCCTCTACAGCCATTATCGTTGCTATCGCCTACGTTAATTTCCGCCATGCCTATATCTTTGTCCATCAGGGTTATCGTCTGGAGTTCCCGCCAACCATCGAAGATTGACACCACCTGAATCCCCGATGTCGGCACCATCGATCTTTGTTTTGCCATTGTCATTGAGCTAGCAAACCCCGAGCTTTGAAGAAGCCTGGCCTAACCTTTAGTTCTTTGCCGGTGAGTTAAAAGGCAGATCTGATCCAAAATTGACAGATCCATTTCAAAACATAGACTCGAATCCAATTTGATTTGGGTTCAAGTCAAAGATCTGATTCAGTTCATGCAACATGAATCCATCTCGACCTGTCAGCGAATCCAAATACACTTTGAACTCGATACTATAGCAATCCAGACTCGAACAAGTTTTAGGTGATTTGTAGCTGCTTTTTTGAGCTGTTCACATGAAGTTTTCATATCTGATCATTCGGATTAGTTCTCTTCAAGCCCTAAAGTTTGTACATTATGCATAGAGCTGATCCTCACGTCAGATAATTTCTAATTTGACCAAAGTTTTTAATTATTAAAATTTAAAATTTCTTTTAAATTTTTTCGAGACTTGTTAATTGTCATTGTTTAATTGCATATTTGCATCATCATATTTAGAATTGCATTTTTAGTGATACATTCAAAATTTTAGGATTTTGTTTTTTTTCGTAATAAGTGCATGCATATAGTTTATGTCTAAGATCTTATATCATCATTTGTGTATTTGCTTTTCATTGTATGTTTTTACATGGTACTACATGGCGATAGGAATAACCAAGGTTTGGGTAATAGTGTTACATTTGACATGCTCCGCAAGTTGTATGCACAAATTTTTTATATCCTTCAATAACAATCTAAAGCCTTTCAACAACATTCTGAATCCATTAAATAATAGTCATAACTCCTTCCAGGACTTATTGTATATATTATATTGAAACATGAAAACTTAAGGACAACCCGTAGATGATGATGTAAACATTGAGAATTGCGATAATATAAAATGAGGTAGATGCCCTAAGGGGAGACGTAAAAGACAAGATCATAGGAGAATAGATAACTTTGATGACACAAATGATACCGATTATTAGTATGGTGACATGGTCAAGATGGTCCTTCACGTAGGGTCAAAATAGATATTCTTACTTTTAATAGCTCATACTGCCCTAGGTCTTTTCTGATTGGTTTGTAGAGATGGATCATTTTTGATTGGTACGATCATATGTTTGAGTTATGTAAGGTTCATTTTGCAAAAATACAGTTATAGGGGTCATCCTAAATTTATTGGGTGTCGGTAGAGATGAGTCTTTAAAAGCTAGGACAAAAACATATAATACCATGTGATGAGATGAAAGTAAAACTTAGAGAAAATACCTTCATACATTTTATGGAAACCGTCTCGTCTCCTAGCTCAGTGGATTACTTTTACGACAAGAGAATTTAACTAGTAAGGAATACATGTATAAATTTAATGACATACTCATGCGATGTGGCATATCAGAAGCCCTTCACTTCATATTGTCCAAATTTTGCACATAGTTAATATTGAAGATTCATAATAGAATGATACCACACATGGTAAAAAAAATCTTGATGAAGCATTCCATTTAGCTGAAGAGTTCAGAAATTCACCAAAAGCTTCCATAATAGAAAGTTTACTTTTAAAGTTAGAGAGCCACTTAAGCAACCGACTGAGGACACGAGTCACGACCAAGTCTGAAATCATTACTAAGGAAACAAATGAAAAAGCTAAAATTTGAAAACCATCACAATAAAAATCAAAAGGCGTACAATATTTCAAGTGTCATGGTCATGATCATTTCGCTTATCCTAACAAGAGCTTACATGTAAGATATATGTGTGATGATTGGATGGTTGATAAAGAGTATATTCCATATGAGGACACTAGTGATGCAGATGATAGCTTAGGGGAATTTAGTACTGTTTTACATGTCATTAGGTTTTTAACCACTACATCTAGGAGTGAGAAAGATTGGTGAAGGACAAATAAAAATATTTACCTACGTCAAGATTGAAGATAAATCTTATAGAATGATGATTGACGGAAGTAATTGTACGAATTTACTCTTCAAATTAGCTTTAGAGAAGATAAGACTAAAAGCTGAACCTTACATAGATTTAAAACATTATATGTGTTGATGATAATTCACATGCTGTTTCTTAATGTTGTCTAGTGCCATATCAAATCATTGAGTTATCACAATAACATCTAGTGTGATGTTCTACCGATGTATGTGATAGGTTCAAAAGCAAATCTGAACTTTTATTGAAGAAAACACGATAAAAATGATAATTTTGGTTACAATTCTAGGGGCAACCACCCTCCCAAGACGCCGTTAAGAGGACGTCTGCACTCTTTCCTAAGTTGAACACTCAAATCTCAATTTTTGCATGCCTAAGACCGGCCGCCGCACCCCTAATATACCCACTTGCAAAAATAAACAAAATTACAAATTTGCCATTATTTCTAATAAAACAATAGAAATCAAATAATAAGGGTGCGAACACGTCACCGAGTCAAGTGGTTGAGCCGAATCCTCTTTTGGTGCGTCGCCTCGAATACGTGATGAGCCCATCACTACTCTTCCAAAAGAGCCACCTTGTTCTCAAGGTGGAAATATGGAAACTGTTGCCCCATGATGCTCACCAACTCACCTGTGCTCTAATGCTCTGGCAAGCCCTTCCATCACACCAACACTTCTCGCTCTTCAGTCCCCCTCTTACGCATCCCCTTCAACTCCTTAGGCTCCAATAAGACTTCCATATCTTCGGTCAATGTTTCCGGGAGCGAAGGAGAAAGTGTATGCTCTCTCATCGCCTGGCGCAGCTGGGACACGTGAAACATCAGATGAATGACTGATCCTGGAGGCAACTTCAATCTATAAGCCACTGGCCCCCACCTTGGCCTCCACCTCAAAAGGACCGAAATACCGGAGAGAGAGCTTTTCATTTCTTCGATGAGCTAGAGACTTCTGCCTGTAGGGGCACAATTTCGGATATACCATGTCTCCACTTGAACTGTACGTCTTGGCGGTGTAGGTCCGCTCTCGCCTTCATGACTTGCTGAGCTCTAGCCAAATGGAGCTTTAGCTCCTTCAAAATCCTGGCCCGCTCTGTCAAATACTGCTCTACATCTGATACTGGAGTCGTCTCCTGCCCGTAGTGTAGCAGATGAGGGGGATCCCGACCGTACAAAATTCTGAAAGGCGTCGTCTGTGCAGCCGTGTGATAGGAGGTATTGTACCAATATTCTGCCCACGCCAGCCAATGGGCCCACTCCTTTTGGCTCTCAGAGATGAAACATCGCAAGTAAGTCTCGATGCTCCTGTTGACGACTACTGTCTGGTCGTCAGTCTGCGGATGGTAGGCGGTACTCCGCCTCAGAACTGTCTCCTGCAGTCTGAAAAGCTCATGCCAGAATCTGCTCAAAAAGACCTTGTCCTTATCAGAGACAATGGATTTTGGGCGCCCATGTAAGCGGATGACATCCCTCAAGAAGCCATCTGCTTCTGAAACTGCACTGTAAGGATGCCTGAGAGGTATGAAAGCGCATACTTGCTGAGGCAGTCCACCATAACAAATATCACCGAGAATCCCCTAGACTTCGGCAAACTGTCTATAAAGTCCATGGAGAGGTCCTTCCAGACTTGCTTTGGCAAGGCTAGAGGCTGTAGTAAACCCCCTGGTGACATCACAATATATTTGTGATGCTGGCACATGTCATACTCAGCTACCATCGTCGAGACGTCCTTCTTCATTCATTGTCAATATACATCTCTAGCCAATCTCTGGTAGGCCTTAAGGACCCCGGAATGGCTCACCCACGACGCTGCAAACGAACTCCTGAAGTATGGCTGGAATGTGGGTGGAAGTCCTCGGTATCACCAGGCGTTCCCAATAAACCAATGTCCCATCCTGCAAGGAATAGCCTGGGTGATCTGTTGACCCATGTAGAAGCGTCGCTCGAATGTCTGCCAGCTCCTGGTCCTCCTTGACCTCTCTCTGCAATGGCTCCTAGTCCTGAAGCACTGAAACAGATATAGCCGCCAACTGAACATCCTCATCCCTCCGCGACAGAGCGTCAACAGCCTTATTCTCCAGCCCTGGGCGGTATTCTATCTCGAATCTGTACCCCATCAGCTTCCTCAGCCACTTCTGGTGCTCTTCTCCCACCATGCGCTGCTCCAACAGGTATTTGAGACTCTTCTGATCTGTGCGCACGAAGAGGCATCTCCCAAGCAAGAACGGCCTTCATTTCATAATAGCCAGGACTATAGCCATCAGCTCCATCTCATAAACTGACTTCAATCGCCCACACTGTCAACACCTGCCTGTAGTAAGCAATAGGACGCTGATCCTGCATGAGTACCGCCCCCTAGTCCATGACCCGATGCATCAGCCTCCACCACAAAAGGCCTCGAGAAGTCAGGTAGCGCCAACACTGGTACGGTAGTCATGACCTTCTTCAAGGCCTCAAAAGCGAGTGTCGCCTCGTCGCTACACATGAACTGATCCTTCTTCAACAACTCCGTGAGTGGCCCGGCGATCGTACCATACCCCTCTACAAACCTCCTGTAGTAACATGTGAGGCATATGAATCCCTTCAAATCCCTAAGAGTGGTGGGGTGTGGCCAGTCCAACATTGTTGCAATTTTCGTCCTGTCTGCAGCAACATCCTCGACGGACACCACATGCTCCAAGTACTCTATCTGTGGATGTCTAATTAAGCACTTCTTTCAATTCCCATACAGCTGGTGGTATTGTAACTCCTGGAACACCACTTGCAAATGATCCAAGTGCTCCTCCAACGAGCGGCTGTATACCAAGATATCGTCAAAGAATACAAGTACAAATCTCCTTAGGTAGGGACATAATACCTTGTTCATCAGTGCCTGGAACGTAGCCGGTGCGTTAGTCAAGTCAAAGGGTATGACTAAGAACTCATAGTGACCTTCATGTGTGCTGAAGGCCGTTTTGGGGACATCCTCCTTCCTCATTCTGATCTGATGGTAGCCTAATTTGAGGGCTATCTTCGAAATATGGCTGACCCATGTAGCTCGTCGAGGAGCTTGTCAATCATAGGAATGTGAAACTTGTCTGGCACAGTTTCCTTGTTCAGCGCTCTTAATCTACGCAAAGCGCCAGCTACCATCCTTCTTTTTAACCAACATCACCGGACTGGAGAAGGGACTCACACGGGGTTGGTTGACATCAGCCTGAACTATCTCTGTCACCATCATCTCTATTTCATCCTTCTGTATCTGGGGGTAGCGATAGGGCTTGATGTTGATAGGGACCACACCCTCTCGCAACACTATGGCATGCTCATGGTCCCTAGGTGGAGGAAGACCGGTTGTGGGACCTGAAAAACATCTCCAAACTGCTCCAGCATCGACTGCACCTCTCGTGGGACCGGTTGCTCTCTACCTGCGTCAGCACCACCCTCTCATACCATCATGTGTAGCTCCACCAGAAAGCCTTCCCCCCTCTGCCTGGATGGTACGTACAATGGTCTTCAGGAAAACCAATACTCTGCACAGACTGGGGTCTCCCTGCAGCATCACTGCTCTCCCGTTCTCCTGAAACTCCATCTTGAGAAGCTTCCAGTTCACCTTCATCTCTCCCAACGTCTGCAGCCCAGTCATACCCAGAATGATATCTGTACTGCCCAAATCTAGAGGCAAGAAATCTGCTATTATCTGTATCTTCTTTAATGTAAGCACCAGTCCTCGGCACACCCCTGCTGCTCTCCTTCTTGCCCGTCTCCATCATCATGCTAAAACTGCCACTGTCTACCAGCCGTAGCCCCTGCTGTTCCACTAACCTCCTGTAGATGAAATTGCGGGTCGCCCCACTGTCAATGAGAACTGTTCCCTCCTGATCACTAATATGTCCCCTCAACTTCATGGTATGGTTCGGGGTAAACCCTACCACAGTTAAGGAAGACATCTGCTACATCTAAGTGTCGGTCCTCCGTGTCCTCAATAACCTCGTCCTCAACCTCCGCGTCCTCATCCTCATCCTCATCCTCCTGCAGTAATACCTGCAACTTGCACCCTGTGCATCTATGGCCCGGGGTGAAACTCTTGTCACACCGGAAGCAGCGTCCCTTCTGACGCTTCTCCCTCATCTCAACATCGGACATCCTCCTGAACCGACCTCCTGCTGGTGGCGGACTGCCCCTCTCGCCGGTTTTCTCCCTGCCAGTCTGATCTGTCCCAGTGGTAGCCTTCACTACTTCTGTAACTGCTGAAGCTTCACGCTGCACCTGTCCACATACCCACTGCTCACTCTCCTCTCCTCGGCCTGGTGGTCCTCGACCATCTGCGCCATCTCCATGACCTCCGCCAATCCCTTGGGCTTGTACCGTCGAATCCCAGAGCGAATAATAGGCTTCAGGCCCTTCATGAATGTGCCATCCAGTGACTCGTCAGTGACCCCGTGCACTCGCCCTGACAGGGTCCCGAACTTCTCAATGTACTTCCTCACTGGTCCATCCAGCTTGAGCGCAAACAACTACTCGTGAAGGTTTTCCATATGGGATGCCGAAACCTCTCCAAAAGGACATCCTTCAGCTCCTTCCAACTGCGGAAATGGTGTCGCTTCTCCTTCCACTGATATCATCCTAGGGCTCTTCCCTCCATACAGATGGCTGCTGCCTCCAGCTTCTGTGCCTCGGTTATGTGATATACAGTGAAGTACCTCTCCGCTCTGAAAATCCATGCGTGTGAGTCCTCTCCCTCAAATACGGGCATCTTCAACTTTCTTATTCTGCCATCACCTCCAAAATGCCCCTGGTCTGGCCTACCATCTGCGCGTTCGTGCTGATGATAATACTGCCACCTCTCATGATGTGCCTCATGTCCTCCCCGTGGCTCTCTACCACTGTCTCCATAGCCCCCTCGTGGACCTCCTCCGGTTCACCTATAATCTTCCCAGCCTTCACCAGCTCCAAAGTCTCCCCCGTAGGTTTCCCCACCATTGTCAATGTGATTTCCGCCCACTCCTTCATCCATATAGTGATAACCTTCCCCAAGCATATGTTTAGAAAACTCGCGGGCTCCTGAAATTGCTCATCGTACCCTTGACGAATCAGTGAAAGCCCGGAAGGGGCTGTTCGGGGGGCGCCGCGGTCGTTGAAGACCCCTGGCGGCTGCCAGGGGTGCGCTGCGGCCTGTTAGACCCCCGACAGGCCCTACCGGGGCTGCCGGAGGCCTGGCGGGCCCTCCAATGGGCCAGGCAGGGTCGGCCGACCCTGCCGATGGCCGGTAGAGGGCCAAAATCTGGGGCGGACGGTAACCTCCGCCCGCCGATAGGGGTCGACCGACCCCTGGATTGCATCCGGGGGTTCGATCGATCAGTTCTGATGCTCTGGTGGGGTCCCGTGATCTCCTCGCCCCTCCACAGCTCTTCCTCCTCATCTTTGAAGTATTCACCGGCATCGGAGAGCAAGCCTTCATCGAAATTCTCTACCTTTTCCTTCACCTTCTTCAAAGGTGGAACCTTTTTTGAAGAACTATGGTTCGTGCCATCGTTCTCCACGTTTTCATTGAGAATCGAAAGTTGGAAGATAATCTGCGCGAGGGCTTCGTCTGTTGTCTTGTTTAGCTATGAGCTGATCAACGGAAGCTGCCAACTTTGCAGTCGACTCATCGTTCTCAGTTAGGGTTCTTTTCACCTCCACGATCTCTCCATTACTCTTCTCCTTCACCGCTTCGCTCCGTTCTTTAGCCCTTGTTGATGCCACCATGGATCGAACGCTCTGATACCAAATTGATAGGTTCAAAAGCAAATCTGACTTTTATTGAAGAAAACACGATAAAAATGATAATTTTGGTTACAATTCTAGGGGCAACCACCCTCCCAAGACGACGTTAAGAGGACGTCCGCACTCTTCCCTAAGTTGAACACTCAAATCTCATTTTTTGCATGCCTAGGGCCCTGCCATTGCACCCCTAATATACCCACTTGCAAAAATAAACAAATTACAAGTTTGTCCTTATTCTAATAAAGCAATAGAAATCAAATAATAAGGGAGAGAACATGTACCTGAGTCAAGTGGTTGATCCGAATCCTCCTTTGGTGCACCGCCTCGAATACATGATGAGCCCATTAGTATGCTATACATATCCTACTAGGTAGGTCTTGGCCGTATGATTTAGATATTTCATATTCTGAAAGATCTAACACATACATATTCATATTTAGAGGGAAGAGAATTGTGTTGAGTCCTATGCGACCTACAAGTATAGTTGGAAATAAAAAGAGTGGGTGGGTTACTAATAAGTCACAAACAAAGTCATTTCATCTTATGATTTCAAGTTTCCTAGAGTTTAACATTGATCATGGACTTATTGTATTTCTCGAGCATCATGCATATCACACGCGTATTTTGAATCCTAAGACTTGTGAACTTCGTGTAATTACCGATAATACTCACAAGTCTTGCAGAATCAAATAGAAATTTACAGTTATGGAGGATGGGATGGATAGAGTTTTTCCAGAGAAGCTTGTCCTTGAATCTATGTAGAGGTTTTGTAATTTGCACACAACGTACATGTTCTCGATGAGCTCAAATGAGAATTGACCCTGATGCAATTGAGTTGAGTTGATTATTTCATGAAAGCTTGATGTCATCTATTCAATAGTGGCTTTGTTTCTCTTTTATCACGTATGTTGCAATGGAGTTGACTATGTAGTTTTGTCCTGTTGTACTCTTTCTGTAACTATTAATCAAGAGGTGAATCTTCAAAGTTGAGAAGAATGATGTTGTGATTCGAATTAATCTTTTAATTTTTGAGTTAATTTTTGTATTTATCTTTGAGATTTTAAAGAATTTTAGTATTTGAGTATTTTTAAAGGTTCCTTTTCAAAGGAATTTGAGCCTTTTTTAGTTTCGTATTCCAAAGAACTCTTTTATTTTATTTAAGTCTTTTAAAGGAATTTGAACTCTTTTCAAAGGAATTTGAGCCTTTTAAAGTTTTTATTTTAGTCTATTTAGAAGTTTAATCCTATAACTATGAATTTGTATTCACTTTTTAGTTATGAGAGCCACTTGAAAATTTTGAGTGTAAGGCACGATAGAAGGCTTGGTTACCTGGGCGCGAGGATCAAAATTTTTTCGCATATGAGACATGTAAGTCGATAAGTGGTGATTGTTAGATCTTCGGGGTTCGAGGTCCGAAATCTTATCAAATCCATAGATTAGTTCTTCCCCAATTTCCCACGTTTGTCCCTCTTCCGTTCCGCATCAGTGGGTGTGGGTGCATGTGCGTGTGAGTTGAATCTTAGTCATTCATGTGTGCGTACAGTTAACCCTGTGCATTCATATCTAGGTGTTATCCCGGAGCCTCTAAAACACAAGTACTGCAATGTTCTCTTGCATTGTATTGCTAGTCTTGGGCACTTTCAATTGTATATGCATGATAGGGACTACTTACAGGATGACTGTGTCAAGTTATGTAGTTCTACTCTTCCATAATGATGGCACTACAGAGTTTTATCCAACCATGACAAACTTTGTTTACAGGATGCAGGTGAAGCCATCGTCTCAACCAGTTATTGTCTCCATCCCAATCTGCCATTCTGATGGTTGGTACATTTTTGAATATGACCATGATACCAATTGCTTATTTATTATAAATAAAGGCGACAGCCTTTGTTCATCAACTATTTTCACCAGATACTTGTGATTGAAGAAAATTGTTTTTTGGGATGTTCTTTGCTTCATGGTACATTGTGCTATTTGTGGATAATCCCATATTCATGCATTTACAGATAGATGTTTTGTGTTTCTTTTTTTTCTCCATCCAGATACTGAAGCTGCTAAGGCATCTAGGAAGCAACTGAAAGAGGCCATACACACTGTCCTTTTTGATATGAATGCTCCTGCTGTTTGTGCCATTGATCAAGTACGTACTTTGGATTGGGCCATTGGTTGTCTTTGTTTCCACAATGCAGATGGTACTTAGAAAATTCTTATTCGCAACTCCGCAGCGTTGATATATTTCAATGACCTCCCATGTCAGATGATTCCCTATTCTATTTACTTTGGATCTTGATTTATTTGCTTAGCAAATGCATTCATTTGACTAGTACAATTTTCCGTTGAATACGGAAAATGTTGTTATGAAAAGTTAGAGAAGAGGCAATATCATGCTAATCTGGGAAAGATGGAGATGTTTGGAAGCATTTAGAAGAACTGAAAGGCAGGGTGTCACATCTCAATTCGATGATCATACATTCAAAATCAATTCATGAGTCATCTTAACAAAAAACTGTTCTTTTTTAGAGAATGCACCAATCCCGTTTAAATTGTAAGAACACAATTAATCAAATCTCAACTACCCAGGCTTATCTAGTAATATGGTAGTAAAAGATAAGGGTTAAAACTATGGAAGTGCTATAGGGGTGATGTTGGAATATTGGTGCAAAAGTGGGCAACAGGCTGACGACACTTAACCTCCTGTCCTTCCCACCCATACATAAAACAATCTAGATTCTTTTACCTTTTCTTAAAACTTGCTCACCGTTAAAATTAGGCCGGATGCAGGAGGAATTTTTTATTTGGTTAGAGGCTAATCTGGGAAAGATGGAGATGTTTGGAAGCATTTAGAAGAACTGAAAGGCAGGGTGTCACATCTCAATTCGATGATCATACATTCAAAATCAATTCATGAGTCATCATAACAAAAAACTGTTCTTTTTAGAGAATGCACCAATCCCGTTTAAATTGTAAGTACACAATTAATCAAATCTCAACTACCCACGCTTATCTAGTAATATGGTAGTAAAAGATAAGGGCTAAAACTATGGAAGTGCTATAGGGGTGATGTTGGAATATTGGTGCAAAAGTGGGCAACAGGCTGACGACACTTAGGGCCTGTTCTTTTGCCAAGAATAGGGGTGGGAATGGGAATATGGACACTATTCCTGCACGATTCACTCTATTCCAAGTTTGTATTCCAAGCGGTTGTTCTTTTGGGTGTTGAATAGAATCCTACGTGACTATTCCAATTTGATAATGATGGGCACTTTCGTATTCCAAGCTTTTTGCTTAGAATACAATGGAATCCTTAGGAATGGTGGGCCCCACTCTCTCATCTCTCTCTATCTCTCCCCCTTTCCACTTTTTCATTCCAACTCTCCAATCCCAAAAGAACACAAGAATAGAATGTGGACCCCACTTTCTATTCCAAACCCCACTTTCCATACTCTATTCCACGTAAAAGAACACAAAACTCCATTTTCTCTCTCATTGGAATACAAACTTTCCCCTATTCCATTCTTCACTATTCCAGCAAAAGAACAGGCCCTTAACCTCCTGTCCTTCCCACCCATACATCAAACAATCTAGATTCTTTTACCTTTTCTTATAACTTGCTCACTGTTAAAATTAGGCCGGATGCAGGAGGAATTTTTTATTTGGTTAGAGGCTTTTCTTTCTTCTTATGTTAGATAGTGCCCTTTTGTTGGGAATGGATTTTAATCTTGTCCTTAAAGGTGCTAATGTTCTCCCAAGTCACCAGCGTGTGTGATGCATCTGTAGTGGCTTGACTTAACACCAAACTCATGTTAATATGATTTTCCGATCGAGAACATGGGCAAATAGTATCTTGTTGTCGGCACCTCACCTCCAACTTTTAAACTTATAATGCCATTGAAGAGCCTCGAGTAAGGTTAATCGTGTCAACTGTCTCTTATGTTTTTCATGCTTCCATTGTGGACCTGATACGTGCTGGATCTGATTTTGGGGATAAAAATCTGATTTTTATTGATAATAGAAAGGAATACAAGATAAATGGCATCTTTCAAAAGGAGGACCGCTCCCCCCAAGCCACCAATTCGAGAGGATGGCCGAACTCTCCACAAACCAAGGTTCCAATATATCTCCTCTTGATTTCTCTCTTGAAATTCAGCATAATCCCCATGACCCTAGCCGCCACCTATACATAATGGGTTGATTTGTCCAGAATTACAGAATTGCCACTGATACCTAAAATTACCGTTTTGCCTATGATTCAGCAATGCTGCACCTTGTTCAAGCCTTCTCCACTACTTCTGATAGGTCACAATCACATCATTATTCCACCCTAAAAGAGACACATTGCTCCCAAAGTGAAAGTCTGAAAACTGTTGATGGATGACTCCAAAGGCTCACACGTAGTGTAATAGTCAGGGAGGCTTTTCATTGGATCAACTCCTCTTTGGTACATGCATTTTCTTGTTGGACCCCCCTTCAGCTCCAATGGCTCCAAGATTACCTCCATGTCCGTAATCAAAGTCGATGGTAATGAAGAGTGTATGATCCCTAATAGCCCGACGTAGCTGTGACACATGAAAGACTAGATGTATCATCGATGTTTGTGGTAACTTTAATCGATAGGCAACCTATCCAATCCTCTCCATCTCATAGGGCACGAAGTATCGGGACGCCATCTTCTCATTTCGTTAATGAGCTACGGATATCTGGCTGTACGGTCACAACTTCAAGTAGACTTTGTCACCAACTGCGAATTGTACCTCCCTTGATGCCCATTTACCTTCTTTTTCATAATCTGCTGGGCACTAGCCAAATGCTGCTTCAACTCCTTTAGCACACTATCCATCTCCTCTAGGTACTGCTCAACATGCGACACTGCAGTAGAGCTGTGACCATGGTGTAACAGATGTGGAGGATCACACCCCTATAAAATTTTAAAAGGTGGTTTGAATAGATGCATGATAGGGCGTGTGGAACCAGCACTCAGCCTATGCCAACCACTTCACCCATTACTTCGAAGCATCTAAAACAAAACAACGCAGATATGTCACTATGCTCATGTTGACAAACTCAGTCTGGCTGTCCGTCTGAGGATGATAAGCGGTGTTCCGCTTCAGGACATCCCCTTGCATCTTAAATAGCTTCCTCCAACAGTGTCTCAGAAAAACCCGATCTCGATCTGACACGATGGACTCTATAATCTCGTTGTAATGCCCCACCTCCTGGGTGTCGTTACTAGTGTTAAAGATGGGTGTGCAGGTCCCGCATGTGCCAGTGAAACAAAGAGAACATACAGGGAAGTAAAGGGGTTGTCACGCCCCGCTTCTCTAATATGGAAGGCGAGACGTGAGGAGGTCCGCTCAGACGTGGAGCTGTGAAGCTGTAGTCTGATAAGCGTCTGTAAAAATTTCAAATAGTAGCAGGTCCTTCATTACGACGAGACAACAACAATAATAATGAAGCAGATAAAAGAACATCCACCAACAAAACATCCAACAATTATTTCAACATCGCAGAAAAGTCACAAAAAGTACAAGTCTGAACATAAGGCCTAAAGCATGGCCGAAACTAAAGTAAAGAGAGTCACCGGCTGAGACCGAGGGTAGGACCGAAATTCTCGAACTGAACGTCAGCAACCTGTTGTCCTCTGTAACTAAATCAGGCTCAAAACATGACATGCGACACCCAAAGAGAAAAGGGCACATGTCAGCAAAAGTCTCCCAAAGAAAGCGAATAACTTTTGTGCAAGGATACAAATAAAATAAAGAGACTAGCAGTTCTAAATATAATGAAATGATATGACATTTAAAGAATGCAACAATTTAAGATGACATGATGACAGGCATGCACGCCATATCAGAAGCTACGAAAAAACACTGTTTCACGAGTCACGAACATAATCATTTTACGAACATTATCATTTCACGATGTGCACAGGGTTTACGTCTTTTGGTTGAAGTGGCTGTACGGGCACACTTCTACGCTCAAGTGATCGCTTAACCCTACCCCTCCCACGTGTATCGAGCCTTGGTTTCCCAAGTACATGAGCTCGCTTCTGGATCACGAGTCCGGGAAGTGTTTCTCAATATGGACTGGCGCCCATCTTCTGGATCACGAGCCATGAAGTGTTTTTGGCATAGGGTTGTGCCCGCAAAGCAGGTGCCTAGCCTCAATCATTACAATAAGTGTAGCCTGTGCTAGCAATCACGATGAAACATTGAATGCATGAAATGACATGGCAATAAGCAGTTAAATTACGTACCGTTAATTGAAATTAAACATGGCATGTCAGCATGAATACAAGCATGATAAAGGTGTCGGATCTAGCTTCATTGTCAAACTAGATCAAGTAGGGTGTCGGATCTAGTTTCGTTGTCAAACTAGATCAAATAGGGGCGTCTAGGCGACTATCATTTCACCGCCTAGTCTCTTTTACGCTACTGAACAAAAATGGCCTTAGACATGGCCTAAACAAGACACTGGCAAGTATCACTTGCCTGAAACAACCAAGTTGCGATCCGTCAATCAAGTCCAAGTTTACCTATGTGTTCAGATCGCAGTCCAGCCTACATCCCAATTTATTAATCTTGATTAGTGAAACACAATTATCAGAAATTACCAATTTTAGTTGATTAACAGGCAAGTGATGATTCCTACGGGGCAGATCTTACCTCAATACGACGCGAGAGCTACTCTGACGTCGTGTAGCGACGTCAGGGGTTGGATTCCAGTATCACGAACGTTTTAGGGACAAACGGTTCTCTGCTGATAAAACACGGGTTCAATAAGTTCGTTGATGGAACCAAAAGTTATTAGGCAACCTAAAACGGCTAATATTCCAATTTTAATTAGGTTCAATAGTCCGACCCGGGTCCACATCAATATTATGTTACAAACATGTCAACTATATAAAGTTGTTTAAAGAATAAGTACACAACCATTTATAATAGCAACCTAGGCTAAAAATAAGTTACTGTCGTTCTTAATGTTAATGATACCTGCTTGCTATCTGATTTTAAACTTATTAGCAACGTTATTTATTAAGTCCACTAGCTGCTCTACGTTTTGCATGCCATTCTCAGATTATTAGGGTCCCAAAACATGATCAACATCGCTGTCCAAAATCTGTTGCAATCTGAAATGAAAAGTTGTAGCAACGATACTAACCGTGGTGGAGGGGAGAGATCCAACGTGGCTACCGGGGTGATCGCCGCGAGGACAGCGGCTAGGGGGATCGAGCGTCGCCGCGCGCGGAGGCACGGCTGGCACGGGTCGCTGCGCGCGAAGGAGGCTGTTGCGCCTGGGGATGCCGCTGGCACGCGCTGTGGAGGACGACAGCTCATGGCCTGGTGCTGTGTGGACGACTTCCGACTGTCCGCAGGCGTTAGAGGGGCTCCGGCGTGCTGTGCTCGGCTGCGCATCGCGGGGAGGCGCTGGGAGCTCGCCTGCAGGCGGAGGGGACGTGCTGACGCGGGGCGCCGCCGCCCTGCGACGTGCTGCTCATCTGGGTGGCCGAACAGCCGTGGAGAGCAGCAGCAGCAGCTGCTCTAGCGGCGGCGCTTGGGGTTTTCCGACGGAGCAGCCACCGTATGTCAGCGGGGAAGGGTCCGGCGATGTGGGTTGGCCGGGGGTACGACGGAGTTGAGTGGAAGGGCGACGGAGGGGAGCCGCGCGCTGCTGCGAAGGGGAGAAAGTCGAGCGGCGCTGGGGGAGTTTTTGCGGGAATAAAAATAGAGGGGGCGGCTGCGTTTGATTGATGGGAGAGAGGGATTTAGCCCTAGGTGCATATTTAATAGGGGGCTCACGTGAGAGTTCCTAGGTTAAGTTGGTTAAAAATTTGTTTTAATATCATATAAAAGAAACAATTTTAATCTTCTCTCTCCAACCTGATGTGTGTGTGCGGTCAAGAGGGAAAACATGGGCTAGGTCAACATTTAAGATGTATATTATTATTAAATAATTATTGGGGAAAGAAATCCTATGTAACATAGGGTTAACTATAGTTTAAAAGGGAAAAAGTGAAAGTGAGTCAAACGGAGCCCTAAAATTATGAGATAAATACTGGGCGACCGTGCTGACGAGAGAAACGAAACTAAAAAGTCCGATCACGAGTTGGGCGACGAGAAACGAAACTAAAAATAAAAAGGTCTCAAGACAAAAGTGAAAATCGCGACGCCTCTGCAAACAAAGTCAAATTGTGGAAGAACGACCCCATGAAATGTCGTTCCAAAATAATTCCACAAATTAATACTCTTCGAGAGGGTCACAACGGCATAACACATCATAGGGTTCAGATACAAGCAAAGTCCAAAATAACTACGTGTACGAACAAGAGTACGCGTACGTACAACGTACGATCGAAAACAGACCGTGCAATCCTACCCACCTTAGAATGAAGTCCGTCCTCTGACTTTCTAATTATAAATATATCTAGCCACTCTAGTAACTACCCCAATCATACCACATTATAATTCAAACCAGATATAGTCACTACAGTGCTTATATATGCACTAGGTAGTAAAACATTAATTCTATCAACATGTATATATATACACCCATTTTATACTTATACCTATCATAGTCAGTCAACTTCATACACGTACTTCAATCATTCATATATTCACGTACATTCTTATATAACTATCACTCATCATCACATAACCAAGTCTTTCATACTTACATGAAAATAATTTCACACTAGTAAATGCAATCATAGCACCCACATACATATAACTACCTATAAACGAACAAACATGGATATGCTACTCCCTATATCTCCTAGTATACATCCAATACCAAACACATCAACACATATAATCACACCATACCATTATTAAATCAGGTGTACTATATCTAACATACATTCACCATTACTATAACTTCACAAATATATAGTTATTACAAATGCACGCATATACTTCACCATATAATCACATCACATACAGTCCTGTAACTATAATCAAGACTCATCACGCGTATCATAATCACAAATACCTATAACTAAGCACATACTTACCTATGCATGGTGCATACACACACACGCTAATATACCATTCATACATACCTCTCATACCACTATGTACTTAGCACAATCAACACACCTGGTTTAGCTAACAGACATACCTCAAACATGGAAAACATTAGTAATTAACTATACCACAAGACCAACACTCATAACTATAATGTGGTATAGTCACCCACAATCATGTGCGTAACACAACCAGACACAAACAATCCTATCACTATACATACATCATCCATCGCTATATTCATGGTATTACACGCAAACCACCGACATATGTAACAATATACTTAGAGTATACCCACTCAAGCTTGAGTAAGCCTCAAAACCCACATCAGAATACTCTATATTCATAACACGGTATATATATGTATCTACCAACGTAACCACATACATACCATAATAATATTACAATCATCAGCACACGTATATAATCAAATACATTATCCCTTATATACATGCATCGTATAGCCACATAACTATAATATTCACATATCATAGCAATATTAAATATGATCGGTATACTACTACCTATACATATCCATGCATAGTCACGACATACAATAGTCGTGTATACCTCATGGTACACACGCGCGCACACACACACGTCCCGTAAAGGCAAGCAATACCAAACAAGTTATAGCGCTATTACCGTACGTATATCACACGTATTCATATAATAAACACATATCTGCTTGCGAGCACACGTCCACCCGTACTAACATATAGATCAAATAATAGGCATGCACATTTAACTATAAGTACCATATTATCATTACACTTAACCTGCACATGACTTACTAGTATACTATTTCAAGCATCTACAAGTTTCTTCAAACTACATACACTCCTAGTATATACTTCAATACAATTTCCAATATATATACAGACATTCCTAAAGTGGTATAGCTATCCACACTTATATAACTAATATTATTCATACAACTTCACATATATATATATCACGAATAACACTGAGTATACATATATAACACGAGAGACAATTCTTAATATCCTTAGGGTAACACACTTATACAGGTCCACACACTCTACCTATATTCATGCATCACGACTACATCCCAAAAACCAAAGGGCCCACTACTAAACTAGAGTTGACATAAGCAACTGCAAGCACTAGTAGGGTGACTAAGCAATAGAAAGGAAACCAAAATTAAAGAGCGTAACGAAACAAGATCGGAAAGAACGGGTGCATATGATGGGCGAGGATAAGGAGATAGCTGGCTGGGTGGAACAAAATATGGTCCGACATAATTAAATAGATGAAAGATGGATACGTGTAAAATGTGGTATCATATATATACTCTTAAAAATATGTAGAAATGGCGAGCCAACGGTAAAAATTTTAAAACACGGAAAAAGTGTTGAGACAAGGAAATTAATGAGTGGGGTGAGGCATCGATAGGGTTGTAAATGAAAATAGGTTTATACGAAAATTTTGAAATATGAGCACGATGAACATAGATCTGATATATATAAAAAATATTGAAATCCTATATAGCTTAGAAAAATATTTTAAAAGTATGTACGGTGAATGGAAGAATAATAATAAACTTAGTAGCATAGAAATGGAAGGAAAGATATATTGAATTATCAAAAAAAAAATAAATAAATAAAGTTTTAAAACCGAAATACGAAAGATCTAGGTCAGGAAATGATTATGAGATGGTAATTAAAAGTTACAACCAATAGACTTCAAAATCTACGAAAGAATTTTAACTCAATCGAAAAGTAAGGAATTTAAATATATAAGAAGAGGGTTTAAAAACAAATTTTAAACTGAGTGAAAAGTTTTAGTAAGGAAAATCGAAAATAACTTTGGAAGAATCAAGATTTGCAACGGAGAAGATTCGAAAAAAATTAACGATAACCGTCTGGAAGTGATCACGTGTATCGAGGGCAAAGAATATGATCGCGTGATGAATACGCCTAGGATACGATTCATGAAAAGCTACGATGGGATTTCTACGGTCGATAAAACAGAAGTGTAATGATCAGGGAAATGATGGAATTAGGGGTTCTAATCATCGGGTCGGCTGGAGATCAAGAGGAACTTAACACTATGACTCTCTAATGAACTAGACTGTAATAGAGGTCTCAGGGAAGGGTCCTAAGAGTAGTCAAGATTACGTTCTGCTGGGCCCGAAATTGTCGGACTCAATCGAACGGCTAAAAGAGAAGCTCTAGAAGTCTAATATGGTCAGGGCTGGGTAAGAGGCTGATGAGGCAACCTAAGACGAGTACAGCTTAATCTCGACGAAGGCCCTGACTATCAAACCTGGACATCTACCTAAGTCTTCCTACCATCTAAGCCAGAAAACGTTCCGATTAGACTTAATCATAACTTGGATGTTCCGAATATTTAATTGGATGTTGTTTATCATTATTGTTGTTCCGATATTTCGCGGATGCAAAAAGGACCTGCAAGGGCCACCAACAAAACCTGTCATGCCCCGCTTCCCTAATATGGAAGGCGAGACGTGAGGAGGTCCGCTCAGACATGGAGCTGTGAAGCTGCAGTCTGATAAGCGTCTGTAAAAATTTCAAATAATAGCAGGTCCTTCATTGCGACGAGACAACAACAATAATAATGAAGCAGATAAAAGAACATCCACCAACAAAACATCCAACAATTATTTCAACATCGCAGAAAAGTCACAAAAAGTACAAGTCTGAATATAAGGCCTAAAGCATGTCCGAAACTAAAGTAAATAGAGTCACCGGCTGAGACTGAGGGTAGGACCGGAATCCTCGAACTGAACGTCAGCAACCTGTCGTCC
Organism: Scilla litardierei; assembly: GCA_030789695.1. Taxonomy (NCBI): domain Eukaryota; kingdom Viridiplantae; phylum Streptophyta; class Magnoliopsida; order Asparagales; family Asparagaceae; genus Scilla; species Scilla litardierei. Next base: position 154,523,901 of record CM061142.1, read on the forward strand.
TCTGCAACTAAATCAGGTTCAAAACCTGACATGTGGCACACAAAGAGAAAATGGCACATGTCAGCAAAAGTCTCCCAAAGAAAGCGGATAATTTTTGTGCAAGGATACAAATAAAATAAAGCGACTAGCAGTCCTAAATATAATGAAATGACATGACATTTAAAGAATGCAACAATTTAAGATGACATGATGACATGCATGCACGCCGTAGCAGAAGCTACGAAAAATACTGTTTCACGAGTCACGAACATTGTCATTTTACGAACATTATCATTTCACGATGTGCACAGGGTTTACACCTTTTGGCTGAAGTGGCTGTACGGACACACTTCTACGCTCAAGTGATCGCTTAACCCTACCCCTCCCATGTGTATCGAGCCTTGGTTTTCCAAGTACGTGAGCTCGCTTCTGGATCACGAGTCCGGGAAGTGTTTCTCAATATGGAATGGCGCCCATCTTCTGAATCACGAGCCAGGAAGTGTTTTTGGCATAGGGTTGTGTCCGCAAAGCAGGTGCCTAGCCTCAATCATTACAATAAGTGTAGCGTGTGCTAGCAATCACGATGAAACATTGAATGCATGAAATGACATAGCAATGAGCAGTTAAATTGCGTACCGCTAATTGAAATTAAACATGGCATGACAGCATGAATGCAAACATGATAAAGGTGTCGGATCTAGCTTCGTTGTCAAGCTAGATCAAGTAGGGTGTCAGATCTAGTTTCGTTGTCAAACTAGATCAAATAGAGGCATCTAGGCGACTATCATTTCACCGTAGTCTCTTTTACGCTACTGAACAAAAATGGCCCAAGACATGGCTTAAACAAGACACTGGCAAGTATCACTTGCCTGAAACAACCAAGTTGCGATCCGTCAATCAAGTCCGAGTCTACCTATGTGTTCAGATCGCAGTCCAGCCTACATCCCAATTTATTAATCTTGATTAGTGAAGCACAACCATCAGAAATTACCAATTTTAGTTGATTAACAAGTAAGTGATGATTCCTACGTGGCAGATCTTACCTCAACACGACGTGAGAGCTACTCTGACGTCGGGTAGCGACGTCAGGGGTTGGATTCCGGTATCACGAACGTTTTAGGGACAAACGGGTCTCTGCTGATAAAACACGGATTCAATAAGTTTGTTGACGGAACCAAAAGTTATTAGGCAACCTAAAACGTCTAATATTCCAATTTTAATTAGGTTCACTAGTCCGACCCGGGTCCACATCAATATTATGTTACAAACATGTCAACTATATAAAGTTGTTAAAAGAATAAGTACACAACCATTTATAATAGCACCTAGGCTAAAAATAAGTTACTGTCGTTCTTAATGTTAATGGTACCTGCTTGCTATCTGATTTTAAACTTATTAGCAACGTTATTTATTAAGTCCACTAGCTGCTCTACGTTTTGCATGCCATTCTCAGATTATTAGGGTCCCAAAACATGATCAACATTGCTGACCAAAATCTGTTGCAATCTGAAATGAAAAGTTGTAGCAACGATACTAACCGTGGTGGAGGGGAGAGATCCAACGTGGCTACCGGGGTGATCGCTGCGAAGACAGTGGCTAGGGGGATCGAGCGTCGCCGCGCGCGAAGGGAGGCACGGTTGCCACGGGTCGCTGCGTGCGAAGGAGGCTGCTGCGCCTCGGGATGCCGCTGGCGCGCGCTGCGGAGGACGACAGCTCGCGGCCTGGTGCTGTGCGGGCGACTTCCGGCTGCCCGCAGGCGTTAGAGGGGCTTCGGCGTGCTGTGCTCGGCTGCGCGTCGCGGGGAGGCGCTGGGAGCTCGCCTGCAGGCGGAGGGGACGCGTTGACGCTGGGCGGCGCCGCCGTGCGACGTGCTGCTCGTCTGGGTGGCCGAACAGCCGCGGAGAGCATCAGCTGCAGCTGCTCTAGCGGCGACGCTTGGGGTTTTCTGACGGAGCAGTCGCTGTACGTCGACGGGGAAGGGTCCGGCGATGTGAGTTGGCCGTGGGTATGACGAGGTTTAGTGGAATAGCGACGGAGAGGGGGGCCGCGTGCTGCTGCGAAGGGGAGAAAGTCGAGCGGCGCTGGGGGAGTTTTTGCGTGAATAAAAATAGAGGGGGCGGCTGAGTTTGCTTGATGGAAGAGAGAGATTTAGCCCCAGGTGCCTATTTAACAGGGGGCTCACGTGAGAGTTCCTAGGTTAAGTTGGTTAAAAATTTGTTTTAATATCATATAAAAGAAACAGTTTTAATCTTCTCTCTCCAACCTGCTGTGTGTGTGCGGTCAAGAGGGAAAACGTGGCCTAGGTAAACATTTAAGATGTATATTATTATTAAATAATTATTGGGGAAAGAAATCATATATAACATAGGGTTAACTATAGTTTAAAAGGGAAAAAGTGAAAGTGGGTCAAACGGAGCCCTAAAATTATGAGATAAATACTGGGGCGACCGTGCTGACGAGAGAAACGAAACTAAAAAGACCGATCACTAGTTGGGCGACGAGAAACGAAACTAAAAATAAAAAGGTCTCAAGACAAAAGTGAAAATCGCGACGTCTCTGCAAACAAATGCAAATTGTGGAAGAACGACCCGTGAAATGTCGTTCCAAAATAATTCCACAAATTAATACTCTTCGAGAGGGTCACAACGACTTAAGACATCATAGGGTTCGGATACAAGCAAAGTCCAAAATAACTGTGTGTTTGAACAAGAGTATGCGCACGTACAACGTACGATCGAAAACAGACCGTGACAGGGGTACTCATATATAAAGCGGAAAATGAAGCAGGGGGACAAAATTACAACTCACAAGCCCGCTCCAATTTACAACCAAAAGTACAAAAGGAGAGCCACGAGGGCACTTACGATCAGACCGTGGTCAACGCCTGACGTCCTGGATCGGGAACTGCTGCCCCAACGTCTCCGGGTAACCCTGTACGTCACCTAAGTGGACAACGACAGTTGTACCACGCTCAGAGGAGTAGACGATATCTAAACAACAACACCATGGTAATAATAGTGCGAAAAAGTAAATACGAGCAACAGTTAAAGTGGCATGATACTGAAGGAAGCATGTGATAAGTATTTTAGTGACTCGACTACTGTAAGAGGGTAACTGCTACTGTAAACCAATCCTAGGTCGTGACTTATGAAGGGGAGTACAGTGTGCATCTAGAAGCTACCTGGACCGCGAGGGTGCGACCCCGCGCCGAGTCCAAAAGTAGTAGGTATCGTACCGGAAGAGCTATAACACTGTGGCCTGTGGCAGGGCTCCAGGACCCATCAAGATGGCCGTCCCTGTCTGCCCCTCGGACTCAGGACCCATCTGAATGATGGACGTCCCCCTCACACAGGGGCTATAAATCAGGTCTCAGTTGCTCCCGTACTCCATCGATCATAAGTTTCCCTGTACCTGGTGAGTCAAGCAGAAATTAACCATTTTTATTAGTAGTTAGTATCGTGAGGTGTCATAAGTTCCAATGTTGGACGACTGCGGCGTCAAATCATGAGTCAACCTGTCATGTCAAGAATCTACCTCAAGATATTCCACTGTCGGGTACAACCCAGGGACTACACAAGTGAATCACAATAATAGACCTCAGAGTACTAGCAGCTCAAGAGACAACATGATAATAATACCGGCAGGTGATAAATAGCATGGATGTTTCTCATGGCATGACATGACAAACATGAACTGTAAATAAAGCAGCAAACCGTATTTATGAGACAACCCAAATAAACGAAGAAAAGTAACATCTGACATAATAAAAGCTCGAAAGTCAACCATATCATGGCCCTAGAGATTCCAGGCCATTTGGGATCAGAACGGGGGTTTCTCATCATATCATAGGGACACCCATGCCCACGACAAAATTTGCGGGGTTCCTAGCAAGGGACTGGGGCTACGATTCAAAACATCGGGGCTCCTATCCAAGTGAATCTCAACAATAACCCAAAATCAGCGAGAGAACCCTCAGTCGGACTTAGTGGCAGCAGGAAAAACAATAAGCCGCAAGTGCAGTCAACACATGCTGAAAGAAAAGGGGGCAGCAACAACCGGTTCCAGCAAGCAAAAGAACAACAACAAGGAGCCGCCGATCCTAGGGTCAGCAAGCAAAAGGGGCAACCGCAAGCCAACACAGCTCCAAGGGCACCCCGGGATTCCACAACAAGCGGGCAAGGGAAACCTACTCACTAAAATTACCGTAGGGACTCGAACCATATGTCACTCCCCCCTGAATCATCCTTTCCCATAGTAAAAACCCAATTTTTATTCCGAAAAATCTACATACTTCACCTCAGAGCAACATGCAAATAAACTAAAGTAAACGAAAATGAAAAAGGAGATAAAGTCTACCGAAACTGAGTAGAAGGACCATCGCAAGGCAGAGGGACAAGGCCGCAGTAACTCAGACACCGAATCAGCACAAAAATCCCAGATCCGCAAGCAAGGAACAGAAATTTCAAAGAAAAATGGAGAATCGCTACCGAAGTGCAAACGAGAGGAGTGGAGGGAAAGGGTTTAAATAGCCAACCGAACCGCCTCAATCGAGCTCGGGTCTCCTCAGTCTCCGTCGACAATCTCAGATAGGCTCGACGAGCCACATCTGTGCAGAATGATGGGAGAGGCCGCAGAGATGTGACAAGGTGGCAAGAGCCCCATCGACAGTCCCACGCCTACGGTGAGCGAGGAGCAGTGAGTCGCGACGGAACCCTAGCGGGTTGCTTCGTACCAAAGAAATCGAGCGGAAGACTCTCGAAGGGACCAAAGCCCTCGTGGGCTTGTCAAGGGAGAGCCAGCGAAACGAACGAACGAAAAGAAAAAGAAATAAGAAGAGAGAGATAGAGGGGGGTTTATTAAAAAGGCTCACGGGCCTGTGCCTTTACATTCTACACACCTTACAAAAAAATTCCGTCCTTGGAATTACGACTGTGATACAACAAAAAGATAGGGATAACGCTCCCTCATCTCATCGTCCCTCTCCCAGATAGACTCTCCAGTCGAATCTCTACGCCACATCACCTTCACCAGGTGGACTGTCTTGTTCCTGAGAGCCTTCTGCTACCAGTCGATGATCCTTTCAGGTTGTTGCTCATAAGACAAGTCTGGCCGCACTATTATCTCCGAATGATCTATCACGTGCATAGGGTTGTCCACGTACCTCCGCAACTGGGATATATGGAATACATTATGCACCCATTCCAAGGATGGAGGCAATGCAAGTTTGTAAGCCACTTCGCCACCTTGTTCCAGCACATTAAAAGGCCCAATGTATCGTAGGCCGAGCTTCCCTCTTCGACCAAAACAGATCATTCCTTGGTTGGGTGAGGTCTTCAAGAAGACATAATTGCCTAGCTGAAACTCTAGATGACTGCACTTCAAATCAGCCCAATGCTTGTATCGGTCTTGTGCCAGCTGCAACTTCTTTATGATAACTCGCACCACGCTAATAGCCTCCACAACTATCTCTGGCCCAACAAGCTCTCGATCACCCATATCATCCCAGCTCAGTGGCGATTGTCACTTCCTCTCATACAGTGCTGCAAAAGGGGTCATCCCAATGCTGGCCTGCTAACTGTTGTATGCAAACTCGACGAGGTGTAGGTGATCTTCCCACGATCCCTTGAAGTCTAACATACAAGCACGCAACATGTCCTCCAAGATCTGGATTGTGCGCTCTGACTATCCGTCTGTCTGTGGATGATCTGCCATGCTGAAACTCAACTGCGTGCCCAGGCATCCTTGCAAGCTCTTCCAAAAGTGTGACGTAAACCGGGTGTCCATGTCTGAAATAATGCTGACAGGAATCCCATGCAGCCTCACAATCTCCTCCATGTATTTCCTGGCAAGCCTTTCCGTTGACTAACCTATATGGAATGGTATGAAATAAGCTGACTTGGTCAATCAGTCAACGACTACCCAAATGGCATCATTATGCCTCACACTCCGCGGTAACCCAGTCACAAAGTCCATCGTGATGTGCTGCCATTTTCACTCTGGTATAGGCAGAGGCTGTAATAACCCAGCAGTACGGTGATGCTTAGCCTTTACCTGCTGGCATACAATACACTTGACGAAACTCTGAGCAACGCTCCTCTTCATCCCGTGCCACCAATAATGCTGTCGCAAGTCCTTGTACATCTTTGTCCCGCCTGGAAGAATGGAATACGGAGAACTATGAGCCTCCCTCAATAGTTTCTCCGTGATATCTCCAGACGACACATATATCCGACTGCCGTACCTCAAGGACTTGTCTTCATGGATATGGAATTCTGGTCTTTGTCCTGCTAGAACTGACTCTCTGATCCTCAGCAACCTTGCATCCCCATCCTGTGCGGCCTTGATCCGGTCCACCAAGGTTGACTGAATCTGAAGGTTCATCAAGAAAGCAGTCATTCCTGACGGCGTCACTTCTATCCTCATCCCCCTGATCTCCTGCTGAAGCTTCCACTGAGTCGTAAGGGTCGTTACTGCTAGAAGACGACTCACCGCATCAGGTACAATATTGACCTTCACATGATGGTACTGAAGGTCAATGTGATAGTCTGCCATAAGCTCAACCCACCGACGCTGCCGCATGTTCAGCTCCTTTTGAGTAAACATACTTCAAACTTTTGTGGTCGGTGAACACCTTCACCTGTTCTCCCAACAGAAAGTGCATCCAGATCTTCAGAGCAAAAATAACTGCCGCCAACTCTAGATCATGAGTGGGGTAGTTTCTCTCGTGGACCTTCAGTTGTCTGGATGCATTTGCCACGAATCGACTATATTGATGTAGTATACAGCCGAGACCCTTGCCAGATGCATCGCAGAACACTTCAAATCTTTCCATCTGATCAGGGATAATCAGAATGGGTGCGGAAGTCAATCTCCTCTTCAGTTCCTCAAAAACATCATCGCATGCCTTGGTCCATACAAACATCATATCCTTCCTCGTCAATCACGTCATCGGCTCTGCGATCTTTGAGAAGTCCTGAACGAATCTCCGGTAATATCCAGCAAGTCCCAAGAAGCTCCGGATCTCCGTCACTGACGTAGGGGTTGGCCATTTCTGAACTGCTGACACCTTCTCTGGGTCCACAGAGATTCCTTCTCCCGACATTACGTGACCAAGGAAGGTCACCTTGCTTAACCAAAACTCACACTTGCTGAGCTTGGTGTACAACCAGTGGCGATCAAGGTCCCAAGCACCTTTCTCAAATGCTCTGCGTGCTCCTGCCTATCCCTTCGGTATACCAGGATGTCATCAATGTACACCACTACGAATTTGTCCAGGTACTTGTACAACACCGGTTCATCAGGCTCATGAACACTGCCGGCGCATTCGTAACGCCAAACGGCATCACCGGGAACTCATAGTGCCCATATCTGGTCTGAAATGCGGTCTTGGGGACATCCTCCTTCTTAACCCTAACTTGGTGGTAATCAGTTCTGGGATCCAACTTGGAATAAATACCGGACCCACCAAGCTGGTCAAACAAATCATCGATGCGGGAAAGAGGATACTTGTTCTTCAACGTAACCTTGTTGAGCTCATTGTAGTCGATGCACATATGTCTGGTCCCGTCCTTCACCAATAATACTGGCGCACTCCAAGATGATACACTAGCTTGTATCCATCCCTTCTGAAGAAGGTCCTCCAACTGGGCTCGTACTTCCTCTAACTTTGATGGCGTCATGCAATACTGTTTCTTAGATATTGGCTGGACACCTAGCAATAATTCAATTGGAAACTCAATACCACGGTCGGGGGGCAAACCTACAAGTTCTTCTGGAAACACGTCTAAGAACTCCCGTACAACTTCCGGCGTCGCTGGCTCAGCATCCATATTGGCCGCTACTGCCTTTGCTGATCTGGCTCCGAAATTGATCGGTCCCGTAGATGTGGTTCCTCTGACGAACTCAAATTTCGGGTGATCAGGCATCTCGAATATCACAACTCCACGTTGGCAGTTGATGGTGGCGTAGAACGATCCCAACCAGTCCATCCCAAAGACAGCTTCAAAGCTCGACATCTCGATGATCAAGAAATCCACATATAGCTCTCGTCCGCATATTACTACTGGACAAGAGGAACATCCACTGGACGTGTTCAGCACTCCTCCGTCGGTGTTGACATCCTAACCAGAGCCGAGTGGTGACTCAAGAACTCCATGCTGGTCGACAAAACGTCTTGATTGAAGCAATGGGAAGCCCCTGAGTCGAACGCAAGCGCGGGCTTGCAAGCCACCAGTACTACACCTAAGGGGATATGCACTAAAGTCTAATTATGCTGCAACTAATGTAGGAAATAAATAACTGCTGAAAAATAAAGAGATGCAACTCTGATGATCTGGCCGGTAGCGTCGGCATCTGCAGCGGTTATGGTGAACGTCTGAAGTCTGAAGGGTAGAGCCCGCAGTCTGGCCCGCTGATATGCCCCTGCTGAGATGGAAGTGGAGGCCCACGCCGAGCATCTCCAGCCGGAGTAGGTGCTGAAGTCAAAGCTGGGGCTAAAGGTCTCCGCTCCTTTCATGGACAATCTCTAGCAGTATGGTCCCGTGCCCCACAGGCGAGACACAGGTCTAGGAGCAACCTGCAATGTGCCCTAACGTGACCGGACTTGCCGCAATAGAAACAACTCCGAGCAGAACGTCGTGGCTGGGGCTGCTGTACTGCTGGGGCTGCTGGTACTGCTGCTGCGGCGCAGGTCTCTTGAACTGAGACTGCTGGATAGGTCGGTGGAGCTGTTTGATGGGGGCAGGTGGCTGGGGTGGCCGTCGTCCAGGTCCCGTATAAGTAGTGGAAGAAGGTAGCAGCTGTCTCTGATGGACCCCTGCCTACTGCAGTCGTGCCTGCTCCCGCTGCACATGCTCGTATTCTCGAGCGGTAGAGAGCACTCAGCGTGGGTCATCAGCCTGAGTTACACCAATTTGTCATGAATATCGATGTCCAACCCTTGTCGAAACCTCTTTGCCCGAGCTGCAAGGTTAGACACTGCATCCTTGGCAAACCTGCTAAGTTTGGAAAACTCAGCATCATACTCCACTACTGACATGGAGCCCTGCTGAAGGTTCATGAACTGAGCCTGTAGCTCCAACTGCGCCTCTGGTGAGAAGTACTGGCCATCCAACTCCTTGAAAGTATCCCAGGAGATAGGATTCACTGACCGATCCTCTACCGCATCCCACCAGTTTCTGGCCTCTCCCGTCAGCTGGAGCATCGCCATGTCGACCCACAAGGCGGGGGAAGCCTCCGCTGCCTTTAGCATATCGGTAATCGAGCGTATCCACCCTTCTGCAGGCAGGGCATCTCCCAGTCCTGCAAACACCGGCGGTCGCAACGATCGGAACTGCTGGACCCCGCCTTCCATAGGCTCTCTCTGAATCGCCTGAACCATCTCTCGCAAGGCTGCGTCCGAAATCTGGTGCACCGTGTTCGATCCGGTGCCACCAGACCCTGATCCTGATCCTGAAGCCATAAGCGCTCTCTTAAATGGTCTACGTCTCTTGCACGCGAAAAATTTCATACACATGTATCGCACGCCAAGATCGGGTCAGTGAGTATTTCAAATACGTACTCTCCTGTCTGTCCAGCACTGTTCACAAGACGATTGCGCGGGCCTGCATGTGCCACCACTTTGTAACGCCCCACCTCCCGTGTGTCGTTACTAGTGTTAAAGATGAGTGTGCAGCTCCCGCATGTGCTAGTGAAACAAAGAGAACAAACTGGGAAGTAAAAGGGGTACTCACATATAAAGCTGGAAATGAAGCATGGGGACAAAAGTACAACTCACAAGCCCGCTCCAACATACAACCAAAAGTACAAAAGGAGAGCCACGAGGGCACTCACGAGCAGACCGTGCTCAACGCCTGACGTGCCGGACCAGGAACTGCTGTCCCAACGTCTCCGGATAACCCTGTACGTCACCTAAGTAGACAACGTCAGTTGTACCACGCTCAGAGGGGTAAACGATATCTAAACAACATCGTGGTAATAATAGTGCGAAAAAGTAAAGATGAGCAGCAGTTAAAGTGACATGATACTGAAAGGAAGCATGTGATAAGCATTTTAGTGACTCGACTATTGTAAGAGGGTAACTGCTACTGTAAACCAATCCTAGGTCGTGACTTATGAAGGGGAGCACGGTGTGCATCTGTAAGCTACCTGGACCGCAAGGGTGCGACCCCGGGCCGAGTCCAAAAGTAGTAGGTACCGTATCGGAAGAGCTGTAACACTGTGGCCTGTGGCGGGCCTCCAGGACCCATCAAGATGGCCGTCCCTATCTGCCTCACGGACTCAGGACCCATCTGAATGATGGACGTCCCACCTTACATGGGGGCTATAGATCAGGTCCCAGTTGCTCCCGTATTCCATCGATCATAAGTTTCCCTGTACCCGATGAGTCAAGCAGAAAGTAACCATTTTTATTAGTAGTTAGTGTCGTGAGGTGTCATAAGTTTCAATGTTGGACGACCATGTCAAGTCATGAGTCAACCTGTCATGTCAAGAATCTACATCAAGATATTCCACTGTCGGGTACAACAACCCAGGGACTACACAAGTGAATTACAATAATAGACCTCAGGGTACTAGCAGCTCAAGAGACGAACATGATAATAATACCGACATGTAATAAATAGCATGGATGTTTCTTATGGCATGACATGATAAACCTGAACTGTAAATAAAGCCGTAAACCGTATTTATGAGACAACCCAAATAAACGAAGAAAAGTAACATCTGACAAATAATAAAAGCTCGAAAGTCAACCATATCATGGCCCTAGAGATTCCAGGCCATTTGGGATCAGAATGGGGGTTTCTCATCATATCGTGGGGGAACCCATGCCCACGGCAAAATTTGCGGGGTTCCTAGTAAGGGACGGGCTACGGGTCAAAACACCGGGGCTCCTATCCAAGTGAATCTCAACAATAACCCAAAATCAGCGAGAGAACCCTCAGTCGGACTTAGTGGCAGCAGGAAAAACGATAAGCCGCAAGTGCAGTCAATACAGGCTGAAAGAAAAGGGGGCATCAACAACCGGTTACCGAAGTAGAAGGACCAGCGCAAGGTAGAGGGACAATGCCGCATCAACTTAGTCACCGATTCAGCACAAAAATCCCAGATCCGCAAGCGAGAAAAAATGGAGGGAGAGTCGCTTACCGAAGTGCAAACGAGAGGAAGAGTGGAGGGAGAGGGTTTAAATAGCTAACTGAACCGCCTCAGTCGAGCTCGGGTCTCCTCAGTCTTCGTCGACAGCCTCAGACAGGCTCGACGAGCCACATCAGTGCAGGAGGATGGAAGGGAGAGGCCACAGAGATGGGATAAGGCGGCAAGAACCCATCGAGGGTCTCACGCCTACGGCGAGCGAGGAGCAGCGAGTCGCGACAAAACCCTAGCGGGTTGCTTCGTGTCGAAGAAATCGAGCGGAAGACTCTCGAAGGGACCGAAGCCCTCGTGGGCTCGTCGAGGGAGAGAGCCAGCAAAACGAATGAATGAAAAGAAAAAGAAATAAGAAGAAAGAAACGGAGGGGGTTATTAAAAAGGCACAACGGGCCTTAGCCTTTACACTCGTGCAACCACACCACCACTAGTATGAATGTCGTCGCTACTGTCACTACGGTGTAAGTATGTCTGAGTGTCACAAAGTGCACATACTTGCGTAGTCGGTCCATCACAACAAGGATGACTGAATGCCCTTCTGACCTCGATAACCATTTGATAAAGTTTATGGTGACATCCTTGCAGACCCCGATCTAGCAAGGACATAGGCTGTAGTAGTTCCTCGGGAGCCATCGCTAGATACTTATGATGTTGGCAAACATCACAATTAGCCACCAGCTTCACATCATTCATCTCCGTCCAACACACCTCTCTAGCCAATCACCGGTAGCCTGGTGGACCTCACAGTGTCCCTCAACTACACTCCAATGGAACTCAGGTAAGATAGTGGAGATGTGAGTGGAAGTTCTCGGCAAAACCAGCCGCCTCTGGTACAACAACCGCTCCCCTCAAAGAAATAACTCGGGTGCTCCGTCGATCATTGTAGCAAATCCACCCAAATCCTCGCCAACTTCTTGTCTGTCTCAATCTCTCGTAACAACGGATCTCAATCTAGCATTACTAGAATGGACACGATTGCCAAGTGTGAACCTTGCCATCTTCTAGACAAAGCATCTGTCGATTTATTCTCTAGCACTGGCATGTATCGAATCTCGAAATCATACCTCAATCGCTTAGATAACCACCGTGGATGCTCTTTAGTAACCATACGTTACTTCAACAGATACTTAAGACTTCTTTGATCTGTTTGTACAATGAAGTGTCGACCAAGCAAGGTCTTCACTTCTGCACTGCTAGCACTATAGCCATCAAATTGCGCTCATATCACTTGAATTGAGCCTTTGCCGTAACAACTGGCTGAAATAAGCCATTGGCCTCTGATTCATCAACACGTTGTCTAACTTATCTAGAAGCATCTGTCTCCACCACAAAAGGCTAGTTAAAGTCTGAAAGTGCTAGCACAGGTACACTGATCATGGCATGCTTCGGGGCCTCAAAAGCTTGTGTCGCCTCCTCCAACGCTGGAAGTTATCATTCTTGAGTTCCTCCGTCAGTGACCAGACAATGATGCTATACCCATTTATGAATTTCTTGCTTATCCCGTCAGTCCCAAAAATCCACGCAACTTTGGCAAAGTGGTCAGATATGGCCAATCAATCATCAATGCAATCTTCGACTTATCAGTAGCCACCCCCTCCGCCCTAAATATTATATCTCAGTTGCACGAACATGCATTTCTTTTTTTGGCATATAACTGATGCTTCTACAGCTCCTTTAGATCGACTTTAGATTGACTGAACACTAAAATGTCGTCAAAAAAGATTAGCATAAATCTCATTAAGTATGGTCGAAATACCTTGTTCATGAGAGGCAGAAAATTTAGCCACCCCCTCCGCCTTAAAAGTAGCAGGAGTATTGGTGAGCCCAAAAGGCATGATCAAGAACTCATAATGTCTCTCATGAGTCTTGAAAGCAGTTTTGGCTACATATTTCGCTCGCATCCTGATCTAGTGATAGCTTGACTTCAAATCAATCTTGGTAAAGACTACCGCCCCATGAAGCTCATCTAGAAGCTCATTCATCACACATATATTTCTTTCTTTTCGTTCTTTTTTCATTTGTTAGGGGTTGGCTTTAGGTTAGTTGGTGATTCTTAATAAGAATGACTTTAATGGTCTAAAATAGAAGACAACTAAAATCTATACCCTATAATCTCTTTCACCTTTTGCAATTTTCCATCTTTATCATTTTTTTTCCTCAAAACTTAAGAATCAAGTAATAAAATAATAAAGATTAAGGAGATAAGAATCAAGAGATTGGTAAGATCGTTGAGGTCAAAGTTTGTTTCTTCCACATTAATCCTCAATTTTATTTCTCTTCTTTACTTTTTTCTTCTGATGTGAGCGGTTGTGCCACTGTCATTGCTAGTGGCCGTCGTTGACTAGGCGGTCCATTTTTTCTTTTCTTCTCATCTTCATATTCATTTTGTATTCTTCCATTGTGTTCTTTCCTCCATTTGTGGCAGCAAACAGAGGCTGCCACGAGGGTGTTGGGATCAAGGAGTGTCGTATGCCACGTGTAGGAAATCGTGTAGATAGCAAGCTAAACACTAGATGGGGTGATTAGTGTTTCAAAAATTCAATACACATGAATTAAACCCTCTTGAAATAGCCTAAGTCTCTTTTAAGAATTACTTACTCAAGTTCGTAGTCAATAAAATCTATCAACTTGTACTAAGAGTAATGTGTAACAGAAATGCAACAAATATGCAAGTGATAAAATTAGAGACAATCAACACAGAAAATCAATCGCAAACACAATGATTTTCCCTGGTGCATTTACCCAGGGCTACTCTAGTCCCAACCTCTTTTGGACTTTCCACTAAACACTCTTAATAATGAGAGCTAGTATGCCTCAATTGCGGGCTTCTAACAATTACACCTAGCCTCTCTTGCTAGGAATTTTTCGAATACATTAACCACCTAGTTTCTCAAACTAGGAATTTCCAATAACAACACCACCACTAACTTCACCTCACAACTTGATGACATTTACACTTGAGGCTTTTTCTCAATAACCCAACTGAACAACCTAATCACTCAATACCAACCAAGTGAGGATATACAAATGAAATTCTTGAAGTATTGTAGTACAACTTCTTATAGCCAAAATATATGAAGCTTGTGTGTGTATTAGGGTAAGGAAAAACCAATTTTGATCTCAAATAAATATAGAATCAAACTAAGAGATCAAAGTCCGCTAATTTGTGTTCTTATTATGTAAATAAAGGTAAAGCATGAGAAGAACACAAAATAGTAAGGCAAACTAGAGCTTAAAAGCTTAAAAATGAAATTGGAAATTCTTGCCTTGAAGGAGGAATTTTTTGCTCCAGAAAACTTTCAGCACATGGAGAATCTTGAGCTTTGAAATCAAGTGTAAAACTATGAAAATTTTTTCTTAGGCAAATTTCCCTCATCATACCCCTTAAATAAGCCAACATTCAGCATCAAACAAATAACCAAAAGCCCGCTCAATGGGTAGAAAAAACGGCTGAAAATCCTATCGTTATGAGCTAGCTGGCAGCAAGTAGTCAACTACTGCATATATGGTGGTTGACTACTTAGCCACCAGACGACTAGCAATAGAGCACTAGTCAACTAGTTAGGCAGATTTATGTTCCTGGAGATCATTGATTCATCAAAAGTCGACTACTATGTATTTGGGTTTGACTACCTACGTGATATGTCTAAGCTAAGTCTTAATCAACTAACGGTTTGATCTTTAAAAATAGAAAATAAATTTTGGATGAAATTAAACTAATTTAAATTAAGTAAATTCATTTTCCTACATGTGTGTGCATACTTCAAGGTTTGGGTTTACAATTGAAAAATACATCGCTTACACTTCTTAGAGTCTTCATGCATTCTTCTTGGTCATGAGTTGTCTTGAGAAGCTTTGCACTCCACCTATCATTGGATGAACTTCATATCCTCAATGTTGAGCTCCAATCCATGAATTCACCAACTTCAAGCTTCATAATTCATATCATGTCTTTGAGCTTGAGTTGACCATTGTTGACTTGGATACCTACACTCACAACAAATCTCACAAAACATAGTTAGTCACTCTAATTGTTTGCTTAATCATCAAAAGTAACTTTGGGTGTTGCAATATTCAACAATCTCCCCTTTTTGATGACTTGGGGTTTTGCAATAACCAATAACCAACCATCAAAAGTAATTGTTTGCAATAACCAACAATCTTTCCTCAATGTTGAGCTCCAATCTATGAATTCACCAACTTCAAGCTTCATAATTCATATCATGTCTTTGAGCTTGAGTTGACCATTGTTGACTTGGATACCTACTGTCACAACAAATCTCACAAAACATAATTAGTCACACTAGTTGTTTGCTTAATCATTAAAAGTAACTTGGGGTGTTGTAATAACCAACAATCTCTTCTTTTTGATGATGTCAAACAATTTGATAAAAGTTATGAAATTAAAAAAATTAGATACTTATTCCCCCTACACAAATGCATGATAGCTATGGTGAAGTTACTTCCACTGCATTAGTGCTAGTTAGAGATAAGCAACTTATGAAACATATGTATCATAATTTTAATCAAGATGCCAATATGAGTGTAAAGTTAACAATTTGTGTATATGGTGACACTAACATACTAACGTTCTTTCATTATATCACCATTGTGACACTTACAATCAATTGTGACACTTACCATCATTTCCCCCTTTTGACATATCAAAAAGCAACGGTGAGCATATAAAACCAACATTGAGTGTGTCACTTGTAAAGCCCCGTTTCCGGGTACCGTTACTTTTTCGTTATTTTTGCAGGTCCTGCAAAGTTCCAGTGAAACCAACATAGAGCGAACAGAAAATTTCATTAAAGAGATAACTTTATTCATCTTTCGAAAAGAGTACAAAAGCGTAACAAAAGAGAAATTACTAGTCTTTTATTTCAATGATAAAGAAACAACTCGGCAAAATGTTAACACGCTCCTTACTAATCCTCGCCTCAGAAATCAGCGCTCTCCATTGGAAATTCAGACTCCTCGAAAGCTGGAGCTTCCTCGTACTCTGGTTCAGTTTTTGAGGAAACATTTAAAGAGGATAAAGTAAACGATATGTACAACAAACAACAATTATAACTTTCATGCAACCCTAGTCCTAAACAAGCTAATAACACTAAGCACTGGACTGTACCTATCTAACTAGAACATTTCATTCTTTTATTATACTCATAATGTAAAGGGAAAGAACGGACTAAAGAACAACCTCGGGTTCACAGCCGAGCTCGCCTGTGCCCTAAATTTATTGGTTCAAGATATCATTAAGTGGACCCCGTCAAGTCTTTACAATTCCGTCAATAAGCGTAGTCTCCGTCATTCTTTCTATTTCAGTGTCTTTTCAGTTGTCCTCGAATTCTATTCTCCCTAAGTTATGTAAAAGGAATAGTGCGTCAAACTGTAAGGTCTATGGCAATTATTCCAATGTGTGAATATTCCATAAGTAATATATTTACTTGCACCATCCTTATTATAGAACTTATCTTCTAACCATGGTTCAAGGTTTCGGCGATACCCTTGGGTATCGCCCGTTTCGTTTCGGTCTCGGTGGGTACCAAGAAGGAAACTCGTGGTTTGTTCCGGTCTCGGCCGAAACCTTGCCGTTTTGGCCAGTTTCGGCCAATTTCGGCCGAAACCGGCCGGAACGGCACCGTTCCGGTTGAAACCAATTAAAAAAGAAGAAAATAGAGGAATGGGAAGATAAAGAACATCAAAGAAGGGGGGACAATGAAAAAAATGTCACTGTTTTACAGCAACATCAAAAAAGAAGAAGAAAATAAGAAGAAAAGAAGAAGAAAAGGGAAAAAAAGAGGAATAGAAAAAGGGGAGAGAGAGACTTACCTCTCCTCCCGCCTCCTGGCTCCCGCCTCCCGCCTCCCGCCTCCCCTCCCGCCCGCCCGCCCGCCTCCCACCTCCCCAAAGAAGAAGAGCCCACCGCCCCCGAAAGATGAGTAGTTAGGTCACAGAAGTGTTGCATTCGTTTTCAAATGCCAAACTTGTAAACTAGTAGTAGTGGGCTGTATTTGAAAACAAGAAATGACAAACTTGTAAATAAGTGGCTCAGTTGCCTCCTAAAGATTTTTTTGGGGCAAACATGTAAATACATGGTATGTTCGCAAAGCAAAACGATAGGTGCGGAAAGAAACTCAGCTATTTTTTGGCAAACTTGTAAATAAGTGGTAGGTGCGCAAAGCAAAACGATGGGTGCACAATGCAAACTTCAATTGATTCATTTATTTATCTATTTAGTATCTAAGTATTTCCGAAACCGAAACCGAAACCCGAAAAGAAACTGCCGAAACTAGCGATACGGATGAAACCGAAACTTGCTTCTGAAACCGCCGAAACGAGCGATACCGATACCGATACCGATACCGATACCGAAACCTAAATTTTGGGTGGAGCGATATCGAGACCGAAACCGAGACCTAAAACCTTACTTCTAACACAACAATGCTATAAACCAATTTTTCGTAATAAGGGAAACTCTACTCTTACTCAACAAAACATTTTCTAAAGCAACTAAATCTTTTGAACCATTCAAATGAAACTAAATCATTATTAAAATGAATTAAAACATTGGTAGGATCATATTCGGGTTACTTAGGCATCCAAAAATATGTCATTAGGGTCTACCATGCCGAGGGGAATCTCCCTAAAAATCTGAAAATAGGAACATGTACTAATCTCAATTGAAATTCCCCCAATCAATCATAAATGCTACTAAATCTTCTTATCTGTAAGCCAACACACAAAAATATAAGCATATAATGACTCAACACGGAAAACTACACAGAACCGTGGCTAATGAACAAAACAACCACAGCATATGATCATCCACAAGCCATAAGATCACAAAACAGCTGCATGCAATCAAAACAGCAAACCACAATCAGCTGAACACAACCACTGTAGAGGGAGAAACCCCGGCTGCAGACCATAAAGCCAAACCCTAGAACAAATGTATGTGGCTGCTGCAAAGTTGTCGCCTTGCTCAAGAGATGCCCTATTTTTCAAGAGGAGAAAATCCCATTCGTATATAGACCGAATAACCATTTCCTTATCAAAACCCTAATTTCACAACAAATTCGAAGCATAAAAGAGTATAATTAAAATTTAAAGTAAAGAAGGTTTACCGATCGTGTAGAAAACAAAGCCGAGAAATCCCAATAAATCCCAAGGAGAAATCTGAACCAAATTGAACTCGATTAAAAAATTGGGGAAGAAATTTATTTTCGCATGGGATAAAACCCTAGAAATCATTGCGTATAAATAGAAGAGAGAGTTCTTATCGATCAAGAATCCCCACGAAGTCAATGTGGATCAGGGTTTTCGAATCGATCGGCACTGTCGATCACGGCGATCGTCCGCTGTTGCAGCTGACGCTTGACGCGTGCGTGAGAAGGAAACGGACGGGTCGGGTTGGCATCGCGAGCGGGTGAGAGAAAAAATAAGTTAGGGGTTAATATAAAGAGAGGCGTGGGCCTCAAGTTAGGCATAGTGGACTTGTAAAAAATGAAAATGGGTTATTACATCCTCCCCCTTACAAAAAATTTCGTCCTCAGAATTGAAAGAATCAAGACTTACTCGAATAAATAGGGGTAGCTTTCCTTCATCACCTCTTCTCGTTTCCAAGTAGCCTCGCCTGGTGCATTACGATGCCACAACTTTTTCACCAAATTGACTGTCTTGTTCCTCAGATTCTTCTGTTGTCGATCAATAATCTCCACTGGCTGCTACTCGAACGTCAGGACTGGTCGCACTGAAATCTCAAAATGGTCCACCATGTGCGCTGGATCTTCCACATATTTGCATAACTGAGATATGTAGAACACATTATGCACTCCTTCTAAGGATGGAGGCATTGCAATCTTGTATGCCACTTCTCCCACTTGCTCAAGCACATCAAACTGTCCAATGTAGCATGGGCTAAGCTTTCCTCATCAGCCAAAACGTATCAGTCCACGATTCGACGAAATCTTCAGAAATACCTTATCTCTTGGCTGAAACTCTAGATGTCTGCGTTTCGAATCTGCCCAGTGCTTATATCTGTCTTGTGCCAATTGCAGTCTCTCTCTAATTGTTCGTACCACATCAATTGCCTCTACTATCTTCTCAGGTCCCATCAATTCTCGATCTCCAACGTCGTCCCAGCTTATGGGGGACCGATACTTCCTTCCTTATAGGGCAAATGTCACCATCCCGATGCTCGCCTGGTGACTATTATTTATATGCGAATTCCACAAGGTGCATGTGATCTTCCCACGACCTTTTGAAATCCAACATGCATGCCGCAACATGTCCTCAAGGATCTGGATGGTACGCTCCGACTGTCCATCTGTCTGAGGATGATAAGCAGTGTTAAACTTGAGATGATTGCCAATATTCTTCTGGAAGCTCTTCCAAAAATGTGATGTGAACCGGGTATCTCTGTCTGACACTATGCTTGCCGGTATTCCGTGAAGTCTCACAATCTCCTCCATATACCTCTGTAGACTGACCAACTCTGAAAGGTATGAAGTGTGCAAACTTTGTAAAACGATCCACAATTACTCATATAGCGTTGTTCTGTTTCTTGCTTCGGGGTAAGCCAGTCACAAAATCTGAAGTGTGCTTCGGGATATGCTGTCATTTCCACTCAGGAATACGTAGTGGCTGTAATAGTCCTGCAACTCTTTGATGCTTAGCCTTCACCTGCTGACACACTAAACATTTGGCCACGTTCCGTGCAATACTCCTCTTCATTCCGTGCCACTAATAGTGTTGCTTCAGATCTTGATACATCTTAGTACCGCCTGGATGAATGGAATAGGGCAAACTGTGAGCTTTCTTCAACAACTCCTCTCTAACATCTCCAAATGGTACACAAAGCCTGGTGCCAAATCTCAAAGATCCATCTGCATGTATCGTGAGCTCTGATTGTTGTCTGGCCATTACCAACTCTCTGATCTTCTGTAGCCTAGTGTCTCTTGCCTGCGCAGCCTTGATCTTGTCTACTAAGCTGGATTGTATTTGAAGCTCCATCAATGAGGAATTTAACCGTGGTAGTATCCATCAGTCTCCATCTCCTGTAGCTCCTGCTGAAGTCTCCACTGAGTCGTAAGGGAAAGCACCGCTGGAAGTTGACTCAGTGCATCGGGTACAACATTGACCTTTCTTGGTGGTACTGTAGATCAATGTTGTAATTTTGCCATCAACTTAATCCATCACCTCTGTCGCATATTAAGGTCATTGTGATCGAAGATGTACTTCAAGCTTTTATGGTCCGTAAATATCTTAACACGCTCTCCAAGTAGAAAGTGCCTCCAAATCTTCAATGTGACAATGACGGCTGCTAGCTCCAAGTCATTGGTGGGGTAGTTCGGCTTATGTTTCTTCAGTTGTCTTGATGCATAAGCTACCACACGTCCATGCTGATGCAGTACACATTCGAGACCCTTGCCGGATGCATCGCAGAAAACTTCGAAGCCTCCTGATCGGTCTGGAATAATAAGCACTGGCGCGGTAGTCAATCTCGTCTTCAGCTCTGGAACACCTCGTC
Organism: Scilla litardierei; assembly: GCA_030789695.1. NCBI lineage: Eukaryota > Viridiplantae > Streptophyta > Magnoliopsida > Asparagales > Asparagaceae > Scilla > Scilla litardierei. Next base: position 154,544,557 of record CM061142.1, read on the forward strand.
ACAAGTCTTAGACCAAACATAGATTACATCTTTCCGGGTCAACCGGGCATATGTGTTAGGACCGTCTATGCCTTGCAATACTAATAACAAACACTCTAGAGGAGGGTTAATAGAGTAATGGCAATAATTGTCAACTTAAAAATTAAACTTGCAATTACAGAATTATAAGTGCAAGAGGAATTTAATCTACACAATTAAACTTACGCAAACAAAAGAGATTTTATCCTGGTTCCACAACTTGGGTACATCCAGCCACACCAAATATTCACTATGATCCTATACAAGGTAATGAATACAGTTCCTACACAATGGATACCCTACACAAGGGATTTGCCCTTCACAAGGACTCAATCTACCCTACACAAAGGTCTAACTCCCACACAGAGAGAAACTAATTCCCACACAGAGAATTAGGGTTATCCTACACAAGGACACAATCACCTCTACAAGGGTTAAACTCACACAAAGAGAGTGGCCAATTCCCATGAAGATAATTAGGGTTTTACTTCACAAAGATGAAATAAATACTCTTACCTATGCCTTGAGATGAACTTACTCAACATGAAGAAGAAGGCATTAAAGAGGATCTCCAAGTGATGCAATGAGCTTTGATTGCACTTGTATAATTTTCCTTGAGCTTGCTTCAATGCATGACGAGGAAAGTGCTCATATGATGGGAATGAGAGATTAAGAGTGGCTTAATGAATCTCTAAGATATTCAATGTTAACCAAGAAGTTCTAAATAAACTAACCCATCTCCTAGATATAGGAAGCCACTAAAACCACATAAAACTCAAGCTAGGAGCCAAATGAACAAATCTGCAACTACTAGATTTTGGCAACTTACAGTTCGGACATGCGACTGTATAAGGAAGGACAGTTGACTGATCAACGGTTATATTATTCCCAACGGCTATAATCTGAGCTAGGACAGGCGACTGTTGAAGACTACACAGGCGCATGTAAAGACTTCGTCAGACGATTGTCACATGGGATGGAAAGGAGCTGAGAAAATGTAACTTTCGAACTTGTGCATTCAGACGACTATTGAACATTGTTTAGGCGCCTCAAGATCGACAGGCGACTGAATAATGAACTACATTCGACTGACCCACAAGATGGACTGATTCCAAGAAATGACAGGTTACACACTTTGGCATTCAGACGAATGTAGAACAATGTCCAGGTGCCTGATGGAAGACCGGCGCCTGTAAAATGGATTTTAGTCACCTGCACCAAAAGCTCAAGAAAAGAGTCAAGAATAATTGACTTGAGCTGTGCACAACAGTCAACTGTAGAAGGCTAGCCAGGCCACTGGTGGTCACCAGTCGCCTCTCATGCCTTCAGCAGTTGGCTGTTGGAAAGCCAGAGACTCCAATCAGAGTTCATGACATGAGGAACCTATTGGGTTAGATTCTATGATAATCCTAAGGCTCGCTAAGATGGTTAATGCAAATGCATAAATGAGTAGACCATCTATCAAGGCATTACAAATCCTAAACTCAAAAAGAGAAAAGCAAGTAAATGAAATATTTCATGTATTACAATTGCTTTCCTTAGAGTCTAATCTTCAAGCTCTTGAAGTATTGATGCTCTCCATCATCTTCCAAGCTTTGGCACTTTTTGATGAGCTTCTCTTCATCAAGATCCAAGCTTTGGCAATGCTCCTCTTGATGTCCATCCTTGTACCAAGCTATTAGTTTCCAGAAATGATATTTTTCAATTGATTAATCATGAGACTAAAACATGAGAGTCATTAACAACAACATAATGTTGTGATCATCATCAAAACAATATTAGTCTAAAACACAAATACCCAACCATAGGTTCTGCAATCTTCGAAAAGTTTGGAATGAACCTCCTGTATTAACCGGCCAAACCCAGAAAACTCCGAATCTCAGACACTGTCTTAGGAGCTGGCCACTTCTGAACGACAGCTACCTTCTCTGGATCTACTGCAATCCCTTCTCATGATACTACATGATCAAGAAATCCCACCTTCTTTATCCCAAATGCACACTTGCTATACTTAGCATACAACTGGTGTCATCTCAAGGTCCTTATGACCATCCTCAAGTGTGCTGTGCGCTCCTTCTCGCTCTTCGAATATATCAAAATGTCATCAAGGTAAACCACCACGAACTTATCCAGATACTCGTTCAGCATTTGGTTCATTAGGCTCATGAACATCGTGGGTGCATTGATCACACCAAACGGCATTACCAAGAATTCATACTGTCCATATCTGGTGCTGAACGCTGTCTTGAAAATGTTCTATTGTCTGACTTTCAACTGGTGATAACCGCTCTGTAGATCCAGCTTAGAAAAGATGCACGAACTCTCAAGTTGATCTAACAAGTCTTCGATGCGTGGTAGAGTGTACTTATTATTCACCGTCACTTTATTCAACTCTCTATAGTCCACACACATCCTCCTAGTCACATCCTTCTTCTTTACCAAAAATATCGGAGCACTCCATGATGATGCGTTAGGCTGAATCCAGCCTTTCTGTAAAAGATTGCCCAAGTGAGTCCGAATTTCAACCAATTCTGATGATTGCCCAAGTGAGTCCGAACTTCAACCAATTCTGATGAGGCTAGACGGTAAGGGTTCCTGGAGTAAGATTGAGCTCCTGGCACTAGCTTGATCACAAACTCAACGGCACTGTCTGGGGGTAATCCTGTAAGGTCATCCGGAAATACATCTGAAAACTCATGTACTATTGCCGGTCTCTCTGTCGTAGAGTCCATAGAAGTCATCACAGTATTCATAAGTCTGGCTCTATACTCCACTGGTCCCTCTGATCGACTCCCGCTGACAAATTCAAATTTCGGATGGTTTGGGATCTTGAACACCACTCTCCTGCGTCGACAATCAATTGTGGCGTGGAAGATCCATAGCCAGTCCATCCCGAATACGACATCAAAGCTCGGTATATCGATGACTAAAAGTCGGCATAGAGCTCTCGTCTACAAATAACTACGGAGCAGTCTGGATATCCGCTAGTCGTCTGCAACACACCACCTCCTGTCTTGACGTCCCAGCCAAAGGTAAGAGGTGAAACGGGGATAACGTATCGGTCGACAAATCATGTCGCCATAAAACAATGCGAAGCTCCCGAATCAAAAAGCGCAAGAGTGGGTTTGCATGCTACTAACACCATACCTACGGTCGCGGAACTATGTCTAAGCATACATCATACAATAAAACAAATGGAAAGATAATGATGGATTTGTCCTTGTAATGACCTGGCTGGTAGCCTCAGCCTCCTCTGCTGTCATAGTGAACGTCTAGTGCTTCAGGGGTGGAGTATGTAGTCGCGCCTGCTGAAATCCTCTTCGCTGCAGTGGGGGTCCACGCTGAGTATTCCCCGCTGGAGCTGTAGCTGTAGCTGTAGCTGGTGCAGCTGTTCGTGCCGGTGCTACTGGTCTCTGTCCATTCTGGGGGCAGTCTCTGGCAACGTGGTCGTCTGCTCTGAAATCAGGCACTGATTCAGTAGATATCGACATTTAGACTTGACGTGCCATGGTTTGTTGCAATAATGTCAGACGGTCTGCGCTGCTGTGGCTGCTGCAGATGTGATGGGGCTGGCCTCTTAAAAGATGTCTGTTGAGCTGGTCGGGTTGCTGTCGGTTAGGAGGCGGAAGTGGTCGTCTCTGGGGGCACTCGCTTGTCATTCTAGATCTTTCTTCTGTTGCACATACTCATAATCTCGAGCTGCAGAGAGTATGTCGATGTGAGTCTTCAGCTTGTGCCCCACTAGTTATTTTTATATCTTTATTTTCAGGTCTTCTTGAAAACGCTGAGCTCTGTCCCATGGATCAGACACCACGTTCTTCACGAACCTGCATGAAGACAACTTAGTAAATTACATACATCTATAGGTCAACTTTGTAAGTTGAATTACATACTTGCTGAGTCTGGAGAATTCATCGTTATATTGTTCCACATTCATGGAATCTTGTGTCAGGTTCATAAATTGGGCCTGCAGTACACTCTTTGCCTCTGTAGAGAAATACAGAGCATTAAATTTCTCCTTTTTGGTGCTCCATGATATCGGCTGAGTCAAGCGATCTTCCTCTGAATACCACCACGGCATGGCGTCTTCAACCAACTATAGCCTTACATGTCCACCCATGAATTTGGTGCGATCCGTGCTGCTCTTAGCATGTCAGCTGTGCGACGTAGCCATTCTGCTGCTGCAAGAGGTCCCTCTGTTCCTTTGAAAACTGGTGGACACAGTGATCTGAATTGTTGTACTCCACCTTCCCGTCTATGCTTAGACTCCCTTTGTAAAGCTCTAACCATTGGTTGTAAAGTCTGATCTGAAATCTGGGTCGTCGCTGCTGTTCGCTCAGTATTGTTCCCATTATTTCCATTGTCGACGTGATGATGGCTGCCATTGCCATTGTTGACAGGATCATTGAGGTTGGGTTCGATGTTGTTGTCAGCATTCTTGTTGTCGACGTAGTCATTAAGCTGGTCATCAGCATCGTAGTTGTCATTGCCATAGTCGACATTCTTATGAACGATGTGATTGGCGTTGTTTCGGACGTTGTTCATGGTCATATATCTACGCCCATCACTGTGATTTCCCGCCAAATCTTCATGGGTAATGACTGAATTGCTTCCAGTACCGCGTCGACGATTGTATGCTTTCGACATTCTGTATTCCAAAGAAAGATGTTCGTTCAATTGTTCACTTATGAGTATTTCTGTTTGCCCGATATTGTTCACAAGGTATTTTGCGGGGATCTGCATGGGCCACCAACTTGTAACCCCCCGTTTCTGGGTACCATTACTTTTTCGTTATTTGCGCATGTCCTGCAAAGTTCCAGTGAAACCAATATAGAGCGAACAGAAAATTTCATAAATGATATGACTTTATTCATCATTCGAAACGAGTATAAAAGCGTAACAAAAGAGAAACTACTAGTCTTTTATTTCAATGATAAAGAAACCACTAGGCAAAAGGTAAACACTCTCCTTAATAATACTCGCCTTAGAAATCAGCGCTCTCCACTGGAAATTCAGACTCCTCGAAAGCTGGAGCCTCCTCGTACTCTGGTTCAGTTTCTGTTAAGAAAACATTTAAAGATGAAAAAGTAAACGATATTTACAATAAACAACAATTATAACTTTCACGCAACCCTAGTCCTAAACAAGCCAATAACACTAAACACTAGAGTGTACCTATTTAACTAGAACATTTCATTCTTTTATATACTCATAATGTAAAGGGAAAGAGCAGACTAAAGAACAACCTTGGGTTCACACGGAAGATGGCCTGTGCCCTAAAGTTATTGGTCCAAGATATCATTAAGTGGACCACGTCAAGTCTTTACAATTCCGTCAATGAGCGTAGTCTCCACCCCTCTTTCTAACTTTTTATGAGATCCCAATACCTCCTGTCATTCTAACCATTCCATTGTCTTTTCAGTTGTCCTCGAGTTCTATTCTCCCGAAGTTATGTAAAAGGAATAGTGCACCAAACTGTACGGTTTGTAGCAATTATTTCATTGTGCCAATATTCCATAAGTAATACATTTACTTGCACCGTCCTTATTATAGAACTTATCGTCTAACACAACAATGCTATAAACCAATTTTTCGTAATAAGGGAAACTCTACTCTTAACACAACAAAACATTTTCTAAAGCAACTAAATCTTTCGAACCATTCAAACTGAAACTAAATCATTTTTAAAATGAATTAAAATATTGATAGGATCAGATTCGGGTTACTTAGGCATCCAAACATATGTCGTTCGAGTCTACCATGCCGAGGGGAATCTCCTTAAAACCTAAAAATAGGAACAGTGACTAATCTCGATTAAAATTCCCCCAATCAGTCATAAATGCTACTGTTATAAATGCTACTGAACCTTCTGATCTGTAAGCCAACACACAAAAATGTAAGCATATAATTACTGAACATCGAAAACTACACAGAACCGTGGTTAATGAACAAAACAACCACAGAATACGTCAGCCACAAGATCACAAAACAGCTGCAGGCAATCAAAATAGCAAACCACAATCAGCCAAACACAACTACTGAAGAGGGAGAAACCCCGACTGTAGACCCTAAAGACAAACCCTAGAACAAATGTACGGGGCTGCGGCAAAGTTACCGCCTTGCCCTAGAGATGCCCTATTTTTCAAGAGGAGAAAATCCCATTCGTATAAAGACCGAATCATCATTTTCTTATCAAACCCCAAATTTCACAACAAATTCGAAGCATAAAAGAGTATAATTGAAATTTAAAGTAAAGAAGGTTTACCGATCGTGTAGAAAACCAAGCCGAGAAATCCCAATAACTCCCAAGGAGAAATCAGAACCAAATTGAACTCAATTGGAAATTTTGAGGATACAAGAAATTTATTTTCGCATGGGATAACACCCTAGAAATCATTGCGTATAAATAGAAGAGAGAGTTCTTATCGAATCGAGAATCCCCACGAAGTCGGCGCGAATCAAGGTTTTGGTTTTCGAATCGATCGGCACTATCGATCGCTGCAATCGCCCGCTGTTGCAGCTGATGCTCGCCGCACACGTGAGAAGGAAACGTGACGGGTCGGGTTGCCATCGCAAGCGGGTGAGGAGAGAAAAATAAGTTAGGGGTTAATATAACGAGAGGTGTGTGCCTCAAGTTGGGCCTAGTGGGCTTTTAAAATGAAAATGGGTTATTACATCACTATTTAGGAAATGAGTGATATACAAATTTTATGCATTCAAAGTGTTCAAGCATAATATATCATCATTGTTTATGTCATAGGAATGCGTCATTAAATAATCAAGATATGATTAGACACAAACATTGACAATTATGCATTCTTGATTTAATAGCATAAATCTAAGAGCCAAAATTTTCTCCATGCTTATCCATGTAATGCATATTCAATTAAGAGCACATGTTGTGAATAAATGCTAAAACATGATATTTTGCTCAAAAATATAGAATAAAATCTAACATGAAGCATATTATCATGTGAAACATATTTCTATATGAAACATAGATGAATATCATGTGTTGGAGATATTGAGATATAGATCACTTACTTTTCTCTCCAAACATAACACATCATGTAGCAATTTAAACTCTCCAAACATAACACATCATGTAGCAGTTTTAAAAGATGAAATATAATATGGAACATATTTCATAAGATGAAGCATATATTATAACGTAAATCATACGTCAACATAACTTAACATGAAATTTATCTAATATGAAGCATGACCTCAAAATATACATTAACTAGAAATAACCCATGCACAGAGTGCATGGCGCAAAAAACCCACACAAAGGATGCAATGCACGCACACAACTGACAAAAAGAGAGAAGTGTGGGTGCGTGTGTGGTTATCGTCTGGGGTAAAATGGGAAAAAGCGGTAGTTAAAGTGCAAAAAAACGTGGGGGTCTAAGTGAAAAAAGACAGTTGGCAAACACGTAAATATGGGGAAGAGGGTGTGTTATTTTGGTTTTAGGAAAAGCAAAGGTAGGCTTGCAAATAAGTGGAAGTGGGGGTGCCTTTGGTTAGGATTCCCACAACATCACCCAACAACAAACCTAAAGCCCAACCCACCCCCAATTGGTCTTCAACATGATGAGGTTGTAAAACCTAGACCAATGGTTTGCCCTATCGGGTTTGTCCTAATAGGACAAACATGGGACCCACATCACTCATTTGTAATATAGATATGAAGCATATATTCCATGATGAGACATGAAGATCATTTCATATGTGCATATAGATTCACGAGAATTTGCACGTAAGTCCAATCATAAAAGGAATATGACTATCCATAACCATAAATCCAAAAATTTATATAGTATACTCATATAAAGTACAATAACCAAGACATAATATCAGTATCAAAAATTTTCATTATGAAACTCGTGAAGTTATGAACATTACAATGTCATAAATAAGAAATTATGGATATCACAAGTTTACATATCCAAGATGTGCTTATAAATCTTAACAAAAGTAATGTCCAATAATGCGATATAAATTCATCCATACGCCCAAAATAAGAAATTGCAATGTATAAGAGATCTGACAAAATATCAAATCATTGCATATTTAATCTCATATACTCATATTTGCATAAGCCACCATTATGAAGCATTTAAATGCAAATAATTCAAATGACCAACATTTGCATGACAATGTCTAAGACTGTTCAACGTAACCAATATTGCCAAAGCCAGTCATAGCACATGAAATATTCCCATCCAAGCACAATAAACTCAATAATGTCCAACAATCCACATAGACATAAAAACTTCAATGAAAGCATATACATATTCATGAACATTCATATATGATACACATTTCATACAATCCATCAAAAACATACTTCATATTTATGAAATGTTTTCAAAGTACAACAAAATTCACAATACATAAAGTTGATACTCTCCATAAAACTTAAAATACCTACTCCAAACTAGAGAAAAAAAACAAACATAAAACCCCGAGATACATCAAGATACATAAAAACAGCACAACCTTTCCAATGACCCAAGCAAAAGTCCATCATGGAGGAGGAATTCCACGAAACCAAGCTCGCATCTCCAAAAACATCTCCTCTTGACTCGTATCAGATCGTCGTTAATTTTCCAAAATATGATATATATCATATATCAACTCTCATACTACTCACTTCTTGGATTAGTAGATCCAGCTTTTCACCAGAAGAGAGTGCCGGGGCTACAAAAGCACTAGATGTGATCCTTCCTCAAGATGCATCCTAGAAATGATAGATTTGTCTATAGGAACTTCTAGGGGCAAGGTATCGGTCTCAGAGTCAAAAGGAACTTTAAAGTGGTCAAATATTTTGGTAAGAAGACAATCATGATATATGGAATGATACGAAGTCTTCAAAAGATTTTCAAAAAACAATTAAGCCCAATTGATTTTAATTCTACCCAAAAGTGCATAAACGCACTTACCCGCATCTATAGACACATATGAATGGCTATCCATCTTTTGAAAAAGATTAAACGATAATGAGCGGGCAATGATCCTAGCATCGAGATGAAAAGCTTTTAGGTTCATGCCGGAGGTGATGAGTTGAGTTTATGAACATCAATAATACTTGGATCATTGAATGATATTTCACTAATAGGAATGCCATTTGACGGGATGTTAAAGATTTTGTCAATTTTGGCGGGGTAAGCTTAATGTCTATTCCTTTGACAATGCTTTTGATTTTGTGAGCTCTAAGTCTTTCTAGATGAGTATAGAATAAAATCACCAATCTTAGAATAACATTGCGAGCTATTTTGATATGATAATAATTCTAAAAATTGAGGGATTTCATAGTTAACAAGATCATCAAATTTAGTGAATCTATCACACATGATCTTATCCCTAGAATATTGTAGGTATTCATTGTCAAATGATGGATCTTTAAGATAAAGATGAAACGAATCATGATGCTCACTAGATGATGAGGATTGGGATGATTTTCTCAATCTTTTAATCACGATTCTATGATGAAATTGAATCAACAAAGTATGAAAGATGAGCTCAAATTAAAGTAAGATAAGAGATGAGATGTTATACCTAACAAAGGATTGAACTATGATGAAGAGATCTATCCAATTGCTGCTGTGAGATGGTTTTAATAGGAGAAATCTCAGCTGGACAGAGAGGAGAAGAGCGGCTTGGCCAGAATTAGGGAAGGGTATGAAGAACTAGGTTTTTTTTCTTACTTAAAGTATTGAGTGATTTAAGTCATAAGATAAAAGTTCACGGGCTGAGATGTCCTCACTTAAGTCACTAGACCCGTTAGTGAAGTGGGTAGACCTGAATTCCCTAAAGAAACCCGCAAAAATCCTAAACAGATTTAAAACAGAAAGCATCAGTTAGTCGACTATCAAAATAGCACTAGTTGACTAATATGAAAGTAGGCGACTACTCGTGATGTAATCAACTACTCTCTGGACAGAGCCTAGGACAGATGTTTTGACATTAAACTACTCTTAATCCAAATATTAGATCATAATTCTAAGCCTATTTAGCGCATAAAACTTTAAAAATCATTTTTCAAGCATTTTTAAAACAATTTGTGAAAACCGGCATGCAACATGCTTAAAAATTGTTCAAAACAAATTTTATATTAATCTAACATGTGTTAGGGTATCATATCATGTATGGATACCCTACAAACATGAATTCAACCATATTCATCTATTAGAAACCCAAATCTGATACGGTTTGGCTTTCCTATGCATATAAGTATAATCACGAAATTCGTATAACCTATGCATGTCATCGTTGATATAACAATTTCTATCCCTATCATTTCGATGTCTAGGGACCCAAATCATTTCATCATGCCTCCTAACATTCTTCCTAGCATGGTGAACACCGTCTTTGCGTGGGGCATGATACATATTGTGATCTGTGTGTGTGTCACATGTTGTGCATTGTGTGCATGAGATCTGGTATAATTACTATACATAAATGGATGATATTTCTTAACATGATTAGCATGTACATGAGTAAGTCTAGCACTCCTAACAATATGATGTGTTGTGTCAACATGCTTGTGTGTGGGTGAGTGACCTTTGCATTTGGATTTTTCTTAAACTTTTCAAGCTTAAGAACTAATTCCTCATGCTTAAGCTTACTCGTGCACAAACACTCTTAAGCATATCAATCTTATCATTTAAACTAAAAATACATATGGCATGCTCATTTTTGAATAAATCATGATTACTCAATAATGCATCATATTTGGCCTTCAAGCAATCTGTAATAACGTATTAACGTTACTACAATCAATTTCCAAATAATCAATTTTCAAAGCATCATAACCATTCAATATGCTATCATGATCATTTCTAAGCTTAGCATGTTCATCAATTAAATCATTATGTTTATTTTCTAATTGCTTATATTTCTTTTCTAATAATTCATATTTATCAATTAACTTCTCATGAAAAACATATAACTCTTCAAATGCAAGTTTAGCATCAAAATCAATATCATCATCCGAGTTCGATTCACATGCCTCTTTGTTGTCATTTTGATGTGCCATCACGCACATATCATATCATTTGTGGGTTGCTCTTCCTCCTCTTCTTCATCACTTGACTCACTCGAATTCAAAACACTTTCCTCTTCACATATGTTGGTGGTGTAGCATACTTCCTCAAAAGTTGGTTCATCTTCAATCAATTTCTCTCCATATTTTGCTTTAAGCATGCTCCATATTTAAATTGTGTGGCCTCAGAAACATACTTAAAGATAGAATCATCAATATTACTTAACAATATGTTTGTTATCTTGGCATGTAGCATAACTAACTCCACTTCTTGGCTTTTCCATTAAGATGTGGGAGTCTTAGGCTTTAGATACGGGAACTCGATGAAGCTCCAAGCCATATGCTCAAGGGACTCGATGTCGGGATCAAGGATTGCCGAATAATTTGTTCTTCCTCCAATCCGAATAATTTGTTCCATATTTTTCCTTCAATCCGATTAATTTGTTCCATCAAATCGTTGGAGTGCGGATGCAATCATTGTTGACGCCATCTAAGATAACCATTGCTCTGATAACACGTGTTGGGATCAAGGATTGCCGTATGTCATTTGTAAGTAATATTGTATATAGCAAGCTAAACATTACGGGGGTATTAGTGTTTCTAAAATTCAATGCACAAATGAATTAATCCCTCTTGAAATAGCCTAAGTCTCTTGAAAGAATTACATACTTAAGTACTTAGTCAACAAAATCTATCAACTTGCACTAAGAGTATGCGTAGCGAAAATGAAACAAATATGCAAGTGATAAAATTAGAGACAATCAATACAGAAAATCAATTGCAAACATAATGACTATCCTGGTTCATCCACCCTGGGCTACTCCAGTCCCCAACCTCCTCCTCAGGATTTTTCACTAAACACTCTCACTAATAAGAGCTACTATGCCTCAAATGAGGGTTTTCAACAATTACACCTAGACTCTTTTGATATGAATTTTCCGAATACAGTAACCACCTAGCTTCTCAAACTAGGAATTTCCAACAACACCACCACCAAATTACCTCACAACTTGAGGACCTCTACCCTTGAGGCTTTTTCTCAATAACCCAACCGAACAACTCAATCACTCACTACCAACCAAGTAAGAATATACAAATGAAATTCTTGAAGTGTTGTATTACAACTTCTAATAGCCAAAATATATAAAGCATGTGTATGTGTATTAGGTTGCGGAACAACCAGTTTTGATCTCAAATAAATATATAATGAAACTAAGAGATCAAATTCCTCTAATTTGTATTCTTATGTAAATAAAGTTAAAGCATGAGAAGAACACAAAATAGCAAGGCAAACTAGAGCTTAAAAGCTTAAACGAAATTGGAAATTCTTTCCTTGAAGGAGTAATTTTTACTTCAGAATTTTGAGCTTTGAAATCAATGTAAAACTATGAATTTTTCTCTTAAGTTGCAAATTTCTCCTATCAAACCCCTTTAAATAAGCCAGCATTCAGCATCAAACAAATGACCAAAAAGCACTCCCAATGGATAGAAGAAACGACTGAAAATCCGATCTTTATGGGCTAGCTGGCAGCAAGTAGTTGACTACTACATATATGGTAGTCAACTAGCAATAGAGCACTAGTCGACTAGTTAGGCAGATTCAGGTTCCTGGAGATCATTGATTCTACGGAAGTCGACTGCTGCATATTTGGGGGTCGACTACCTGCCGGATATGCTTAAGCTAAGTCTTAATCAACTAATGGTTTGATCTTTTAAAATTGGAAATGAATTTTGGATGAAATCATACTAATTTAAATCAAGTAATTTCATTTTCCTACGCGTGTGTATGCTTCAAGTTTTGGCTTTAACTATCTAAGACAAACTCAATTAAATGTAAAAAATACATCGCTAACACTTCTTGGAGTCTTGATGCGTTCTTCTTGGCTCATGAGTTGTCTTGAGAAGTTTTGCACTCCATCTAACATGGGATGAGCTTCATATCCTCAATGTTGAGATACAATCCATGAATTCACCAATTTCAAGCTTTATATTCATATCATCATGTCTTTGAGCTTGAGTTGACTATTATTGACTTGAATACCTACATTCACAACAAATCTCACAAAACATAATTATTTACACTAATTGTTTGCTCTATCACCAAAACCAATTAGGGTGTTGCAATAACCAACAGAGGGGACGTGAAAGAGGCAAAAAAAGGAGAGTAAGACAGAAGAAGAATAAAGGAAGTAGAAGAGAAGGAAAGGGAAAAAAAGAAAGGAAATTTTTTTCTTTATTATTTTTCTTTAATATTTGTAGTTTTAGGAATGATTTACAATTGTAAAAAATTATTTAAAAATGAAATATACCAAGCTTTGTGACGGATAGCGGCGGCCCGGCACACTGGACCCACACATGATATTCACGACATTGGTTTCCCTTAAATGAACTAATTGTCTTGATTGAATTAGTTTTATGAGGTGTTGATCATTGTGGCTGTTTTTTAATTTTGTTTGCTTTGTGGTGAGCATCATCAACCTCAATAATACCAAAAAGTCTAACAAAACTTGAATTGCGTAATGAAATCCGTGACTGTAATAAGCTACAGTTTGCTCTTCATCATGATTCAAGACTTCCTATATTGAAGGTTGGAAAACTCCTCAGTATACTGATCTTATATTGTTTTTCATTATAATCTATTTCAAATTAGTATTCAGTGGGAATAATCTTACGACAATATGTGCTTTGTCTGCTTCCAAGTTCTACTCTGATCCTTGTCTTTTTCATGACTATTAGTCAGGTAGTTTTTTGACCACAATTAACACATGCCCCTTTAGCTTTCAGTACGAAACTTGGCGGTCTTGTCCTGCTACATGTCTATCGAATAATAAAATGGCCTATCCATTCCAGTCTATAAGAAATCATTGTTTTGTAATTTACTGTAAAAAATCTCCAACATCAATTTTGATGCATTGACGACACCTTTTTCTTAACCTGCCACAATACTTTTCCCTCAGATACGAGACCTAATGCTTGCTTTCCCCACACTATTGTATTGTCTAAATATCTGGTCTTTACCTTGGGGTTAATTGTTTAGTCTATCTAAATGCATGTTATTGGACAATTGGGTTAGGTGATCCAATGGATTTTCTGAATTTGTGTCTACTGAAGTAGAAGGCATCTTGCCATGTAGACTGAATGGGTATATGCACTTAATATATTTTTGAACCACTAGTGTCTTCCATGGTAAAGTGTACTTGGATCTTCTCTATCAAAAAGGAATGCAATGCAAGGCTAGAAGGTACAAGAACTATTCTGAGAATAGTGATTTTTTCTTGGATTTTTTTTCTAAATCTGGAGGGCAACTGAAGTGTAGAAATAAATTAATCATTATGAAATGCAATCTTAAAGTTGATAATGCCTAAACCTAGACCCTGATACTAGACTCAATGCTTTGTACTTAAATGTTCAATAACAATAAATGAAACATCCCAAAAATTCCATGGATTAATGTTGATTAAATGTCTAAATTTTAGTTCATTAATAGTTAACTAATGCACCTCATGGTCAATAACAATAATGAAACATGCTAAAGCTTCCATGGATTAATGTTGATTAAATGTCTAAATTTTTGTTCAACATTAATAGATAGCTAATGCACCCTGCTATCATCATTAACAACAAAATATAAAATAAGAAATAGGCAATGGATGATTTATGTAACTATACAGCAGTAGCTCAACAGTATTTACCATTATTCAAACAAGGAAGGAAACATGGATGAATAGATCAAAGTCTAGCATCTGGCTTGCAATAACCAGAAAAGACATTGATTCTAATTGAAAAAGAGCTACTACAATAATTTATGTAAATAGAAACAAATAATGATTTTTTAGAAGATAATAGAAGTTCAACAATAAAATATCTGAACATTAACCAATACAAGTCCCTAACAAGTTTCTTTGTAGATTTGTTTTTTTGGAAAAATGAATAAAGCCTTTAGGATGATTAAAGATCGGAGGAAGATACAACATATCTCACGATGCTGAATCAGACTTAAAGATTTTTAAAGATTGATGCAGGTAACCTAGTGATCTTCTGCCAAAATAGTTCTGCAATGGTTGCAATAGTTAAAGATGACTCTGGAGCAAGGTGATTGGGAGAGGAACAAGAGGTTGGGGAAGGCTTTGAAGAAGGTTGAAAGAAGGATGGGTTTTTTATAGAAGGCCAGGGGGATAAACATTGTTCAAGACTAAAAGGGTGTCAATTTTCAGATCTAAAATTGTCTATCTCTTGAATGAGGTAGGATAAAGTTGGTTTAGATGATAGATTGGTTTGTAGGTATGAATCTAAACTTTTTTCAAGATTTGGATTTGGCATATTTGTGTTGAATTTCTGCTGCAAAATCCAAGTATGGAAGACAAACCAGGATCAGACGTCTGACGGCATCACACGTCTGATAGCCTTTTACTGTCTCAAGCCTGACGGGATAGTTAGACGTCAGATGAGCGAGTCCCAGACGTCTGACATATTAGAAGTGTCAGCCACTGAAACCATTAGATGTCTAGAGTTTAAGGCTCAGACGTCTGACTAGCAGTCAGGTGTCTGAATGGTAGCTCTCGTAATTATTTTCAACTCTTTGGAATTTGGATGTAGACTGCATCAGACGGCCACAATTCAATATCTAGGCATCTGATTGGGGTCAGACATTTGTAGTACTACATCCAGACGTCTGACTACATGCTGTGTTGTTTTTCTGGGTTCGATTTCTGACAATTGGATTGAGTGGTGTCTCATTCCAATGGCCACAATTGGGAGCATCTCTTGGGGGCTATAAATGGGAGATGCTTGAGATATGCTTGGCACGGCCAAGAACAAAGTTTACTTGGAGATTGCTTGGAAATCTATTGGAGTTCATGAAAGCTAGAGGTTTGAGAAAACCAAGAGCTTGAGTTTGTGAGATCAAAGTGAGTGTTTCTTCTTCTTCTTTCTAGTGATTGATCTTGAGTCCCTTAGGGAGTATCCATGTTTGGAACTCTATTACCAAGGATATATCTTCATGATAGTGGGATTGAGTCCCTTGAGGAGTCATATTTTTTGTAGGAGCTCTACTATTAAGGATTCCCACTTGAGTGAGAGCTTGTGAGAGCTTGAGAAGAGATCTAAGGTTAGATTGTATTATTGTAAGCCATATCTCTTGTATTGAAGGAAGAGGAAGAACGGAGGTCGGTGTAATTGTATCCTTGATCATAGCGGAACTGTTTGCATTGGATTATTGGACGTAGGCGCCTAAGGGGCCGAACCAGGGTAAACTTCAGTGTATTTTGTTGTGCTTCTTGAGCTCTTTATTTTTGTGTCTTGTCCAGTTGGAGATGCAACTTAGGCGCCTACGTCCAATAATAAAGAGCTCAAGAAGCACAACAAAATACACTGAAGTTTACCCTGGTTCGGTCCCTTAGACGCCTACGTCCAATAATCCGATGCAAACAGTTCCACTATGATTAAGGATGCATAGTCCTAATCGAAGTTGCAACTTCAATTTGGCATCATATGATATAATTTGATACTTGCGCACTAGGCTCTTTACCTTGCCAAATCTCAGTTAAGTGCAGCATTAGGCAACATTAATCACTTTTTCTTAACCTCGCAACTGGCATATGTATAAAACAAATCTTCACCTTGGCTTGCTGTCGAGCTTCTAAACACGTTGAATACAAAATTTTTGCTGTTATTATTAATCAACTGCAATTTTGATTATAGGCTCTCTCTTTGGCTCCAAAATCTACAGTCTTAACGGCTAAGCATTGAACAAACCTTGAATAGTTAAAAGCATACGTATATTACACTTATACCCAGAAATTCTTGTGCCAAATTTCTTTGAGGCCTCAGCTCAATGCGTCTGACAAGGACAACTGGAAAAGCAAATTATATCCTACATTACAAATCTTGCATGAACATACACATACATGGGAGTATAATATTGATGTGAGTTTTTTTTGCTTTTTCTACAAGTATATTCTCAGTTGGTCTCACGGTCCCATCACTTTCCAAAAAGCTTCAGTTCACCCTTTTATGAGAAAAATAATGCATAGCTAAGGTCCCGTGAAAAATAATGCCTGAATCCATGTCTGCCTGCATTTGTATCATTCTTTGAGTATTGTGCCTGCATTTGGAAAAAGAATATGAGTACAGTGTACATGAAACTATGAAAGTATAAAAAGTAATATCAAATGCTAAGGCGTTTACATAGTTAAATTTCTTTTTTATTTTTTATTTTACTGATTTTTAGGAATTTCAGCACTTAACATTTGTTCTTTTATTTTACATCAAATGTTTATCAATTATAGTGATTATGGCTGGAAATAACCCGGAGGGGTCAACGACAGTAGGCGCTCCTAGTAGAAAGGATCCCGCTTGGAAATACTGTAAACAGTCGGATCCTAAAAATACGAACGACTTGAAATGCAATTTTTGTGGAAGAGAGTTGAAAGGAGGCGTGTATCGCGTGAAGCTACACCTTGTTGGAGGAAACAGAAATGTCCTTGTATGCAAACATGTACCCGATGTTGTTAAAAAGGATATTCAAGATTATATGGACTCAAAAAGCGGGAAGAAGTCATTTGCATCGTCTGTTGCTTCAAATGTTGGTGATCCATTTAATATGGATGTTTCGGGAGAGGAAGACCGAGTCATGGAGGAGACTACGAGTGTTGGAACCGGTAAAAGAAAAACCGATAACACTATGGATAAGTTTTTCTTAAAGATGCCAAATACATCACAACCTTTGAGACATGCGATATTAGATGAGTGTCTGGATTCTGCAAAGGTTGAGTATGCTAATACATGTGTGGCAAAATGGTTCTATCAAGCATGCATTCCATTCAATGCAGCAAGACTTGATAGTTTCACAGAAATGTTTGATGCAATCTATCGGTGTCCTAGCATGAAGCCGACTAGTTATCATGAGCTGAGAGTTCCATTGCTTAAGAAGTAAGTTGGTATCACTAGAGCTCTCTTGGTTGAGCATGAAAAGGAGTGGAATACGTCAGGTTGTTCTCTTATGTCAGATGGATGGGCTGATAGAAAAAATAGGTCTCTCATGAACTTCTTGGTCAACAGTCCTAGAGGGACGGTGTTCATAAAATCTATTGATGCTTCAGCCTACACAAAAACAGGGAGCAAAGTATTTGAGTTGATGGACATGATTCAGAATGTTGGGCCACAACATGTAGTTCAAGTCATCAGTGATAATGCATTGAACTACGTGGCAGCTGCTAAGTGATTTATCCTTCGTTCCTTCCCGTTGACATACTTTAAGCCTTTTATTTAACTTATTTTATCCTTCATTCATTATTTTTTTTGTTTTCAATATGATAGGTAAGTTGATAAAGGAGAAGTATCCCAATATCTTCTCGACCCCTTGTGCAGCACATTGTCTTGATTTAATGTTGGAAGATATTGAGAAATTGCCCAACATAATGAAGACTATCAAGAAGTCCGTGGAGTTCAGTGGTTACATTTATAACCACGGGAAGGTGTTGAGCATGATGATGGGCTTCACCAATGATAGAGAGCTAGTGAGGCCAGCAAAAACACGGTTTGCTACTTTCTTTTTGACTATGCAGAGTATCTACAATCAGAAACGTCAATTGCAAATGATGTTTAGGTCTCAAGAGTGGCTATCTAGTACTTGGACAACAAATGATAGGAAGGGGAAGAAAATTGCAGCAACTATTCTTTTTCAGAGCTATTGGAATGGGACGGTGCTAGCATTGAAGATTGCATACCCACTTGTTAAAGTTTTAAGGCTAGTTGATAGTGAGAAGAAGCCAGCCATGGGTTACATGTACAAGGCCATTGAAATGGCAAAGAATAGCATTCGTGAGTCTTTGGACAATGATGAGAGCAAGTTTGGTGAGGCGATCAACATTGTTGATAAGAGGTGGGAGTGTGAGCTTCGCCGTCCATTACATGCGGCTAGATATTTCTTAAATCCAGGTACGTTTTATGATGATGAAGACATCCAGCCGGATATTGATGTGATGAACGGTGTATATGCTTGTGTGAAAAAGCTTGAGCCTCCTGAAGATCAGAAGTTTGTTTTGAGTTAGCTCCCCCTATACAAGGCTGGAAGTGGATTATTTGGGATTGAGTTCGCTATCATGTAGCGAAAGGACTTAGCACCAGGTAACTTACATTTTATTTAATGTATCGTACATAGCTTAAATTATAGGTAAACTTATACGGCAACTACTCACTAATACTCACGTTTGTAAAATTGGCAGCGGAATGGTGGAAGTCTTATGGGGCCACTGCTCCAAAATTGGCAAAGTTTACGATCCGCATACTTAGTTTGACTTGGAGTGCATGCGGGTGTGAACGAACTGGAGTGTATTTGAGCAAGTAAAAGACAATCTATTTGATGTTATTTTTGTATTTACCTATTTATAAATATTAACCAACAATCTTTTATTGTTTACTAGATTCATTCCAAGAAAAGAAATCGGCTTGAAACTCAATGGTTGAATGACTTGGTGTTTGTTAAATACAACACCATCTTAGAGGAGAGATTCAAGATGTGTGACAAGCTTGATCCTATCTCACTTGTTGAGTTACTTGAAAATAGCAATGAGTGGACGACGGGAACGACACTCGAGGAGGAAGAAAGTGGAGCTGTGGACATTGATACTATTACTCTCATTGGTGAGCTAGCCATCCATACATTACTTTTTTCATTTATGAGGCAAGTACTAGTTATATTTTATTAATAAGCACGTGTAATACTATTTCAATGAATTAAAGGAACTCAAGAGAATGTGAGTGTGGCGCCAACCCCTATCCATCCAAGTGCGGCAGAATTGGAGGCAGATGATTCATGTGAAGAAGGGAGAGGTGAAGGACATGTTGCAGTAGAAAGGGGGTGGCTGATTTAGAGGTGGATCATGCAGCATGAGGTGATTAGTAAAAAATTGGTAACATTTCATATCTTTATTTTCACGAGTTCTGATAAGTTTATTAACATATTTTTCTATGTTATGGACATATAGGGTCAACTTCTAGTACACGGCCAAGTGCATCAGATAGAGTTATCAACATCACTTTCATTAGGAGGAGAGTTGGAGCACTATGGAGAGCCTCCACATCATCCTTTCATCTTAGAAATGAGAGCTCTGAAGAGGAAGCAGCAGCACTGCAGACGATGCAGATGCAGTTGATGATGATGATGATGAGACACACGAGGATGAGACCGACTTTCATGATACATATGATTGATCTTTCTTTATTACTAGATGGATCGTGGTCGATGGACATATTAGTATATTATTGTTTTTCTATTTTGGATATCGGTTATGGATATCATACTATGGATTATTGATTTTTGACTTGGTCAACCCATTATGATATATGATATGTGATGTTATATTTTGATGTTTTAATCATGATTAATTCTAGTTCCTATGCAAATTTATTTCTGAAATATCATACCTCTTCGGGGTTATATATCCAATTTTTATACACTGTGCGCCTTTTCAAAAAAGCCCGCGCCTTAAGTGCGCCTTGCGCCTCAGGCTCCAAAGGACATGTGCGCCTTGCCTTGCGCCTTGACTACACTGGTCTTGTCATATACTTGCATTGTTCTATCGCAAGATCGTTGAGTGAATTGGTTGGTTGTTGCTAATTCTCTCTTACCCATGAGGTTTTTGGCTTAATTCTGCATTAACCCTCGGATTCGGCATTGGGATTGTTTTGTCTTCACTACGGGATTTCCAATAAGTGGTATCGGAGCTCTCCGGGTTGCAAAGAAGTGTACTGCCGTAATGACGTCTTGCTCACGTGAGGAGATGACATCGTGTTCATACGAAGTGGAGAGGCTCATTGGTAGGGACAACTTTGCTCCGTGGCAACAAAAGATGGTTGTTTTGTTGAAGCACCTTGGAATTTACAATGCCGTATGTGGTACGGGCACACTGAGTAAGGCAACGGTTTATGAGAGGATAATGATGGAGCTAAAAGCCCATGGTGCGATCATGTTTTCCTTAAGGGACAAGATCATACAGCAATTTGTCGATGTTGAGGGCGCATGAGTACTATGGTGTATGCGTGAAGCTCGTTACTCAACGGAGACACTCATTGGAAGGAGGTTGCGTATGTTGCAACGAATATATTCTCTCAGGATGAAAGGGGCGCCTTTTTTGGGACCATGTGTTCAAGATGGACCGTACTGTGATGGACCTACGAGAATTAGGGAGTGTGATAAAGGATGAACAACATGCTATGGGTTTATTATGTTCTTTTACCCCAGAGTATCTAAGTTCGTAGGTTCGGTGCTAAATGGATGAGACTCACTCATAGTGGATCAGTTGAAGTTTGCATTGCATACAGAGGATCTCTAAAATTTGGTGTTGAGTGACACCATTGGTCAAGAGGATACCATGTTTATCTGTGGTTGCCTAACAAGCGGACCCACTCCAAGATCCAAGATGAGCAGGTCCAAGAATCGGAGTCGGCGGTGGTCCAAGTCAAGGGGCCGAGGTGACAACAAATGTTTCCTATGCAAGAAAAAGGGCGCTGGAAAAGGGATTGTCCAATGTTGAAGGCGATGACATTGGTTAGCATTGTAAGAGATGATGCTTAGAGTTCTTCTCATATTGGAGCATAAGACATGATGGTTTCTGACGTGGACGATTGTTCGGCATTTGTGGCATGCTTCGTGGGAGATGCGCAATGCTCGTGGTTATTGGACTCGGAGTGCACTTTCCACATGACTCTGGATCGGAGTGCATTTGCCTTGTACATTCCATGCATTAATGAGAGGATTCTCATAGAAAATGGTATGTAGTGCGACCATGTTGGGAGTGGCACAGTCAGAGAGTCAGGATGCACGATGACATCATTCGGATATTTGACGGCGTCAGACATGTACCGCAGACATGTACCAGATCTTCACAGCGGCTTGATATCGATAGGAGCTTTGACCAGGATGGGCTACATGGCAGTGATCAAAGGTGATCGACTGCGTATTTCCAGAGGCTGCCATATTGTTGTGAGGGGAAAGAAACTAGGCAACTTGTATGCGCTCCAAGGACACGCAGTAGTGGGCGAGACTAGTAGATCATAACATTTCCAGAGTGGAGATCCAGCAAGACTGTGGCATCTCAGATTGGAGCATGCTGATGAGTAGTGCCTCAATATTCTTCAGAGGGTGATTGGTGTATGTGATCGGTGGCTAGCTTCTTGCAGTGATTGTGGTGTAAGCATCAGAGATGAGTTCAGTTTGGGATAGCTGTTACACACAGCAGGAGCCCCTCGAGTGCATCTATGTCGGCGTATGGGCTCCTAGTCTAGTTCTTTCCCACAAAGGCGTGCGTTAATTCATGGCCTTCATGGATGACTTCTCGAGGAGAGTCATGGTTACTTTCATGGGATCTCTACAGGAGATTCATGAGATATGACTATGGAGAAACATAGTCGAGAGGCAGATGGATAGATCCGTGTGAGATCTTTGGACCAATGATATAGAGATTCAGAGCGTTTGCAAGTCAAAGAGGATCGCGTGCTAGTACACCATTCCTGATGGAGACCCTCACAGTGACAGAGCAAATAGCATGTTCATGGCATTGGTAGAGAAGACACAGAGGCTATTGGGACCATCTGCCCGCCCTTGGGAGCTATAGGCAAAGGTCTTATCTACTGTAGCTTACCTTAACGATAGAACACCATCACCAGCTACAGATAGTTCGATTCCTGAGGAGTTATGAACAAGCAAGGTCGTTGACAACTCGTACCTGTGTACATTTGGATGTCTAGTGCGGCTCGCATGAGAGGGATGACAAGTTAGGACAGTGTACATATGATTGGGTCCTACTTAGGTACACTAATGGAGGTGCGAGAGGGTATATGTCATGGTGTCATAGTACCCACGAGATTTTAGTCAGATGACATGTAACAGTTGGTGAGTCTACGATGCTCAGGGCGGAATGGAATCATGACGGGTGTGCAGAGGACAGAGGATAGCCCAGTCCAAAGAGATGATGACGTGGTTCAGATCTAGGCTCAGCTAAATGATCAGACACATGCATGGATGGACATGGTTCAAATGTCATCCGATGGGTTCAGTGTTTGTAATCATACATCATCTCATGACGATGTAGTTTTATGTTCATTTCAGTTTGAGTTGCAGGAGACAGTGGTCTACAACAAAGAACTGCAATTGGTAATTGTGCCGATGTAGGGAGTTGCAGTATGTTAGGAGACAGAGGTCTCTAACATTTCTAGCGTGCACGATGTGGCTGCTCATGAGGAGAGCCAACATGCTGAGGTGTGCAACTTTAGATTTGAAGTAGAGCTGTCGATCTATATGGGAGTATGGTAGTCGGTTGTAGTGTCGATGTCATAATTTGTAGCGTGTGAGGAGACGAGGTCCTTCATAGTTTCCAGCACGCATGATTTGGTTGCTCTGATGGGGACTAGCATGCTGAGGTGTTCAGCTTAAGCTTCAGGATAGAGAGGTCTTCGGCGGAGCTTGACATCAGGGTAGAGCATTCGCTGTGCATAAGAAAGTAGTTTTCGCAGCATTGGCACATGCGATATGGCTCTAGTTTGACTCAGAGCGATTTATCAGGTGTATCTCTTAATACTTCGGATCCCAGCTTGTTGAAGATGCATGGGAGCAGTGGATTTGATGACTTGGTGGAGCATAGAGGCTCCCACAGTTGTGTAGATACTGCGATGGAGGTTTTGAGTGGAGTTGCCACTAGGGACATAGTGCTGAGAGATAGAAGGCCACATATCGAGTGTGTCGCTCGATATAGGAAGGAGGTAGAGCCTAGTGGATCTCCTTCGGTGTGCGCTCATCCCTCACCTTTGGCGAGTCCATCGCAGGACATGGTTGGTGAGGGCAGCGGCGGGATGTTGGTGCGGCAGACAGTTTAGCACAGGCGTGTGTGCATTCGGGTCTTGGTTGGCACAATCAGTTGAGGCGAGTAGCAGATGGACGGCAAGTGTTGAAGATAAGCATCAACAGACACATCGGGTATTGGCAAGCATATCGATATGACTCAGCTGGATATGTTGTCACGGTTCGGTTAACGTGTGTGCATTGTAATTTCACTTTCGGTTAACGTTGTCACAGTTCAACACAGAAATGAGTTTGGTGGATATGTTGATGATGTTACAAACTGTGGGTATGACTTTATTGTGCACCATTGTTCCAAAAAGTGAACAAGGTGCCAGCTTAGGTGTAGGCAACCAAGGAGGGTCAATTAAAGTAGGTGGCCTCCTCTTGAGCTAGAGAATTTAAAAAAGAATATATATATAGAACATACGGGATGCTTGCCATCGATCCTTGCCATCACTTGCCACATGAGAAATGGAGTTAGGTATAGAACCCTAACCTATCCAGCTTTAATCTAAATTGGTTAAGGATTAAACACTCTCTTTTTATTCCTCATTTCTTGAGGCAGAAGAGGGGGAGTTGAGTTGGCGGGTATAGGGAGAGTGCAATAGTAGGGGACATTGTAAGGGTGATAACGAGCGGTAGCAAGGTTTGCTTTTCTTCGTTTGCTCTTTGTTTATGCACATGATATGCCTAAAAATAGAAAATGAAAAAAATAGAAATGCCAAGATGGCGCCCAGCCTATGCAGCTAGGTGCATGGTGCTAGTGACGGAGGTTGACAATTTTAGAACTGTGGATGAAAACACCAGGCATTATGGACAATTACAACTTATCAAAAAATCACAAAAGAACAAGTGGATGAAAACACCAGGCATTAATGACAATTACAACTTATCAAAAAATCACAAAAAGAACAATTTTCTTTCATAATTTTAAATAACTAACTGATAATGGGTATGTTGCATGGATACAGATACGTCGATATTAGGACGATATGTTGCGGTGATACTTTAGCAAATTCTAAAAATATACTTAAAAATAGAAGTGTCATGTATGATACATGCGTCTGCCACTCGTACTTAACACATATCTGATCCAACAAGGTTTGATGATTGAAGTATCTGTGCTTTCTATGATACTGATGAGGTTTCATGTATTATAGCTTTTTCTATGTTATAGTTTTTCCAACACGATATTCTACTTAATTTATTTTAAATCGTAAAACAGTTTACTCTTATTTTGTCAATATACACACTCTAATTTCTTTGTGAGCTAACACTTTCATGATTTAAGTTGCAGTTAAAATAGACTATATTTAATATTTAAAGTTTATACCAAGGGTTTAGGTCTCGGTTTCGGTCTGGGTATCATTCTTCCCAAAATTTAGGTTTCGGTATCGGTATCGTCCGTTTCGGCGGTTTCGGAAGCAAGTTTCAGTTTCGTCCGTATCGCTAGTTTCGACAGTTTCGTTTCGGGTTTCGGTTTCGGTTTTGGAGATACTTTATTTATGTATATAC
This sequence comes from Scilla litardierei, assembly GCA_030789695.1. NCBI lineage: Eukaryota > Viridiplantae > Streptophyta > Magnoliopsida > Asparagales > Asparagaceae > Scilla > Scilla litardierei. The sequence continues at coordinate 154,569,975 of CM061142.1, forward strand.
TATATACACACAATGATGGTTTCAGAGGTTCTTAAATCGAAACCAATCAAATAATATTAAATACTTAACAAACTAAAATATTAATCATATACTATCAAATACTAAATACTAAATAGATAAACTAAATTTGAGTTCGTAATCATATCAAATACTAAATACCTAAAGTTTGGTACTTAAATACTAAATATTAGATAAATGAATATATCCTAAAGCTTGCATTGCGCACCCATCGTCTTACCTTGCACACATTCCACTTATTTACAAGTTTGCCAAAAAAATCGCTGGGCGTTGCTTTGCGCACCCACCATTTTGCTTTGCGCACATACCACTTATTCACTTGTTGCCACAAAATATCTGCTTGATATGCACACCGACTGTTTTACTTTACGCACATACCACTTATTTACAAGTTTGCCTTTTAAAAGAACGCAACATATTCTGAAAGGCGACTCGAGCCTCTTTCTCTCTCTCTTTGCTCACTCACTCCTACGCTAGATGGTCAAGGCGGGTTCGGCGCGGCAGTAGGCAGGTTCGGCGAGGCGGCGACACGATGAGGTGAGTTCAATTTTTTCATCATCTTCCTTTTGTCATTTTTCTTCTTTTTTCGGCAATTTATTCTTAGTTCTGCCTCTTCGTCTAATTCTTCATCATTTTCAAGTCGAACCCCTAGGGGTTTCTCCTCTCTTTTAACCGAGCTTTCTATGCAACCTTTTGATTCACGAAATTTTTTGGGTTTTTTCAGAGAATTTTTATTTAATTACACATTCTTCTTCCTTTGTCTTCGACCGGTACTGAACGGTATCGGTCAATTTTGGCCGGTATCGATCAGTTGTGGCCAGTATCGGTCAGTATCGGCTGAAACTGACTGATACCGTTCAGTATCGGCCGATACTGAAACTAACTCTTGGTTTCGGTATCGTCAGCTGATACCGATACAATACAGCCGATACCTAATGGTATCGGCCGATACCTCAAACCCTGGTTTATACCATTAGCGAAATTAAGAAACCAAAGAATTATTATGGTAAGCAAAGAAACAATAACATATTATTTTGTGAGTTACCATGATATTATTAAGGTATAAGTATAGTTAGCATATGCACTCGACAATGAACACTGTCATAATTTTATTTCTAAACATAAATATTATCTAAAAATTCATATAAAGTTTTTTAATGTCATCTCAAAACACTTAAATAAATAACACCATAAACAACAATCAAACCTGAAAATTACAATTTTAAACAAATATGCGGAAGGAGATATTAACTACAACAGTAAACAAAAGAACTTACATGATTGACCTTAGAGATTCCTCCATATGAAACTTCTAAAAATTTTCTTTTTAGATCTAGTGGTAAACATTTTGGATGAGAAAATAATTATAAAAGAGAGATTATAAAAGACATTAATTTTATAGAACAAAAAGAATATATCTATGTTTTAATCAGAGTCTTGATAGATATAGATTGAAACTAAATTTAAAAGAAAAACTCACCATTTTTTCTTGGTAGATTTCATTGTTTGTTCCTTTATTTCTTCATGTTTTGAACTTATTTGCAAAGTAATTGGAAAAGAAGAAGATAAAATTGATATTTTTCTTTTGATTGAAGATATTTAGTTTTGGACATTTAGATTTTTTAGGACAATTTTTGCAAATAGGCCAAAAAAAATTTATTAGTAAAATCGACCTATAATTTTTTTATTTGGCAAAACTGACCTCTTTTGTATTTTTAGACAAAAGAGTTCGGTGCTATCTGTGGGTGGCGGGTGCCCTGTGGGCCGCACCTTCAGAGTGCGGCCGAGAGCCGCACTTCGCACTCGAGAGCCGCACTTTCAAAGTGCGGCTCAGGGGCGCACTCTGCAGGTGCGCCCATCGTTTTCCAAAACAGACAGCGCCCGCTCTTGCGGGCTGCTGCTGTTCTTCTTCTTCTTCCCAAATAACTCGACTTCGGCCGCTTCTTCAAAGTCCGGCGAACCTTTTGTGTCTTGGGTGAGAAACCGACATTATTTCATATAATTTCTAGACTCAAGTTTTCTATTATTGAATGTTTTTGTGTTTATTGTATAATCTACCATGAAATTTAGGGTTTATGAGATAATTTCTATAATTGGGGAAATTTGTAGTGATATATTTCTATAATTGTATGTTATAGGATTTTATAAAATGGAGGAAGCTGGACCCATAACTAATGTGGTCTTGTATGACCAAGCACATCATCATTCCGCGGATGTAGTGCAAGGGCAAGTATTTAGAAATTATGTATAGTAAAAGTAATTAATTATGATTTGAAGTAAAATAATTAATCTGTGAATTATATGTTTGCAGAAAATGATAGGAATTGTGGATCATGGGCAAAAACATACAAAGTGGAGCTTAGATGAGCGTGCGAGAGATTATATCGAAGCCGCCAGATTACACCTATGTGCGAGATTGCGTTGGGTACGGTTGGACCACGCACTGCCGACGGCTTTGGTTGAAAGATGTAGGCCATAGACACATACATTTCACATGCGCCAGGGAGAGATGACTATCACGCTTCAGGACGTGGCAGTCATCACAGGCCTACCCATTGATGGGGAAGACATATGGCAATGTGAAATACGAGATAGCAGCTGGGGTGGAGAGGCTACTTGGCCAGGATGACCCAACAAGGAAAGCAGTAAAGGTGAAACTTAGTTGGCTACGTGATACATCTAAGAATTTGCCTGATGATGCAACAGACGAGGACATTCAGCAGTATGCACATGCGTATATGATTAATATGAATGGAACCTTACTGGTTCCGGATCCAAGCAAAGGATCTATAAACCTTATGGTGGGTGTTTACTTGTGGCCACCGGAGTGGATGGAAATGATGGGCTGTTTTCCTTGGCATTTGATGTTGTATCAGCTGAGAACCAAGAAAATTGGAAGTGGTTTTTTGCATGTATATATCAATACATACCAAGTGCCCATGGACGAACGATTACCTTCATTTCAGATAGAATGAAAGGAATTCCACAAGCACTAGAAGAGGGCTGGCCAGCACATTATCCCCATAGGTATTGTCTTCGGCATATTACTGCAAATTACAAGTCAAACGGATTCCGAACACGTATCTTGGAGAGAAACTTTTGGATGGCTGGCACTGCATCAGACTTGCTTTCATACAATGCCTTTCGTGCCAAAATCAGAGACGAGTCCATTGAAGCAGATCAGTAGATATCTGCAGATTTACATGGGGCAGAAAGCATGTAGGCGATGCATGCCGATCGTGGAAAACGCTTTTGTATCATGACAACCAATTGTTCTGAGAGCTTCAATGGGGTGCTCAAAGGTGCTAGAGCTCTACCGATACCAGCGTTGGTAGGAAGAACATTTTACAGGTTAAATAAATATTTCTACATCGAAGACTGAGTGGGCAAGGGTGGACGACAGATTTTGTACCCATAACAATGGAAATTATTGGGAAACAGAGGGAAGAAGCCCGAACATTTATGCTTACAAGGTTTAGTGATTGTGAGTGGTAGGTGGAGGACAACGATGGCCTCGGTTATACTGTCAAGTTACATGACGAGAAATGCAGATGTACTTGCAATATTCCTATGCTTCAACACATGCTATGTGCCCATGTGATCGCCGCAACATCTAGACAAGAGCATGGTGCCAGCATAACATATATGTCATTCTGTTCGCCATGGTATATGGTTAGCAAATATCGCCTTGCATATGAAACTTTATTTCACCTCATACCCGATGCACGGTATTGGAAGTCTTGGGATGGTCCCAAATTACTTACACCCGACAAAAGAAGACCTCCAGGTCGGCCTACATCTGCACGTATTCGTGGGCAATAGATATTTCCCGTGAAGGTAGCCGACAAAATAGATGTGGCAATTGTCATCAACTAGGGCATTACAAATCACGTTGCTGAAATCCTCCTCCCACACAAGCGTATGTTGATTTTGCAATTCATATATTTCTTTTGGATATATATATGATGTACTAATTTATGCTTCTCTTTTAGGTCTTCATCTCAAGGCCGCGACGGGTCTTCATCTCAAGGCCGCGGCGGGTCTTCATCTCAATGCCGAGGGAGATCCTGCACATAATGCAATGATGGATGTTACTCTATTGAGAATATTGTGTTAGAGCCATTTTATGTATGTTTGATTTATGTTTTATGTAAGTTTGTTGAATTCGATATGATATGTATTTTGACAATACCATGGTTGATGAATTCAATGTTGTTTGAGATATGTGTTATGTAAGCTTGATGAATTCGATGTGCTGTGTGTTTTGATTTATATGAACTTTCTGATATCGATGTGATGCGTTGTGATATATTATTTGTGATATTTGTGAAATAATATGGCTGTGATCAGTATGGGTGTGAGCATTATTTGTGAGACGTTTTGATTTATATGCATATGCTGTGATGAATTAGGGGTGAAGTATTGGGAGAGTAGGAGCAGAAGCAACAGCTGATATTGAGAGGATCAGTATTAGTCTCAGCTGCTATTGTTTGCAAACAGAGATGAGTGATCAGATTTTGCTCTTTGTTTGGCAACTGCAGGGCCGCACCTGCAGATTGCGGCCCGTGGGGCCCACATGTCCCACGGCTAGAACCGACCTCTTTTGCTTCTCAAGGCAAAGGAGGTCGGTTTTGCCAAATAAAAAAAATATAGGTCAATTTTACTAATTAATTTTTTTGGCCTATTTGCAAAAATTGTCCTTTTTTGTAAGCATCTTGTGCCATATTTTAGGGAAGAAACGAGCCATGTAAGAGGTGGATAACTTCTATTTTTAAAAATAAGACCTAGTTTAATTTATATAAATTATTTAGAACTTTTAGATTATCATTTTATGGATAAAAATACTGTGTTGATTTAACGGATGTAGATTTTTAGGAAGTGAAGAATCCAAACAAAATTTATAATTATTATAGTCGTTCTTATTTAAGTTGTGATACCACAAGTTCAATTAGTAAATTATCATGGACCTGTATATTATAATTTTTTAGTGGGGCAAACTTTTAGGAAAAGTTAGAGTTTCCCCTAAATTTATAGAAACAAAGTCCTACACCTAATTTTTTTCTTCGATTTAAGCGTGTGCAATTTCCCACTCTTGCCCACACTTCTCTATGCCCCCGCTTGGTGTCTCAGTCCCGCTTCCACCTTCTACAATAATTTTGAACACCCATTATATTTTTAGTGTAAGCTCATTTATTTATTGATACAAATGCACTCAGACCCGCTGTTGTATAGATTACTTATGATTAATAACCAACAGTCTTTGATACTAACAAAACCTCCACGAAATCTAAAGGGGCATTATCCATCAATGGAAATTTCTGGATCAACTTGATGCAGTTCGTTAGGATGTTGGGTTTGCTGCCTTGGAAGGGAGATGATGAGTTTTGCATGTATAGTTTTGGTTGGACGAAGTTAATGCCCCGTTAGATTTCAGGGAGTTTCATTGTTAGTATCAAAATTCGGGGGTTATTATTCGCAAGTACCCTATAGATTTTTTTTTTTGGGGGGGAGAGGTCTAATTTACCATTTATTTATTATCTTAGGGTCACCATGCATCATGGATATATATTTTACCCTTGAATTATATATTGCAACTGGGACTTAAGTGTAGCATTTGACTACATATAAAATTGGTTAATTTGGGTCTAGAACATTAGTGTGAATGATATATGTCGGGTTTTGGAGTTCAAAATTTTTATAGGGGATAATTGTTACCATATAATGTGTAAATTTTGATTTTATTTTAGAACAACCCCTACCCGAACCATTCTTAAGACCACCAATCCCCCCAAAAGGGATTGGGGTTTTGGATCATCGGGAAATCCCTTTTCTTAATACCCTCTAGATCTCGACCATACGTCAGTATTGGACCTTCTACATCAGCTTCCAGTGAAGGCAAAATGGGTCGGGTAGGCGCCCGGAGGAAGGAGGAATCAGAAATTGAATGAAATACAAATGGGCCCTCTTATGAGAAAACTTCTTTGGAAAAAAGAAAATAAGAGGGACTTCGGAGCCTCAAAAGCAAAAGATCACCATCACCTTCTTTTGGTTGGCATCGTAGGAAAGGCAAAGCGCTTTCTTTTAAAGAAGCATCTGGTTCCATCTTTCTTTTGTAACAGAAAATTTGAGTACAACCAGAAGTTGCTGGCTGTTTAGAGCAACATAACTTTCCTAAAACATACTAAAATCAGGATTATTTTTTGCTTATCATCGTATGTTTGTCTTCACTGTAATGATTTATCTTTAAATATCACAGGCAGTTTTAGCTTTGTATGCTGCAAGATGTACTTCTGGAATTGTCATCAACATTGGTTTTCATGCCACCTCAATTGTCCCAAGTGAGTTATCCTGTCGTACATTACGCTTGTCAATACTAGTAATGTGTATGGACAGAAAACATGGAGCTTTTCTTTTTTTTTCTTTTTCTTTCTTTTTTGCTGAGTTGTAAGAAATCAGATATTTTGAGTAAAAAAGTGTATATTCTATCAGAATCTCATGTTAATGATATCTTTATGTCACTTTATCTCACCAAAAGCATTTGGAGCTGTTCTTTCACCGTATCTTTTCTTTGCATCAAGTCATTGGTATATGTTGCTATAATTTCCCATAATGGTGAGCTTTGAGTGATGCCAATAATTAACCGTATCCAATGGTATCAGTCAGTCTGCTGATTGTTTTTACCTCTGCCAATTTTTTTTTTGCCGAGTCCATGTTTTCCTATGTTTTGTTAAAATGGTCTTTGATGTCGTCTTATCATTTTGCATTCTTCATTTTGTTCCTCTCTTTTTTGAATGAAATATCTTGATTACTGTTTGAAGTCATGTTGTATCTAAGTATTATCATTCCCCTTGCGGATGATACAATCCGTCAGAACATTATTTTACTGGTAGAGTTCTGTGCATCTTCGTTGAAAAATTAATGCATCTAAGATGGATTTACCACATTCCAATTAAAAAATGGAAGGTATCTGCAAATACTATAGTTATAAACATTTTCTCGAACCAGCATTCTGGTGTCAGTGATTTGCTAGGCATGCTTCGTTTCACTATCTGCAAATACTACAGTTAGAAACATTTTCTTGAACCAGCATTCTGGTGTCGGTGTTTTGCTGGGCATGCTTAGTTTCACCAGGCTGTAAATTTTTCAGTCTAAAAGTACATCAACGTTTTCTGAATAAAACTCCAAGTCAATGCTTTTACTTAATATTTTGTTCAATTTGCAAATTTTCTGTGTTCAAAGCACACTGAAGTCTGGAAATTGACTGTTGCAAGGAAGTAATGTCAACCCATTATCTTCCAACGCCAATGTTGTTGCTGCTTCATGTGAACCTGCGCAACAATCCCTTTCATGCATGAGTTTCAGTCCAGATTTGAAGCATCATTTATTTCTCTTTGTTCTGACTTCACCATCATCCATTCATTTAAGTGGCTACAGATTTTTTTGGTTGTTTTTAAATCTAATAATTCTCATGGAGAAATGACTTAATAGAATTTTATAAGTGCATCTAGCATCTCGCAATGTAAATGAATAAGCCTACATTTAGCACAAAGATTGCCAAATGTTGGCACATGTGGATGAAAGCATGTACTCGGTTGAAAAGTGGTCGAAGTCCGCATGACATCGATACCTTGATCAGCTGTAATTGCGTCATATAACTTCCATGATAATTTACCAACCATTGCTTTGAATACGCTTCAATGGAAAGTTTTATTATATGTAAATGTCAATATGGTAGGTTTGATATGTTCTCTGTATGCTTTTCTAGTACTTATAATTCTGCATGGTTGATTTTTTCTGGAGGTTTCTGCATGCTTATTTGTAAATTTCTGTTAAATATATGGAATAAGACCTCTCATTTTTGTAGATCTTTTGAGATGAGTCATTCATCTGCATGCATATTTCTTAGAAGCAGCAAGGTCAACTTGTTGCTATTTTAAGGTTGCAAACTAATTAGCATCCTTTAGACAAATGGTGTCCCATGTACTGACAGAAGATCGGTAGTTGACACTGTGTTCCAAGATGGCATCTTCTCATATGCTTACAAAGACTTTGTTTCTAACAGTTCTTCAAGGCAGGGTGATGCGTGAGGTGGGTGTTGAAGTTGTTGGAGTAGGTGCCTTAAAGCTTACTGGATATCTCAAGGAGCTAATGCAGCAGAGAAATATAGCTTTTGAATCCTTATACACTGTTCGGACAATAAAGGAGGTATGCTTACTCAATTTTAGAGGCCATGAGATATATATGGTATTGCATATGCTTTTAGCATGTGTACATTTTTAAATATTATGTGTGAAGGCTGGAACTGGTCTATTAGCATTGGTCAATCCATTGAAGTGTGGCGCCATTAATATAATTCATTTATTAAACACATCTGTTGGAGGGAAATTATATACGCACAGACTTAATTGCTTTACACAGATCACTTTACGCACACCCAATATTATTTAAAATTCAGTTTTTTTTTTACTTTTCACACACCTATATCACCAAATTACATCTCTCGTTTTCATCTCCTCTGCTGTTCATGCTCCTCCTCCCCCACCTCTGCTCTGTTGCTAGCCGCCGTCTCCTGCCCCCCCCTCCATTATCCGCCTCCTCCTCGTGTTAATTTGTCCATGATTTTTTGTTGAAGTGGTTGAAGTGGTTGAAGAAGTTGAGGTGTTTTTTGTTGAAGAGGTTGAAGAGGAGAGGTGAGGAACAGCTGCCGGCGAGTGGATGAGGTGAGGGCTGAGGGGAGACGGCTGTGGCAGCAGCGGTGGAGAAGAAGAGGAAGATGAAAGGTACGGAGGAGGTGAGGAGGGTAAAAAAAGGAAAAAAATTTGAATGGCAAACTTGTAAATTTTGAATGGCAAACTTGTAAATTTTGAATGGCAAACTTGTAAATAAATGGGATGGGTGTGAAGCAATTAGATCTGTAAGTACATCAACTCCATGTGTTGGAGCCTTTTAGTTATTTGCTTATACCCATGATATTTAAAATTTTCACATGTTAATATGTTTCGAATTTGTAATTACATTTAAAAACAACCTAATTTCTTTCATGCCTATTTTCATGCAGTGTAGAATGTTATTTCATAGATATGACCTGATTGTAAGCCATTGATTATCCAGAAATTGTGCTATGTAGCTACTGATTACAATGCGGAGCTGCTTAAAGATACACAGGCATCGTGCGAGGTTTCTGGCGAGGGTTCATTCAGTTTATCAAAGGAGCGCTTCCAAGCTGCAGAAATCCTTTTCCAGCCACAAATTGCCGGGGTGTAAGTCTGCCTTCACACATCAACGGTTTGTTGATTTTCATTATACTCGATATGAATTTCTGGGAAAATGTTTAAAACTAAACTATTTACAAATTTTCCCTTTCTCCTTTGACGTCTCAGTCTCGGTCTCATTAATAATTGTTACGGATAGTGGAATAATTCCAAGAGTAGAAGCTAGTTATAACTGCACTACTAGAGTAAACATCAACATAGATGACACAGATTGACATGGTTCGGCTACATGGCATATGTCCACAGGCATCTAGTGGTGTAAATGGGTCGGGTTCGGGTCGGATCCATGTAGAAACCGAATCCAAACCCAAAAAGAATATGCTATAGTTCTATACTCAAACCTGAATCCAAACCCGTTAAGGACAAGAGGATCCAAATCCAAACCGAACCCGATAAAAAAGTCGGGTTGGATTTGGATCCGGGGTTTCCATTTCTTATCCCAATTTACTTACAGTTAATAAAGACTTAAAAGCATATTGATTTTTCTCTCATGTTAATATTTCAAAAGATGTTTCTCTCAATGATAAAATAAAATAAAATAAAAATAATGATTCTACCCATTCAATCATGAAGTTGAATATGTAAATTCTTGCAGCCATTTCACAAAGTAAAAACTGTTTCTATCATAATTAGAACAAAATAAAGAGCAAAATATGAAGTAATTCCAAACTTAAAAACAAGAAAAATATAAGTATCAATATAATTGATTAATCTCCTTTATAAACTCATACGTATCAATTATCACAGTTCACAAACAGAAAGACATCTCTTTTATAGACGTGCCACAATCTCGTTAATAAAACTCAAAAATACCAATGTTCATAAACTTTTGAACAAAACATGATCTCGTTCATAAACACGACATGTAAGCCATACACATGGTATAAATTTTAGATATTGCTTGTAAAGTTTAAGGACAGCCATACATCCATATATCTTGACAAAATAAAAGTCTCAAAAGCCAAAGTTTCAACCAAAACTGCACAACATTAATATGCTGATATGCTGTTCAAAAGCTTTGCATAAGAAGCCGACCAGTATGCAGCTATTGAGCCCATTGCTAAAAAGAATCTTGAATGGCAACAGATTTCCTGTCCAAATTTAAATTTACTAAAAGTTTCTAATTAAATTGATGGAGAAAATATAGGTTCACAAGCCAAGATGTTATTATGTTATTGCTTAATCTACTTTCCCATTTGTCATTAACTTATATAGCGTTATATTATCAGTCACATATAATATTAACCTGTAAAAATAATGCAGACATAAATTTAGTAAAACTTAGAAGTCAATAATGAAAAAGGAGGTCTTGGACTGAAATTCATTGCCAATGTCATTATGTGTAATATTCTGAAGACTGAGATCATCATTATCTTCCACCATTGCATTTTTATCAATTTCGGCTTCCAAAGGAATATCCCCAAAAATTGTGGAAACACCATCCTCATGTTCCATTATTTGTGAATATAATCATATACAAAGTGAGTTGGGGAAAGAAAAAAACTTAAAATGAAAAACAAAAGGTATGTCCCTTTCATTTCATTTCTTAGACAATCGTGTGCACATGTGAATCCTTGTGCAGTATCTGACCTCAAAGAGCTACACTGAGTGCCAATGACTACCTCTGGTACTACATTTGGATTCTAAAGCAACGGTTGACCCAAAAATATCACTAGCCAGCATAGCAAGTATTGGATATCTACCTGCATTAACCTTCCACCACTCTAAGATGTCAAAACTATCATTTTCACATTGTTTGTGAAATGTTTCCTCCAGATACCTATCCATTTCAGATGTATTGGAGCATTTGAAGAGCTTTCTTCAATAAACTGACCAAGAACCAATCTTGTTGTAGCCAATATTTTGCTTGTAGATAGCTTGGAAACACCCACATTTGGAATTCCGCTATTGGAAGCACCAGCACTACTCTCAAAAAAAGAAGAATCCCTTGAGTGCTAGAAATTTGAGTGTATTGGACTACATACATATAGGTTTGTCAATTCATTTTGGATGCCATTAATTTGCATGTCATACTCAGATTCAGTCTCATAGATCAAACCAAAGAAGTAATCCACCGACTTCATTTTGTAGCAAGGATTTAAAATGGATACAATTGTCAACACAGTAGTACTTATTTTCCAATATTTCTCAATTTTTTTAATTTTCAAGCATTTATCCAGCCTTCGAAACAAAAAACGAATGATGCAGTGGTATTGTCTAATTCCTTCGAATATGTTTCATGATTGTATGATTGGAATCTTGATCGGAAATTGTTTAGTATCGTACTGGATGATTGCAACACCAATGATGCAGTTGTATGAGAGCTTCAGAAAGTGCGTTCTGCACATGGTACTGTTCTTTTGAATGGTAATATGTTTCATATCAGGTGTTGCATACATTTTAAATCTTAAAGTTCAAGAGGGTCTAAAAGCAGTATATTCTGAATATTTAAGGATTGTGAAACTGTGAAGCATGTGGAAGGTTCTCGATCTAGATTAGAGAAGTCCCACAATATTGTAAAACAAGTGCAAATTCCCATGAAAACATTAATTGAAGACCATCCAACATGATGGAATTTGACTTATATAATGCTTGAAAGAGCTTATGAATTGAAAGATGCAGTTTCACACATTGGAGAATTGGATAGTAAGTTCAAACATGCGCCAACACGATAGGTGTTTCCACATGCATAAAATTAATTATTCTTTTCTGAAGCTTCTGATTATCATTGATGTAATGACATGTTATGCTTAAATATCCCATATTTCTGTTTGAACTCCACTTGTTAGCTTGAAGACTAAATCAACAGGGAAGTTTATCAAATTCATCACACAATTTAATTTTTTTCATTTCACAAAGCTTCGTGCAATCAGCTCTGATAGTATTCATCATCATCATCTTAACTTTCATATCAAAAATTGGGATTGGCTTCATTGACTTAATAGGAAGAATGTCGGATTGTGATCATGCCAGATCGTGATATCAAATACTCATTTTTCATGTATTACAATTTAAAGTTCTTTTTAGATTCAAATTAAGATCTTTCATATCTATTCTTACCACTTCCACTCGCGTCTATTTTGATATATCTTTTTGTCTCTTAATCTCAACATTCATATATTTTGTTTTTTAATAGGTGCATCAATAAATGTTCAATGTATATAGTCAAACCATCTCAAGTGATGTTCTCTCATCTTCTCTTATATATGATTTACTCCTATCTTCATTTAAAAATCCTATAATAGGCTGGCACAAGGCAAAACATGGGGACGACAGCTCAAAACCCTAGGGAGAGACAGTTTTGTAATTTCGGAGCAGTGACTCATTAGGGAAGATTTTATTATAAATAAGAGAGCAATGGTTATGAGTGGGGTATGCGAAAAATTATGAGAGAATAGTAGTTATCGAGATTAGTTAGCCATAGGAACTGGGAGAATTTGTCTTCCTCTCGAGTGGTGTCCGTATCTTGTAGTTCCACGAAATTATCAATAAAAATCCCAACTTTTTGCCCTAATTTCTTCTCCAATCATATCAAATTGGTATCAAATCACGTGAATTTGGGATCAAAGGCAGCGAGAAGGGTGGAAATTCTCTAAAACATGGAGGAACGGTTTGAAACGGTGGAGGAACGGATTACCACCATTCAACAACTTTCGTCTCCAGAGACCATGATGACGCAGTTAATGGAGTTGAACATCCGCCCATCACCAATGGTTATCCTTGCAGGGATGGATCGAAGTGGGGCGGCACGGGAGATGACGTCACAATTACTAAAGGAGCAGTTTCAAGTAAAAATCCATCGCGAACGAACGAGGTGACAACGGAGACCAAACGACACTGGATCCTTCCGCAAACCAATGGCAAAAAATATTGGACTGCCTCGGCCAACATCTGGCTAGATTCGACCAATCCGTGCACGACGATGTGCCGGGAGGCAGAATCTGGCTAGATCCCCACCGCACGATGTCACGCAGGGACTTTGGGCAGACGACGGACCTGACGAGTACAGTGGCGCGTGCTCCATGCATGCCTGCACCGCGATCAACCCCCCAACCTTCTGGGGCAATGGAGCTCGACGGATGCATGGAGGCTAACCTGACGGACTTGACGAACCTGACGACTGGTTTGGGATGGAAGTCACCCTAGAGGAGCAAGATGTCACATGTTTTCTAGTGTGGTGGACCTCGAATAACCCCATAACCCCCTGATAGGGGGACGACGGAGCAAGGGAGCATTGGAGGCGGCAGTGAGGCCGAGGATCATGCTTCTCGCGCGATTGGGCCGCAACAAACCCCCGATCCTTGGGGGGCAACTAAGTAACGGGTGGTCGATGGGGCCTCGACGGGCCCTAAGGGGTAGCGGTGAAGCTGGGGAGGTTGGTTGTGCTTTGACGACGATGGAGGAGGTTGACGGGGTTACGACGAGGCCGAAGGAGGACTGCGATGCTTCGACAAGGGCGAGGGAGGCTTACAAGACTTCAGCGAGGCCAGGCGTAATTCAACAGCCCTTTTCGAAATTCCACCTTGAGTACAATGCGTCTCATTAATAGGGGAGTAATGGTAGGCCGTACAAGGCAAAATAAGAGGGCGGCAGCTCAAAACCCTAGGGAGCGTAATTTGGTAATTTTGGGGCGACAGATCAAAATACTAAGGAGTGTTAGTTTTGTAATTTCAGAGCGATGGCTCATTATGAAAGATTTTATTATGAATAAGATGGCAATGTTTGAGGTATGCAAAAAATATATGAGAGAATAATATTTATCTAGATTAGTTAGCAGTAGGTTATTGGGAAAGTTGACCTTTATTTTTGGAATGGAGGCCATATCTCGTAATTCCATGAAATTATCAATAAAAATCTCACCTTTTGCCTTAATTTCTTTTCCAAATTCTATCATCCTCGTTTCTTTTCCAAATTCTATCAATAAAAATCTCACCTTTTGCCTTAATTTCTTTTCCAAATTCTGTCATCATCGTTTCTTTATATTTTCTAGTATTTCTACTCATCTTTTAACTAACATTTACATCTAGACCATACTCATATTCTGTTCATATTTCTTGAGAACGTAATACTTTGTACCATATAATAACGTTGGTCTTATCATCGTACTGTAAAATTTTACCCTTTAACTGGAATTGTACATTTTGATTGCATAACACTCCTGTTGCAGATCTTCACCTCAACCATTTTGCTTTGATTTTATGATAAATATCTTTATTAATCGTGCATCTTCTTAGTAACCAACCTAAAATACCTAAAGTACTTACTTACCAATATATTTTTCCCATCCAGTTTTACCACGCTATGATTATTACATCTCACAATACTAAACTTACATTTCGTATAACCGTTTTTGTTCCTGCTAAGTATGAAACCTAAAGTGTCTAATGTTTGTTTTGAAGATCTAACTTTGTATTGATCTCATTTATCAAATCAATATCATCTGATGATAGTGTTGCGACAGACAAATTTAATTCTGTATTTATACTTTTAACAAAGGCTTTAAAGACAACTTGATAAATAACCGAAAAGGGTACTTATGTAATATAATCATACGATCAAGCTCCTCATGACTAAATTCTTGATTGAATTTAAAATAATCAAGATTAGCACTTCCATTTAGCCCTTTTTCACCAAATTTTAAAAGCAATTGCCCAACACTAACATTCTTTTTCAAGGTTCTCTTGTAAATGGGACATCCATTTAAGTGATTCTGGGTATGAGTAGTTTCATTCTTACCATCCGTGGTTAATAAGTACCCAACACTAACAATCTTTTTCAAGGTTCTCTTGTAAATGTGACATCCATTTAGGTGATTCCGAGTATGAGTAGTTTCATTCTTACCATCCGTGGTTAATAATTGTTTTTGCAATGATTGCATTTTGCTTCATAATTTCCACCATTTTTGGAAAATCTTTTCAAACAACATATCTAATATTTCTTTGTAGAATTAGGAGAGACTTTTTATGTTTCCTCCGTAATATTTTGTCTAGTTTCAACAACATTTTCAGACATGCTAAAAAAATACAAAACAATAAATTTCATGTAGAAAATTACAAAAATCTATAGCAAATAAATGAAAGATAAATTGCGAACAATTGATCTTTGAGAAGTTAAAATGAATTAAAAAGATTATACACAACAATAAGTAGAAGAAATCATTCAGTTTTTGAATGACTTAATATTTGTTACAAAAATATAGAATCAATGTTTCCTTACATCACAGAAAGCTAACAAAAAATTAAGGTATTTTGAATAATGATAAATAATACGAATGTAAATTTGTTGAAGATACATGATCTAAAATTCATATCATCTAAATGAACTAAAAGTATAACACCAGATCTAATTTTTGTTTCAATATAGAATTATAAATGCTACAAAGCAAATCATAATGCCATTATGTCAACCAGAAAATTTACTTCACCATGATATTAAGCTATGGAAGCATGCACACTGAATTAGAAAGTAAAATTACAAGATTATATTGGGCAAATATCAATTCATTAAACCAAAAGTGGTTCAAGTGATGTGCTAAACTGAACATACTCCAAATTCTAATATAATTTCAATTGATGTGCTAAACTGAATATACTTCCGATTTACTATTATGATGATCCTATTAGTTTTAATCATAAATTACTAAAAAGATTTAAAAAAGAAACTAAAACAAAAACTGCTAACCTATTGCACATAAATGAAAAATAAATGGCGAACAATTGGTCTTTGAGAAGTTAAATGAATTAAAATGATTATGCACAACAATAAGTGGAGGAAAGCATTCAGTTTTTGAACTACTTCTTTATATTTGTTGCAAAGTAAACAATCAATATTTTCATACATTACAGAAAGCTAAGAACATATTAAAGTATTTCGAATCTTGAAAAATAATAAGATCGTAAATTTGTTGAAGATACATGATCTAAAATTCATATAATCTAAATGAACTAACAGTCTAACACGCGCATCTAATTTTCATTGCAATATAAAATTATAAATGCCTACAAAACAATTCATCCTGCCATTATGACAACCAACCAGAAAAACTACTTCACAATGATGCCAAGTTATGGAGGGATGCACACTGGATTAGAAAGTAAACTTACAAAATAATTTTTGGCAAATACCAATTTATTAAACCAAAAGAAGTTCAAGTGATGTACTAAACTGAACATTCTCCCAAGTTACTATTATGATGAGCATATTAGTTTTAAACATAAAATTACTAAAAAGATAAAAAGAAGAAACAAAAACAAAAATTTATAACCTTGAAACTGTTTATGATAGATGACATCCTGAGGAGATGCACTGCTTCTGCACAAAAAATCACTCGGTTAACTCATTATTGTTGCAACTGGGAAGATGTGATCACGTACAAAAAGTTTGTAATGGAGAGGAGATGAGAGATGATGAAAGAAATTGGAGGTTGCAAATTTGCAGGGGAATAGAAGAAAAGATCCCACGCCTCTTCGAATTCGAAGAACAATTAGATACATGCAACTCGAAAGTTGAACACTACGAAATTGAAGCATCACTGAGGGAAGAAGAAATACTGCCGTAGGAGTTGTGTTGTAGGGGAGAAAGTTTGGATGGTTCCGTGGAAGTCTAGGGTTAGCATGATATATATATATATATATATATATATATATATATATATATATATATATATATATATATGAGGAGGGATACAAGCCCATGTGGGTTTGTACTTGTTTGCTTTATGTGAGAGAGCGTATGAGAGCCTATCTCATATGGCGTATGATACCCATTAATCCATATATATATATATATCAAATTGTGGGTCAACTGGCCAGGAAGGAATTTCCTCTGTGGCTAACTCATGGCCCCCTCCCCTCTTTTTTTGAATTTTTTAAAGTTGTACTCATTCTAAAACCTTACAACCCCATATATAGATGAACCTTACGTGTATGTGACTCTCGATCCACCCGTTACAAAATGTTCTATTATTCTAAAACCGTTGAATTTGCAATGGTTAAATTGATAGCTAAATAGCATTGGATTCATTTGATTTTTGGTGTGGTGATCATTCAAGATGTGTATAACAAGTCCCAATTTTTTTTAAAAAATAGGTGGGATATGTGTATCACATGACCAAGGAGGAAATTTTCCTCATTGGGCCGTTGATACCCATTGTTCTCATATATATATATATATAATAATGGGTATCATTTGCCATATGAGAGGGTCTCTCATATTCCATCTCACATAAAGGGGGCAAGTACAAGCCCACATGGGCTTGTACTTGTTGTACTTGCCCCCTTTATATGAGAGGGAATATGAGAGACCATCTCATATGGCGTATGATACCCATTATTCTCATATATATATATAAGAGGAATGGAAAATTTTCTTGTGCTAACAGCGTTTTGGTGGCCAAAAAAGATTTTTTAAATTTTTTGCAATGTGTTCTACAAGTTGTTAGCTACATCTCCAACAATTTTCAAATGAATCCAACACTTTTTGAGCCTCCATCCATGTATTTCAAAAAAACTGCTCCGAAATCTGGAACTTTCAGTGCAATTTTTTTGAAATGCATTGATGGAGGCTCAAAAAATGTTGGATTCACTTGAAAATTGGTGGGAATGTAGTTAACAAGTAATAGAATACATTGCAAAAAAATTTAAAAATATCTTTTTGGCCACCAAAGTGCTGACAGCACAAGAAAACCGAACCTGTGCTGTCAGCACACTTCCATATTCATATATATATATATATGAAAGTAAGTTTGTATCTGTATTAATAATCGGAGCAAAAGCTATATAAGCAACACTAGTAGTAAGGAAAGGAGAGACGAGGGGGTAGGAAGGGGATATGGCACAAGCGCAGTCACCCTCCACTAGCCTTGCCAGTACCACTCCAACCAATGGAAGAGCAAAAATGATATACAAGTATATCAGAAAGTATATGTTCGAGCAAAAGGCAAAACAAGATTTAGAGCAAAATCAGGTACCGTTATGAGATCCCCAATTAGTATATGGTACACTAATGGGTATGTGACGTCGTATGAAATTGTCCAAATTATTAGCTCGGAAAAACTAATTTTTTTAAAAAAGGTTTAGGTTATACACATTCTAAAAGCTTAAAACCTCAAATATCATTGAACCTTAGTGGTATTTGACACTCGATGTACTCATTACAAAAAAGTTTTGTTGTTTTGCAATCGTTGAATTTGCAATAGTTAGATCGAGGGTCATATAGTATTAGATTCACTTGATTTTTGGTATAGTGATCATCCCTGACATGTCAAACACATCAAAAAAAATATAAAAATTATTTTAAAAAATGTATATATATGCATCAGTACATGAAATTTTACCACACTGATAGCACATTTACATTATATATATTAATAGAGAACAAGTAATACCTGATAAAAATGATCAGCTACGTTAACATCCACATTTTCATTGACCGAGGACAGAGCAAGCACTTGGGTCGTACTTGCTTTTACTTTTTCCTGGATCAATGAAAACGTGCCACATTAGCGCATTCACTTGACAATTTTTGAGCAGGTGCCATTTGTTTTCCATTAATCTTATACATATATGAGAATAATGTGTATCGTATTGTTGGATATTGAGTCACTTTTATGTATATTTTGATGATGAACAAACAATTTGTTGCGCTAATAAGTTTGTGAGTGTAGGTACAAAATTTAAATATTCATAAGGCTCAAAGCCAAGAAGAAATATATTCAAGACTGTTGGAACTAATGAGAAGTGAATGAAGAGTTAAAAATTCAATGCTTAAGATGCTCAACCAAGACCAATGATAAGATCAATAAGACCAAGGAATCAAAGACAAGGAGATGGACTACATCAAAGCTTTAGTAATGTAAGTAATGTAATTTATGATGTAATTTTTCCGTCTTAG
Source organism: Scilla litardierei (assembly GCA_030789695.1). NCBI lineage: Eukaryota > Viridiplantae > Streptophyta > Magnoliopsida > Asparagales > Asparagaceae > Scilla > Scilla litardierei. Next base: position 154,589,156 of record CM061142.1, read on the forward strand.
ATTTATTTTCATAAGTCTAGTTGAAGCACTTACACGCTCTTAGGAAAATATTTAAAATTCTTTAAAATTGTTTTGAAATATTTTGAAAACTTTTCCTAAGTTTTAAAAGTTTAAAACTCAAGCTTTATAGGCAGCCTAATCGATTAGATAAATACCCAGTCGACTAGAATGAAGATTGGAAATTAGGCTAGCAGTATGTAAAACTAGTTGATTATAGTACTAGAACTAGTTGACTAACACGTGAACTAGTCAACGAGCAGACGTACTATAATTGACTAGAAATAGAGTGTAACAAATTTTTTGACATGACTAGTCGACTAGAGTACAATGACTAGTCGACTAGCTGATGCCTAGTCGACTAGAAAATGTACTCAGGTCGACTTGAACTAGTTGTTGAGCTTTTTCTGAAAATCTGGAACTAGTCGTTTTGACTGTTTTCAAGGACTGTTTTGGGATTTCATTGAGCACGAAACTCACCATATATATCGAGGGTTATTCACATGTTCTTTTAACAATCTATGATCAATATTTCTTGAGAGAAATGTTTTCTAAGTGCTCAAACTTTTAAGCAAAATCCTCTTTTGGTCATTTGTTTTCAAGTTTTCAAACAATTTTTGGCCAAGCTCTTCTTGATCTCCAAAACTCTGAAATTTCTGAATTTCCATATTCTAATGATCCAAATATTCTATAGCCACACAATACACAATGTGCTTTCAATCAAGGCTATATGTCTCTTTGTTCATCAACCAACGGTTTGTAAGTATAATTTACCTTTATATTCTTAGGAGAGGTTTAGTTCTTTCTTTATGAGAGTGTTGTTTGTGGTTGAGAAAATCATCATTTGTTAAGTTGGTTGATTTGTAGAAATCCTCATTTGGTGATGTGGTTGGTTTGTTGGAAAATCCCCAAGTGTTGAGGTGTTGTAAAGTGAAAAATCTTCAAGTATTTGAGGTGTGGTGAAAATCGTCTTGGTGAAGGTGTGATTGTAAAATCCTCAAGTTGTTAAGATGATAAAAAATCCTCATTGTAGGTGATGTAGTTAGAAATCCTCTCATTTGAGAGATTTATTGTCGATTAAATCCCAAGAAAGATTGGGGACTGGGTTAGATCCGGAGTTGTTAAATCAGAATAAATTTGGTGTGTTAGCATTGCTCTCCTTTATGCTTTTTTGTGCTTGCAATTATTATTATTCTGCTGTCACTCTTTGTTTCTTTTTTGCAAGTATTCTTTGTTGATTAAGACCCAGGTGAGGCAACTCTCGTTTGTCTTAGATAGAATCTTTAGATAGTATGATACATATAAGGCTTAGCCTTATATACACATCCAAAACTCACATCTCCGTTAAATTTTCGAGGATCGGAACCGTTCTTTTTTATCTTCATATTCTAAAACCCCAAAACATATGGGATGAACTCAAGGGGTTTTGCCGAGGTGAAGCCAAGGGTTTTGCCAATTCATCTACTCGACAAAAATTTAACGGTTTTGCATGAATAGAACTTTTGCGATGTGTGGATGAACGGGCAAAACCTCTTGGGTCACCCGATATTTGGCGTTTTAAGGTTTAGAGTATGAAGATAAAATAAACTGTTTATCCAAAAAAGTTACAACGATGGGAGTTTTGGAGGCTGCTTATGAGGCTAAGCCTTATATGCCATATGATACACATTATTTTCTATATATATACAGACACACACTAGAAAATACACATGTCCTAAGGGCACGGGGTCCAAGCTCCCCGTTTCCATCAGGCAAATCCCCAACAAAAGCCATCCATTGACCATCGCCTCTCCCCAATTCCCATCTGTCATCTATCTTCTCCCCCCACTCCCAGATGTGAACAAAATAACCAATGTCTCTTATCAAGTCAAAATTCCCCTCCCATCTTCCTCTGACATCTCTCTTCTCTCCCCCTCCAATTAATGCATCAGAACCCCCATCATTTCATTTCCATCAACCATCATTCCATTCCCAGCAACCATCAACCCTCATTCCATCTCCCATTCCCACTCCCATCAACAACAGAACCACCCCTCAAGCACACACCCAGAGCCAACCAACGGCCCGACAGACCCCACAAGAAACCATCCCGGCCTTCCTTGCTGACTGGGACACGTCCATGCCATTCTTTTATCAAAATGTTTGTCCTAGTCAGCAGATTCTCTCCCTCAAATATATATATATACTAGTCATAACCCATGCCCGCGGGTAAGGTTCATTTAAGATTTTTTCCCGCCAAATCTTTGTTTCCAAAAATTATTTCCACAGCCAAAATTGAGCGGAACAACAAATTAGCATAAAAATATTTAGCGGCATGGGCGCCTTAGACACGGAACAACAAATTTGGCGCATGCGCTTTCGGTACGGAACAACAAATTCGGCGCAGGCGTCTTTGGCACAAAACAACAAATTCGGTGTAGAACAACAAAGTCGGCGTTAGCGCCTTCGGTTCGGAACAAGAAATTAGCGTAAAAAAATTTAGCGCCTTGGACGCGAAACAATAAATTCGGCGCATGCGCGTTCGACACCGAACAACAAATTCGGCGCATGCGCCTTCAACACAGAACAACAAATTCGGTGTAGAACAAACACAACAAATTCGGCACAGAACAACAAATTCAGCGCGGACGCCTTTGGCGCTGAACAACAAATTCGACGCGGGCGCCCTCGTGAAATTATTCTCATTTTGTTGTCCCATGCGTCGAAGAGACGGTATGCCTCATGTTGAGAGAGAGATTATTCGATCTGCAACATTAAGTGCAAGTCAAAGTTTTTTCCCACATGCATTAATTGAGTGCACTCTGCTATTACACAAACTTTCATTCCCCAAAAATTTTCATTTCTCCAAAAATTTTCATTTCCCAAGAAATGTTTTTTCCACCAAAAGTTTCTCAAAATCTCATCTCAACAGTTGATTTCCCAAGATTAAATCCAAGCCGTCTTTCTATCAACCTGTTTGTCCTAGTCAGCTTGTCTTAGTCAGCCCTAGAATTCAAAAATAGTTGGCAAATGTAATATATATATAAATATAAAGAAAAAGGGATTTAGGGTGCCTCCTTAGATTAAATCTAAGGAGCTACAATTTTTTTGAATTTTTTCATTGATTTATTTTTCAGATCATAGATGATCAGCATACCAAATTTCAAGGTATTCCAATACTTTTTGAGCCACCATCTACCCCTTACAACTTCAACGGTATGAAAATGTGCTTAAAACCCATGAAGTTGCAAGGGGTAGATGATGGCTCAAAAAGTATTAGAATCTCTTGAAATTTGGTATGTTGATCATGCATGAGGTGAACAACAAACCTATGAAAAAAATTTCAAAAAAAATGTGAGATGTATGTATGTTTGTCCCCATGTGGGATGTTTGTCTCATGCGGTAATGTCACATCGCCACATGGGCGCCACATGTGACATCGACCTCATCCACAACCCAAAAAAATAACCACCTCAAGCTCACTTATTTATATGGTTGTCATTCCTTCCTCATCCCAAAAAATCACCTCAAGCTCACTTATTTACATGTTTGCCCTAGGGGGGTTTTCCCCTTATAACCCCAATGGTTTTTACATTTATCCTTTTACCTCTCGACGTATCGACACATATACCCACACTTCTTACTTCTTTACGTTTGCATGCGTGCACCCCATCCTGTTTGTGAGAGATTTTTTGCCGTTTTCAATGGTTTTTTAGTATCTATTTAAGCTAGGTTTGCTGAATGTTTTCAAATGATTATTGAGCAGTTTTAAATATTTTAAAGCACTTTTTCAAGCTCTCTCTTGCTCTAAAAGATCTAATTTTGGCTATTGTTCTTCGTAGTTTTTGAATCTTATTTTAAATCTTTTAAGCACTCTTTTGGCCATTCAATCTCTCTATTTTAATTCTATATTTTACAAGAGATTGTTTCAAGTTTTGTTTTTGATTTATTTGTTCTTCACTTAAATCTATTTGAGACCAAAACAAGGATTTTTCTTATAGCCACACAAAAATACAAAAAGCTTCAATCTCTGGCTATAGGATCAAGGGTGTAGCAAGTTCTCATCATCAAAGGTTTGTAAGGCTCAACGGAGGTTTGGTAAGTAATTTGGTATGATTGATGATTGGTTTGTAAACACACACAAGGGTGTGGTATTGATTGATATTGTGTTGTAAAGCCTCAAGAGTGGAGGTTGTTGGGTTGGTTTAGAAATCCTTGCTAAGAGCAAGGTGTGGATTGTTGGTTGTGTTGTAAAAATCCTCAAGGAAGGTTCTCATCTTGAAGAGGATGTGTTGTATTGATTCCCTAGTGAGAGGGAAGTGGATTGGAAATCCTAGTCAGTGGTATAACTAGATATGTAAGAAATTCCTTGCAAGTGAAGCTACATGAATATGGGGAAAATGTGCATGTGCATGTACGCAAGTTAGTTACATGCGCACTGTTTCCTCCTTTTTCAGTTTTTTTGCAAATTTTTTCCTGTGAGTGTTGACCTCATGGATGATCAACATACCAAAAATCAAGTAATTTCAATACTTTTTCAATACCAAAAATCAAGTGATTTCAATAATTTTTTTTCAAAAAAACTAAAAAGGGGGGAAATGGGTATGTGCGCATGTAACTTACCTGCGCACATGCACATTTTTCCATATATATATATTTTTTTGAAAGGTAATAGAGATCTTTATTAAGAATGTAACTTTCCATATATATATACATACATATATATATACATACATATATATATGGCAATCTTCGGGTGCGAAAAACCCCGTGCGAAAGCCGTGCGAAATCTTTTTTTTTATTTTTTTGAAATTTTTTTTTCAAAAATTCTTTTTTTGATGTTTAATCCATACAATTATATACCCTAGAGAAAATAATGGGTGAACCCGTTGGGCATTAGAGCACCATCCACCCGTTACAAATTTAACGGTCTCAAAACGTGCGAATTTGATGAAATGCCTTGATCGAAGGCCAAATGACATTATTTCTCAACCATTATTTTTTTATAACAACAATAATGATGAAAAAAGAATTTTTGAAAAAAAATTTCAAAAAAAAACTAAAAACATTTTCGCACGGTGCGAAATGTTCTCACATGAAGATTTACATATATATATACATATATATACATATACATGTATATATAAAGTTGGGTTTCAGGTTTAATGGATTTAAAATCATTAAAATCTGAGGCCTACCTGAATTTAAATTGGATTCTAAACTAGCGGTCCATATCCACCCAAAAGCCGTTTGGGTCCTAAAGTTCAGATCCAAAACCAAAAAAACATAAGATATACATGTGGGTTAATAAGCTAACGGATTAATGGGTTCCATTTACTGCCTTATGGGCGGCACTTGATCGATGTTTCCTTATATTACATGTGAAGAATATTAAAGTAATGTGTGATGTTCTATTCTTTTCGGAACTTGAAACTTAGATGTAGAAGCCCTAGAAGAAATCGCAAGTTTCTTGTATAACAGAAGATAAGAAAGACCATCACATTTGTTGACGGATGGGTTCTAGCCAACAGTAAGGTGGGTTGACTCGGACGCCTCTGATGAGGTGGACCCTCGTCAGCGGTTGAGAATGACCCGCGGTGGTTGGAAACCGGGTCGGAGAAAGCCAAGCTCAAGCTACCTGGCGGAAGCTCGACCTATCTCTGATGGTCCTAGACAAAGCTGGACCTAACTCTGGGTCGAATTGAGCGACTTGATGACCTGCTAGCTGGGTTGCCCCATGAGCTATCTGCAGCACAGTTAATCGTTAAGAGGGTTCGATCTGGGTTATGACCCAAACCCCTCCGATGCTTAAGTCAGTATTGGACTTAAGATGACTTGGGGCTAGGGATGAGAATGGGCATGCCCAAAGCCCAATCGGGCACCCATTCAGAATGTGGCATGCCCAATTGGGTGCCCGATTGGGCTTTGGGCATGCCCATTCTCATCCCTACTTGGGGCAGCAGGATCGATCTAATGGAAGATCGAACGATTGTTATCGCTCTGAGTTAATGAGGAAGAAATATTGAAGTGGAAAGCAATGGAGAAGTTGTCAGCGTACCTATTATTCAGTACACCTGCCGTGTGAACCCATTTTCTACCCTTCATCTATCCATTATAGATGATGATTTCTTCTCCCAGATGTCTATAGTAACGACCTCTCTTTTATTGCGGCATCATTTTCCTTGAAGTGGGTAACAGTTGTCCTCTTAATTCACCATTATTAGCCAATTTCATGCGGTTAGCGGGGCCCAAAGGGTAAATGAGCTAGCTCTTTGACTGGGTAAGAGCTCATCGTTCTTGGTGGGTTTCTGGGCTACTGGGCTGATGCTTAGCATTTCTAGTGGGCCTCACTTTCCAAGCAGAACATCTCTCCGCTTCATGGACCGGATCTATGTATCAACAATGGCCCATATCACTTAGACTCAATCGAGGTGTCGATTGAGACTGAGTGATGTGAAACATCATTAAATGGGCGCGGCAGTTGAAGCTAAAACGTTTGATTTCGACCGCCAAAACTCTCACTTCTTTGCTTCAGTTGCTGCATTGGTTCGAGGTTCGGAGCATCGACGACACCAGATGCAGACACATGCATCCTCCTGAATGTCCAAGCTAGGTTCGGCGGCTAGTTCTCTGAAGAGGAGACCAAGTGGCAAACTCTTTTAACTTCATCTTTGAGAAATCTTGCTTTTGCTAAAGCATCTTTCGCTTGTCATCAATCGTCGCTAGGGTAGACTTTCTTCCATCGTCTGCTCTTTTTTAGCTTCTAATGTTGATAATCAGTGATGTATTCCAATCAGAAGCCCTAAGTAATCGTCGATCCTCCCAATATGATTCGGTCCCTAGAAAGGGCAACAGATCGCTCATGGAGCCTAGAGTTCCCATTTTACGGGCCGGCAAGTCGCCTAATGTACCTTAAGAAATCTTGGATCTAGTTTCCGAACTATTTTTTTCCTTAACCGACAAGATCCAAACCGATTATCTTTCTTATCCTTACGGATGTCGGATACCTGAATTGAATGAAAGGATTTGTTTTCTTAAGATGCGAGAAGCTGGGGTTTATGTGAAAGTCTTTCAATTTGGCCTCCGCTTTCCTCTTCATCCCTTCATCCTTGAAGTTTTAGGTTATCTAGAGCTTTCTCTTTGTCAGCTTGTGCCCTTGGCCATCTCCCCAGTGGTAGGCTTTATCATGTTAGCTTGTTGAACAAGATAAGACCTTCCATCCCGCTCTTTTGGTTCTTTTTCCAAATTGAGATCGACTCCCGATGTGTATAGCATCACATCGTCGTTTGAAAAGACAGAAAAGTTCTATGGGATCTCCCTAGTTCTGCTCACAGCTGGAAAGACTCCTTTGTTTTTGTTACTTTCCCGAAGGTTGCCACTCATTGGGGTAAATCCATACCTTATCTATCTGAGAAACTGATGTTATCTTTGGTTGAGGTCAAGGCAGCTAAACTTCTGCTACGTCACCCACAAGTGAAGAGGTCGACCAAGCATTTGTTAGACAATGGTTTGATGAAGATCGTTCTATGGAATGCTTATTGTCTCGATGCCTCTTCCACGATTGATTACATTAATCGTCTCTCTTCTTGCAGAGATGGTCGGCCAAGAATTTGAGGTTTGCCCCCTAATTTGCTGAAGCTTCGTCGAGAGCAACACAAGAAAAAGAAGGCAAGTAGCTCTGCCCTTCACTCGCCACCCTGCCACAACCAAAGTTCATCCAAGGGAAAAGGATAGCTCGGAATGATATCTGGGTCGTTGTCTCAGGCCCCCTTGCTGACGACTTCCACCCAGGGCGTTCCATGATGAGCTTGCCATTGCCCTCGACCCTCGCTTTTGACGTCTTTACTACGGCCGTTCATAGCGCATGCTCAGCCTTGCATTTGGCACCACTTCCGGACGTTATCACTCAGGTCATGGATTCGAGGCCTGAAGAGCTTATGCAAAAGAAAAGAGATCTCCTTTCTATTGAAAAGGGAGATACTGAGAAAAGGAGCAAGACAGGAGATACAGCCCTCCCCGTCATGGCTTTTCATAAAGGTGGCATTCCTCGACCCAGTCTCTTCAGAGCCAATCGAGAGCTCACATTACTTCCCCGGATGAGCACATGCCACCTTTGAGCCAGTCGAATGACAGGTGGCCATGGGGTGGTCTCGATCCACATGCGTCATTGCTGGGTCCAATCCCTCAAGAATACGAGGGAACCTTACTGATGAATCTACGGTCCTCCGCCCCTTAAAAACATTTTCGAGGGGAGCACCTTCAACCTCCTTATAACGTGTGGGAGGATGAGTCGGCCTTCTTGGATTATGGGGCGACCACTCGTCTTGTGGAGAACTTAATCCTTCCCCGTGATCGTGAAGATCTTCAGTTGATGGATCACGAAAGGCCAGCCAATTTCGTGGTAGGCTGCGGCTATCAGGTTGGTCATTCGTCCCTTCATCTCAGTTTTGTCTCATCGGCACGTCTGACCTCAATTTCACGCAGATGTCCGTCATTGGCACAGAGCTCCGTCGTCTGGTTGCGGATACGATGGATATCGATGCCCAACTCACTTCTGAGCGCCAGAGAGCAACTGCTACCGAAAATAGGGCCGCTGAACTTGAAGCTAGAATAAAAGTGTTGGAGGAAGACTTGGATAAAGAGAGGAATGCAAGGTCCAAAGCTGTTTGGGAAGCATCGAAGGCTAAAGATAGCGCTGCCTCCTTGTCTACTGCAAAGAAAGTCGCCAAGGAGCGATGGCAGAGAGAAAAATCTTAGCTCTAAGATGGATAACTGACTTGGACGGCTACCCCTGAGAGGCTATAAGGCTAGAGCTTTCTTCTGAGCTTTCCAATTTACCCGAGGATTCTCTCTTGCATGTCCGAGAAAGTGTTCGAAGCAGATTCCTCGAGCCAGGAAAGCAAGGGGCCACTGATGAGTCGTCTTTAAACAAACCGTAGGATGATGCCGCTCCCTGAGCTCGAGGTCCTTGTATAGGTTTGGCATGCCACTTTGTATAGGTCGACTGCTTGGAAAAATTTGTTGCAAAAATGTAATCGCCACTTGACAGCATCCAAATTGAAAATTGTGTTTTTGGATATTGTGTGATGAGCGCTAAGCTATATCTATATTACAATTGAGGGCAGATTTTGAATTTGTCCTATGTGGCAATGTCACATCAAGTTTTGGAGGGAAATTTTTGGGTTAAAGAAAAATTTGTTGGGAATACACAAAAGCATTGAAATTAGGAATGGCCTTTTAATATTAGTTATGAAAAAAATGTTGTGCATACACACAATCTCATCTTGGGAATGAACGCGAGCTGTGAAAGAATGAACGCGGGAGATGCTGCCAACTCATTGATCAGCGTTGCAAAACCCTATAAAATTTCGATATCATCTGCTGATATTTCAGGGGAAACTAATAATTATTTATGTTTGTTTAAAATTAGTGGGCCCAAGATTTTTAAATGAACAGTGTCCCAAGGGCACTGGTTATATGTATATGAAGCCATCGTCGAAGGCGCCAGCTAAATTTTTTAACGCTAATTTGTTGTTCCGCGCCTAAGGCACCAGCGTCGAAATTGTTGTTTTACATCGAATGAGTTGTTCTGCGCCGAAGGCATCCACGTCGAATTTGGTGTTCTGTGTCGAAGGCGCATGCGCTGAATTTGTTGTTCCGCGCTAAAGGCGCCCGCGCCATTTTTAACGCTGATTTGTTGTTCCGCGCCTAAGGCACCCGCGTATATTTATATAAGCCCCCTCAACGATGCTCGAGTGTGGGTATAGAGAGAATACGAAGCTCGGTCCATTGAACGACGTGTGCAGTTATCCTTACGCGGCCTTGTTGCCATAGGAATCTATAATTGTATAACTCGGTTGGTGCACGAGGGGAGTGGCCCCTCGACTTACGTCCGACGAGAGTCGTTCGATAGCGAGGGTTGGTCCCTCGAGTTACATCTGACGAGAGTTGTTCAATGGTGAGGGTTGGTCCCTCGACTTACATCCGACGACAATCGTTAGGTGGCGGCGGGAGTGTCCCCTCGACTTACGTCTGACGAGAGTCGTTCGATGGTAGGATGGCCCCCCCGACTTATGTCCGACGAGACTAAAGAGTTTGTCCCTGACCAAGGGATCGGTTGACCCACGAAGGGTTAGCCCTTCGATCGTATAGTCGATCGGTCGTGGAAATACGATGTTCGAGACAGATTAGACTAAAACATGTGTTTTGGATACTATGCAAAGCAAGACACAGCCGACCCCACACTTGCGATGCATTTATTAGCTCGATAAAATACAAATGACAAAAAGCAATAACTGGTGTGACTCACTCTCTTCACTTGCATGCTTATTGGTAATACTTTCGCAAATGCTTCGTATTCCAAAGGTGAGTGAGTTCCTTACCCTCCATGGTAGAGAGCCGATAGATGGCCGGGCCGAGGACGTCTGTCACCATGTAGGGGCCCTCTCACTTTGCAGCGAGCTTTTCTTGTCGAGCTATTTTCAGAGAAAAGGTAGCCTTTCGTAACACCAGATCGCCTGTGCAAAAACTTCTCCGAACTTTGAAGTTGTAGTAACGAGCCAAACGACCCATCTGATGAGAGTAGTAAGGGCTCGATCTCTAACCTCGTCGATCAATTGCGAGTTGAGCTCGAGTCCTTTTGAGTTTCTTTCCTCGTCGAAGTGCCTGAGGCGAAGATGTTCTTTCTCTACTTCAACATGTACGACTGTCTCACATTCGTAGGCAAGCATAAAAGGGGTCTCTCCTGTAGAGTCTTTGCGGGTCGTCCTATATGACCAAAGTATGCCGGGGAGCTCCTCTGGCCACGCACATCTAGCTTCACTGACCTTCTTCCGTAACGGCTCTAGGATACACTTGGTAGCTGCCTCCGCTAGCCCATTGGACTGATGGTGAGCCACAAAAGCAAAGTATAGCTTGATCTTTCATTCAGAGCAAAATCCTTTGAACACAGCACAGTCGAATTGTGTTCCGTTGTCAGTGACAATGGATCGAGGGCGGCCGAATCGACAGAGGATCAATTTTCACACAAAACTTTTGACATTCTTCCAAGTTAATATGAGCCAAAGGTTCCGCCTCGATCCATTTGGTAAAGTGGTCTATGGCCACGATCAAGAATTTTTGTTGTCCGTTCGCCGGGATGAAAGGCCCAAGGATGTCAAATCCCCGTTTAGTAAATGGAACAAGGCTAATATTGTGTATCATGTCCGTTAGAGAGGCCGAGTCGTTCTTTGCAAACATTTGGCACATTGGACATTTTCGCACGTACTCGGTTGCCTCCATGAACATAGTCGGCCAATAATAAACCTATTTCAAGGCTTTCAGTGCTAGTGCCTTCCCTCTACAACGGTTCCCACAGATGCCTTCGTAGATCCCTCGGATCACATAATCACATTCCTGTGGGTTCAAACATTTGAGGCAGGTAGTGCATCGTACCTGGCCCATCGCCTTTTGTACAACGAGCCCTCATGCAGAACGAACTGGAAGGCTATCCTTTCCAACTTTCGTGCCTCAGTTGGGTTGGTCAGCTTTTCTCCGGTCTCGAGGTACTTAATTATAGGGTCCATCCAATTTTTTTCTCGGTTGACGCTCAGCAATTCTTCTTGCAAGCTTGGGCGCATGAGGTTCTCCACGTACACAGCTCATCCTAACTCTGTTAGCAATGACGAGGAAAGTTTTGATAGAGTGTCGGCATGGAGATTCTCTGATCGAGGCTGTGGTATAATACCTTCACTTGCTCAAACTTCCCCAACCCAGCTCTCGTGATCCGCAAGTAGTTCTGCATTGTTTTCTCGAGCCTTGTATTTTCGTGTCCCCCAGCGGACGATCAAGTTGGAGTAAGTTTACAAGTAGACACTTCGTGTCCCCAAAGCTTAAGTCAGCCTGCGGTCGTTAATGGTAGCCTCATATTCCGCCACGTTAGTTGTTGAGAAATTAAAACGAAGTGTGTATTCAAGTATGTTGCCTTTTGAGGTTGGACAATTATTCCCGCTCCACCCCTGGCCTTGGTAGCTGATCTAACCACCTGCACGATCCATATTCCTCCTCCCAATGCGGCTGCTGACAGGTCACTACCTATTGAGAAAGTAGAAGGTTGATAATCGAATTAACAGCTTGCACCTTTGTCGGGGATTCGTCGTCGTAAGTGAGCTCGACGATGAAATCAGCTAGAGCTTACCCTTTGATGGTTGTCCTTGTCTTATAGTGAATGTTGAATTCACTCTTACAGTCTACATCCCACTCAATGGCCTTCTTATCGCCTTTGGAGAGAGCTATTGACTTTCTCAAGCCCTTGAAGAAAGGAAGCGATCGCCCCAACGATTTTGACAAAAAACTACCAAGGGCTGCAGTCTTGTCATTCAGTCTATGAAGCTCTTTGATTGTGGTTGGCTCCTTCATGCCTACAATCTCCGCGACCTTGTTAGTGTTGCCCTCAATTCCTCGGTTCATTAGCATGAAGCCAATGAATTTTCCAGATCGGACCCCAAATGTACATTTAGCAGGGTTCGGTCGGAGATTATACAGTCGAATCTTTACAAAAGTCTCCCTAAGGTCCGTGATATGGTTAGCCGGGCTCTTCAATTTGACCAAAATATTAGCGACATAGACTTCTAAGTTTCTCCCAATCTGAGCTTTGAAGATTTTATTCATCATTCGTTGATAAGTTGCCCCGACATTCTTCAGACCAAATGACGTCTTTGTATAGTAGAAAATCAATCGGTCTGTAATGAAAAAGATCTTTTCTTCATCTGCAGGTGCCATTTAGATCTGATTGTAGACAAAGAAGGCATCCATGGAACTCAAGAGTTCATATCTGGAGGCATTATTAACGAGATGGTCAATCCGAGGTAGGGGATAACTAGTCTTCGGACACGCCTTATTAAGATTGGTGACGTCGACGCACATCCTCCATTTGCCATTGGCTTTCTTCACCATCATCACATTGGGTAGCCACTCAGGATAGTGGACCTCCCGGGTGAAGCCAACCTCTAAAAGTCGATCCACTTTTTCAACAGCTGCTTTCATATTATCACCCATGATGTTCTTTTTCTTCTGCTGTATGTGTTTAAAAGTCGGATCGACGTTCAACTTGTAGGAGATGACCCGAGGGTCGATGCCATGCATGTCATTAGAAGATCAGGCAAATACATCGGCATTCTCCCTCAGAAAAGTAATCAATTGTTCCCATAAGTCGAAGGGGATTCTCGACCCAATAGAACAGTTTTCCCTTCTTTTGAGAGAGATGGAATTTGTCTCCTCGATCGCGGTAGGACGTCGGTATGCCAGATCGCCCTTGTCGACGTGGAGATCAATCGGGTCTGCCTGCTCCTGATCGAGGTAGACAAGAGGTAACATGACCTGACCTGCATCTAATTCCCTTTCACCTTTTCGACCCCTTGGGTAGTCTGAAACTTAATCATCTGGTGAAAGGTAGATACTACCAGAGTTGATAATCGGTTTGCCAATGATTCCGTTGTAAGCAGAATTGATCTTTACCACGATGAAGTTGATCAAGCGGGTGATCTGGTGCGGAAACTGTCCTAGGGTGACAGGCAGCGTGATCACGCCAGCGACAGGCGCAGAGTGGCCCGTGAAACTGGCCAGTGGGCCAGGACACTTCAACTCGGATGAAGTCAATCACATCTTCTCCAATGTAGTGAAGAAGAGTATGTCGCATGAACTTTCCGTGTCGACAAGCAATCGCCTCACTTCCACCGTGCCACTGATGGCGCTGATGACGATGGCATCGTCATGTGGCATCTCCACACCATCCAAATCTTCATCTTAAAAGGATATAGTGGATGTGGCGTCCCTTGGACATTTTTGTCCCACAGTAGTGGTCAGCACCCTCACAACATACGAACTCTGGAGAGAGGAAGACAACTCGTGGTGTGGTGGTCCACCCAATATCATGTCAAGGATATCGATACAGGGAGGAATCGAGGCATTCTCCATGGAAGGGACGAGCCTCTCTATCCCTCAATTGGTGGGGCAAGTCAACATTACCCTTTAAATTACGGAGGGCGGGGATGTTGACTTCTCTTTCCCACAAACGGCATCAACTGTTGACGGATGGGTTCCGGCCAACAGTAAGGTGGGCTGACTCGGACACCTCTGATAAGGTGACACTCGTCAGCTGTTGAGAAGGATCCGCATGGTTGGAACCCGCGTCGGAGAAAGCCAAGCTCGAGCTACCAGGCGGAAGCTCGACCTATCTCTGATGGTCCTGGACGAAGCTCAACCTAACTCTGGGTTGAATTGAGTGACTTGATGAGCTGCTGGCTGGGTCGTTCCACAAGCTATTTGCAGCACAGACAATTGTTAGGGGGTTGGATCTGGGTTCCGATCCAAATTCACTCCGATGCTTAAGTCAGTATTGGACTTGAGATGACTCAGGGTAGCGTGATCGACCTAATGTGAGATCGACCGATTGTTGTTGCTCTGAGTTAACGAGGAAGAAATATTGAAGTGGAAAGCAAGAGAGAAGTTGTCAGAGTACCTAGTATTCAGTATCTCTGCCGTGTGAACCCGTTCTGCCCTTCTTCCGTCCATTTATAGATGGTAATTTCTTCTCTCAGCTGTCTATATCAACGGCCTCTGTTTTATCGCTGCATGATTTTCCTTAAAGTGAGGATACCTGATGTCCTCTTAATTCGCCATTATTAGCCAATTCCGTGCAGTTAGCAGGACCCAACGGACAAATGAGCTGGCTCCTTGACGGGATAAAAGCTCATCTTTCTTGGTGGGTTTTCTGGGCTATTGGGCTGAGGCTTAGCATTTCTAGTGCGCCTCAATTTCCCAGCAGAACATATCTCTCCGCTTCGTGGCCGGACCCATGTATCAACAACAGTGGAAGAAAGAACAACATGCCTACTGGAATAGATATTTGCTTGGCCAAAATATAATTCAGAGTCCCCCTTTTCTTTCTTGAAGGCAAGATGTGTATCCTCTTTGCTCCTGGCCTCCTATTATGGGTCATAATATATTTCCTGTCGGTAAATTTTATTTGCGTCCAATTCTCAGGTAAGAGAATCCAAATTGAATTCAGAACCTTCCTTTTTGGAATATGCAACCAGCACATCCCGTGCACTTTGTCCTGCAAATTACAGGTCGGCTCCTCTTACAAAAGTGATCGAATCCACGACCTATTTTAAAAATAGGTAGTAAGATGGATTCCGGCTAAAGAACAAGTGCTTTGGGTTTCGGGCTATCAATTTGGGTCATAGTCCAACGAATCTCCATAGAACATATCTGTTGTCATGGAGAGGATATAGTGTCTCTTCACAGACGAACTAAGTCATATCGTGTAATAAACGATAAACATCAAGGTGTATTGCACCACAACAAGTTCAAACAATTACACGAGAATAGTCCCATCAAGGTGCAGAACTCTACCTTAAGGCTAAACAATCACGTATGGAAGAAAAAAAACATACATCCTTATTAAATGCCATTGAACCATGGCTTTGATGTCAATTTGTAAGAGTGGTATTAACTGAGTTGGATGTGGCAAGTAAGCCCACAAACTGCAATGAGTAAATTGAGTTTCTAGTTTATTTCCTACGTCTATCGCAATTCGTGGGTTTAGTTCCTTCAGGTGGACCTACCGCTCCTACGATAATACTAATTGCATTTAATCTGTTCTTCAACCCCCTTAGTTACATAGATGTTGAAGGAATACATAGTCACTGTAGTTTTAGAAGATACTTTCTGTAGTCATTCTACTGTTCCTTGTAGCAAGAGCAAGCTATACTGTCACGCCCCGCTGCTCGGGTGCCATGACTGTTTTCATACAAATTGGCAGGTCTTACAGTTAACCATTGAGAACAATCTTGGTCATGAGCAGAGGTGAACCCGCATATTCATACAAAATTCTCTCATTAATACATGTGAATACAAAGTCTGATACAATACAAGCGGATGCATACTTTCAGAATACATAAGAAAAAATATATAATAATTATGCTCACGAACTCACACTCAGAAATCTTGCAGAAAACTCAGAATCCTCGAAGATTGAGGTTTCCTTGTATTCCGGATCCAAACCTAACGGTGCAACAAAATGAAGAGCCGCTAGCAATTAAAACAAATCACAATAATTTTAAATTTTAGAATTAAAACAGTGTACATAAGCATGACTAAAAATATAGTAGGAACTGGAAATAAGTGACTAAAGACATGCATGCAAAACAGAGTTTAAAGTTATGTTATTATTATTCTAACAGGTATACCAATCCTAGGCCATGACTCTCATTAAAGAGTGCAATCAGCAATCTGGAATCCATCTTGTACCACAGGGATGCTCACCTGGACTAATTCCAAAATAGAAACGGGAAGCGCTCCGAGTCCAAAAAACAGAAACAGAATGGACTCAAATTATGGTTGACGATACTCTTTGGCATCTATCGGATGCATGGTGAGACCCGATCGGAACACCTGTTGCGGTCATGAAATTAGAAGCATGGCTCCAGTTGCTCCTGGATTCTATTTAATATGAGTTACACCAAAACCTAGTGAGTCTGAAGTACCAAGTGTTGTAAAATGTATATAATTCTCAGTATTAAGTGGTGATGTTCAAGAGATGCTTTAAGGTGCCAGTATTTGTTTGGTCAAGCATGCATCATGACATAGGCTTTAAACTAGTCCAAGGGTCACATGACATATTAGACTTATTATTGATGTCACCTTACAAGTGGCATATTATTAGAATTAGGCTTGTTTAAAACTAGTTTATATGATTGATATGATATGTAATTTAAGTCCATTCATATTTCATGATTTCCAGCTGTTTCAAGAGTCATTATGCCAACAGTTAATATGATTGATATGATATGTAATTTAAGTCCATTCATATTTCATGATTTCCAGCTGTTTCAAGAGTCATTATGCCAACAAGCCCAATTCTAATAATATGCCACTTGTAAGGTGACACAATAATAAGTCCACATGCACGGAAATAATAACAGTTTGTTCCAAGATCATATTTCATCATAGCATATCCATATATATTACTAATTTTTGATGTCTTAAGATTTCATGCATTAAGTGATCCCATAACAATTTAAAATTGAGGAGGGACAACGGTATTGATCTCAGGGAAATCTTATCATCGATTGTTTAAGGATCTAATCCATATATTCATGCTTTCAATGATTACCCACTAACAGACTCATCAGGAATGATTTTTAGCATAATATATGCATGTAATAAATCCAAGAATGAACCCAATGTCACAATAGGGCAAAAGACCAAAATCTAACCAAAGTGGCCCATGGCCTCACAAAAACTAAGCAAATGCCCGCGGATCAAACAAGCTAAAGGGGCAACGCCTATGGCAAACATCCATGTAGGGCAAAGCCCAATCCAACACCCAAGTCCAACACCAACACCACCAAGGTCTAACACCAAGTCCAACACTAGCACCCAACATCAAAGCTCAATACCAAGTCCAAAACCCAGGCCCAACACCAACACACAACAACAAAGCCCAACACCAACACACTACACCAAAGCCCCACTGTAATGCCCTGGGTTCGGGTGCTATTACAATTTCAAGTAATATGCGGGTCCTGCAGGTATAAGTGAAAACAATATAGAGATAGAACATGAAATATTATAAAATTAAAACTTATTTATTTATCCTTCAACGAGTGTACAATGTCTGATGCAGAAAAGAAAAACTACAATCTCTCGACTACCAAAGACAAAGGAAATAAATAAATAAAACTGCATAATACTCTCCTATTAAGTCCTGAAGCTCAAAACACAAGGGTTCTCCACTAGAAATTCAGACTCGTACTGTGTTGCCTCCTCGTAAACCTGTTCGTCAATTAGCATACACAATAGAAATTGTACCACTACCAAGTAAAGTTGATTAAATTTATACTAAGCATTTAGTTAATTTATCTTGTAGAAGTAACAGACATGCAACTGAAAAGCTACAAACGGAGAAGTACCAAGCTATGTACAGTTTAATAACGGGTAATGTGGTCTACAGTTTAATTTAACAGTTTGTGTTATGCCTTATAATGAAGAATACAATATGCAACCTGAAGTCCACCTTGGACCACGGGACCCTAGGCCAAGTCCAAGTACAAAGAAACTGGAGAGAGACTCAGGGTCCTTAAGACAAGAAATAGGAAAAGAGGATCCTCTTAGATACAGGCCGAAAACATGGCTTCAATCGCTTCCGCACTCTCTCACTTATTAGTTTCCCAAACCCCATGAGTCATGTGTCGATTGTACAATTCTAGTTCTAGTTTATGTCAACTGTCAAGTTCTATAATAGTTGTCTGGAGTTCTCTAAATTTCATGTTAATAGTTCAGAAGTGTCCATGTCTATAGTCCCTGACTTACATAGTTAAGACGATATGGAATTCAATGTTTCAATTGTAGCATGTCATGTGTCAGGTACAAGTATCAAGTCATAAACAGTTATATCAGAATCATGCATAACACTTAACTAATTCAATTAGTTGGTACAATAATAGTTTAATATTCCAATCATGCAATACAACCAAGGTCATATCTTAGAGGGTTAACAGTTAATTTCAGTATTCTACATTAAATCTAACAATATCTAGAAACAATTTAAAACCAACGATTTTAAAATAAATAAAAGAAAATAGGAAAAGTTGATGCATATGATCAGATTCGTAATTAACACACTAAATATTTGCAGTTTACCTGCCTGGAAGGGAAAATTTGTGGCATGCACCGAAGAACAGTAATAAAACTACAAACCATCAATAAGAACCAGCCCAGAAGCCCAGTCATAATTAGCCTACGCACAGAGAACAACCTGCGGCTGAAGCCCAATCTACCAAACACAGAGACACGTCACCGAGTCCAGCACAGCCCAAACAACTCAAAGGAATAGACGTGACATCAGAACTCCGCCTTTCTCGAAGAAAGCAACGGTGCAAAGAAACGAAATAGTTGACAGTCCTTAGCAGTCTACCGAAGCACAACAGCGACACCACTGTTCTCTCCCTTGACGGCCCACCGCCTCAAACCAATTTACCGAGAAAAAAGGGAACCAGAAAAGCACTGAGCAATGGCGAGGGTCGTTGCGGCTCGTAGGGTGCTAAAATTATTAAAGGGAAAATCCCTCTAAACATTGCTATGAATCATCATATCCATCACAGACTCAACCAAACACCAATCAGATAAATTAAAAGGAAAATTAATTGTAGCTTAGGGAAAATTGAATCTACCATGCACTGAAGTTACGCAAAAGAAAATCCAACAAAGCCCGAAGATGTTCGGAAAACTCCATGAATTCGCAACAATTTAAAACAGAGGAATTTTGAGAAGAGAAACAATTTCGCATACAAACTCTAGAAATAATAATACATGTATATAAACGAGAGAGGACACGGGACATGGTAGAAGTGGAATTCGTTTTCGATAGGGTTTTTAGATTTCGAATCGGAAATCACATAGAAGAGGCGACGGCGTCGTTCGGATAGAATTAGGGCTCGACTGCTCGTTGGGTTCCTTCGTTCGCTGGGGACGAGAAGGGATCGGGTTCAGTTTTGGCTGAAGTTATAATTAAAAGAGTTTAATTGGCTTGGGGTCTAAAAAGAGTGATAGGCTTGGTTGATGGAAAAAAAGAAATGAGAAGGAAAGTGGGCTGGGGTTTGTTTAGTGGGAGAGGAAATTGAAGGGGAAGTTAATTTGATTTGGTTCGTGGGCCTGTTGGTTGAAAATGAAGGGAGGAAATAAAAGAGAAGTGTAGGAGAATTTTGGCCTTGCGAGCTTTAAAGTGGAAGCAATAAATAAGAAAAAGAAGAATGAAAAGAGGAAGAAAATTAGAAAATATTAGAATAAATCCAAAAAAAATATTCGAAAAATACAAACCATTACACTAACAACCAAGTCCAACACCCACGTTCAGCACCAACACCCAACAACAAAGCCAAACACACAGTCCAACACCCAAAAAAACAACACCAACACCAAAGGGGCAAAGCCAAAGTTCAACAAAGCAACCCAATAGCCACCAAGAAAGCCCACATGCCCAAGAAGTTGAGGGAGCAAGGTCCCAGTCCAACACAAGGGTCCGAAGGCCCACAACCAAAGTCCACACGGGTAGAAACCCACAAGAAACCCCATCGTAGAGGGCAAAGTCCCAAGTAGCACAGCCGCGGAGCAGCAGCAGAGGCGGTGGTGAGGGTCACCGCCAAGCCCAAAAATACCCCAAACCAAGCTCAGTATATTCATCTTGCACATGAAAGAAAAGTACAATTTTTAAACCAAAAAGTCAAATTAAAGTGATTTATCGAGACCGAAGAGCGTCAAAAACACTCGTCGGAACCTTGCCACCGTATCGTCGAGTGGCTGCGACAGCTTCAATGGATGGGGACTGAGAAGATAAGCACTGAAACCAATTTCAAACCCCAACTCTGACAGGAAACGAAATCGGAAAAATATTTTGACCGAAGAAAATTTGAAGCTTTTCGCATAGAAAACACCGAGAGGGAGATGAGGGTTTAATAAACTTCAGAGGGATGCCTGAGAGGGGGAGAGAGACTTATACTTAACGGCGAGTGGTTGGAGTTAGCAAATGTCCCGCCGATCGAAGTAATGACGTAGAAATCCTGTCGAGGAGGGGAGAGGCGGTTGGAGGGGGGCTCGGGGAGTTTAAGGGGAAGACGTCGATGCGGTGGGGGTGATTAAAGGGGCTTGGCGAATTTTTCACCGATCTCCATGGATCTGATCGAGAGAGCGGAGGAGGAGAGAAAGAGAGCTTTGAGGGGGTTCGCCCGAGTAGGGGCATGCAGGGCGTGTGCGAGGAAAATAAAGAGGGGGATGGCTTAGTTAGGCTTCGTGGGCTTGCTGGCTTGCCTGATTAAAAGAAAAGGAGAAATAAATTGTTTGGCCGGGGGGGGGGAGTTGGGGCTCATGGACTTGGGCTCGCCGGCTGTAAAAGAAAGAGAAAGGGATAAGAAAAGAAGATGAAGGAAAAATCTTTAAATTTGCAGAAAAATCGTTAAAAACTTGAGTCCATTACATGTACCAACTATTCTGACATGTTAATTTTTCCAGCTATTCTGACATGTTAATTTTTGGCTTATAGGCGTGCATTGGGTTTGCATCGAGCTTTAGCTCTTTGCATGGATCATTGTGCTGAAGCAGAATTAGCTGATGATGGATGGTTTAAAACTGTGGTTCTGGCAGGTGGAACTGCATGCTTACCTGGATTGCCAGGTATGTTACTATGATATATTAGTGATAAAACCCAAGTTCATGTATGCATGCTGCAACATATTGTAATTAATAAGAAATACTCCTTTATGTTTTAGTTGAGATTTTTTGCCTGCTGTGCAACTATTTCAGAGAGGTTAGAGAAAGAGATCCAGAAGCTACTGCACTCATCCATATCTGAAGGGGTGAAAGTAATTCCCCCTCCGTATGGAGTTGATTCTGCTTGGTTTGGAGCAAAGATTGTCGGTAAGGTAAGCACAAGAACCTCGGGTAACTGATAAATTAGCTATCATTAACTGTCCATAACAAAGAAGAAAGAACATTTGATGATAGCTAGATAGCATCTATGCTTGCTTTGTTGTTTTCAAGTTATCTGGAAATTCTGTAATCAGCACTTTAGTGATAACTGGAGTTGAAGATGTTTTCTTTATTAATATTTCCAAAATTCAGTGATTTATATTTTATACCCATTATTGCTGAAAACGTGTAAATAGTTATTTGAGCTATATGGTTGTGTGATTCATATTTTTGTGATGCCTCCCTGCCAAAAGTATCCATGTGTTTTCTGCGCAGCATCATTGTCATCCTATATAACTAGGCTTAATTTACAAAAAACTACCATAAACTATCTATAAATTTAATAATATTACTCTAAACTTTCAAAATTCACCAAAAGCTCCACCAACTTTGAACGTTTACCAAAATTCCCTTGTGTTGTTAACAGAAAATGCAAAAAAGATCATAATGCTATTCTCATACAATTATAACTAAATGGTAACCCTTGGCTACCTCATACTTCTAGACAAGTTTATCAAAATGATCCTATATTTTATTAAAAACCCAACTATGTATTAAAATAGGGGGGAAATTAAAAAATCATAAAGAATATGAAAAATCATAAGGCAATATAAATGCTCAAAAATCTAAATTTTATTAAAATTTTAACAAATAATTATTATTGACAATATCAGTAAAAACGTAAAATACATATCTTTATGAAAACATTTAAGCTAAAAAATTTATAATAATAAAAATACCAAATATTCTTACAAAATACATAACATATTATTATTTTATTAAAAATTAGAATACATAATATTTTTAGAAAATCATAAATTTTTTAAAAATTTACTAAATCTACACAAAAAAACTTACAACCCGTAAAAAATAAACCTCAAAAAATGATAAAAATGTTCAAATATAAGAATTTTATTAACATTTTAAAATTATTTATTATTGAAAATTATTAGTAAAAATGTATAATACATATCATGATGAACAATTTAAGCTGAACTTTTTAAAATAATACAATATTAAATATTTTCACAAAAAATACATAAATATATAATTATTTAATAAAAATAAATATCATACATAATTTCTATACCATATTATTTTATATTATTAATAAAGAAAGGTCAAAAATTATTTCTCATAAAAATACGAAAAATGTTTAAAACTAAATGTTTTTAAACATAAAAATATAAAAAAGTAAATGCATCATGAAAAAGGATATGTAACATTTCATTGTAAAGAATGTTTACTAAAAGAATGTTAAGAATGAAGAAAATAAGTAATTTTTTTGCAAAAATACATAAATTATTTTAAAAAGTAATGCATCGTTGCAAATTATGACTATACAATTGTCAAGCATTACTACTAAATATTGTATTATTAGCACAAGCCATTCAGCCATTATTTAATTGCTAAAATTACACTTTATTTTTTAAAAAACACACAATATTTAATGTATTTTATTAATAAAATAATTCTATTTTAAAAAAATTAATTTTACTCTATCATTCCAAAACTGAAGCCTTAATCTTACTTGTTTTCTGCTTTCTGATGTATCAAAAAAATCTTAATTGTTTTCAAACTCTGTACTCCAATCCAAAGCCATATGTTTCTTCTCCCTCATCCTTCTTCCTTCATTTTCTTTCAACCAGTCCCAAATCCAATTCAAATACATACTCCCATTCTTCATAAATTTTTAATCGAAACAATACCTGCACTCGACCCAAACAAAAACCTGCTTTAAATCCAACCCAACCCGCACATTCTCTCCTTCATCCTCTCCTCCTAACCCCAAACATGCCGTAAACCGAACCAACCATGTTCCTTCTCTCTCCTCGTCCATCCTCTTTCCTTTAAATCCAAACCCATCGTAAACCAACCTGAATCTGCCCCTTCTCTCTCCTTCCTCCTTTCTTCCCCCAACCCCAAACCCAACATAAATCCAACCCAAACCGCCCTTTCTCTCTTCTTCATCCATTCATTACATTTCCATTCTCTTTCCCCTCAAACCTAAACCCATCCCAAATCCAAACCAAACCCCATCCGAGTCCAATAAGAATTATTTTTTAATTTTGAATAATAGAAAGCGGTAATAAGGGCATTTTGGGGATTAAAATCTGTGTGACGAGTTAGTTGATGGTTAGGAGATGGAAGATGGTTTTCCTGAAATTTTTGGAATTTTTTTTGTTTTTTTTTTTTATATTTTGTTTTATTTTATTTTATTTTATTTTTTATTTTTATTTTGGGGGGGGGGGGTGGGGGGTTGGGGTTTGGTGAATTTTGAACGTTTAGGGCAATATCGCTAAATTTGTGGGCAGTTTAAGGTAGTTTTCGAAAATTAAGCCATAAAACAATTGAATAGCTACAATGCTACAAAAAAAATCTACAGACACCCATCCATGAAATTGATTGAACTTATTCTTAGTTATGCATCCAACTATTCACTCTAGCATAAAACAATGTATATATACCATCAGTAACTTGAGCAGAGCTGGATAGTTTAACTACCTTCATGTTTAATGTATTATTGAGATCATTGGGAGTCTTTATTTAGTACCGAACTCGTGGGAATAAGGGTACTTGAGCAGATTCATGACTGGTGGTGCATTTTTCATTTATGCACATTTCTATTTGCGTAAACCAAACTACCAAGATTTTGGTGCTCGTAGTTCTAAATTTTGGCAATATATCCAAGTAGGGAATGCTAGATGAGCTGACAGCTCATTTAATCTGAATGAGCATGTGAGGGAAAATAAGTGAGGCCCATGCTACTATTCAAATTGGAGAGTGAAAGCAGTCGGGCCTCATTTTCTCTCTCTGAGAAGCTTGAGTAGCTTAAATAATCCAGATATCATGATTCAAGTTTCTTTTGCATGTATGTTTTTTTCTTTTCCATCCAGGAAAAAAAGGTAACTCATGTTTCTTGCGTTACAGGTCAGTACCTTCTCTGAAGCATGGTGCATGACAAAGAAGCAATTTCGCCAGAAGTCACGAAGGAATGCACCGTCCTTCTTAGGCCCATGGTGATGAAGAAAATCAGTAGAGCTTCATCTTATACGTTGTTTATGCGCTCATGCTGTACCGAACTCAAAAGACTTGAGGGTTCTGCAGTTAGAATAAACTGCAGATTAATTGTTGCTTTGCAGCTCTTCTTTGCTTGTAGTTGGCAACAGAGCTAGTTTGTCACGTTCTCATGCCACCCCTCTTGTTATGCGGATGGAGAAGTATCTATGGTTATACGAGCATGTTGTAGATATGATAATTGTTGTAAAATTTACGGCAGATGCGGCAGCGGTTCATGCTGAATATTTCAGGCCATCTCGGGCCCTGCTCTGTTGGGCTTTGTTGAGGACCTGTGACATGTATATTTTACATATTGCCGAAAATGGTGGTGTAATTTGTTAGGGGGGTCATCTCTTGTTGTAAGATGTGTATCTCTACATGCTGAAGATAAAAGATGATGTTATCTATTATTGGAGTCGATATAATCTGTAAGATATAGTGATAATAAATAATGGGAGGTTGTGCTCTTTTTTGCGTAACGAGCTCTGATCAAGAGAGGTGAGTCGGAGTTTTTGAGTTTCGTAGCTTGATGTATAGGGTATCTCAAATCCCTTTTAACTTCACGCGGAAAATGTTGAAGTTCAGCGACGGGAAGGACGTTTTCTGTGTGATTAATTTCTTCTGTGTGTGAACCATACGAGGCATATGAACAGACAAGCATGCTGCTCTATTTGATGACACCATTTTATAATGCATGATGTACTAATATAATGCAAGCGGGTTGTCAAATAGCATAAATAATAAAGTCTACTGTTGTTTATTAAAGATCAAACGGATAATAAATGTAGCGTGGCCAAATCAGACCCAACCAAGTTTGAGCATGATTTTGCTGGGTTGGCCAAGGTGGCCAAAAGGCCCCACGGCCTGACCCGCACTTCGGGCCGGGGCCGGCCCCGCCCAGTCAATGTTGACCGGGACGTGCCCGAAGTGCGTGCCGCGCGTCCCCCCCCCCCCCCCCCCCCCCCCCCGTGCCGGCCCGACCGCCCCACCTGCATGGAAAACAGCCATTTTATGGCTGTTGGAGGTCTTTTTTTTGGCCAAAATGACCCCCCCCCCCCCCCCCCCCCCCCCCACACACACACACACACCCAAAACCCCACCTTGTGCCGGCCCGACCGCCCCACCTGCATGGAAAACAGCCATTTTATGGCTGTTGGGGGTCTTTTTTTTGGCCAAAATGACCCCCCCCCCCCCACCCACCCACCCACCCACAACCCCACCTTGTGCCGGCCCGACCGCCCCACCTGCATGGAAAACAGCCATTTTATGGCTGTTGGGGTCTTTTTTTGCCCAAAAATGACCCCCCCCCCCTCCAGCCTTGTGCCGGCCCGACCGCCCCACCTGCATGGAAAACAGCCATTTTATGGCTGTTGGGGGTCTTTTTTTGCCCAAAAATGACCCCCCCCTCCTGCCTTGTGCCGGCCCGACCGCCCCACCTGCATGGAAAACAGCCATTTTATGGCTGTTGGGTGTCTTTTTTCCCAAAAATGACCCCCCTAACACACACACACACACAAACACACACACACAACAGCTATAAACAGTCATTTTTTTGGGGGGTACTTTGGTCATTTTGGCCAAAAAGACAAGAAAACACCCCCAACAGCCATAAAACGGTCATATTAGAGGGTTATTTTGGTCGTTTTGGCCTAAAAATCCTTTGAATACCCCCACCAATTCATATCATTTTTTCTTCACAATTCTAAACATCTCTATTCTCAAATTCTTCTCAAATCTCAAGCTCTTGCTCTAAACTCACGGCGCTCTCAAGATCCGGCTGATATCTCTCCGCATCTTAACTTTCAAGCTCTGTCTGCTACCTCCCTGAGTCTCGTCATCCGGCTACTACCACTTCGCATCCCTACCTCTCCCCATCTTTGCTCTATCTGCAAACAGGTTCCTTTTATTGTTAAATTAACAAAATGTCAGGATCAAACAACCCACGTAGACATGTTAGCGTTAATTTTAATACGGAAGAATATGGATATTATCAAAATATGTTGAACAACCCTATCGAATCACCGGACTTTTCGAAAAAGTCACCAACTGAACATGATTGGAACGATAGTAATCACCCTAGCCCCATAGTGGGTACACAATGGGTTTCTTCTTCTGCACACACTTCAAACACTGCACATACTGCTACTACTGATGGCCCCATTTCCACACAAGCAACCCAAACCAGAAAACAGAAATCTGCAGTTTGGGAAAACTATACACTTGAAACATTACCTGAAAAAGGACTTAGGTTTGTTTGCAAAATCTGTAGGGCAGATTTCGTTGGCTCAGCTAAAGATGACACAACACACCTGAAAAGGCACTCAGATGCTCAAAAAAAGAGGCTAGATAGACAACTTTAAACTTAACAGCTACATCTAGCTCTCTATCTACTTTTTCATATTCTTCTGAAACAATGCGAAAGGAAATGGCTAGACTAGTTCTATGACAAGAATTACCCTTTAGTTATGGGGAAAGCCCCGCATTAGAACGGTTTAACCAATTAGCACTGAACCCTGCATTTAGAAGAGTGCCTAGAAACACTCTTAGAAGAGATGCTATGGCAGCTTTTCAAGCTGGCAAAACTAAAATTATACAAACTTTTGCGGCCTTAACATCTAGAATAGCTTTAACATCCGACGTATGGACAACAAAATGTGGGTTATCCTATTTATGTGTTACGTCACATTACGTAGACCACGACTACGTTATTCACAAGATGATTATCGGTTTTAAATTGTTAGAACATGGTCATACTGGTGTTGTTATTGCTAATGTGATTATAACTGTTATTCGCGAGTATGATATTTCTGAAAAAATCATTTCATTTACACTTGATAATGCATCTAACAATACAAATGCAATAACATTTTTAAAAAGACAACTGAACCCTGATCTTGATGGTATTTTATTTCATCACCGATATGCTTGTCACATCTTGAATTTGATAGTACAGGATGGGCTAAAATATGATGCTGCTTGGTTAGAAAAAGGTAGGAACCTTATGTTATACATACAGTCTTCTGCCAATAAGAGTAATTTGTACAAAGAAGTATGTAGAAATAGCCAACTTCCTTACCGAAGGTTTATATTTAGTGTTCCACATAGGTGGAATTCAATGTATCTTAGATGCGTTGCATGCTTAAAAACAAGATTCGGCTAAGTTATTTTGTTAGTACACACATTCCATATGACCCTGATTACAACATTACTGAGTTTGAGTGGAAAACGATTGAGCAGCTTTGTGAATTTTTTGAGGGTTTTTATGTTGCTACAAACAAATTCTCGGGTGTGTATTACTCAAGATCCATTTTAGGCCTTTGTCAATTAGTTATCATTTCAGACACTTTAACGAGGTATAGAGACACTACGACCACTACCACTTTAGCGAGGTATAGAGACACTACGACCATTACCCTTGGTCTTCAACCTATGATAGAAGAAATGGATATTAAACTAGTGAAATATTGGAAGCATGTTCCTTTGCTTCATTCATTATCTAAGGTTTTTGATCCACTGTTTAAAGAGGAATTAGTAGTTGGGTTATTAGAAACCTTTTATGAAAACATGATATTTGAAGTTGATAATCATATAATGAATTTTAAAACTAGCTTAAGAGCCTTTTTGCGACGTATGAGGCTAGATATGGTAGTTCATCACACACTTCTTCAGTACCTGCTAGTTTTAATATTACATGCAAACTCCGATAGATTATGGAGAAGAAAAAACAAAAAACCGTAGTTGTAATGCCCATAAGTGTGATATACTATATGAGTGTGTGTGTGTATAGCAATTTTGTTGTGTGCATAGTAAATTCCTACGTGAATGGCTATATGGTTGACTATGACGTGATTTGGATGTATAAGTGAATGGCAATGTGATTGTTATTAGTGTTATTAGTAGTAGCAATATTATTATTGTTGTTGTAGATTATTATTGTTGTTGTTGTTGTTGTTGTTGTTAGTACAAGTATTATTTGGTTGATTATGTTTAGTGGCATTATGGTTGGAATGATTAGTGTTATTATTATTATTGGTATGAGCTTTATCATTGTTGTTATTATTGATTGGGCCTTAAGCTAATTTAAGTGGCTAGAGTTGGTTGTGCTTGATTGTTGGGTTTGGATTTTTGGTATGAAGATAAGAGAGAGTTTTAAATTATTAAGGATGGAAAACTTGTAAATAGAGGGGTCTCATTTTATTAATCTCTCCTTCTCCAAACTTCACGCTTCTCTTCATTTATTTCTTTTATTCATTTCACCTTCTCCCCTCTCCATTTGCTTCCAGCCGAAACCCATGCCCCCTTCTTGCCAAATTGTGCCAGGCCAAGCAAAATGAAGAAGGAAAAAAAAGGAGAAAATGGGACATTTTCTCCCAGGTTGCCAAAAAAAGGGAAAGGAAAGAGAGATATTAGAAGAGAAAGGGAAGAAAGAAGAGGGGAAATCCAATAGAGATTTGGGGGAAATATTGAAAGGAGAGTTGGGGTTGAGCTTAATGGTGGATTCATGATAGGATTCATGAAATTGGAAGAGGGCTTTGAGTCTTCTTTGAGGTAGGAGTCCAACCCTACTCATATTTTAATTTCATTGCATTTTGAGAATAAAGTTTGCATTTTTAGGGGGTTTTGTTGAAATTTCTTGACATGGTGCATTCATGTGGAATCTAGTTGGTGTATTGAATTATATGATGCCATGAATTACTAGGTTTATGTTTATGATGTAATTGATGGCTTGTTTCACTAATTTTGTGAATTTACTCTCATTTTGTTGGAAGCTTTATCATTTGTTGGAAGCTATATTTATTTTGTGAAATTGCTCTCATTTGGAGATGTTGGAAACTTTATCATTCAACTTTCTTTGTATGAAAAATGTAAATTGTGTGCTAATGAGTTGAGATGTAAAATTGTCTATTTTATATGAGATGTTGAAAGTATATGATGCCATGTTGTGGATCCATGTTGCTTGATTTTCTTGTTTTATTAATCATGTGAAATTGCTCTCATTTACAATGTTGGAAGTTAAATTTTCATTTCCTCTTGCATGACTCGTGTGATTGAAGTGATTTGTGTAAATTGGGTGAAGATGCCTTGTTCTAAATTCATAGAAAAATGCTCTCAAAGGGAAAGTTGGAAACTTTATTATTAAATTTCTCTTGTATGAAAATGGGCATTATGTGAAAATGAATTTAGATGGGGAATTGGCTGTGTGTATTGGCTAAATGTGTTGTTGGTTATATGTGGAATAAGGAATGGGTGCGATATGATACTATTAGGGACATAGAGGTGGAGTGCACGGGCATGGACAAAGTTACTGTGGTAGGAGGTGACGTGGGCAACAGCTTGATCCATTAGGTGGCTCCACATTGATAACGGAGTAGAATCACTTGCACTTACACGTCGGCATAGGAATGGGATCCCTAGGCATGCCTAGCATTGCATTTGTGATTGTATCATTTGCATCATGAAGGGGGAGCATGTCATCATAAGCATCATATCATTGTGGTTGTGAAATGAATGTTGTGATTTGGTTCCTCTTTGGTGGTTGCTAGTAGTTTGTATTTGGGTTTGATGTTGTGTTTCATTCCCTTTAAATAGCTACTAGGATCTCTGGACTTGCCTCATCTTATAATGCCATGTTTCTGCTTTTGATGTGACAGATTACTTCTTTTTCTGTAGTGCTCACTTTGTTTTGCAGGACTCTTTGCCGCAGGTGCGTGCTTTCTATTATTTGTGTTATTTATAATTTCATAAGGGATGTGGTTATGTGGTTACATATATTACTTTCCATGTTATGCTATGAGTCAATTTCACAGTTCAGTACATAATGCATTGCATTCCATTGCACCATGTGAGTTGGGTTTGGATATCCTACTGGGTCACGCTGTGACGTGTCCCCGTTGATACTTTTCAGGTTGGATCATGGAGTTGGAGGCCCATTAGCTCAGATGGTGGGAGTTGAGAGTTTGTGTGAGTGTGTGAGTGATTTTGGGTGTGTTCTTGTACTATGGTGAGATATGGGTTCATGTTGTATATGAGATTTGTGAAAGAGATGTTGTATTGGACAGTTTGTATGTATATATATTTCAGTGTTTGAGCTGTTGTCTCTTTTGTGTTTCTGTGTTTGTTGTCTGGAATGCTACATGTATTATCCCAGCAGTGCGTAGTGGACTTGCTTGCGTTTGTATTTTGTTTTTCTATTCGTAACACTTGCTGATCAGGGTATCCTGGGGAGCGGGGCGTTACATTTGGTGGCCCAAGCAGGTCACCGCACTGCGGCTGCATAAATATTAGTACGTGTAGTATTCCGGTGTTTGAGGGTAGTTGAGTCTTAATGTGGGTAGAAGTCTAGCCTTAAGGTAGAGCCCTAAGTTAAAAAGTCAGAGGACGGACTTGATTTTTAAGGTGGGTAGATTGTAATGCCCATACGTGTGAGATACTATATGAGTGTGTGTATAGCAATTTTGTTGTGTGCATAGTAAATTCCTACGTGAATGGCTATATGGTTGACTATGACGTGATTTGGATGTATAAGTGAATAGCAATGTGATTGTTATTATTAGTGTTATTAGTAGTAGCAATATTATTGTTGTTGATGATGATTATTGTTGTTGTTGTTGTTGTTAGTACACGTATTATTTGGTTGATTATGTTTAGTGGCATTGTGGTTGGTATGATTAGTGTTATTATTATTATTATTGGTATGAGCTTTATTATTGTTGTTATTATTGATTGGGCCTTAAGCTAATTTTAGTGGCTAGAGTTGGTTGTGCTTGATTGTTGGGTTTGGATTTTTGGTATGAAGATAAGAGAGAGTTTTATATTATTGAGGATGGCAAACTTGTAAATAGAGGGGTCTCATTTAATTAATCTCTCCTTTTCCAAACTTCTACACTTCTCTTCATTTATTTATTTTATTCATTTCACCTTCTCCCCTCTCCATTTGCTTCCCGCTGAAACCCATGCCCCCTTCTTGCCGAAGTGTGCTAGGCCAAGCAAACTGAAGAAAGAAAAAAAGGAGAAAATGGGACGTTTTCTCCCAGGCTGCCAAAAAAATTTGTTAACATATTTGTGTGGAATCTTATATTATATACTTTTTCAAATAATTTTGTTAAATTAGGTTTCTAATTTTACGGGTTTTCATTATCACAACTTTAAATAAATTGCAGTATACCACCCAATAAGGTGGCCTCAAGACCATCATCAACAACGACACATGGTGTAAGGGACCCTTCGGGGCTACACACACTAGTTGGTGGTGAATAGTGTAATAGCAAGCAAAGTGCTTAATTAAAAGTTACTGAAATTAAAGCACAATAAGCAGCGAAAATTAAAGAGTACGCTCAACAACAAAAAACGCAAACACAAGGATTTTACCCTGGTTCCCCAAAACTTGGGTACATCCAACTACACCAATATTCACTATAATTCCCACAAAGAGAAGTGAATACAATCTCACACGGAGATACCTCACACAGAGGATTTTGTCCTACACAAGAACCAAACCAACCCTACACAATGGTCTAACTCCCACACAGAGAATTACTAACTCCCACACAGAGAATTAGGGGTTAGCTCTACACTAGGATACCAAACTCCCACAAAGAGAGTAACTCCCACACAGAGAGTATCTAATTTCCACAAAGAGAATTAGGGGTATCACAAAGGTGAAACAAAATAACACTTACATATGCCTTGATATGTCTTACCAATGTGAAGAAGAAGGTATGCAAGTGAAACTCAAGTGCTTGAGATGAGGCTTTGATTACACTTGATGATCTTTCACTCTTCTAGGAATGAATCTTAACAATTCTCACTTGAGTGTATGAAATGAAGAGAAGAAAGATGTTCTCCAAGAAAAGGAATGAGATTGAAATCCCTTGGAGAAATTCCCTAGAGCTTAGATGCTATATCATAAGTATGAAGCTCTAATTAGGGAATGGGGGAGGAGTGGCTTAGAGAAGAGATTAAATGATCTTCTATGATTTCCTAACCCTTTCACGAGTTCTAAATGAACTAAGCCAACTCATATATATATGAAGCCAACAACAACCCATAAAACCAGCCAAAAACCCAAATGTAGGAAATCTGCAATGGCTAGATTTTGGCAGTTTACGGCACAGACAGTCGACTAAAGAACAAATGACAGACGACTGTTCAACGGCTAGAAAAATCCCAATGGCTATAATCTGAGCCAGGACAGTCGACTTAGAAGATTACACAGGCGACTGTAAAACAGACAGTCGACTGTATAACCTTCATCAGGCGACTGCTGCAGGGATGGAATAAAACAGAGAGAGATGCATTTTTTGCACTTATGCCTTTCAGACGACTGATGGCCATTTCACAGGCCACTGTAAATATACCGGCGACTATAAAAACTTCATCAGGCGACTGTCTTGCAAATTGAGATGAAGCCCAGAAAATGCAAGAAGTGCACAGTCCACTGTCGACCAATTCACAGGCGACTGTAGAAACACAGGCGACTGTAAATTGAACATCAGTCGACTAATGCAAAAAGCTCAAGAATAGTCAATAAAAATGTTGACTTGAGCTATGCACCACAGTCGACTGTAGAAGGCTCGACAGGCGACTGGAATCATCCAGGCGACTGTAAAACCTTCATCATGCGACTGTTGGAGAGCCAGAGACTCTAAATGAGTCTTTGGGCTAGATAAACCTATTGGGTTGGATTCTATGATAATCCTAAGGCTTACTAAAATGGTGAAATGCATATGCATGAGAGTATGATCATCTATCAAGGAATTACAATAAGCCTAGACTCAACAAGAGAAATGCAAGTAAAAGAAATTACATGGATTACAAATTGCATCTCCTAGAGTCTAAGTCTTCAAGCACATGATACCTTGATGTTCCCCAATCATCTCCAAGCTTTGGCACCTCTTGATGAGCTTCCCTTCATCAAGCTCCAAGCTTTGTCAATGCTTTTTAGATGTCCATCCATCATCATGCTTCAAGCTTTGGCTTCATTAGATGATCTTCATGACTTCATCCAAGCTTGAGCATTCCATCACTCTTGGAGGTCTTTAAGATATCCCTTGAAATATCCTCCAAGCATTATGCTTTGTTTCATCAACATATAATCATTTAGATAAACTGAGACTAAAACATAAGAATGATTAGCATACTAACATAATGTATTCATCATCATCAAAACACTATTAGTCTTGAACTGAAGAACTAGCACATGGCTCAGAAACTAAATCATGCACAGTAAGGCGTCACCTAAATGATAGAGGATCATCAACAAAGTTGATATTAAAATGTCTCTTAATAAACGCTATATATATCGCTCTCATTTGAGAGGTGAATTTTATTTTCATTCTCAATACTCTATCTCATTTGATACATTTTATTATCTATAATTCAAATTCTCATTTAAATATCAGAGGTGCAAAGGAGGTGCAAAGCTAGGGGCCCCATCCCGGGTTCGACCCGTTAAAGCTTTTGGTTGTTGTGGTATGCGATGGTCATGTGCGAGAGAGTAGTTCAGATCCATTTCTACACTACAATATCATTAGCGTCAGTGGTGGGAACCTGAAAATTAACATGCACAACATGCTGACCACCTCAATAAGGGTGTAAGCAAATTATAAGGAACATGCCAACCATAACCATGTAAGGTAGGAGAATGGTATCGAACAAAGCACTCCACTAACTTCTCCACCCCATCGATATATAGAGTACGTGATGTTGGAGGCATTCAAAAAACTACAAGGACGGTTACAACAATAGTTTACTATGGTGCATGCATAACTCGCACAAGTGCTATATCGACAAGCCAACAATAATACTTAACAAGCCACTCAGCAGTAACAAATTTAGGGGTTCGTTAAGTAGGACGCATACCCGCATTATGCTCTTCTTAGCAAATATCCCTCTCACATCTTGAGTTAAACATCTATTCCCAGTCATCTACCCACTAACTTAGGGGGTGAATTTTCCCCCAGCATCCACCCGAATACTTTTAATCCTGTGACTTGACCTTTTGCACCCCATGATTATGTAGAGTGTATGATGCAGAGCTCAAATTACTCTGAGATAGATTGAACAAGATGGGGAAGGTGAAGAAAAAGAAGCCAAGAGACCTCAGCATCTAGCTTTATGAAGCACCCTTCACGAAGTCTATACTGGAAACCCATACCAAAGGACATACTTGAGATCTTATACAACATTTGCATCGGTACCGAGTCATTATGCAGCTCTAAGGACTTAACAATACAACACAAGAATACAACTTCTCAAGTACAATGTTGAAGGTAGCACACAACTAATTCAGGACCTTTAAACCAAATAACATCTTTAGCTTCCATGAACTTAACAAATTTTTTATCCAGTAGTTTATTACATCGAGGAAGAAGCGATCCTATATCCACCTTGTAAGCATACAGTAGGGCGATGCAGATCCATTGATAAGTATGTAAAGCGCAGCAGTGATGCCATGCTTGATACGAAGGAGGTAAGTCTGGACAATACCACCGTAGTCCTAATGAATAGAACCTCACTTGTTCATCAACTCACTTAAGAGCTTGTATGACTTGATAACCATTTCTGAGGTTTCATCAACATTGAAGAGCTTGGAGTCCTACACAAGACCTTTAAGGTGAGGATAAGCAGAAAGATGATCATGGCCACAACTATCATAGAAAATGTAACTTTGAGGTCAAAAATATTAGACATTGGATGCCATAATATATGTTTTGATGATGATCAAACATTATGCTTGCACTAATGTGATTTGTGCAGATTTATGAAACTAGTAGGAAGCAAATGATGAGGTGTAAAGGCTAGAAGAATTGATAACAACACATATGACAAGGACTTGGACATTAGCAACATCAAGCAAGTGCAACAAGATTGCAATTTTGTTTATTGATGTATTTTTATTTTTTTGTTATAGTAGTGATGTTATGGACTTAAAGACACGCGCGCGCGCACACACATCATATGTTAAACACTCAGAAACCAAGGGACTCAAAGGAAATCTAAACCCTTTGATTTTTAACTCTAAACTGTGTTTTTATAACTTAATTAGTCAACCAACAAAGCTTATTAGTCGACCAATGAATTTGAGCTTCATAGCCAAAGTCCCAAGTTTCATTGGTTGACTAATAAGCTTTATTCATCGACTAATTAAGTTATAAAAACACAGTTTAGAGTTAAAATCAAAGGATTTAGATATGGGTTGAGTCACTTAGTTTCTAAGTCTTTAACCTATGATATTGTGTGTGCAGGTGGGTGGGTGTGTGCGGGTGGGTGGGTGGGTGCGGGTGTGTGGGTGTACCTTTGATATGTCCATATATTCCTTACTTTTATCGCATCATTTCATATCATTTTAGCCATCCAAAGTTCACATTTATATATATTGTCACATGTTTAACGATATATTCGAGTTTTGTATAGAATTGTGGATTTTCAGGAACTTTGGAGCGAATTGGAGCAATTATAGGATATGGACGCATTTGTGCCACCCAGAGCATCATTGGCAAGGTTCAATAGGTGTTCGACGAGGTGAAGAAGAAGATTGGAGGAGAAAAGGAGAAGAAAAGAAGCTCCCATAAAGAGTGGTCTGTTTTTCCCAGGCAACTCGGTCGAGCTGCTCAGCACTCGACTGAGCTGACACTTAGAAGACTGCAGCTGAATCGGATACGCCCCACTCGACAGAGCAGGGCGCTTGCTCGACCGGACTCGGTCTAAGCAGAACGATGATTTTAAACACTTCTTCAGCCACTGTAGCTCGACCGAGTAAGCAAGGCTACTCGACCGAGCAAAGCTACAATTCGACCGGACTCGGTCCATACAGAACAGTAATTTTGAGAGAATTTCCAGCCCACTACAGCTCGACTGTAACGGTCACTTTTCGACCGTACATATCTAGGCGCGTAACTGTGTTTCGCGTGTGTTTTGCGTTTTAATTTTTATTACTGTTGTCTGTAGTTCAGACGCGTGACCGAACCCCGTTTTCGCAACCCTCTCGGAGGCGCGAGCGCCCTGGTATTTTCTTGGTAATTTTTGGACATCGAGGGTTAAATTTGCAATAATAACACTACTTATTAATAAATTTTTAATTTAGAATTCAAATTATAAAACGTTTTGTTTTTAATGTGTGCTGTATGCGTTGTTAAGGGAGATAATCACATCATTATTTTATTTCC
Organism: Scilla litardierei; assembly: GCA_030789695.1. Lineage (NCBI taxonomy): Eukaryota > Viridiplantae > Streptophyta > Magnoliopsida > Asparagales > Asparagaceae > Scilla > Scilla litardierei. Next base: position 154,625,863 of record CM061142.1, read on the forward strand.
AACTGTTACCACTAATCCTAAATAGTCTTTAAAAGAAAAAAAACATAAGTGTTGGGATTCTTAGAGGCTGTGCGTTACTTTTTATACATATACTTAACATTAATAATACCTTTAGAGCCCAAGCCTTGGCTAATTGCTATTAAAGACCTACCACTACGTTTAGTTATTTTGTAAAGGAAATAAAAAAAAGGGAAACTGTTAATCAAATCCCCCCACAACCGTACCCTGCGATTCTCTCTCCCCCAAAATCAAGCAACCACCACTCACGTCTCACCCACGTTCTCTCTCTCTCCTCTCTATATATTTTATTCAACCTAAATAACCCTAGGCTAAGGGCGAACAGTAGCCTATCAATTGTTTTAAACCCAGTTCAAAAGTCCCGTACTCTTCCTCATCTCTCTATCTCCCTGTACCCAACGGAGCAGTAGCCCCCGCCGAGACACTCTTCAGCCCGCTCGCCTCCACCGCAGCAGCCTCCCAACGCCATCTCCGTCGCCCGCGCCTCCCTCGAGATCCCGATCTGCCGTCGTTTTCCTCGCGGACCCCGACCCCGACAGCAACTCCCGCCGCCCTCGCAGATCTCTCCGCCACGATTCTCAGCGACGCCGCCGCGATCCGCCTCTCCGCCCGCACGCCGCCACAGTAGTCGCTCCGACCGCCGCAATCCGCTTTCCCCGGCGCCGCTCGCCTGCGCTCCGATCCGCCACGGCCGCCGTCTCCCCCTCCACGGCGAGGCCCCCATCAGCACCGCCGCAGCCCGCGATTTCCCCTCAGCACCCCCGCATCAACATCTCCACGGCGCCGTGAGCTCCGACCTTCAGACTACCCATCACCGGAGCTCACCCAACGCCGGACTGCCCCTCTTTCCGCCGCGCCTGCGCAGAGCTCCTCGCTGCGCTGCCTTCCCACAGCGCCGCTGCCATCTCCTTGCACGCGAACGCTACCCCAGCAGCCGTCGGAAGACCGCCCAGATCCGCCGGTCCTCCTCCACGTGCCGCCGACTGCCCAAACTCCGGCCTCCATAGCGCGTCTCCACGCCATGTCCTGCAAGCAACGGAATACTGTGAGTGTTGCTACATGGATGGTAGAGAGTTATGCTTGTTCACAGTAGTTGATGATGGGTTATAAGTATGTATGTAATTGTGAAACCATGGGTTGTTGGTGCCCTGTACAGTGTTTTAAATAGTAGGGATATAAATAATTAGGTTATACTTTGGTCTAAAACTTGTGATATCAAGGGTAATCGTATTATAACATGAATCATGCTATAGTAAGCTAATAGTCTATTATATAAAGAGTTTGTAATTGGTTCATGCATGTGCTTACGTTCATGAACAAGTATGATATTTTTTTTAAAACATAAAGTTTATGTAGATCTTAACGTACAATGTTATAAGGATTATAAGTTAGGTATATTATGTTATATAATCCTTTAGTTTAATGTTAAATATTTATGTTACAGATAATTAAGTACGTCTCATTGCTACCGTCTGGACCCCGACGACTCCCTCTGTGTTGTGCTACTCACAGTCGAGGAACCGGAGCGAAGGCAACGCGATCCGTAACTGTTTCCAGATCCGACGCCAGATTCACGCGTGAACGTCATTCAGGTTAGTCCCCTAACTCGTAGCGAACCCACACTGTAGTTAAATCAAACCCTAAACTAAAATTTGGTCAACTCAAACTAAATTTACTTTCTGCATCTGTAAAACGCTGCCCACCATAGGAAAGATCGACAATCGGACAAATTATATCTCTGCACATAGGGTAGAAGTCGATCTAGATCAAACAGAACATGAAAACGTGACTTTTGACTGTTAGGATAGTCCCGTAAATTTAGAAACAAACCCTAATAGGATTTGCTGAAAACCTGACCTGACACCGTCGCCACGGCACTGTTTCAGACGGACTTCCGCGGACGAGACGCTTGGACGAGACGCTTCGAGAGGACGACACACTCGCCATCGCAGGCAAGTGTACCCACTTGCACTTTTGGCCGTGCTTAGGCCTTAGTTGGTTAGAATTGATAACTGTGAACAAAAAGAACCGGACGTGAAATGATAGCGTCCGGGACGACTCCTGACGGCTCAGACTTGACGACGAAGTCTGAGCCCGACAACAACAACTTTTGATATCGTAGGGCTATCATGTGTGTGCGTGTGTGTGGACACCCTAGAATAACACTTCCTGTCTTGTCACGTCCCGTCCCGTCTTGCACAGCCCGCTGGGCAATAGGGCACTCTCCAAGTTGAGAGAGTGATCCCTTGTACTGATACACAGCCCGAGGGCAATAGGGCACTCTCCAAGTGGAGAGAGTGATCCCTTGTACTGATTCTCAGCCTGCGGGCAATAGGGCACTCACCAAGCTAGAGCGAGTGATCCCTTGTACTGGTGTCTTGTCTTGTCTTGTCTTGGGGTTTGGGGTTGGGTTGAGCGTGCGCATGGCAAGAGGGTCTGATCCCCCTCGAACCGTAAGGCGTGAACCCTTTCGTGTCTCACTTGTCGTGTCCTGCCTTGCTTCCGTCACGTCACGTCTTGTCCTGACACCTGTAGGCTAGTCCCGTAGTTGGTAGCACACGCTACAACTACTACTTGTTGCGCTTTACTTTCCTGCTACGTTACTTCTCTTGTACTTGTTGTAACCCCAGCATGCTAATCAACCAGTAAAACGTTGTCTAAAAAGTTGATACACTTGCAGTTTGGTCTAACCCTTTTTGTAGACCTGACCTGACGTACAGTTCCTTCTTTTGGTGCTGTACGTCAGGTGTTGAGCCAGAGTACGTTGACGAGGCGGAGTTGCCAGCTGACGCAGAGCCGGAGGACGTTGATCCGGAGTACGACCCGGAGGAGGACCAGAGTTAGAGGACTTTTGTTGCTGATCCAGATTTCTATTCCAGTTTAGATTGGGTGGGTAGCACCTGTTGCTTCTTGTCTAGGTTGGGTGCTTGCACCAGTAGTTTACTTTTCTGCAGTTGTAGCCTTCGGGCGTTTTAGACTCTCAGTACTTTTGGATGTTTTTATTTGGAATAAAATGAATTGATTATCTCTTTTCAATACTTTGTTGTTTCCGTACTAACTTGCAGGGACCTGTTGCCTTTGTTTGGAATATCACAGACGCTTATTGGGTCCGGGCTCATTGCCCTGGCCTAAGCGGGTCTTAGTCACGCTTCGCCTCCGACCTTTTTGGGAAGCGGGGCGTGACATCGACCGAGTAGAGCGACTACTCGACCTAGTAGCATGTATCAGTCCAGAGCCAAGGAAGAGACCAAGCAGAGCCTCGCATCTTGCTCGACCGAGCGGCACCGCTACTCGACCGAGTAGGGCACCACAACCTGACTTAAAGAGGGCTCATTTGCCCACTTTTCTAGATTTTTGTGGGGTCCACCCCTTTGTATATAAGCACAATTTTTACCCTAGAAAAAAGGGATAAGTTTATTTTCCTTAGTTTTAATTTCAGTTTGAGTTTTCTTAGAGAATTTTAAGAGCTGTCGTTATTGTTAAAGACAAAGTTTGGATTTTTATTAATTGCTTTTGCTTGGAATCTTGTGATCTTAATTCTCTATGCTTGATTATCGATCTTCGACGTTTTGGTAACGATCTCTCGTCTTTCTATGCTTGTTTTGATGTTTTCTATTGTGATCATGAATTCTATCGCTATTATCAAATTTTCCATTGAACTTTCTATGAAATGTGAGTAGTCTTATCGAGGGCTAATGGATTAGCCCTAAGATCTTAGGATTTAGATGTAAAGTTAGGATTTTTATGTTGTTTTGGTATAAAAGGGATGTGTTTTGGTTGATCCAGCCAAGTTTGTAGGAGATTCCAAATAGGATTAGTGACCACGATAGTGGCAAACATCTTGGACGGATATCCTATGGACTTAATTAGGCAAGTTAGTGAATTCAATTGGAGTTCGTGACCACAACAGTGGCATGCACTTTGATGGTTTCCACCGGTGTCCTATATTACTGATTGATGACTACGACAGTAGCGTCAATGAGAGCCACCAAATCGCAGATCAAAGCTCCATCCACGACAGTGGCGTGAGTAGAGATTGAGAATAGTTGTCGATCGTAATGCGTGGAACGTGTGTGAGGCTATACATGACGGTGGGGCTAACACGTGATACGTTAGACGAGTGGTACAACGATAGTTGGTCATGAGTTTTACATCTTAGATGCGACAATATATCCCTAATAAAGCCAATTCAACATAGGAATTCTAATTTAGCATTGACATCCAACGATCCTAGTGGTGACTCATATTGCCCTAGTCTTTTATATTGTCGATAATCCTATTTGAGAGATAAATGTGACAACCTTTCTGAGTACACCTGTAACGACTGGTTTTCATGTATCTGGATTTATTATATTATAATATATGTTTTGGTGGATTTTTCTCCTCGTGTGTGGTTTTCGTCTCCGCGACTTTTATTTTCGATCGTTTCGTCGTGTTCTCTCGTTTCTTCCTTAGGATCGTCGATTTCGAAGTATGTCATTCGTGACAGGCTTCATAACGGTCGTATCTTACTGTTAGATCAAGCCTAGGAGTCTTAGGAATCGATCCCGGAGCTTCGCACTCCGTATCGGGACTTTTGGTGCTAATTAGCCGGTGTAAGAAGGGCCACCGACCGACTAGATAACGATCTAGTCGGTCGGCAATCCTTCTTGGACCGACTAGTTGGCTTTCTAAAATATTCAGGAGTTACTGTTTATCGTTAGTCGGTCTAAGAACGTTGGTTGACCGACTAGGTTGCAAACTAGTCGGTCAGCAATGCTTCTTTAACCGACTAACTCTTCAACTAAATTTTAGTATCTATACTGTTCACTCTTAGTCGGTCTAAGAACGTTCATCGACCGACTAGATGTTAAACTAGTCGGTCAGTATTTGTTCTTCGACCGACTAATTCTAAATCCTATTTTCGTTCAGAAGTTACTGTTTATACTTAGTCAGTCTGCGTTGGTCGACCGACCGACTAGTTGCCAAACTAGTCGGTCAGTGGTTGCTCTTTGACCGACTAATCTATGTTAAAACCCTAATTTCTGGGCAGCCGCCAGCCCATCCTATAAATACCCCTCCCAAACGTTTTCTTCTTCCTCCACTCGACCTAAAACCCTAATTTCTCCCCCATTGAGCCCCCATCTCCCTCAAGCCATCATTCCTTCATCCCAAGCTCATCCTCCACCATCCAAACCCTCCCTTGTCACAACCCATCTCTCATCTTCCCCAAACCCTCATCAAACCCCCAAAATCCACCTCCAAACCCATTTCTCCAGATTTTCCCTCATTTCCAGATCTGAACCGGATCGTTCTTCCATTGCCGTGGTTGCTCGGCATCGATCCTCCGTCTCTTCACGGTAATACTCGATTCCTTTAGTTTAAGCATAACCCCCATTGACATGTGTGAAACCCTAATAAAATGGATTATTAGAAAGTTAGGATTCTAATAAGAAATCGATTTAGAATCATTGTTCTAATGATTGTTTTGCCATAACAGCGATCTATTCTATAGTTAGCTTGTGACGATCTTCATTGCTCGTCAACCCCGGTATCAGGCAAGTGAAACTTGCATCTCTTGATTTGGGCCATGTCTTAGGCCATTTACCTTGCTTTAGCGTAAAAGAGACTAGGCGGTGAAAGGATAGCCGTCTAGACGCCTTTGACCTATCTTGACAACGAAGCTTGGTCCGTCACCCTCATCATGCTTGTATGTCACATTTATTTTAAATTAACGGTACGCGAATATGTTCATGTCATTGCATTTTGCCTGTCACATTTAAATTCTATTAACGGTACGCAATTATCTGTTCCTGGCATTGCATATTGATTTGTCATCGTGATTGCGTAGCACACGCTACAATACTATTATTTTCCTGGCTCGTGTTCCAGAAGCGAGCCCTGTAGTTGGAAACCCCAACGCTCGACACATATGGGTGGGGTAAGAGATAAGCGGCCACTTGAGCCCCGAGTTGGCCTGATCCGCCACTCCGGCCAGCAGGCGAAATCTCTAGTGTTCAAGTGATTAATAGTGATAGAGATAAGCGGACTGAGCCACGAGCTGGCCAGCAGGTGGACTCTCTATGCACTAAGTGATAAGTGATAAGTGATAAGTGATAAGTGATAAGTGTTAAATGATAAGTGATTGGTGATTTGGTAGCTTCTGCTACATCGTGCGTGCTTGCCTCTCTTTTAAACTGTTGCATCATACTTAACTGCCATGTCATTGATTAATATTAACAATTGCTAAGTTGGTAGTTACTTTCAGTTTCCTTGCTCAAGTCTTTCAGACTTGCTGACATGTGCCCCTTTCTCTTTTGGGTGACGCATGTTAGACCTTGAGCCCGAGTTACTTGCTGAGGGTGAGGTGTTTGCGGACGCCGAGCTTGCGCCCGTGTTGGACGAGGACTTCGTAGACACTGGATATCAGTCTTAGTGTCTACGTCTAGTTTTGTTAGATCTTTTGGGTTGTTGGTGCGTGGCACCTAGTTCGATACTCTGTTATGTTTGTATTTTTGTTTGGCCTTGTTCTGTGCCTTTAGACTCTTCTTTTTAGCCTGGTGGCTTTTCTGTGAGGTTGAATATTTTGTGGACAAACTGTGGGATTGGTATTTCATATCCGTCTCATATTATTATTATTATTGTTGTTTCGTTTGCAATTACAGGGACCTGCTTATACTAAATTTACGCTTATCAGGCGTGCAGCTTCACAGCTCCACGTTTGAGCGGACCTTCTCACGTCTCGCCTCCATTTTAGGGAAGCGGATCGTGACAGGTTTTAGTGGTGGCCCATGCAGGTCCTTCTGTAGCTGCAATTACCAGGATAACGATAATAATATAAGATTGTCCAACAAATAAGTTCGACATCTGAGCCCTAAGCTATGAGTCTAATTGTTTCGTTTTCTGTGTCATTAGATGGCAGGAAGGCGAATCACCCGTGGTGGTGGTAGTGGTGCGCTCCCTCATGACGAGGAGCCTGAGTGGGAGCCCACTAACGGAGAGATGATGCGGATGATGATGCAGATGATGCAGGTTCAGCAGGGTGTGCTTCTGCAGGTACAGAATGCTCCGGTGACTCGAGCTGCTCGAGTGGTGGAAGCCCCTCGCCCTGAGCCCGGGGCGAAGCAGTTCAGAGAGCTGGGTCATGCATATTTTGATGGAACCGAAGGTCCACTAGCTGCTGATGAATGGATGAGGAATATCGAGGACAATCTGAAGATGTCCCAGGTCAACGAAGTTGGTTGGGTTGACTTGGCAAAGCGCCAGCTGAGGGATAACGCCAGAAACTGGTGGGATGCTGAAGAAAAGATGTTGGTGGAACCGATCGTCTGGGCTACCTTCAAGGCCAGATTTGATGGTGAGTTCTTCCCAAAAGCTGCCAGGGAAGAGATGCTGTAGCGTTTTATCGATCTGAAGCAAGGAAGCTTGTCGGTGGACCAGTACCACCAAGACTTCATGAGGCTGAGTCGGTTTGCACCGAAGATGGTACAGGACGCTGAGGAGAGAGCTCAGAGGTTCCTGCAGGGGCTTGCTTCGAGCTCCAGAGTTTTGTGACTTCTTCTGACCGGGAATCTTATCAGAAGGTTTTAGTAGCAGCCAAGAGGCAGGAGCTGCTCGTGAACCAGAGGAGGGGGTCTATTGTTGGTGCTGGGAAGAGGCCTGTGGAACAGACGAGAGCTGTGGTTAGACCTGGATTCAGGCCGAACCAGCCTGTTCAGTTTAAGAGGCCAGTAGGGCCCGTTCGGAGGACTTGCCATTTCTGTGGCAAGGAGGGCCATATCAAGGAATTGTGTAGGAAGTTCTTGGGGCAATGTATTGCCTGTGGAGATCCCGCCCATGCTCTCAGGGAGTGCCCGAGGTTGAAGCAGCCTTGGAAGGCACCTATTGCTGCCTCGCCGTTGCAGCAGAGAGCCCCGGTGCCCGCTGGTCGTGGGGTACCCCTTGTTCCGCAAGGGCATGCCTTTCGGCAGGCTGTTCCGCCGAGGAGGCAGGCATTTCTGATGACTGAGGAGGAGGTTTTGGCCATGGATGAGGTCATAGCAGGTAACTTCCAATCTAGTTGTTCCTTCCTAAATTAGTTGATTGTTAAAATTATGTTGGTTGCTTGTGTATGAATGTTGCTAGAGTAAGATTTGATTGATTAGACTATTTGTTAGATGTGGTTTTGGTTTGCACGTTCCCTGCCCGAGTCCTCTTTGACTCAGGTGCATCGATGTGCATTTTAGCCCAGAGCTTCGTGGAGAAGCATTCCTTGTCGACGTCCCCTCTCTCCAAGAGTTGGAACATCGTTACAGGGAATGGAGTAGTCACGGTGCATCGTGGGTGCAGCCCTTGCTCTGTGGTGGTTTGTGGGCATGAGCTTTATGCTGATTTTATTGTCCACAACATCACCAACTACGATGCGGTCTTTGGGATGGATTGGCTTGCGAGCTTCTATGCTACGATCGACTGCAGGAGGAAGAAGGTGGTGTTCGAGATTCCTGGACATCCAGTATTTAAGTTCAGCCGTGGTAGCAGTTTGTTTGGTCCTGTCAGATTTCGGGCCAGACCGGTGGAGGTTGTGGCTATGCAGATGGAGTTGGAGTGGCCAGCTGTGGTGCGTGATTTTGGCGACGTCTTCCCCGAGGAGATGTCTGGTTTGCCACCTGATCGAGCTCTAGAATTTTCTATTGATCTTGTTCCGGGAGCGCAGCCGATTTCGAAGGCGTCGTATCGTATGGCACCTGCAGAATTGGAAGAGTTGCGGAAGCAGTTGGATGAGCTTTTGCAGAAGGGTTATATCAACCCTAGTGTGTCTCCGTGGGGAGCACCGGTGCTGCTGGTAAAGAAGAAGGATGGCTCGCGTCGCATGTGCGTGGACTATCGGGAGTTGAATGCGGTGACCATTAAGAACAAATACCCGTTGCCTCGCATCGATGATATTTTTGATCAGCTTGGAGGTTCGAGGATGTTTTCTAAATTGGATTTGAGGAGTGGTTACCATCAGTTGAAGGTGAAGAAGGATGATGTTCCGAAGACAGCATTCAGGACGAAGTATGGACACTATGAGTTCGTGGTTATGCCTTTCGGCGTAACTAACGCGCCCGCAGTTTTCATGAATCTGATGAACCTGATTTTCTACGACTTTTTGGATAAGTTTGTCGTTATCTTTATTGACGACATTCTGATCTATTCGAAGTCGGAGGAAGAGCATGCCTCGCACTTGAGGACGGTATTGGAAATTTTGAGGAAGCATCGGTTGTATGCTAAGTTTTCGAAGTGCGAGTTCTGGCTGGATAGAGTTGCTTTTCTCGGGCATGTGGTGACTGGAGATGGTATTTTAGTAGATCCCGAGAAGATTAGGGCCATCAGAGAGTGGCCTGTTCCGTCGTCTGCGTCTGAGATTCGGAGTTTCCTTGGGCTTGCTGGTTACTATCGGCGTTTCATTAAGGACTTTTCCTGTATTGCTGAGCCGATGACCAGGTTGACGCGGAAGGATGTACCTTTTGTTTGGTCGGGTGATTGTGGGGAAGCTTTTGGTGTTCTGAGGGAGAGGCTGACGACTGCCCCTGTTCTTGCTGTGCCTGATCGCAGCGGTGGATTTGAGATCTTTTGTGATGCTTCTGGCAAGGGTCTCGGTTGTGTGTTGCATCAGCACGGACATGTTGTGGCGTATGGGTCTCGTCAGCTTAAGGTTCATGAGAAGAAGTACCCGACACATGATTTGGAGTTGGCTGCCGTTGTGTTTGCTCTTAAGATTTGGAGGCACTTCTTGCTGAGTGAGAAAGTGAAGATTTTCACCGATCATAAGAGCTTGAAGTATATTTTTACTCAGAAGGAGCTCAACATGCGACAACGTCGATGGTTGGAGCTTATGGCGGATTATGATATTGATTTACAGTTTCACCCTGGCAAGGTGAATGTGGTCCCTGATGCGCTGAGTAGGCTTCCCGCAGTGATGATGTTGACCTCGCAGTGGAGATTCCAACAGGATTTTTGCGAGTCTGGAGTGGAGATTGTTCTTCCTGGGGAGGCTTCTTCGTTGATGTACATGCAGGTACAGTCGACGATCGTGGATCGGATTAAGGCTGGCCAGGCTGAGGATCTGAAGCTGGTGAGGATTCGGGAGCAGGTGGAAGCCGGTCTGCGGACTGACTTTTTGATTCATGAGGATGGCTCGCTGAGGTTTGGAGCCAGGTTGTGTGTGCCCGCTGGGGATATTAGAGAGGAGTTGATGGTGGAGGCACACAGTTCGCCGTATTCTGTGCATCCTGGTGGCACCAAGATGTACCAGGATCTTCGTCTGAATTATTGGTGGCATGGCATGAAGAAGAGTGTGGCTCGGAGTGTAGCCAAGTGTTTGGTTTGCCAGCAAGTGAAGGCGGAGCATCAGCGTACGGCCGGGTTGCTACAACCGCTTCCGATTCCGGAGTGGAAGTGGCAATACATCACTATGGATTTTGTGACTGGACTACCTCGGAGTCCGAAGCAGAATGACGTGATTTGGGTGATCGTAGATCGATTGACCAAATCCGTGCACTTTATTCCATTCAGAGTGGGACAGTCCACTGAGGCGCTAGCGAGGAGATATATGGAGGTAAATTCTTTTGCTCTCCGTTTTATTTCCTTTTTCCTAGCTCGGATAGTGATGTAACGTGAATCGTGCAGGAGGTCGTGCGACTTCATGGGGTCCCCGTGAGTATCGTGTCGGACAGGGACACGAGGTTCACATCTCAGTTCTGGCAGAGTTTGTAGAAGAGTTTGGGTACGCGTCTGAGTTTCAGCACGGCGTACCATCCGTAGACGGATGGTTAGTCTGAGAGGACGATTCAGATTTTGGAAGACATGCTGAGGGCGTGCATGTTGGATTTCAAGGGTTCGTGGGAGGACCATCTACATCTGGTGGAGTTTTCTTACAACAACAGCTTCCAGGCGAGTATTGGCATGGCGCCTTTCGCTGCTCTTTATGGGAGGAAATGTCGATCGCCATTGAGTTGGGATGACGTTGGTGATCGGGAGTTGTTGGGACCTGAGATGATTGTGGAGGCCGTGGATATTGTCAGGAATATTCGGGAGAGGTTGAGAATTGCTCAGGACCGTTTTAAGCATTGGGCGGATGCTAAACGTCGTCCTTTGGAGTTTCAGCCGGGCGACCATGTGTTTCTGAGGATTTCCCCGAATCGTGGAGTGATTCGTTTTGGGAAGCGGGGGAAGTTGAGCCCGCGATACATTGGACCATTTGACGTTTTGGAGAGGGTCGGCGAAGTGGCTTATCGCTTGGCCTTGCCGCCATCTTTGGAAGGAGTCCATGATGTTTTCCATGTGTCGCAGCTTCGTCGATACATCAGCGATCCGTCTCATGCCGTGGATTTCTCGGAGATCACCGTTCGCCCAGATTTGACGTATGACCAGCATCCAGTGCAGATTCTGGACAGGCGTCAGAAGTCACTTCGAAACAAGGTCGTCGATCTTGTTAGAGTGATGTGACGGCACGGTTCGCCGGGAGAGTCTACTTGGGAGAGAGAAGATGAGATGCAAGAGCGTTTCCCACTTTTGTTTCCGGACACGTGAGTGTTTGGAAATTCCGAGGACGGAATTTTTCTTAAGTTGGGGAGGATGTAACGACTGGTTTTCATGTATCTGGATTTATTATATTATAATATATGTTTTGGTGGATTTTTCTCCTCGTGTGTGGTTTTCGTCTCCGCGACTTTTATTTTCGATCGTTTCGTCGTGTTCTCTCGTTTCTTCCTTAGGATCGTCGATTTCGAAGTATGTCATTCGTGACGGGCTTCATAACGGTCGTATCTTACTGTTAGATCAAGCCTAGGAGTCTTAGGAATCGATCCCGGAGCTCCGCGCTCCGTATCGGGACTTTTGGTGCTAATTAGCCGGTGTAAGAAGGGCCACCGACCGACTAGATGACGATCCAGTCGGTCGGCAATCCTTCTTGGACCGATTAGTTGGCTTTCTAAAATATTCAGGAGTTACTGTTTATCGTTAGTCTGTCTAAGAACGTTGGTTGATCGACTAGGTTGCAAACTAGTCGGTCAACAATGCTTCTTTAACCGACTAACTCTTCAACTAAATTTTAGTATCTATACTGTTCACTCTTAGTAGGTCTAAGAACGTTCATCGACCGACTAGATGTTAAACTAGTCGGTCAGTATTTGTTCTTCGACCGACTAATTCTAAATCTTATTTTCGTTCAGAAGTTACTGTTTACACTTAGTCGGTCTGCGTTGGTCGACCGACCGACTAGTTGCCAAACTAGTCGGTCAGTGGTTGCTCTTTGACCGACTAATCTGTGTTAAAACCCTAATTTCTGGGCAACCGCCAGCCCATCCTATAAATACCCCTCCCAAACGTTTTCTTCTTCCTCCACTCGACCTAAAACCCTAATTTCTCCCCCATTGAGCCCCCATCTCCCTCAAGCCATCATTCCTTCATCCCAAGCTCATCCTCCACCATCCAAACCCTCCCTTGTCACAACCCATCTCTCATCTTCCCCAAACCCTCATCAAACCCCCAAAATCCACCTCCAAACCCATTTCTCCAGATTTTCCCTCATTTCCAGATCTGAACCGGATCGTTCTTCCATTGCCGTGGTTGCTCGGCATCGATCCTCCGTCTCTTCACGGTAATACTCGATTCCTTTAGTTTAAGCATAACCCCCATTGACATGTGTGAAACCCTAATAAAATGGATTATTAGAAAGTTAGGATTCTAATAAGAAATCAATTTAGAATCATTGTTCTAATGATTGTTTTGCCATAACAGCGATCTATTCCGTAGTTAGCTTGTGACGATCTTCATTGCTCGTCAACCCCGGTATCAGGCAAGTGAAACTTGCATCTCTTGATTTGGGCCATGTCTTAGGCCATTTACCTTGCTTTAGCGTAAAAGAGACTAGGCGGTGAAAGGATAGCCGTCTAGACACCTTTGACCTCGCTTGACAACGAAGCTTGGTCCGTCACCCTCATCATGCTTGTATGTCACATTTATTTTAAATTAACGGTACGCGAATATGTTCATGTCATTGCATTTTGCCTGTCACGTTTAAATTCTATTAACGGTACGCAATTATCTATTCCTGGCATTGCATATTGATTTGTCATCGTGATTGCGTAGCACACGCTACAATACTATTATTTTCCTGGCTCGTGTTCCAGAAGCGAGCCCTGTAGTTGGAAACCCCAACGCTCGACACATATGGGTGGGGTAAGAGATAAGCGGCCACCTGAGCCCCGAGTTGGCCTGATCCGCCACTCCAGCCAGCAGGCGAAATCTCTAGTGTTCAAGTGATTAATAGTGATAGAGATAAGCGGACTGAGCCACGAGCTGGCCAGCAGGTGGACTCTCTATGCACTAAGTGATAAGTGATAAGTGATAAGTGATAAGTGATAAGTGATAAGTGATAAGTGATAAGTGTTAAATGATAAGTGATTGGTGATTTGGTAGCTTCTGCTACATCGTGCGTGCTTGCCTCTCTTTTAAACTGTTGCATCATACTTGACTGCCATGTCATTGCTTAATATTAACAATTGCTAGGTTGGTAGTTACTTTCGGTTTCCTTGCTCAAGTCTTTCAGACTTGCTGACATGTGCCCCTTTCTCTTTTGGGTGACGCATGTTAGACCTTGAGCCCGAGTTACTTGCTGAGGGTGAGGTGTTTGCGGACGCCGAGCTTGCGCCCGTGTTGGACGAGGACTTCGTAGACACTGGAGATCAGTCTTAGTGTCTACGTCTAGTTTTGTTAGATATTTTGGGTTGTCGGTGCGTGGCACCTAGTTCGATACTCTGTTATGTTTGTATTTTTGTTTGGCCTTGTTCTGTGCCTTTAGACTCTTCTTTTTAGCCTGGTGGCTTTTCTGTGAGGTTGAATATTTTGTGGACAAACTGTGAGATTGGTATTTCATATCCGTCTCATATTATTATTATTATTATTGTTTCGTTTGCAATTACAGGGACCTGCTTATACTAAATTTACGCTTATCAGGCGTGCAGCTTCACAGCTCCACGTTTGAGTGGACCTTCTCACGTCTCGCCTCCATTTTAGAGAAGCGGGTCGTGACAATACCAACTGACACTTTTCTGAGATTCAAAACAAAACCCAAGACTATATAAGCATCTGCCTTCATGTGTATTCGACATTTTACTATATTACAACGCATTGACACCGTGCACTTGCGATAAAATCCGGATCAATCAAGCTTTTGGCGCCGTTGCCGGGGAGGCAACAGTTTATACTTGGGTAATTTTCTTTATTGAAGAAATTGTTAGTTACTCTTATCATCTTCTCATCTTTCCATATTTTTATTCTTTTTTTCCTTTGCTACTGACATTTTCTCTGAGTTGTTGCTTGTGCATGAACATTCGCCTTGGGGGATTAAACGATCTAATATTTGACCCCGGGATTGAAAGAACAGCAAGGTGGCTCGGAGCAGAAAAGAGGAGCCATATTTTTTTGGAATCAATGGCAGAAGGTTCTAATACTTCTCCGCATACCGACGTCATCCGGGATCATATGAAGCCTAATTTATATAGTATATCTTCTATCTTGAGACCATAATTGTCTGTTGGAAATTTTGAATTAAAGACTGGGTTGATAAATCTGATGCAGCAGGATCCTTTCCACAAGTATACGCATGAGAATCCCAACCATCTTATAAATCTCTTCTTGGCAAAGTGCGACACTTTCCAAGTTATGGATGTGAGCAGCGACGCAATAAAGCTACGTCTATTTCCATTTACTCTGAGGAACAAATCGGCTTATTGGTTGAGGGTGCACCCCACGAATACTTTCAAAACTTGGAAAAAGTTGGCCTTAGCCTTCATCAACAAGTTCTATCCACCGTCCAGAACAGTGAGGATAAAGGGGGCGATCACGAACTTTAAGCAGCTTCCACAAGAATCACTCTACGAAGCATGGAAACGGTTTAAAGACTTGCAACATCAGTGCCCACACCATAGCATTTCGGATTGGGATCTCATCCAAAGCTTTTATAATGGTCTCAAGCCCGACAACAAAATGATTATTGATGCCCCTGCACAAGGTGAACTATTGTCTAAGCTACCAGAGGAGGCCACATCATTGCTAGAATAAATGGCATCCAACAACCAACAATGGAGCGACGATCGCTCAACATGTAGAGGCACAGGTTCTGAGCTAAAGGTAGCCACACAGCTTGAGGGGAAACTTGAGACTCTTTACAAGCAGGTTATGTGAATTGAGCAGAGTTTGGATGCTATTCCTACTACTTTCAAAGCTCTGGTATATGCTACTTATGAAGATTACGCCGAGCACGCTCCAATAGAAGGGTCCTGTAAGGAAACGGGCGTATCGACGAAGCAAGTCAATTATATAGCGGGTGAGGGAAGCATTCCTAGACCTCAGTAGTCAAATCCAGCATGGAAATCACATCCTAGGTTCTCCTACAGCAACTCCAACGGAGCATTGCAACACCATCCCAACCGAGGCCACCACAACCTCCACAACAACAAGGCCAAACTCCATAGCAGCAGCAGTTGGATTCAGGCCATCTGGGCATTATAGGCCATCGGGGTATTATAATCGTCAGCCTTACCAGCAACCACATTAGCAGTACCAACCGGTGGTGCAAAAATCTGAAGTGTATGCGACTTTTGAGGCCTTTATTAGCTCACAAACAAAGATCAATTCAGAATTTTCAGCCAATCAAAAGCAACTACAAGCCTCCGTTGATGGCTTAGCGGCCCAAATGACTCAATTTATGAAGGTTCAAGGGAGATTGCTCAGACACGGCCCATTGGCTATGCAGCCGCCTGATTTCCACTTCCACCTCTGCCACATAGATTTGTTATGGCGATTTCTTCACCTTCTTCGCCCTCATGCTTGGCCTAGACCTTCCTGCCGATCTCTTGGTCGCCACCGGGTCCACCACACTGACTATCGATGTGCTTACATTCATGCACATCATCAGGCCCCACGGTGAGTGCCATTGGATCTACCTCTTAGACCCCCAACATGAGCATCACATGGTCCTCCCATGCCCTAACCTTAACGCTTTAAGCCTGTCCACTTAAACTGGCTACCTCCCAGCGTGTACCTAAACACGTCCTGGAGCCCAGAGAACCACCCGCTGAGGAGGGTGATGATAATTGAGAGCTTAGATCCGATGAGGACCGTAAGAGAGCAGCCATCACCACCACTTTTGCACCTTTAGCGAGCACTTCTGTCCCCACTTATATCAGTGCCCCACCACTACCACACCTTCCACCACTCCAGCCGAGAGTTCAGAGGTAGTCCACACTTCTAGCCCCAATGACACTGCACCATCATCACCACTGCCTGTATTTGAGGGCATTTTTGTATCCATTGCTCCTGAGCCTACACTAGAGCCCACATTTATTAAGCCTGTCAGCACTGAGCCTACAGACTCCACTGTCACTACCACCACTATCTCTGCATCTGTGGATGCCACTCCTCTCATTCATGACATTCATGAGTCCACAGTCACACTGTCCACACCCGCTTCTGGCAGCTGGTCGAGCCCCGGATATACAGCCGGAGAACGATTGTAGTTTTACCGCAAGCGCACGGTCAAGTGGCGAGCGGGTATCGAACACGAGGAGGTGGTGTTGGTTCCAATCTATCCTAGGTTGGCTCGACTACGAATGTTTTATTGGTGGAGATGGTTATGGTATGATGTAATGACAATGGTGATGGATGTCGGTGTCGGTGATAAAGATGTGGGATAAAATATCGATTCAAATTTAATACAATAAAAGAGTCTAGAGCTAGGGAATCCCCACTATGGATCGTCATACATCATTGTAAATAGTGAATCTCAATATTACTAGGCTTGTATTGGGGTGAACTAGTCGTAACTGAATAGAGAACCAAGCTCACGCTCTCGCGCTATTACCGATCTATAGCAACCCTAGGATAGGGCCCAATCTCTTGCAAACCCTAGCCTAAGCCGCTAGCATTAGGATCGACATCATCGTTCAATCGCCCTTCGAGCCCATTCTCGTGCAAACTCGAGTTACGATCTAGGTTGTGATAGTTCATATTCGTCCAATATTTTGCAAACGAATATGGGTATAGATTTATAATAAAAATTCTAACTTTGGTCCAATCTCTTGCAAACCAAGTCTAGAGAATCTCGATTATAAACCTAAATCGAATATCTAGGCCTTCCCATCGATTAGAATCCAATCTCTTGCAAACCCCAATCAATAGAAATCCCTAGCTATCCGTAATAAATCGATCACAACCTAACCTCCTAGCAATTCTAGCAATTTAGAAATTCATTCATCACAAATCTGAAATTAGATCTATATGGTTCATCCCCATGCCCTAGAACAACAAATCTACTCAAGCATACCAATAACGATATGAGAATCAATAAAAATCATTGCTTGCATACAAAAAGATAGAAAAAACAAAGATTCAAATAACAAGAACAAAATACTTAGCTTTGATGAAGATCTTCAATCCAAATACAAGCTTTTAGATCCAAGAGGGGGCCTAGGGCATGGCCTAACCTCTAAAATAATCACTAAGAAAACATCATGGGGTCTCCCCTCTAATGACGGCTACAAACCCCTTATATAGCCTCCCAAAACCCTAGCAAATAACCCTAGAAACCCCCTCAAAATCGTGCCCAAAAACAGCCTAGGCCGCAACTTAAAATCTGGGCCCGCCGTCACTCGGGCCGAGTGGCAATCTGACTCGGCCGAGTGGAAATTCCAGCACTGCAGTATCAACTTGCAGAAATTCTCCAGATTTCATCCGACCTCCGATTGACACGTTCTTGGCGGCGTTGGAACCGTCATGAAGTCTACTATCCATAAAAAATATGATAAAAATACTTTGACCTCTGAAATGATAGCAGATTTCAAAAGAGTGGAAGGCTATCTGAAAATCTGGGCGCTCGTGTCATCGGCTTCACTCGGCCGAGTGGGATTTGTCACTCGGGTGAGTGGGCTTCTCTACTCGGCCGAGTAGGTCTCCAAAGGATCTCTGAAAATTCCAGTAACTTCGGCCTTTTCTCTGGACGAATTCCCTGTACCACTCGGGCGAGTGAAGTTTCACACTCGGCCGAGTATGCTTTCTTTGTTCGGCCGAGTATACGCTGAAGACTTCGTGTGCGTATCCGTTCTGTTCGGCCAAGTGGGGCTTCTTGCTCGGCCGAGTGAGAGGTCTACTCGGCCGAGTGATGCGCTGCTGTGCTTGTTTCTTCTTCTTTTTGACTCCTCGTCGATTCTACCAAATTCTTTCCTTCTCCACTCATCCTCTAGCGCTGATATCTCCTCAATAAGGCCAGGAGCGGTGCTTCGTTATGCGCGCAAGTCCTTTAAGCTCAGTTTTGCTCCCAATTGCTCCATATTTCCTGAAATCTGACAAAAACAAGAAATAGTGAAAAGTAACGCAATATCATCGAATAATCGTGAAATTCGCAATATGAGCAATCGAAATGGCGTGCAAACATGCGGAAAAAAGGTGTAAAATATGGACCGATCAAAATCCCCTAAGCTTACCTCTTACTCGTCCTCGAGGAAGATAAGTAAAGAGACGAACTCGGGAGATGAAAACAAAGGAAATGAAATGAAAGAAAAAGAAAGAACACGAGGTGGAAGGGGTTGCTAGATTATTCTCTCAGATCTCAAGCCATAAGCTATACATCACGATAACTCGGAAAATACGAATCACATGCTATAAAGATTCCATAACTTATTTAAACATGGTACTTGCAAGCTTTTAAGAACAACAAAAATGGACTCTCTAAATTCATACAATCAATTCATATCCACATCACGCATTTCATAGAATTTAATATACAAATGTTGGCGATGCACTTTTCAATCAAGAGTTATAACAGAAGCATATAAGAATCACACCACACATGCAATGGATAATGGAATAAATCATGGCATTCACATTTCTATATCAATTCATAAGAAATCTCCATAGCTAAAGTAATTCGCTAAGTCTCAGTATTATCAAACTTCCTCATTCGTGCACCACCACACTCTAATGTCGTACTCACTCATATGGTCAAATGAATTCACCCCCCAAGCTTAGCTTGAGGCGTCGCATCCAACGGAATATAATAGTGGAAAAATAGGATTTTTGCCTTGGGTTTCCCAAGTATTTTGTGGCTCCAATAATGAGATAGAAAAATATCTTTTTTCTTTTGGACTTTGTTTCTCATTTTTCTTCTTGGATTTTTGTAGGAGCTATATGATTTGTATTTTTGGTTTTTGGCTCCTTTTTGGCTTTTTTGGACTTTGGATCTAACTTTTCCTTTTGTAGGGATTTTTTTTGGGAAATAGATGCGATACAAGTAGCTTTAGGAGGTGAACTCAAGTGACATGTGGAGAATAAAAAGATATATGTGGAGAAGGAAATAATGTAACGCTCGGTTCACTCTAAGATGTGCACAAATGGTTCAATAAGGTAATACATCAACTAAACTTATATGTAAGCATGGATATTCTCAATCATTTCAATAAAAAGTGAAGTCAAGTAGTGAAGTTTACAATCATATCAGGCATGCAATAGAAGGTGAATAAGACAATAAAACTGATACTTAAGATATACTAATGATGTGTGAATCTTGGTGCATTTCCAACAAAAGCATACCAAACACTAATCCATACATTCAGCTTCAATTAATATCATGCATTCATATAGAGGAATCATCAAAAGAATAGATTTGCAAGCACATGTGAATAGCAAGACTATGGAACACTCTGAGTAGCATGGCAAGGAATAATAAGCATCGTGATGGCTACTAAAGCAATAAGATATATCATCATAAGGAACAAATCTAGCAAAAGGAGGAAAAGAAAATAAACATATAAAAATAAAAGAAAGGAAAGAAAAGAAAAACAAGCACACAATATGATGCATGAATACACATAAAAGGAAAATAAGATGGAAAAAATCAAAAAGATGATGCAAAATTTTTGAAATTTTTTAAAAAACCCTAATATAAAGTAAAAATGCAACTAATGCATCTGAATGGCATGGAAATGCACTCCCCCAAGCTTAGACTTCACATTGTCCTCAATGTGATCATAATGGAAGAATATAAGGAACAACGATAATAATAAGGGGGGTGAATGAAAAATGATGAAAAGAATGTCATGAAATCCTAATGCAACTACATGCACATGCAATGATGCATGAGAGCGCTTTCCCCCAAGCTTATACCAAACAATCCTATTCAAATGACTCAATCAAAAATGTCATGGCTTTGCAAAGCGTGATCAAGTCAAATGAATAAGAAAGTGAGTATTCACTTGAAAGAAGTGCTCAATGGTGGTGAGCAAGAGGATGTGGTGTATCAAAATATGAAGATGGCAATTAATATATATATAATGGCACTACTACAAAAAAAAGCTTGCATAGCGCTTTTTTTTACACTTGGATAGCGCTTTTAAGCGCTATCCAAGCTAACGCTATGGTAGCTTGGATAGCGTTTTTTTAAGCGCTATCTAAGTAGTTTACTATTTTTTTGATTTTCTATTTTTTCTAAAAAAATAAAACATTAGCCACAGACTGTCCGTGGCTAATGCGCATTAGCCACGGCTAATGTTTTATTTTTTAAAAAAAATCAAACAAATTCAGTAAATCTTATACTTGTAACTCCTCTTATTTATAATATATATGGCTATGGTATCAATCATTAGTCTAGACCTTTATACCATTCCAACTAGGGGTGGGCATCCGAATATTCGGATCGGATTATGCCTCAATCCACCATCCGATCCGATTGAATCGGATGATGAAAAATCTGATCTGCATCCACTAATAAAAAAAGTTAATCTGAAAATTCAGATGATTAGAATTTCGGATCGGATACGATTCGGATCGGATTAATATTAGCTTTATCGAAATTTTAAAGTTATTGGTGTCACAATTTGTAACTCGTTTCATTAGGTTCTGAAAGTTTAACTTTTAAACACTAAAGTCAATTCTAATGTAACGAAATATCCTTACAAAATACAAATTGCTAGAATAACATAAAGAAGCGATCTCTGTTTGCAATATCTTCATACTAGTTTGGCATCAACTTCAAGGAGGATGAGCTTGACAACCAAGAGCTCTCCTTCTAGCAAAAATGATAAAAACCCGAACAGACATGAGAGAAGAGAGAGACGAGGAGACATTGCATCTGCATGGGTCTAGGGAACCGGATGGGTCTAAGGAACCGGATGGGACCGATAGGGGGATGCAATTGAGTCTGTTAGTCTTCTTAACCAATAGCCATGATGCATTGATTCAGGGAATTTTAGGTAGTAGTGAAAACAATCGGATCGGATTGAGAATCGGATATTCGGATGAACTTAGACAATAACACAATCCGCTCAAAACCTAATCGGATCGGATCACATTCTGTTGGATGAAAACTAAAATCCGAATCCGAATCAGTTTTAAACGGATCGGTCGGATCTGCTTATTAATAACAAGTCACTTTCATCGGATCGGATATCCGATCTACTTTTTCGGATCGGATCGGGTGGATTCAATCGTTTAATCGGATCTTTGTCCACCCCTAATTCCAACAGTCCCCAAGTAATTAATCTAATCGTAATTAAATCCACATTAGATTCTATCCATATATTAAACCAACTACATGCGAATCCACAACAGGAAGAAATTGTTTTGAAGTACAACCAAAAAACTGATGTTGACTAGCTACTGCTAGCAACCAACAACAAGAGTCGAAGTGCAAGCAATTCTAGGACATCATGGAAAAAGGCCAGAACAGAAACTATTACATTTAGGATGCCACATGGTATGCTCTGATAACATGCCTCACTGATTCTAGGCCTCAGCACTCCCGAATGCTGAATGCACAGAGACGCTGCCTCCGTCAGTTGTTTCAGTTGGTCGCGGTCATAAGAATCACCAAGCACGGGATCCACAAGCTCTTTAGCCTCAGCCCTTTCGATTAATGGCCTTGCCTGAAATACATATAGAGCAATCTCATGATTTCAGCAATAATCAAAATAATGACCAGGTGTGTGTGAGGGGTTTGGAATTGAACATACCCACATCAATAGGCTGTGCTGCGAAGAATCTATTGCTTTGCGCCCGCTGATGAGCTCCAACAACAGAACGCCGAAAGCAAACACATATGTTTTCTCATCGACTACTCCATGTGTGAGGTACTTAGGAGCAAGATACCTGCAAACATCTTCATATGTGAACATGATTCCATGATATCAAACTGAACACAAGCCATGATCATCACCACGCACCCAAATGTTCCCTCAAAGCTAGACACTGTGTGATGAGTCAACTGATCTGGAAGCCACTTCGCAAGCCCAAAATCGCAAATCTAAAATCACAACTGAAACTGATCATCAAAATTTGAACGAACTGTGATTATCTAACACTAAATATTGGCACGTGCAAAAGCACACTCTCTTTTTCTCTTCAAAAAATATATCAAAATTTGAACGAACTTTTTATGTTAGGCTTTGTACATCATATTACTCTCTTTTTCTCTTTTGTGATACAGGCCGAAATGGTGAACAATTTTAAAATACATAAAGCCTTTTCATGTTAGGCTTTGTACATCATATTACTACTTCCTAGACTGCAGACTGATACAACACTTGTATCCTTCTACTTAAATGTGTTCTGATAACTGATGCTTTGCTTATGCTGTCATTATATTCCTTTCTTAACTTCATCACATTATGTTTATGAACAAGAAATTGATATTCATGGACATTTTTTCATGTATTCTTAGAAATGTTGGTTATTATCTTGGTAGATTTCTTCAAACCATCATTAACCTTTCCTTCCTTTTTGAATCCGGGATGCAGCAATACAATGCCTCACAAGGAGACTGCAATTACTCTCTGTCATGAGGTTGATCCAGTCGCTAAGGTAACTAATGGCATGTTCTCTTGGCATTCTTTTCATTTTCTTCCCCTTGCTTCAGGTGATCCATATAATAATTATAGACATATTATGATATGTTCCTATATATCCTTTCAGTCTATAGGAGCTGTAAATACTATTATTAAGAGGCCAAGCGACGGCAAACCAGTAGATTACAACACCGACTACATTGGTGCAATTTCTGCTGTTGAGGATGGAATTAGAGGTGCGTGACTTTTTTGCTAGATTCAAATATTAATATTTATTTAAAAACACTAATTGCATGATATAATATCAAGTTACAATTTGTAAGTAAAACTTTCATGGAATAATCTTATATACAGGCTTACAGGGAAATAAGGATGGAAGTGTTTCACCTCTTGCTGGTAGACTTTTTGTAGTCATTGGTGCTGGAGGTGCTGGAAGGGCACTTGCTTTTGGGGCAAACTATAAGGACAATTATAAGCTAATGGTGCAAGGAATTACAGCAGCAGTATTACCACCTACTACTTCCATAACTATTTTAACACCTATCCATATTTATTATTTTCTCTTTTTGATATATTCATAATGTGAATCAGTCAGAGCATGTTAAATAAATAGAACAAAGAATATAACCACAAGTAATCAAACCACTCCCAAGTTTTATATGTTTTAAGCATTTGGCTAGAGGAACATTCCATCCATGCATGAACCGCACATGAAAAGATAACACCATCTCAGTGGCACCCAACAGGTTCTTGCTTTACTCCAATAAGCAAGAAGAAATTTGGCTGCTACAGTAATCAACACTAACCTTAAGTTCTTTCTAATTTTTCCTATAAGAATTCAAATAACAGTATACAACAAATAAAATTGCATCCATTTAGTTCCTGATAACCATCAACACCTTGATAGATGTACAGACTGAGTAAACTGTTGAATGATCATCCGTAAGAAAAACAAAGGATAATCCCTAATTAGACAATGAAAAGCAGTGGCTTTCGATTACAGATGTGCAGTTCATAAAAGTAATCATTATTGGATATATTCATCCATTTCGTCCCTGGCTTCTTCTCTCCATCTAGATTTCACAATTCTAATACTCCACTATATTGAAGATCAAAAAAGCACAAATTTGTACAAGTTTTTACGGTCACATAATAAGTTATTTAAAATCTTCACCCGGGACAACATTCGAGTACTGATTCATCCAAAAGTGACAAATTTCAACCTCTCTGCCTTCTAACAGGCTAGGATAACTAGTTCTACTTTATTATAGAAAATTACTTAAGAGGTTGCAAATTACTAGACAAAAATCAGGGGGAAACGCTCCTTTTATAAATAATCAATCTAAGAATTTTCTTTCTATCAAGCAAAACTCAGTCATAGTAACAGAAACCACAACAAAAATTAAGCAAATAACAAAACCAATAAAAAAATTAAAATAGTTAATATGATTTTGATAGACCACTGAAAATAGAAAATAGTTACATGGAAATATGATTTAAAAATTAAGTAAGTATTGTGACAAGATTTTGCCCAATCCTTCACATACTGAGTGGCATTCTTGAACGATATAAGAATTTCTGGCCGATACTACAGGTTAAAAGTTAGAAATATCTTGAAAATAGAGTAAATAATACCATGAAAATAGAAAAAAAAATACAAGGCATCATAGAGATGATTACACCTTGTATAGATTATTCGTCTAATCCATGAGAAAGTGCTCGATACCAAGTCCCATGTCTCATATAGATGCGTCCAAGAAGTGGAACGCCAACATTCGGAGCACTAATTGTGTTTCCTGGTATCATTGAGTAAATATTTGGAGACGGATCAATCTGTATGGCTAAATCCTGAGAAAACAAGACAACTATCTGTCACATTAAACAACTTGCAAAAAAGAGTGAAAAAAGATCAGGAGTAGAGACAAAACAAATTATTATGCAATTTGAAGAACGTCAAAGAAAGACTTGTGTACTTGCAGACTTGAAAATGATTCTTTCCGTTTGATATCATCACCAAGAGACCACTTACAGGTGTATATCAGAAAAATGTCTGATGTATATCCATGAAAACGAAGGACTATATGTCAGTTTAGTTCCAATCATAATTACAATTCATTGTTTGGATATACATCTTTCTGAAATTGGGTATCACGTACTTCATTAAGGGACCACAATTGACTAGATATTTGATGATTTCATACAATATCCAGTGTGAATCAATCAAAATTATTATTACAGAAATTAGCATTTTCTTAATTGGAGTTCGTACTGATATCTTGGAAGCAATACTTTGTAATCGCGCAACATCCAAATAAACCAAAGTTAAATCTGAGAAATAATATCTGGGGTAAACTTTATTGTTTGTCTGCATAACCAGTGAAGAACCATGAATTACTTGGATCAAACACAAGGGATATAACCCCTCCCAAATGCCCACTAGTGACCTGCATGATTGCAACAAAAACAACATCATGCTAACTATGGATATTAGCAAGAATACAACAAACTTATCCATTTGACAATAGAAAAACTCAATGCAGAGAGCACAACAGTAAAGCCACATATTTCTATTATGGTCTCCGTTTCCCCCTTCAAATTCTCATCTTTACCGTTCCAATTAGAAACATTCACATGAAAAATCATTACCCCTAATTTCATCACCCAAATTGTTAATTAAAATTATGGAGGTTAAGTTACGAACCAATATTTTGCAAATGCTATGGTTTGGGGACTCTTTTCGAATAACCCATTTTTTGGTGGGACCAAATTCTAAAAAACCCTAAAATTTCCTCTATAGAAACTGAAATGTTAAAATGATATAGTTTCATCATGCTGAGGGTCATGCTGAGGGACACAGTGCATTTAGATAAGATACGGCTACTCTAAAAGAAATAAGAATAGCCAGTCATTCCAGAATTACGTTGCCGTGCTTAGAGAAACGTGTTGCATTAACAATTTATCAACCAGAAGAATAATCAAGAGTGGCTCTGCTAATTAAAGGCCAGCTCCCTTAGTGATATGATCAATTTAATATGTGCACAGTGAAATATTATATGCAAGACAAATTGGCTGGTCAAGTACTTGCTGCTTTAGCTTAAAATTCCTTATAAGTTGAAATCCAGCGAAAAAATGAAACCGACTGTTGGATCCCCACAAAAAACAACACCGACAACATACTCTGAGACTAGAATTTGCTCGAATAGCACCCTAACCATGTCGATTCGCCGCAAAACTCTGAGAAGGTTGCGCGAGTGGCTTCCTCCTTGTCTGACTGAATTCTGCTGGACGTCTAATTCAACTATGGATTGCAATTTCGAGATCGATTGCGGTGCTGCTTTAAGATCCTCGACCTAATCAGAAGACTCGTATTCAATGAACCATAACCAGATCGATAGAATTTAGTGATCTAAAAGTTTGTTTGTACCTTTGAGACATAATCCTTTTCCGCGAACTTGAAGGCCATCCCAAAGCAGCCGAATAGGACGAAGACTTGTGCGCATGCGTGGGAGAAAGGGGCGACCTCCATGGCCGAGGTCTTGGAGCTCGCGGCTAGGCCTTCGAAGGCATCGGCCATCTTCTTCAAGGGTTTCTCGCCCGCGCTTGCCATCCCTAATTTCTAGCTCTCGTGGGCGGCCAGCGAAACTGGAATAAAAAGGGGGAAACGAAAAAAATAGGCGGTCAGCGAAATTTTAAGCGATATCGAAGGGGTTTATACATGTATATTTTTTAATAAAAGCTCTTGCGTAACGATTAGTATCTTAGCGCTAACAAAAAGCGCTATATAAGCTATTACTTGGATAACGTTTTAACAAAAAGCGCTATCTAAGTGATTTTTACCGTAATTTTGATTTATTTTTATTTTCTATAAGTGCAGAAGCGCTATACAAGAGCTCACTTAGATAGCACTTTTTAAAAGCGCTATTTAAGTGGCGTTACCCAAGCCCAAATCTGTAGTAGTGTGGGTTTGGGGTGTAAAAATTTTTGTTGCCGTCATATGTGGTGATATTTATTCAATCAAACCTATACGGTCCTCTCGCTGTCGATAGGATTCGAGTTTATTGAAAGCATAAAATTTTACGCTATTGCTACACTACTGGATTGATATCACCTATAGCAAAAGGCGGATCCAGTATCTTTGCCGGTGCAGGCAACTGCTCCAACTGCTCCTTCCGTGGCTCCGCAAGACGTATATGTCCACAGACTCCAACGAACTCCAGCAATGCATCCTCCAGCATTCCCACAAGGACTCCACATGTACCCTGCAGAGAATAGGATGCATCAGTTCGCCGCAAAAAATTCACCCTCGTAATAAAAGTATTCCAAAGAGGATCGTCTATAGAAATATATGAAATAAATAGTGGTGGACGATACTTCCCTGGAAATAATCCAATATCCTCCCATGCTGTGATAGCTGTCTCCACGGTGTCCTCTCTAAGCTACTCAGGTAAATCTAGATCATAGGTGTGGACCTCCTCGACATGCTCGTCAAGCTGTGACACATCCAAGCATACCTCCGATCCATAATCGTACGTGCACTGCAAAAGGTATGACGTGTCAAAAATATCTGAATCAAAATAAATATCGAGTGGAATACATGATTCAGAAATGGAGTGAGTAAAAATATCTCCCTGAGTGGGAGCAGTAGGCTCTGTGGGATAGTCCTTGACGTCAGTGAAAGGATGAGGTGGCTGCGGGAGCTCTAATGGAGGAGGATAGTGCTCGGGATCCTCATGAATGGCTGTGTCCTCATCCCGATGTACGACCTCCTCGGTGATAAGCTTTGGCTCTGTGTGTAAGGCCTCCTCAAAAGCATGCTCTGGCTTCGCATGTGAGACCTCCTCGTCAGTATGCTCTGGCTCGACTGTGTGCTCTTTTGCCTTCTCATCAACTATCAATGTAGGCTCTCTCTGGAATGGTGATGCTGGCTGCTCAGGTGTGTCAACTTGTGGGGATGTATCATGTGGAGGGGAATGCCCGCAAGCAATCCGAAAATATAGTCTATCCCCCTCAAGACTGACATGGATGTCCTCCTCAATTGTTCCTGTAGCTGAAACACGGTTCATAACAAAATCTGCAAATCGTAGCTCAAATGCATCACCTGCTGTAATGCTCTCTAAACCGGCGAACCTCACTGACTCCAAGAGGTCATCCAATAATCTCTGAAATGCATCCTCCTCTGGCTGCGCATATGACTCAGTTTCTGCTTCCTCCACGGCCTCTTCGTCCATCCATTCTTTATATGCAATAGTTGTATCGTAGGATGTGGGATCGATGACGGCACATTCAGGCTCTGGTAATATGACCGGTGATGCTTCTTACCCATATAATGAAGAAGCAGAACTGATATCTTTGGAAATCTCTGCAACCTTAAGCATGAGCGCATTCATTTCAAGTTCTCTCTTCACCCATTCCAATTGAAGGTCGCCCTTATCAAGCCTGGCTTGTATTTCAACTTGGTGTGCATGCATCTCATCAAAAAAAATCCTTTGTTTCTCATCAAGCTCGGGCCAGTGCGTTTTCTCAAAAAAGTATTCTCCCATCTGAGCACTCTGATCAAAATAGTATTCTCTCGTCTGAGCACTCTGATCAAAACAGTCTTCTCCCATCTGAGCACTCTGATCATAATAGTATTCTCCCATCTGAGCACTCTGATTAAAATCTGTGGTCCACGTAGTATAATCCATAGCACCTGATCAACAAAGATAAATACCTGGAGAAAAATATCAGTGGCACAAAAGAATATAGAAATGATAATAATGGTGGCGGGGGTGAAAATTTCTTTTAATTTTTTTTAGCCTAATCAACCTAATTGTGACAAATTGGCACCCAACGGGAAACACCTCCCCGACAACGGCGCCAAAAACTTGGTCGAGCCCCAGATATACAGCCAGAGAACGATTGTAGTTTTACCGCAAGCGCAGGTCAAGTGGCGAGCGGGTATCGAACACGAGGAGGTGGTGTTGGTTCCAATCTATCCTAGGTTGGCTCGACTACGAATGTTTTATTGGTGGAGATGGTTATGGTATGATATAATGACAATGGTGATGGATGTCGGTGTCGGTGATAAAGATGTGGGATAAAATATCGATTCAAATTTAATACAATAAAAGAGTCTAGAGCTAGGGAATCCCCACTATGGATCGTCATACATCATTGTAAATAGTGAATCTCAATATTACTAGGCTTGTGTTGGGGTGAACTAGTCGTAACTGAATAGAGAACCAAGTTCACGCTCTCGCGCTATTGCCGGTCTATAGCAACCCTAGGATAGGGCCTAATCTCTTGCAAACCCTAGCCTAAGCCGCTAGCATTAGGATCGACATCATCGTTCAATCGCCCCTCGAGCCACTCTCGTGCAAACTCGAGTTACGATCTAGGTTGTGATAGTTCGTATTCATCCAATCTCTTGCAAACGAATATGGGTATAGATTTATAATAAAAATCCTAGCTTTGGTCCAATCTCTTGCAAACCAAGTCTAGAGAATCTCGATTATAAACCTAAATCGAATATCTAGGCCTTCCCACAGATTAGAATCCAATCTCTTGCAAACCCCAATCGATGGAAATCCCTAGCTATCCGTAATAAATCGATCACAACCTAACCTCCTAGTAATTCTAGCAATTTAGAAATTCATTCATCACAAATCTGAAATTAGATCCATATGGTTCATCCCCTTGCCCTAGAACAACAAATCTACTCAAGCATAGCCATAACGATATGAGAATCAATAAAAAATCATTGCTTGCATACAAAAAGATAGAAAAAACAAAGATTCAAATAACAAGAACAAAATACTTAGCTTTGATGAAGATCTTCAATCCAAATACAAGCTTTTAGATCCAAGAGGGGGCCTAGGGCATGGCCTAACCTCTAAAATAATCACTAAGAAAACATCATGGGGACTCCCCTCTAATGACGGCTACAAACCCCTTATATAGCCTCCCAAAACCCTAGCAAATAACCCTAGAAAACCCCTCAAAATCGTGCCCAAAAACAGCCCAGGCCGCAACTTAAAATCTGGGCCCGCCGTCACTCGGGCCGAGTGGCAATCTGACTCGGCCGAGTGGAAATTCCAGCACTGCAGTATCAACTTGCAGAAATTCTCCAGATTTCATCCGACCTCCAATTGACACGTTCTTGGTGGCATTGGAACCGTCATGAAGTCTACTATCCATAAAAAATATGAGAAAAATACTTTGACCTCTGAAATGATAGCAGATGTCAAAAGAGTGGAAGGCTATCTGAAAATCTGGGCGCTCGTGTCATCGGCTTCACTCGGCCGAGTGGGATTTGTCACTCGGGTGAGTGGGCTTCTCTACTCGGCCGAGTAGGTCTCCAAAGGATCTCTGAAAATTCCAGTAAGTTCGGCCTTTTCTCTGGACAAATTCCATGTACCACTCGGGCGAGTGAAGTTTCACACTCGGCCGAGTAGGCTTTCTTTATTCGGCCGAGTATACGCTGAAGACTTCGTGTGCGTATCCGTTCTGTTCGGCCAAGTGGGGCTTCTTGCTCGGCCGAGTGAGAGGTCTACTCGGCCGAGTGATGCGCTGCTGTGCTTGTTTCTTCTTCTTTTTGACTCCTCGTCGATTCTACCAAATTCTTTCCTTCTCCACTCATCCTCTAGCGCTGATATCTCCTCAATAAGGCCATGAGCGGTGCTTCGTTATACGTGCAAGTCCTTTAAGCTCAGTTTTTCTCCCAATTGCTCCATATTTTCTGAAATCTGACAAAAATAAGAAATAGTGAAAAGTAACGCAATATCATCGAATAATTGTGAAAATCGCAATATGAGCAATCGAAATGGCGTGCAAACATGCGGAAAAAAGGTGTAAAATATGGACCGATCAGCAGCACTTCTATTTCCACCGCTGCCATTTTCACTGAGAGCATCGTGGTATCTGTCACCACGTCTGTCGCCATGACGATTCAACCTGTCGATATGCCCATTCCGACCTCTGCACCTAATCTTGCATCCATCCATGTCCCATCTTCTGCTGAGATCCCACATAGGCCACCCTCTCCTGATTTCACTTTTAGAGCTCGTACATCCCATGCACGAATCCATGTAGAGAGAGGTGCACCTGGTGGTGCACGTCAGCCACTAGCTCCCGCCGCACTGACGCACGCTTGACAGCGATATAGGCCGAGGTTGCTAAGCTGAGGTGTGACTTTCTCGCCTTCATCCAGACGGCCACTACCCATCACCTGTCACAGCGACAGGACATTCGTGATATTTTAGATATTCTGAGGGCACGTGATGCACCACCTGCTACACTTGCACCAGCACATCCAGTCACTCCAGCACCACCTACCGAGACTACTGCACCACCTGCTGACCATCCATCTTCTAGTCCACAACAGCAGGACCCACAACCACCTCCAGAGGGTGGTGCCGCCGCTTGATTTGTATTTTTGCTTATGTTCTCCCCTCTCACTCTTTCTTGTGCCCATCTGTCCACACGTGGCTTAGCACTGCATAGCTTGGGGGAGAACCCATTTTCATCCATCTGCATATACATCATCACATCATTTACATGCTTGTTCATATATCAGATATTAGGACCGTGCATTTGCAATCACTCATTTTTTCTTCTTTTCCTTTTAGTTTTCTTATTTTTAGGATTTCTCATTACCCACCCACCCCACCCTAGCATCATTCATTATCTTTCATGAGTGTTCTCAGCAGTGAGAATACTGCTGTGTTTGGCTTGGGGGATGAGCGCTATCGCTTTTTATTTATTTTTTTCTTTCACTTTGCATTATTTTCGCTTTATTTTCCATCCATTTTCCACAACAGTTTTTCTTTTTCTTTTTCTTTAGCATCATATTTCTCATCTTTTGGTTTGCGTGCATGCTTGTTTTATTTTATTCCACTTTTTCTTTTCTTTCGTTTGCTAGATGAGTTCTTTATGATGACATCTCTTATTGCTTTCGTAGCTATCATGATGCTTATATTCCATTCCATGCTACTTAGAGTTATTTCATTATATTGCTATTCATAAGTGCTTGCAAAATATACTTCTTTTGACGACTTCTCTAACTAAATACATGAAGCTTAATGAAACTGAACGTATGGAGTAGTGTTTAGTATGCCTTCATTGGAAATGCACCAAGATTCACGCCTCATTAGCATATCTGAAGCATCAATTATATATTTTTATTCGCATTCTTATTGCATGCCTGATATGATTGAAAATCCTACTGCTTGACTTTTTGTTGATAAGATTAACAATATACATGCTTATATATGAGCTTAGTTGATGTATTATTTTACCGAACCAATTGTGCACACTTTAGAGTGAACCGAGTGTTATATTATTTCTTTCTCCATATATATCGTATATTCTCTACACGTCACTTGATTTCACCCCTCAAGGCTATTTATACTGCATCCATTCCCAAAAATCCCATACAAAAGAAAAGCTTGCTCCAAAAAAGTACAAAAAGCCAAAAAGGAGCCAAAAATCAAAAATACATATCCTATTGCTCCTACAAAAATACAAAAAGAAAAATGAGAAACAAAAAGTTCAAAAATAAAAAAAAAAGAGAGATTCTCAATTTCATTACTTGGAGCCACTTACATATTTGGAAAAACCAAAACAAAATTCCACAATTATTTTCTTTGGATGAGATGCCTCAAGATAAGCTTTGGGGGGGGGGGGGGGGTAAATTCTTTTGACCAAATGAGTGAGCATGACATTAGAGTGGAGATGTGCACGAATGTGTGAGTTTGATAATACTGAAATTTCACGAAATAACTTAGCTATGGATATTTCTTATGAGTTGATATGAATATGTGAATGTTTTGACTCTTATTCCATTCTCTATTGTATGCTTGGTATGAATTCTCTATGTTTCAGTTATAGCTTTTGATTGAAAAGTGCATCCAATGTTTTGTATATTCAATACTATGAAATGCATGACGTAGATATAAGTTCATTGTATGAGCTTTAGAGAAGTCGCTTTTGTTTATCTTGAGCCTGTAATTACTATATTCATTTAAGAAATGAAATCTCTTGCTAGCATGTGATTCATTTTCTTAGTTATCATGATATATGGCGAATGCCGTGAGATCTGAGAGAATAATCTAGCGATCCTCTCCTCTTTGCATTCCTTTTCTTTTTCTTATTTTTACCTCCCGGTGAGCTTCGTATTCGTTTTCCTCGAGGAAGAGTAAGAGGTAAGCTGAGGGGATTTTGATATGTCCATATTTTTCATGTTTTTATCGCATGTTTTCATAGCATTTTTGCCATCCAAAGTTCACTTATATATATTATCGTGCTTTTCACGATATATTGAATTATGGATTTTGAGGAAATTTGGAGCGATTTAGAGCAATTATAGCATATGGACACATCCGAGATATCCCGAGCATCTTTGGCGAGGTTCAATAGGTGTTCGATGAGGTGGAGAAGAAGATTTGATGAGGAGAAGAGAGGAGAAGAAGGAGGAGAAGAGAGGAGCTCAATAGTAAGACATGATGTTTTTCCCAGACCACTCAACCGAGCTGCTCAGCACTCGATCGAGCTGACCTTCAACACCAAAGAAGAGCTCCAGCTGATGTGCACGCATCACTCGACCGAGTAGGAACGCTACTTGGTCAGTTCAACTCGGCCAGCTACTTCTTATTCCAACTCATAATCGAAGAAGGAGAGCACATAGGCGACTCAACCGAGCACTACAGTCGCTCGATCGAGCTGAGCCCAAACAGAACGCTGATTTCAAAGGCATCTCCAACTTACAGTAGCTCGACCGAGTAGACCAGCAACTCGACTGAGTACTGCAACTACTCGACCGAGCGAAATCAATAACAGAGCACTATTTTGAGCTTAAAGTATTAACCTCAGTGACTCGGTCGGGTACTGCAGCTACTCGACCGAGCAACATATATCAGAAGAATACAAGGATTAAAGGAAGCGGCTGATCATGTCATCACTCGATCGAGCGGTGCAGCTACTCGACCGAGTAGGGCGCTGCAGCCCAACTAATTCTAGGCCCAAGACGCCCGCTTTCCAGATTTTTGTGGGGTCGATCCCCATTGTATTTAAGCACTCTTTTTACCCTAGTTTTAGAGGAGTCTATTCAGATATTATTATTTTCTAGTTCTTAGTTTTCTTAGAGAGTTCTTGAGCCGTCGCTATTGTTTTGAAGACAAAGTTGATATTTTTATTATTGCAATTTGCTTGGAATATCTTGATCTTAATTTTCTGCGATTGTTTGTTCGTCTTCAGTACTTTGGTAACGATTTATTATCTCTCTATGCTTATTTCGATGTCTTTCATTGCGATCATGATTTCTATTGCTATTCTAAACGCTTTTGTTGATATCGCTATGAATTATGAGTAGTCGTTTCTAGGACTAATGGATTAGCCCTAAGATCTTAGGATTTATGTTGTTTTGGTATAAAAGTGATGTCTTTTGGTTGATCCAGCCAAGTTTGTAGGAGATCTCATATTGGGTTTGTAACGACCGGTTTTTGTAATGACTATTATATGAATAATATTGGATGTTCTCTCCTTGTGTGCTTTTCCCTGTCAGACGTTCTTACGATGAGCTTCATAGCATCCATATCTTAGAGCTAGAGTGATCCTAGAGGCCATAGAATCTTCCCGAAGCTTCGCGCTTCGATTCGGCACTTTTGGTGCATCTTAGTTGGTTCATGAAGGAGAACCAACCGACTAGATTGCAATCTAGTCGGTCGGCCATCCTTCAGGAACCGACTAGTTCAACGAAATAAATTCAGCCAAGTTACTATTTACGTATAGTCGGTCTAAGCACATTCTTCGACCGACTAGTTCCTAAACTAGTCGGTCAGGACTTGTACTCAGACCGACTAATTCTGAGTCCTTCTGTGCAGCCGAGTTACTGTTTATGGTTAGTCGGTCAAAGAACATCTACCGACCGACTAGTTTCTAAACTAGTCGGTTAGAGTTCCTTCTCTGACCGACTAACTCTCAGTGCTTAATACCTATCTAATTTTACCCTTAGTCGGTCTATGAACAATCACCGACCGACTAGTTCCCAAACTAGTCGGTTGACGAGCCTTCACAGACCGACTAAATCTGTCTACCCTGTACCGACACTGTTCTCTGTTTGCTTTTAGTCGGTCTCAGTTGGACGACCGACCGACTAGTTCCCAAACTAGTCGGTCGACTACTCTTCACTGACCGACTAATTTACCCAGTAAACCTAGGTTAAGTCATAGCCGCCGCCTATTCTTTCTATTTAAACCCTATGAGTTTTCTATTCTTTCTTCACTTCTCTTAGCCGATTCTCTTCCCCAATCATCCCCCAACCTTCCTCTTGCCTTCCTCTTCATCCCGTGCTCCCTCTCACCCTCCATTGTGTCGGCACCACCCCGTAGGCCGCTGACCGACCCCAAAAACCCTAAAATCTCCTTTTGCTCCAGATTTTCCCGACGAATTCCATTCTCCAGATCTGTAGCATTTCGGCCGCGAGGAATTCCTTTCAACCATAGTTCTTCCGGATTGCTTCTTTCGTTGTCGTGCTAGATCCGTTTTTGCGACGGCAATCCGGGATCCGGCGAGATCTACTCCTACCTGCAGATCCGTAGGCGTCTCGATCTACGCATCGTAAATGGTTAGTGAATCTACCCTTAATCCCCAAGAACCCACATTGTAATTTAGAAAACCCTAATTAAAGACGGATTACTAGACGTTATAGGATTCCAATACAAACCAGATTTGAACTCTTCAATTCTGATTTTCTATTTTGCCATAACAGCGAACCCAATTCCTGTAGATTAGCGATCTTGTGATTCTTGTCGAACAACAACCTCGGTACCAGGCAAGTGAAACTTGCCAACCGTGCTTTAGGCCATGTTTTAGGCCATTACGTTGTTTTAGCGTGAAAGAGACTAGACCGTGAAATGATAGCGGTCTAGGCGCAAATTCAAATTCGTGCTTGACAACGAAGCTAGAATTGCCCTTGTCATGTCATGTCATACATTTGCCTGACATTTTTAATTTTCTTTAACGGTATGCAATTTCATTTCGAATAACTGTTATGTGCATCCATTTTACATATCATGTTTGCATGTTGCATCGTAGCACACGCTACAAGTCCTTGTACAAATCCGTGTTTCCGTGTTACCGGCTAGACACCCGTTATGCGGGCATAACCCTACGCCATACTTGTTAAAACACTTCCTGGCTTGTGATCCAGAAGCGAGCATTCCATGTTCAGGGGTAAAGCCCTGGCTCGATACACGTGGAGGGATAGGGATAAACGGTCACTTGGGCGTAAGAGTTGGCCCGTACAGCCACTCTAGCTAAAGGGCGGAATCTCTGTGCACGACGTGCTTACATACTTGTACTTGTCCTTGTAAATGTATACTTGTACTCCTTGCTTCCATGCCATGCCATGTCATACTTACTGTTTTTACTTATTTGCTGCTCATTTTATACATATCCCATGCCATGTACCTTTTTAGAACTGCTAGATTGCTTTTACCTTCCTTTTGTTTCCTTGCACAAAGTCTTCCAGACTTTGCTGACATGTGCCCATTCTCTTTGGGTGACGCATGTTAGTTACTGAGCCAGAGACAGCAGTTGAGGGCGACGAGTTTGTGGAGTTCGTGCCTGATTCCACAGCAGACGTTGACGTTGAGTACGAGGACACCGGTGACCAGTCCTAGTGTACCTTCGCAGTTCTTCTTTTAGTTGTGGTTGTTGTCGGTGAATAGCACCGTTGTTGTTAGTTTCTTTGTTGGCCATGCTGGGCCTTTTCTTTTAGACTCTTTTGTTTGCCTGGTGGCATTTCTGCGGTTGTTGAATTTTATCTGGACTTGAGAGAATAATTTATTATTTGCCTCTTTTTCTATTATTGTTATCTTTGCTCCGATGTCACATTACAGGGACCTGCATGTAATTTATGTTGATTGACGCTTATCGGACTTGCGGCTTTGTAGCTTTAAGTCTGAGCGGACCTTCTCACGCTTCGCCTCCATATTTTTGGGAAGCGGGGCGTGACAGGTTTTGTTGGTGGCCCATGCAGGTCATCTCTGTAACTGTGACCTAATCGGAACAACGATAAGAATTATAGAATGTCCGATAAATAATTTCGACGCCGATTCATAAGGCTGAGAGTCTAATTTGTTTCGTTTTCTGTGTCATTAGATGGCTGAAAGATGGAATACCCGTGCTGGTGGTGGTGTGCCCCCTCGCGTCGAGGAGCCGGATCGGGAGCCCCCCAACGGGGAGATTATGCGGATGATACATCAGATGATACAGGTGCAGCAGGGGATGCTGCAGAATGTCTGGAATGTTCCACCTGCTCGAGCAGCGCAGCCTGTTCAGAATGTCCCTCACTCCGAGCCAGGAGCGAAGCAGTTTCGGGAGCTGGGCCCCGCTTACTTTGATGGGACCGAAGGACCCCTAGCTGTGGATGAGTGGACTAGGAACATGGAGGACAACTTGAAGTTGTCGAAGGTCGACCCGGCTGGATGGGTTGACTTGGCGAAGAGGCAGCTTAAGGATAATGCTCGGAACTGGTGGGATACGAGGAGGAGATGCTGGAGGAGCCGATATATTGGGCTACCTTCAAGTCCAGATTCGATGAGGAGTACTTTTCGAAGGCTGCCAGGAGGGAGATGGCGCAGCGCTTCATCGACCTGAAGCATGGGAGCTTGACGGTGGACCAGTACCACCAGGAGTTCACCAGGCTGAGTCGTTTCGCACCGAAGATGGTGCAGGATGCTGATGAGAGAGCCCAGAGGTTTCTGCAGGGGCTTTCTTTGGATCTTCAGAGCTTTGTGACTTCTTCTGATTTGGAGTCCTATCAGAAGGTGCTGGTTGCGGCGAAGAGACAGGAGCAGATTGTGAACCAGAAGAGAGGATGTGCTTCTGGAGCTGGGAAGAGGCCTGTGGAGCAGGCCAGGGTAGTGATGAGACCAGGGTTCAGGCCCAATCAGCCGGTGCAGTTCAAGAGGCCCGGAGGACCTCCTACTCTGAAGACTTGCCATTTCTATGGCAAGAGTGGGCATGTCAAGGATCAATGCCGGAAGATGTTGGGTCAGTGCTTGGTTTGTGGTGATCCTGCGCATACCATGAGGGACTGCCCGAAGTCCAAGCTGCTGTGGAAGGGACCTGTTGCAGCTCAGCCGTTGCAGCAGAGGGCACCTGTGCCTGCTGGACGTAGAGCGCCTCTCGTTCCGTAGAGACAGGCTTTTCAGCAGGCCGTTCAGCCAAGGAGGCAGGCTTTTTTGATAACTGCAGTTGAGACTGAGGCGGTGGATGAGGTTATTGCAGGTAACTCTCAACCTAGTTGTTCTTTCTTAGATCGTCTTGTTTGTTGGAATTTGTTTGATTGCTTGTTATGTTGCTAGAATAGGATTTGATTGTTAGATTGCTTGTTAGGTGTGATTCTGGTTTGCACATTTCCTGCACGAGTCCTCTTTGACTCTGGTGCATCGATGTGCATCCTATCCCGGAGCTTCGTGGAGAAGCATTCCCTGTCGACTTCCCCTCTTCCCAAGAGTTGGGATATCGTTACAGGGAATGATGTGATCTCGGTGCATCGTGGTTGCAATTCTTGTCCTTTGGTGGTCTGTGGACATGAGCACTACGCTGATTTTATTATCCACGACATCATCAACTATGATGCCGTCCTTGGGATGGATTGGCTTGGGAGTTTCTATGCCACGATCGATTGTCGGAGGAAGAAGGTGGTGTTCGAGATCCCTGGACATCCTGTGTTTGAGTTCAGCCATGGCATCAGTTCGCTTGGTCCGGACAGGTTTCGGGCCAAACCGGTGGAGATCATTGCTTTGCAGATGGAGCAGTGTCGACCTGCGATAGTGCATGACTTCGACGACGTCTTCCCCAAGGAGATGTCTGGATTACCGTCCGATCGAGCTCTCGAGTTTTCGATCGATCTCATTCCGGGGGCGCAGCCCATTTCGAAGGCGCCGTATTGTATGACACCAGCAGAATTGGAAGAATTACGGAAGCAGCTGGACGAACTTCTTCAGAAGGGTTACATTAATCCCAGTGTGTCTCCGTGGGGAGCACCGGTCTTGCTGGTAAAGAAGAAGGACGGTTCGTGTCGCATGTGTGTGGACTATCAGGAGTTGAATGCGGTGACCGTCAAGAATCGATATCCATTGCCTCATATTGATGATATTTTTGATCAGCTTGGAGGATCGAGTGTATTCTCTAAGTTGGATCTGAGGAGTGGTTATCACCAGCTGAAGGTGAGGAAGGAAGATGTTCCGAAGACAGCGTTCAGAACGAAGTATGGACACTACGAGTTCGTGGTAATGCCTTTCGGTGTAACCAATGCACCCGCAGTTTTTTTGAATATGATGAATATGATCTTCTATGACTTTTTAGACAAGTTTGTCATTATTTTCATTGACGACATTCTGATCTACTCAAAGTCAGAGGAGGAGCATGCTTCGCACTTGAGGACAGTATTGGAGATCTTGAGGAAGCATCGGTTGTATGCTAAGTATTCCAAGTGCGAGTTTTGGCTAGATAGAGTTGCTTTTCTCGGGCATGTGGTGACTGGAGATGGCATTTCGGTGGACCCCGAGAAGATTAAGGCTATCAGAGAGTGGCCTGTTCTGCAGTCAGCGTCTGAGATCCAGAGTTTCCTTGGATTGGCTGGTTATTATCGGCGTTTCATTAAGGACTTCTCCCGTATTGCCGAGCCGATGACCAGACTGACGCGAAAGGATGTACCATTTGTTTGGTCTGATGATTGCGAGAAGGCTTTTGGTATTCTGAAGGAGAGGCTGACGACTGCCCCTGTTCTTACGGTGCCTGATCGGAGTGGAGGATTCGAGATCTTTTGCGATGCTTCT